>AP028909.1:4274079-5474079 GCA_036186465.1 Nesidiocoris tenuis
CCCTCGAATATCCTGTTATCCATAATGCCTTATTTGTCCAATAGCTTCTGGCCAAGGGGTTGGTTATCATATCTTCGGCCGAGAAATGGGACGTCCTTTCGCGAAGATGGAAACAGAGGAAAAACGTCCAGAACATCCAGCTATTCATAGTGGACGACCTGCAGGTATGAATTGCTTCATTTGTATCCAATTTCTATTGAATCGTTTATGTTTTTATTTTAAAATGAGAAAAGCCGGGATGTGTACACGTGTGATAGCTATTCTATCTCTGAATAATAATACCCGATATTTTTGTCTTTAGCTCCTTGGTGGCTCTGATGGTCCCGTGCTGGAAATCATCTGTTCGAGAATGAGATACATTTCTTCGCAAATTGAACGAAACCTTAGGATTATCGCCTTATCTTCCCCGCTAGTGGATGCCAGGGATGTGGCCCAGTGGCTTGGCTGTTCGAGCAACTGCACTTTTAATTTCCATCCGTCAGTACGTCCGTTGCCGCTGGAACTTCATGTTCAGGTGCGTCAAATTTTTCGGAGTTTTTTTTTTCGTCAGGCCTTGCGCGTACAAATGACGTATCAGTACGCGTGCAGTACTTTCTACTCTCCCGTTGAACGTTTTCCCAGTCCTTTTGGCTGTTTGTTATTGGATGCATCCCGACGTCAACCGGCCATTCCGGTGATTCATACCATCGATCTCAGCGATTTTATTGATTTCTATAGCAAATTATCGAATTCCAGGGGTTCAGCATAACTCACAACGCATCGCGGCTAATTGCTATGAGCAAACCGGTCTACAATGCCATTCTTCGCCACAGTGCCAGGAAGCCGGTCATCGTGTTCGTGCCGTCGCGAAGGCAGGCCAGGCTGACTGCCATCGATCTGTTGACGTATACAGCAGCTGAAGGCAATTTGACTAGATTCTTCCACGCGGATCAAGAGGACATCGTCCCTTTCCTCGAGCGGATGTCCGACAAGGTAATTCGCCTATGGGGCGTTATTAAAAATCGGAGCGCTTTTGTCGATCAGGAGGCTCAAAGTCACTGTTGTACCATAACCCAAAAAAAATCTGTTTTTCTTTAAAATCTCATAATTATTCAATACGTCAGCTCGATTGACTTCGGACGCGGGCGATCTGAAGGGAGCAGTGAAAGGGTCTGGAGAGATAAATTTGGGGCCCCCACGTTTTCATACGGCTGCTCCATTTGACCCCTCAAACGTGTGTCAATTACGATACCACCATCTTCTCTATCATAGAAAATATGCAGCCTCAACAAATTTCATCATCTTCAGTAGATCAAGCTCTTTGGAGGCTCAGTGCTCTCAAAGTTCCCTTGGGGTCCTCAGATTTTTATCTCCTCGGGCAATTCTGAAAAAATGCCCTGAATGGCCGTTAATCAGTTAGGACGCCGTTCGGGGGAAACCGAGAATAGGAGAGGTTTTCCTTAAATTTCCTCTAAACTGCTGGACTACTGATGAACCCTTACTATAGTGATAACTTGCGAACCCCGGATAAAAATTAACGATCTTCACAACATTTTTCAGAAAAACGTGCTCTTTAATTTGGGATTTTCGAACGCGACTTGAGGTTTTTACCCCGATTTTTGGATTTTCAGGCGCTGAAGGAAACGTTACCGCAAGGCGTCGCATACATGCACGAAGGCCTCAGCACAAACGACAGGCGAGTCGTCGAGCAGCTGTTCGATTCAGGAGCCATCCAGATAGCTGTTGTAACTCGAAGTTTGTGCTTCTCGTTGAACATCAACTCGTACCTGGTTATCATCATGGACACTCAGTACTACAACGGCCATTTGCACGTGTAAGCATTTAGCAGTACTGAAGTTTTCTCGACCCAATGTGATTCATATTTTGAAAAATCACGACGTTCGATTCCAGGTACGACGACTACCCGATTGTCGAAGTGATCCAAATGGTCGGAAGGGCGAACCGACCTCTCGAAGACGACGATGCCAAGTGCGTGGTACTTTGTCAGAACTCGAAGAAGGACTTTTTCAAGAAATTCCTCAGCGAACCGCTGCCCATCGAGGTGAGCTGAACATGCTAATCGATTCCTCGTCTATTTCCTCATCCATTAACAACATCATTCTTATCAACTTACGATTAACGCATTGCAGAGTCACTTGGACCATAAATTGCACGATCACTTCAACGCTGAAATCGTCACGAAAACAATAGAAAACAAACAGGATGCCGTCGACTATTTGACCTGGACGCTGCTGTACAGGAGGCTGACGCAGAATCCGAATTATTACAATTTACAAGGAGTCACGCATCGTCATCTCTCGGATCATCTGTCGGAACTGGTCGAAAACACATTGTCTGACTTGGAGCAGTCAAAGGTACGTGTAGACTGTGGCTATGATGTCCAGTGTCAAATGTCCAGGGCAAATCCAACAGCACTGATACCCCAAAACTGCAACAAAAGAAAGGTGATAACGACATCGTGTCTTTTGAGGTCGATCTGCTGATCGTCTCGGATATGTAGTTTTCCCTCCAAAATGAACTCTCTTCTTGAACAAGTTCTCAGTTTTCTGAACCCTCTAGCATAAATAACAATTTACAAAGCCATTCGGTGGGTTTCGCTTCAAGTTATGTACCACTTCTGAGATAATTCAATATGTTCTGACTTTGTTGCAGTGCATAACGATCGAGGAGGACATTGACGTGACACCCCTGAATTTGGGGATGATCGCTGCTTATTACTATATCAACTACACCACAATCGGTATGTGTACTCATGTTTCCTTTGCTATGCGACTGTGAGTAAGTGAAATTGGGACAATGAACTTTTATTTTAAGCGGTTTCAATATTTTCAATACATATTTCACGCTTCGCTTAGTCTAGCAGGCACGAAATCCCTTGAAACGTCGTGGATTTCGTCTGAAACATTTTACGTACCAAAATATGGTAGTACTGTGCGCCAAAGGCGATGAAAACATTTCAAGTAGGTAAACACAGCGCTGTGATTCTTCCAGAACTGTTCGCACTGTCCCTTTCGAGCAAAACCAAGGTCAGAGGCCTTATCGACATTATCTCGTCGGCCGCCGAGTACGACCAGGTCCCGGTTCGGCAGAACGAGGAGGGCATCCTGGAGCCGCTTTCGTCAAAAGTGCCGTACAAGATTGCGGCCGGTTCGAAATTCACGGATCCCCACGTCAAGACAAATCTTCTGATTCAGGCGCATCTTTCCCGTCTGAATTTGGGCCCGGAACTTCAAATCGACACTGAGATGATCCTGGAAAAAGTGAGCGGATTACAACTCTCAAACTCAAATTACAGGCCCAACTCACTAACTCGTCTCTCAAACTCAACTAACCGACTCAACTCGCAATCTCAAATTACCAACTCTACTTGCCAACTAAACTATAGAGCTCAACCCACAAACTCATTAACTCAACTTACCAACTCAACTCACAAACAATGTCATACAATACGTTTCCTAACTCAACCGAAAAACACTGCTAAGTAGATTAGTGACATGGGTACATTATTTGTCTGGGTATCACAGAAAATAAAGTTCAAATAGTTGGAGTAGGTAGGTTCATCATCATATTATAGGATTCAAAATTTGTATGCAAATTGAAAAAACCCTGAACGATATCAACACAACTGCCTTAAAACCATTGGTAGTTTCTCCGTAAAACCAAGAAAACTGCGAAAACACGTGATTTAGGCCTTTTCGCTCCCCAGAAATTGACCTCGTTGACCAAAATCTTGGAAAAACGCCAAATTTCTTGTTTCTGAGTCGATATCTAAAGATTCGCGCCAAAAAAACTGTGAAATCGGTTTTTTGCGTTTTTTTTTTTTTTTTGGTCCGGGATAGTCATAGAAAATTGCAATTTTTTTTGTCATGTACCTACCCAAAACCTACTCAGAAATATTTTTTTGGAATTTTAAATTTTTTTAAAGGGTGATAAAAATATATTTTTTAGGTCAAAAATTAGTCGTCAAATCACTTTTTGACCACTAAAATCCTACAAATTTTGACTTACAGGGAGTGAAAACGGTGTAGACACCTTCAAGGAATCCAACAAGCTCAAAATCCAAAATCGGTTCAGTAAAACTCCCTCAAATTGGCAAAAACGCGAAAAAAAGGGAAATCGCATCAGGAAATTCGAGCCAGAACGACTTAAAAACAAATTTTTCAAAATATTTCGGGAATAAACTCCTTTCTTATGGCAATTCAAGCGAGAAACCCGGGAATAATACTCAAAAAATTCCAAACCCACGGCATCACCTTCAAAATTGAGTTTTTATGTTTTTTCAAAAATGGACCATAGTAATGCCGATTTGGATCCCTTAACTTTTTCCGATCGGATTGCCCGGCCAATATGCATCAAGTTGGAGCAAACCACAACTTTTAGGACTAGTTCCGTCAAAATCGGATCAGTCGTCTACCACTGCAATAGAAACAGGGGCAATGGAATCACAACTTTTGGCATTTGAATTTTTCCAGTCTATACGGCTCATGCAAGCGTGCGTTGACGTACTCAGTTCCAACGGTTGGCTCGCGCCCGCCGTGGCCGCCATGGAGTTGGCGCAGATGTTGACGCAGGCCATGTGGAGCAAGGAATCCTATCTTCGGCAGCTTCCTCATTTCACGCCAGAGATCATCAAAACATGTTTGGAAAAGGTACCAGTTATTCTGCTTTATCCCCAATGCTCACCTTCCGGCCGTAGTTTCTCCGTTGTTCTCAATCGACTAATCCTGATCCTAGCGTTTCATTCGGAAAAACTCCTTCGTTTTCAGCGCGTCGAGACGGTGTTCGACCTGATGGAATTGGACGACGACGAGCGGGCCAAGCTGCTACAGCTGACCGACGCGCAGATGATGGACGTGGCCAAATTCTGCAACCGTTACCCCAACATTGAGCTGACGTACGAGGTTCAGAACAAGGAGAGAATCCGATCCGGCAACCTGGTCAATGTCGTCGTCAATCTGGAACGCGAAGATGACGTCACGGGCCCGGTTATCTCTCCCTTCTTCCCACATGTGAGTTTCCTATGTTACTAAAATATTTACGAAGCAAATATGGAATTATTGAAATCGTCCTGTAATCGAAAATCGTATCGGAGCTTCAGAAAAAACTTTTGACCGTCTACTTTACTCAGAATTGCTTCCTGAACGATTTTCTGTGGTCGTTTACAAAAATAGTCAGAGCTCCCTCAATTCTCAACCTTTTTTCAAATTTCTTGAACTTGAATGTTCGTCTCGGCAAGACCTATTTGAGCACTTTGGGTAAGGGAATCCGCTAAACACACTTCAAAGTATTAAAAAACGCTCAAATTCCAAAAAAAATTATGATTTCAAAAACAGTTTTTTTTTGGGTTTTTGACCCAACATCCATTCTTTAACATTTATCGACCAGATCCCCCAGACAATATGCATCAAGTTGGAGCAAACCACAACTTTTAGGACCAACCTCACCAATATCGGATCAGCAGTTCGATACAAAGTGTACGGGAGAAATTTTGGCCAGGAATTCTGTCCAGCCACTTTGTATTGAACTACTGATCCGATTTTTACGAAACTAGCCTCGAAAGTTGTGGTTCGCTAGAACTTGAGGCATATTGTCCGGGCAATCCGATCGGAAAAGGTTAAGGGGTCCAAATCGAGGTATGGTCTGTACTATCTGGACACAAAAATTCAATTTTGAAGGTGATGTCGTGGGTTTAGAATTTTTTGAGTATCTTTCCCGGGTTTCTCGCTTGATTTACCATAGAATAGGGGGTTTATTCCGAAAATTTTGTTTTTTATAGGTTTGGCTTGAAATTTCTTTACGCGATTTCTCCTTTTTCGCGTTTTTAGCAATTTGAGGGAGTTCTACTGAACCGATTTTGAATTTTTTGAGCTCATTGGATTCCTTGAAGGTTTTCACACCTTTTTCACTCCCTTTAAGTCAAAATATAATTAATTATATTTGTTATATTCCAGTAACTATATATTTCGATTTTTAGGAGGTTTCTAAACTTGCATAGTTTGTGGTTTTCGACATTTTCGATCATTGTAGCCACCAAATTGGTCAAAATTAATTTGCTTTGTTTCAAAATTTACGCATCAAAATATGAAAGTATTGTGTGTTATCTGAGCGCTGCTGATTTTTATTGCATTTCATACAGGGGGAGACTAAGCCTCCAAGTTTCACATGCTGGAAATATGTTTTTATGTTTCAATGCTCGATATACACGGTCAATTTCATGTTTATAATGTCGGTAATAATTTCTGCTGCAGAAACGAGAAGAAGGCTGGTGGGTAGTGATCGGAGAGCCCAAGGCCAATTCGTTACTATCCATCAAGAGATTGACTTTGCTCCAGAAAGCCAAAGTGAAGTTGGATTTCGTCGCTCCTGGGCCAGGTATGTCAAAATTTGATATTGCACGACTGAACTTTGGTTTTAATCTGAACATGGGTTAGTGGCTAGGAAACGCCAATAAAATTCATTTGGCTTAACCCTTTTTCCTACCCCCTCCACCAGCAATCGGATCGTGTACGGCCAACTTTAGGCATTTGTTGTTGTTGTTGGTCGCATTTTCTGCCTAGACAGCCCTAAATGCCCAATCTCCCTAATGAAAGATTTTGAACAATATCTTTGAACGATTGGTCTGGTGGTGCGTATCTGAGGCGCATGTACCAGAAAACGCCGAACATAATTTTACCTACACCTACAAATTCTTTTAAATTCTCTTCTAATCTACAATTTGTTTTTTTTTCTCAGGTCATTATTCCTACACTTTGTACTTCATGAGTGACGCCTACTTGGGCTGCGATCAAGAATACAAGTTCAGCATTGACGTCAACGAATACGACGGTTCGGGAGATAGCGATTCAGATTAGACTTTTTATTTACGATGGATTTAATTTTTTCGGATTATTTTCTCGACCCATACATTTCATACTGTTTGTATTTTTTCTGTAAATAATTTTCCCTTTTATTAATTATTAACAATTTCTATAATTAAAGTGAATTCGACGTCTCAGGTAGTTTTTCAAAACTGAACGATCAAATTTTTTGGATTTCCGAATTGGATAAATGCCGTTGGTGGTGCAATGTAATTTTTATCAATTGTCATTGTCTCAGACCATTTTGTCTTAAATATAATTCATAATAGAAAAATTTGCAGTTATATTAATGAATCCCCATATTACCATATTCATCGCGGTGTTATTTCCAAGCCATTATGCCTTGGTTTTATTGAGAAAATAGTTGATTAGGTAATTGATCATGATTAATTGTAATCTATTTTCATCATGCGCACATAAGTACTTATTTTATCATTTCCAATCGAAAAATTGAGTTTGGCATATTCCATGAAATGAGTAATGTTACTATGTCTCGCACGACAAACCCTCGTAGTTCCAATAACTGTTTCTCTTATCAGCTGTTCTTTATCCTTATCATCAACCTTATCTTTACTTGATTGTGATTGTTTTGAGTTTTCCTTCAAACGCCAAGGGTAAATCCAAGAGAAAATAGGAAAGTTTCAAGGGCCGAAGCAGAGCAAGTAAGTTACTATTGAAAATTACCTATAAAACATTTTTATAAAAATAAAAAAAAAACATCCTGGGGCAGTTTGGTAGCTTTGGAAAAATTGGCTATCGTTCAATGGAATACCTAAGAAAGATTCTCCAGAAAGGAAAAATCTTGTACCTATATTGAGGTTTTTATAAAAATTCCTGTTTGCCAATTGTGGCAAATCAGTAACGTTGCGGGAAACTGCAACGGTGATAATATGAAAACGGAGGTTTTCATGGCGACAAGGTTTCCAACGAATAGGGAATTATTGCCATTGGGAACTTTGTGTCGCTTTGCAACGGTAATTATCATGACAGCGGAGCTTTCATGGTGACGGCGTTTCCAACGCATATTTTCTATGGTATCGAAACTTCTTATGGCATCGGCAGTTTGTAATAGACCATTTTCATGAGGGCATTTTAGGTTATACAATCCTTTGCCCAGGATACGTCAAAATAAATTTTGCGCGTTTATCGGTCAATAATGAAAAACGAAGAACATGTCCCATAACTGAGAAACTTTCGTAGAAACGGGCGGATCGATGAAAATCCCCATTAAAATGATCAGTTAATGTGTACCTAATTAATTTAGCTGTTTTTTAAAGTTATCGAAATGATCTAGATTGATTAATTAAATTGTGAATCACAATTGTCTCATGTTTTTGTGTTTTCATTTTTTTACAGGGCGCAATGATCAGAAATGTTTTGCTCTGGCAGCCGAAAAAGAGCCTAGGTCAAAATATGCGGACTTTACTTCAAAACAGGCTTTTCAGCGATAAAGGGGTCGAGCCCGTTCGCAAACCGGAGGGACCGCCCGTGTCGAGCCAATCGATCCGTGAGTATTAGGTATTTTCTAGAGACTCGTCCCTTTAATGTTAGGTACTCATAGGAGGGAAAATGAAAAAGATTTAGACCACAATACCTAGTGACAGGCTGGAAAAATGGGAGGAAATCTAAGAACCTAAAGGTACGGTTCTTATTATTCCATAAGGCAAACGTCTTTCTTGATATCAACAGATACGAGACTGCACTTTCCGAACAATTTCGAGAAATGGCTGCTTGTGTGGACGAAAAAATTCAAATCCGTTGCAGAAGTGCCTCGCAGTGTTCCGTAAGTTGCACCCGTTACCTTATTCCTGTTAATGTTTCTCGAAATTTTCATGCCCGACGAGCAATTTTATTGACTGAGTGTGACGTCACAGATCTAGGAGGTGCTGAAACCAGCCACTGAAACAAAGAACGATTACGTAAAAAACGTCCTACTTAAGTCAAGAATCGGGTTGAATAATAAGTAGGTAGGTGCCAAGGTAAAAAATAAAACAAAAAATGAAAAAACTGGGGTTTCTGGTCTTTAGCAATAATAAACATCAAAAAATTATTGTCTGTTTGATAATCCGAATTTCAAGTGAAAAAATGTCAAATCGGATCATTAGTTCAAGAAATGCAGCCGCCATGATGTGTGAATTATTGACCTGAAGTAAAAAAAATACCTAAAAATCAGGAAATGGAAATCACGTTGCGGACGCCCCTGATATTTCTTTTCTCGTCTGCTATCACAAGGGCGGAAACTATGACGCTGGCGTACAATAAAGGGCGAATAAAGACAGCCAATTACATGATGCTCGCGACGATCGTCGGGTGCATCGTTATGGTGTACTCCGGCAAGCAAGCTGCAGAGCGAGGCGAATCCGTCCACAAGATGAACCTCGACTGGCATAAAGCTATCAAGGAGGGCAAATCGGGCTAACGCGTTTCGACAATTTTCTAGAACCCATGTTCACCTTACGCACATCCGTGTGAACATTTTCTAGCCATATACTCAATTTAATCAGTTATCGAATTGTATACTTCCTTTTATGTAATATAGATAGAAGAATCTGCTCGAATAAATTATTTTTGAATTCATGTGAATCCTGATTGTTGAATTAAAATTTCGTTTGTAAAAAATCACTACCTAACTCTCTACATCATCCTGTTATTCCTATTATGAAAATCATCTCCTCCAGGCTGGTCGCTTTTCTGGGATTCATTCACATGAGTACTACGAACATGACATATTTTGACCTGATGATCCTACCCATAAATTTGACCGATTTGAGCGTTCTCGGGCTTAAAATTTCGATTTTACCCTGTAGAATACGTGAATATGTTTTATATCCCAATAACTTCACAAATTTCAATTTAATTCAAGATTTAAATTTGCATAGCGAGTTTTTTTTATATTTCTGAAGTAAACTGCCTCAAAAAGTTCAAAAATAATCAAATTGAGTAAAAAATTTAATATGGAAATTCTTCGTGTTAAAAACAATATTCAATATGATAAATTGTTAATAATATTGATCATAATATGGTTTGGGGAGGAAAAATGCGCTAAAATATTGCTGTAAAAGGGCCTGAAACGAGCAACAGGGGATTAGAACTTGACAGGAGGTTTGTGGATCCTAGGTCAGACCGGGCGAGACTCGGTCATGAGACTGGGCCGAGACTTCAATATTTTATATTGCTGTAAGGCTGCAGAAACCATCACCCTGTTTAACCGGATTTCGAATTAGGTACCCACGGGACCTCCGACATATTTGCGCTTTTAGTATTTTCTACTTTATGTTACCCTGGCCACAGAAATGAACCGATTTGAGCGTTCTTGGTCCTAAAATCTTTGTTTCACCTTGCAGAATATGTTGATATTTTTATATTCCGATAACTCGATGTATTTCGATTTTAGGCGAATTTTAAAACTTGCATAGTAAGTTTTTTGATATTTTTTACCTAGACCCCCTCAAAAGGAGTCAAAATATGGAATTATTGTGTTACCTGCGCTCCACTGGTTTTTGCCAAGTTGCAGTACATAGAAATGCAACTGCAAAAACTCACTATTGTCTCTCTGAAATTAGGTCTTCACACAGCATAATATACCTGTAGAATTAGAACGGGGTTAATGTTGGTTGTTAAAAGTGACGGGATTTTTGGGCATCGTTAAACGAATCTACTTAACCTGCGTTGCATTACTGCAGTGCGGTCTTGCATACCGCGTTGAACGATCGGATTCTGCAATGTAAAACGGATCGTAAGATTTCGAGACCAAGAACGCGTTAAAATTGGGATTTTTAGTTATCCGGCTCTGACATTTTGGTACTTTTCACAATCGCAAAGCAAAAATTACGAAATTCGAGCAATTTAGCAAATTTACGGGAACATTATTCAAGATACTTATTTACCAACGTGTAATACGCGTTGCAGTCTTTTTTAGGCTCGACATTTGTTTACGGTTAGCCCTTATCCATTTCGGACTTTTCAAGGCAGAACCGATGGAAATTTATGGCTGATTGGCTCATGTGCCACGTCACTCCTTCTGTATCGGTTCTTACCGAGCGGAAAAAAATTCACCAAGGAAAGAATAATGAAAGCTCGTCCTTTTCTATCGTTTTAGGGTTTCTCCCTTCCTCCTCGCTCGCGTTTGTCGGCTTATCGGACAAGGAGCAAATAAGAAATAAAAGAGGCACAACATTGGCAGTGGCGTCCAGTTTCGGGGCCCCCCTCACCTGACATGGTGCCCTTGCACTCGGAGAGCAACTCGCGCATTGCATTTCTAATGCGCACCACCCAGGGCCACAATTGTCATGGGGGGGTTGGGGGTCGAGGGGTTCATCATGAACGGAACAGACGGCGGACGAACTGTCGTATGAGACAAAAATATTTGGGATAATAAATACCTATATAAATATACCTGTTTGGGATTTTGAAAATATTAATTATCTCGGGATTATGAAAATATTTTTGATTTTCCCTTACATAGGCCGCGGGAAGATGGGAAAAATGCTTGGGTCGGGTTTTTTATGGTTCCTATGGTTTTATGGTGCACCCTCTGAACTCGTGCATAAGATTGGAATAGAGTTGCGTCTTGAGTTGATAGGTAATTCTTTTTTATGATCCCACGGAGCTCCGTGAATTTTTTGAAATTTTTCTGAGAAGGTTCAATTTTTCAGAATTCAGACCTTGGGAATTGCGTTTTTTTTTGTTGAGAATCACCCATATTAAGCATAAATTAGGCAACAATGGGCAATATCAGACAATATTGAACCATATCAGATGATATCGGAATCGGACCATATCAGACCATGTCAGACAATAGGTACCCGGAAAATTGGACATTATCCGACAATATCGGTTAGCATCGCTTTATTCATGATCCTGTTCAGCTGAAAATTTCAATACTCACGATACTTCCCAGCTATTGGGGTGTTTAGTGTTTTTTGTGATTGTGATAACAATTATCAACCGATTTCACCTCCTGATCGAGAAAAAATGGTAAATTGGTAAAACAAGGATGTTACCCACGGCCCGACCGATGCAAATTTTTCGGGGCTCTTTCTCCTGTATCATCTGCTACATTAGCCAACTGTTTTGAGCGGAATGGGAGGATGAAAAGGGTCGAAGCAGGTGGCCCAAGGGTCCCGGGTGGCAGGTTGACGATAGATTTTACTGCTATCCAGTAATGGAGGGTGGGTTAGGTAGTAGAAAATTCGTACGCAGGAATCTTCCTTAGCCGAGGACACCTCAAGTTGGGAGCATCAAATCTTTTGGAAACGCACGAAAATTGAATTGGCATTTAAATCGATTTAAATTGATTTCTACTTCCATATTTACGAAGTGAATGGAAGAGTACCTATCGTCCTAAAATCAGAAATCGGATCAGAATACGTGGAAAAATTGTATCCCGGTAACTCGACGTGTTTTAATTTTAGGTAGGTAGGTATAGGTTTTAAAATTTGCAATGTGTGTTTTTGACATTTTTCAACATTGTAGCCCCGATTTAGTCAAAATCAACGGGTGCAACTGGAGGAAGAGGTGGAAGCGCAGGAGGAGGAGGAGGAGTGGTAACCGGAGGATGAGGAGGAGCAGGTGGAGGAGGAACGGGTAGAACCGAAGGAGTAGGTGGAACTGGAGGAGGAGGAGAAAAAGGTGGAACTGTAATAGACGTAAGCGGAGCAGTGGAAGGAGGAGGTGGGACGGGAGATGGTGAAGGAGGAAGAGGTGAAACTAGAGGAAGAGGCGTGAGGGGGGAAGAATATATTGAACCGTGGAGGAGGAGGAGGAGGTGGAGGAGGAGGAGGAGGAGATGGAGGAGGGGATGAGGAGGAGGAGGAGAAGTAGAAGAAAGTGGAGAAATAGTAATTATCACTTTCTAGATGGGTACAGTCTAGCTGTTATCGCAGTCAGATTAAAACATTACCGAAAAGTGAGAAAAAAGACAAAAACCAGGAACTCATCATGCCTTTGGTAAAAACGTCTTCTACCAGTCGATAGATTTTCGTAATTAATTGATCGATCATTATAACAAAATTGTAGAAAATATCGGATTTAAGGTCCGGACGAAAAATGTCGTACGTCTACCGTATGGGACGAGGAAATCGAGGAGAACAGCGTCCGCCGATGGGTTTTTCTTTCGATACAATATCAATCAGCCGACTCGAGCCACACGGGGGTGACTTTACATATAAAACACTCGCGGTGCACGCACACTCGGCATCCGTCCCTTGTCCGACATTGCTTTTTGCACCCCCAGCGGATCAAAAACTTTATTTTTATTCCATTTCAAATTTATTTTCCTACGCCGGGGGCTCTTCGACTACATACGCATCGCCGTTCTTGTGCTCGCCGTAATATTATTCAAGTTGAACGACCCATGCGTTTGCGAGACGCAATATCAGCCAGTACCGACTGGTATAGGCGATTCTTAGAAACCTTTTCAAAATTGCCGCCCTTTGACAGGACAGTTGGAGAGAAAAAATCGCTTCAGCCTTGAAAGAGACGCCGATATGTTCGGTTTGAAGGTTGGTGAAGAAAAGTGACTCGCTGTCCGTCATTGCTCATGACTAGACTTCTTTTTTTTCCGCTATGATTTCCGCAGCGCGGCCGACCAAATCCAGCATGGTGAAAACATTCGACGTTTCGGCTTATGATAAATCATCCCGAAGGATGCAGCGGGATTATTTTCGAAGCGGAGTTCGATTTTTCAGAATTCAACCGAGTAAACCCACTTGAATTAGGTTCAGTCGAGTTTTTTTTATCAGCGTAATAACATTAGAATTAAGATTTAGACTTTGGAAAAAACTTTTACTTATCGATAGGTAGTAGGTAGGTATTTGTCAGGGTAGGTACCTAAAAAACGTGCTGGTTTTTGCAACACCTCCGAGAGGTTTTGACTTACAGGCACATGGCCACATAGAAGAAATGAGACGAAAACGGAATCCGGCTTCACTTGATGGATCTTCGGCTCAAATACTACCCATAAAGCTCAAATCCTTATTTTATCAGAAATTGAGACTCGCGAAGTTTTACACTTAAAAATTGCCATAGCTCCCTCATTTCTCAACCTTTTTTTCAAATTTCATGAACTGAAAGGGGGAATAATAAGGGCAAAATTTGCGATTTTCCGGCCAAAGTACCTTTGGTTTAAGGCAAAAACGTGATGGAGAAGAAAATGTTGAATTCATTATTAGATGCCTTCCCACCCTTGATACCGACTTCTTACACGAGTTAGTCCTTTTATAGGCTCGGAACTGCAGATGCGATTCGGCTATCAGAAAGTGAATATTTTCGAATTAGCCAGCTTATATGAATAGGTTGGACAGTTTAATTAAGGGAATGTAAAGAGGTAGGAGGTGGAGGTGCATGGAGGGTTACAATTGACCATGGAGGGTTACAGTTGACCATAAACCGACCATGGAACGTTACCAGCTTTCCATGGAGGGTTACAAAGAGATTGATTTTGAGTAATTTTGATCCCTATGACCTGAAATTTTGAGGGAAGACTCTTTTGAAGTTTAGGATTATTACATTTACTGCTTATTTCTTAGTAGCAATACCAATAATTCTGTACACGCCAATGGTGTAACCCTCCATGGATTCTAAATTTTCAAATTCAATTAAAAACTCGAAGATTGTGATTCCGATCATTTTCTTGATTTTTTTCAATCTTAGGAAGGTCCTGGGAGCATGCAGGAATTTTTTCAAGATTTTTCAAAGAGGTGAAATTTTAATTTTTTTCCGAATTGAAAATTGACAGTTATTTGGGAATCAACCTTATTGTTTCGACTGGTCAGAATCTGAATCGCACCAGAGTGGATTCCTCGTCGAAAGCTCGATCAATTAAGAATGAGCACTGTAATAAGATAGCGAGGCCTAATGAGAAATTTGCCAACCTTCCGATCACTTCCCACATTTTCGCCTTCTCTGGACCATGAGAACTGGAACGTCCTTCGAGTTACGATTCCGTTTAATCGCGCGGATTCGTCAAATCGAACGCCAAATTAAGAGAATCCTATCACCGGGCGCTTATCAAATTAGGAACTGATCCAAAAGTGATCGAAACTCCAAATTAGCCGCCGTAATATATAATTGTGTGCCCCGTACTCTGCAAAAAATCGATCTGAAAAATTTATGTTCGGAAAATTCACTCAATTCATCGGTGGGCCAAGGATGGGTTTTTTGCACAAAAAAAGCAGTTGAAAACCAGTCGGATGTATAAAATTGTCTATAAATATAATATTGTCTCTATTTTTTATAAATTAGTCGAGTAACCTAGATTGAGAAAATTCTAACATACCTATAGGTACTTAGAACGTAAAAAATTTGCACGTGCGTCATTTGATGACGCGTGTAGTTTCAAACCCGGCTCAAACCATGTTTTTTCAAAATTGAATTTTTTATCCCATTTCCCGCTAATTCTAGCACCCTGCAACTCCTAATGGACCAAATTCGGCTCGATCCGATAGAAAAACGCTATCGAAAAAGTGTTTCGCTTCAATAGGTATGCTTCACGGGAAAACATTACGTATCGGAGAAGATTTTGAACGACAATTTTTCCAAGATTTCGAAAAATTTTCCAGAGAGCTTAAAACTGATTGATTGGCTTGGCTGAAGAATTGGGGCTGTTCGGAAACAAAGTCAATTTTTCCTGAAAATTAAAAAAAATCTCCAGCCGTTTGGGAGGTAAAGAGTTTACGGCGGACGGATATTTATCAATTGCAGATTCGAATTCCACACCCGTTGAAACGTACCTAAACCATGAAATTTCCAGGGTAGGTTGGACAATTGTTTTCTTGGGCGATGGCAATGGTTTATAATTGAATAATAAACCAAAATTAATGAACCTACCCTATTTGGAATACGAAAATTTTTCGAAAATTTGGAATTTGGCAGAAGCTTGCGATTTTTGAGCGGATCACCTAGGTATTATGAAAAGTGTTATCGGAAGTACCGCGAGTCGCCTGGGTACGGGCAAGCTGAGTTTATCGCATCCGATCGGCCTCGGATTGGGGTAGGTAGATCGGACGTTGAGGTAGGCGCCCGCAAGCTGCTGGAACGGGGGGGAAGGAGGAGGAGGAGTAGCAGGAGGAGGAGGAGGAGGAGGGTTGGCCCGTTCGGGGTTGATCGGCGGGTTGTAGGGCAGGGGGTGCGATGAGGAGGAAGAGCAGGAAGGGCGGTGGGGAGGGAAGGATTCGCAAGGGGCGGGCGAGGGGTGGGGATGACCGGACGGCGGCGGAGGGCGGGGGGTCAGTCGGCCGTGCGGCGGCTCGAGTCTGGCAGACGGCATCGGCGGCGCATCGCGCGAGGACGACGTGAACTTAAGAACGCGAAGCAGCGGGCCGAGATCGACGACGCGAAAAGGCGACGTGAAGCAGCGGCAGGGAACAGTCGTGAAGACGCGACGGGGGCCGGCGGCTGTGGAATATGACGACGGCGCCGAACGACGCTTTTGGCGGCAGCTTATGGCGCCGTTGGTACTTGGCCCTGCTAGTTTTGAATTTGAGCGCCGGCCACAGCCGGGCGGACGCCGAGCGGCTGACGACGGGCGCCATCAGCGGTAACGTTCCTGTCGACGCGTCCGGCGCCGGCGCCGACGCTCCGCTCTACGGCTGCTCGACGTGCGCCGTCCGGAGTCAGCTGAAGAAGTTCAGCCTGGACAACATTAAGCAGCACATACTCAATAAGCTCGGCTTCACGTCGGCGCCGAACGTGACCGGCCTGACGTTGCCGGACGTGCCGCCGCTCAATTCGTTCATCGAAGTCGGCGCCATGCAGGGCGATCAGCCGGGCGGCGGCGGGCGGTCGCCCTTCAGAGCCGGGCCGTCGTTGATCGACGAGTCCGACGATTACGCCGCCACCATCGAGAAAGTTTACGCCTTCGCCCAGCCGCGTGAGTAATTGTAACAGTTGTAATTATAACAGTAATAATACGAGTGCATTATTATTTTTACGTATAATCGCCTATTTTATTGGTAAATTGACAAATTCGAAGCTTAAAGGGAAAACACTGCACGGAATCCCCATATTTTCAGCAGGATTTAAAGAATGGAGCATCGAAAGACGATGCCTCGGTATTTTTTGAAATTTAACCCTCCCCCTCTTTATACTGGTTCTCTTTGCTGCTTAATTGCATATTACCCCCAAACGGATACAGAAATGCAAAACTATGAATATTTGTAAAAGTGACTTTTTCGGATACGAAATTTCAGAGGTCTCAATTCGCTCAAATGATTATTTCAGATCATTATCAACAACTATAATTCAATTATTATTCAATAATGATTATTATCATCAAATAATTTCACGATTATTTGCGACGCGGTTCGGTCGAATGAATCTCAAATTAATATTAATGGCTAATTTTTTTTTAAACCGCCTCAGGGTATCAATTTAGTCAGTTCATCGAATATCCATCATTTTCCGAATAAGATTTTCCGTGGATACGTTGATGAGGGAATCGACATTTATAAAAAACTAATTATTCGGAGGATTATTTGACGAAAAGACCGAATTGATGTACCCACCCTAGACTTATCCGAGGACTAAGATCAAAATAATTCGGGTGACCGATGGAAAAATAAATATCTACGGACTCTGAAAGGTGAAACGAAGATTTTGAAACCAAGAACGCTCGGATAGATTCATTTTTGTGACCAGGAAAAAAATAAAATAGAAAACACTAGAAATGCAAATATGTCGGAAGTACTGCGAGTTATTCGAATTCCGATTAAACAAGGTGTTAGGTCTGGCCGAGACGAACATTTCAGTTCAAGAAATTTGAAAAAAGGTTGAAAATTGAGGGAGTTATGGCCGTTTTTGTAAATGACCGGAGACGGACGCGCAGGAAGGCTCAGTTTCTTCTATATTTTCTTTTCTTTTTTCGGCCACGAAAATGAACCGAACTGATCGTTCCCGGTCTTGAAATCTTCGTTTTACCTTGCAGAGTATGGGGATATTTTTTATATTTTATTCTTTTTATATCTTATTTCTTTTAAACATTTTTTTGTATTTTTTTAATATTTTTATTCTATTATTAGTTTTTCGTGATTAGCACAGCCTCGTTTCCAAAATTCAAGTATCAAAATATGGAAGCACCGGGTGTTAACCTGGTGCCGCTTGTTCAGGGGTCAAGGACGCGGTCGAATTTGAGTTTCATTCATGGGCCGAAAAAGTTGGCTTCCCCATCCTCGAAAACGTTCAGTCGATGGAATCTGCCGAAAATGTCAGTTGCATTCGTTCGAAGTTTCGCTGACGGTGTCCCCTTTGTGTCCATTGTCAAACTAAACCGGCGACCATTGTCAGTCGAATCGTCAGAAATCCCAACCTGCCCGACGGCACTTATCTATAAAGGTTATATTATGCGAATATAATTAACTTGTCCGTATCTGTAACTGTATCTGTACTGGGCACGTAGATGAATCGCACAATCGGCCCGAGTGCAACGATCGGAAATGTCAAGAAAACAATTGGAAATTCAAATACCCGCCTAAAATCAAAATCCAGTTATCGGAGTATAAAAAATATCCACTTATTCTGCAAAGCAAAACGAAGATTTTAAGACCAAGAACGCTCAAATCGGCCGATTTATGTGACCAGAGAAAAAACGAAATAGAAAAAAACAAAAAGTGCTAATATATCGGAAGTACTGTGCGTGATTCGAATCCCGGTTAAACAGGGCGATGGGTGTTAGCGAGACGAACATTTCAGTAAAAGAAATTCGAAACCAGTGGTGCGTAGATAACACACAATACTTCCACATTTGGAAACGTACATTTTTGACACAATTTGATCATATTTTGACTGCTTTTAAGGGTGTTCAGGTCAAAAATACAAAAAAACTCACTATGAAAATTTTAAAATTCGCCAAAAATGAGAATACGCCACATTTTCTGGATAATAAAAAATATCCTCATATTCTGCAAGGTAAAACGAAGATTTTAAGACCAAGAACGCTCAAATCGGTTCATTTTTGTGACCGGAAAAGAATAAAATAGAAAAAACTAGAAATGCGTATATATCGGAAGTACTGTGAGTTATCCTAATTCCGATCAAACAGGGTGATGGGAGTTACCGAGACGAACATTTCAGTCCAAGATATTTGAAAAAGGTTGAGAATTGACGGTTCTACTTCCATTTTTGAAAGTCGTCGCGGAATCGACGACAGGCGCTATCTAATTTTTTCACTAAAATGAGTAAGGTACGATAACATACGGAAAATCAACCGCCGGATTAAAATTTAATGGTGAGGTTGGTTTTAAGCTCCGGGCAACACTGGGCCCTTGAAACGATGTTTTGGTAGCGCGCCATGAGGCAAAAGAGCGTAGATTACTAAAAAAAATTAGATTACTTAAGTAAAAGTAAGTTAAAAGCGTAGATTAGTAAAGAAACCCCCAGAAGTGGTTGTTTGTCCCTCCTGAAAATTTGGCAAATATGAGATAGCGCCTGTTGTCGATTCCGCGACGAAATGCGGTATTTTATGACGTTTCACCGATGTCATCGCATTACCTGCGATCGTCGCTCGAAGTGGAAATTCGACGGGCGCAGCCTCTAACGGTAATAGCTCGACAATTTGCATAAGAAAATAGATAATGCCGAAATACAGTTGTTATTTAGGGGATGTTTTCTTTTGTACCGGCCCATCGGGGGGATGTCGGTGTCGGATTTCCGCGGCCAAATCGGCCAGGCCAATCAACACAGTTCAGCCAAGTTCAAACCGTCTCCTGTTTCAGAGTTGTCCTTTAATTTCACTTTTCTCTCGGAGGGCTGAGCCTTTGTTGAATGTTGTTTTTTCTCTTTGTTCGTTCTCGTTTCATCGAAAGATTCGTCGAATTTCGGGGTCAGGGATTGAGGTACTGGCGTGAGAAAACGCTCGGTGTAAACGCGTGTTACAGGTAACCTACCTGTCATGACGTTCCAATGTCTCCTCGGCGCGCATGCGTGAACGATTTTCTAACAGGTTCGACCGTCGCGTTTTCCCACTCGGATCAAATTTCGTGTTTAGAGATCGCCATTAGTGTAATACAGTTTATGGTAATCCGACGAGGTAAAACGGAGGGTGCCCCCGGCCCGTTTCGAAATCTAACGGTTAGCTATGCTCGTTGGATTCCTGGGATGCTTCGTACATTTTTCATCCTTCAAACGTCCGAATTTTATTAGGTAATTTTAAACTCGTTCGTATGCGAGCTTCTGGCAATTTGAAGTAGGACAATTCTCAAATTTCAAAACAACTTCAATCTGCCTTTGGGTAGGGCCTAGCCGGGGTAAAATGGAAAAAGCCTGAAAAACGAAATCCGCCTTGAAAGAGTCAATTTTAATTTATTCGAAAATAAATAACAAATTTTACGAGGGTGCTGTTGCCATGAATCAGTATTTACGAAAAACATGAAAACGGCAGACTGTTACTACTGATGCCAAGCTCATTCCTCGGCCAAGGATCTCCGCAACAGGTTGACAAAGCAGGCAGTTGAAGAGCAGGTGACAAGTCTTGTACCTAGACGAATGGCGAATGGAAACGGACGAAATGGGACGCAGGCAAAAAAGGTTTATCGCTACAATCGGTGAATTAGGATCCCCGTAAGTCGGCAAAGGTCGTAACCGCGCGGCCCACCTGTCCCATTATCTAAAGCTTATCTAAACTTCCGCAATTCGGCTTATCAAACATCCCCGTCCTAAGATACGTGCTGAAGATGACATCTCTTCGAAGCGATTTCCTTCACTTTCGTACTTTCGAATACCCGAAATCGAAAACCGGATGTTCAGAGAAGCATGGGGAGCACAGATCAAATTGATCATTAGGTACTCGGACCACAACTTGATGACTACTTTGGAGGCTACTGTGGATTATTTTATGTTGGGAGAGTTTGGCGAAATAATATCGGAAAGGAGCAAAATTAATAACGTTCATTTTAATCGGAGAAAAACTGTTAACGATACGCTTCACTTACAATACAGTAGGCTCGGAGAAGCAGGGATGCCACTAACTTTTCCCACAGCTACAAAGATGAAGCGTTGCTAACGCGCTCCATGTTTCTTAACGCGCGTTTTTGACACAAATCGATTGTTATTTGACCACTTTCGAGGCTGTAAGGGGCAAGAAACACTTTACCAATTTTACAATTCGCCCAAAACCGAAATGAAAAATATTCCGGTATTCTGCAAGGTGAAACAAAGATTTTAAGATCAAGAATGCTCAAATCGGTTCATTTTTGTGATCAGGAAAAATGGATTAAAAAACAAAAAAAAGATAATATATCGGAAGTACAGTGAGAAATTCGAATCCCAGCCCAAAAAAAATTGAAAAATGTTGAGAATTGAAGGGAGATAAATCCATTTTTGTGAATGACTGACGGAGGGACTCACAGGCACTATTGTTCAGAATGTGATTCTAGGTTTACATACCTGGATCGTCACGATTTTCAATTCTCAATTCTAGCCCATTACAATAAGATACCCGCTCTCATTTACTCCGTCGGTTTTCACAAGGAAATACTTTATTTTTATTGACACGAAGTACCTACTGACTTTTAATTTTTATACATCAATCGCCTATTATTAGTCAAATAATAATTGTGCATGTCAAAACTCACTGCCTTTTTGATATGCTTTCCAGTTTAGGTGCCAACCGTTTTAAAACTCCTTTTTCTTCAATATCCTTTTTTTTAATTAAATTAAATTTTCCTCTTGAGATTATTTTTACTTTACGAATTTCTTTTGTAATTTTTATTTATTTTGAGATTGCCGCACGAGGAGGCCATGGAGGCAAGAGTAGACCGAGAGGCGACTTTGGTGCCTAAGTACAACTCTGTGAAAAATAGGTAAAAATAAATCGTTTCCGTTGAAAATCGAATTTCTCGCAACGCCTGCATATAAACTATGCAGGATGCAATAACTCTCATCCTTGTTCCCGATCAAGCGAAGGATCAACGGATCGAATTCGCAGTCGGAAACCCCGTATGTACACGTAGGTCAAGCAGTTACTGCTTACTGGCGTATCTATGTAATTGATATGGACAGAAAATGAGGGTCAATATTGACTTAGTTGCGTCACAAGAACAGCACTAAACGAGACGGAAAAGGGGAGCCATTGCGAACGAGAGAGAGGATAGGAGTGAAAGTGAGCGAGAGGGAGAAATTAAACCGTCGTATGCGTGTGCCCGGTGCATATTGATTGACTTTTTTTTTTATTAGTGTGCTACGACAAGAGGCCATCGGTTTTTTTTCGTACGAGTCGGTCGTCGGTGGCCTATGGGCGAGGAAGGGTGAACAACCTACTTTGGTCAAATCGTAATTGAGTTAGGTCAACATTCTTGTCCCATTTGCACGCGAGTGCAGCCGCCTTTTTCCTTGATTTTTGCCAATAACGGACCGACCGAATTATCCTGAACCCGTTGGAATAATAATTTTAATTCAGCGCAATATTGAAAATCAATAGCAAAACAGGTATCGATACTATAATCAATATGCCCATTGAATCACGAGCAATTCATCGATGCTCACGTACAGATTGCCGATATTAAACCTCAGGTAATGAGGGAGAAACATTGGTAATCGAATGTGAGATATCGATGCATCGAAAGTAAAGTATCGATGGTAATATCCAATATCGAGAACCATGTTCATATATCAATGCTGAACTACCGAATAGTTATTGCTCGATGGTGACAAAACATTGACGTATTGATGATGCAGACATCATAGCATACAACAAAACATAAAACAGGTACCAATTTCGAAGTAATAATGTAACGCTATAATTTCATACATCGAGAAAAATATCAATCTATCGATATGGTCGAAAACTAGCGATCAATTTCAATGTGATCGCGTCGTATACATCGATTTACTTATAACTTGTGCATCGAAATTTTGATGCTACCAATGACTAATCGATTAATGTAGTCGACGATTATTTGATCCAAAGTAATCGATTCCCCGATTAATCGGTACTGTAATTGATCAATTTTCCAAGTAATTTATTAAATAATTACCGCCACTGCAGCCGAGGAGCCTACAATTGACAACAGTAATGTAACAATAAAGTAAAAAAAAAATAAAAATTGTACAACTAAAACAACGAACTCAACTTGAACAAAAACGTATGTAACAAATGTTAAAAGAAGCATTAAAAAAATGTAAGAAATATACAAAAAAAAGTATTAAAAAAATGTGAATGTTTATTCGCTATATCTGGGGTCAGCCTGTTCTTTGTCCTGGGGTGGGGAAAATCCCACGGTAGCCAACACGGCACTGTTATTTCAATATTTCAAACGATTTCCCTGAAGGGAGAAAAAGAAAATCGTCAGCCATAAAATTGAATTTTGAAGCCTCTGGATGCCCAACGTTCGAGCTTCAATTAAAAACTTTATTCAAACACGTAAGCATTGATTAGAGAATAATCGATTGGTTGACGAATTAATCGATTATGTCGATTGATCGATACCCATCCCTACTACGAATGTCAGAAGCAAACATCGATATCAAGCCATTTATCGATATCCCATCCCGATAATGCGCCTTGACCATTGAATGATGGCCCATGGGCATCTCTCGTTGGGGCAGGTTGCCCATCAGCTTTTGTCGCTCGCCGTTTGAAATGAAGGCATCCACGGGGGCACAAGGCGCAACAACATTTACTTTCACCCCCGCCCTTGCATAGGGACGGCCCTTTGTCGCTTTTGTTGCGTAATTACAGGGCTAAACAGGGGCGCCATCCCTTGTCACGGTCGCACCCCCGCTGGCACGGGCCAAGTTCCACCCTCGTTTGGATTGTAGCTTCGACTTATCGTTTTGCTGCAATTAGCCCCCGTATTTCGGGGTTAATAATTCGACTCGGGCAATGGTCAAGTCGCCAAGTCGAAGGCTGGCGAATGGAGGACGTTATACTTACCTAACTATTTTCAGCATACAGATCGGTGGTTCAAAAAATTGTAGCTAGAGTGAATAGGTAGGTACATCTACAGGTCGTTCTTCTATACTTGTAACAATATGCTAATTTGTTGAGTGCTGTGTCTGATGATGATCAGGACGGGTGAACTTTATTTTACTGAAGAAGAAGAAGCTGTTGTTGTTCATTTGAGGGCAGAAGTAACGGGAGAATATAAAAAGAGGTGTCTCGTGGTCTGAATGAAAGATTGATAAAGGAAGTACCTACTTATAAAATAAAAACTATCACACGATAAAGACTATTAAATTGTGAAACCTATTACAATACTTACTCACCTGCATGTTTTTACTTTGGAATTTCAAAAAAAAAGTCCTCAAAATGAGAATCCCATCTCAGGGTTCAGGTAAAATCAATGTTCTCTCGATAACAGCGTTTACAGAAAGGCGAGTTCTGGGACGTACGAAATGGTAACTTGTTGGGAGGGGGGCACCGCTCACAGCGCCGGGGTGAGCTGATGGCGAGTTCGCTAGATCCGCGTGTCTTCGAATATTTACGACAATTCTCCCATCTCCACGTTCCTTATACTGTCCGATTTGTTGAATTATTTTATTAACGGCCGAAATCTCCATAAGGGCGTGTAAGTATCGTGCAATAAACCGTCGAATACATCGTAGAACAAGTCGAAATCACCTCCAGTATATCAGGGGAGTCGGGTGGCAGCCCTCGCATTGCGTGCATCCTATCTGAGGCTAAAGCCCCCGGCTGGCGCTATCCTTGGCGTTTCCGACGAGGGAAGTTGTGTGCAAATTGCCTTGCAAGAGGAACATAATGAAGAAGGAAGTGTGCGTGATTGTGTGTGTCGGTGGGGTAACATGCAGTTACATGCAGGGCGAGGGCCACCTGCACCCGAGGCAAGGGCCACCTTCGTTTTCACCTGCCGCCAGCCACGAACCGCACGTGTCATCCCCCGCAACGAATTCAACGTTTTTCCCGCATCTCGTGAAAATGGAAAGTTTCACCCAAGGGGTTGAATCGAAGTGAAACCGTCCGCATGCGGTTGGTAGTACTTTTTAGGATAGACAAAAACGCGGCTTTTTACTTTTATTTAAAAAAAAAAATTTTCATCAACCATAATTGAAAAAAAAATGATTAAATGATTTGGCTCAAATCTTGGTCTCAAATTTTGGTCCTACTATTAGGAAATTCAACGCCCGAAATTTTCAACTCCATCAAGTTTATGCCTAAAACCAATAGTTTGGCCGTAATTCCGAATCCGATTTTCATAAAATGTTCCAGCTCAAACAGTTCAAACGCGAACTGAAAGTCGAAGTCAATCTCAAACTGAAGTTCAAACTCAAACTGAAGTTCAAACTCGAACTGACACTCGAAGTTAAATTCAGCCTGAACTTCAAACTCGACCTTAAACTCAAACTGAAGTTCAAAATCGAACTGAAAGTCGAAAATAAACTCAAACTTGTTGTTTTATCTGTTTCTTGGTGGCGCTGATGTGACGGGGGAGGGGGGGAAACTCGCTGACACGCGAAAGATAAGAGATCGCTGTTTTCATCATGTTTACGTTCTGTGTACGTGAGTATGTGATAAGTGCAGTTTGCGATGACTGACTTGGAAATACGTTTACTGTTGGCGGTGGGTGGGCGCGTGTTAACTGCTCCCGAGCGTGTCGGTACCTGACCCCCTCGCCTTCCGTTGGTTTTACCTTCATTAATTGAGGCGTTGATAGCCAGAGTGGACCATTCCACAAACTGTCCAAAAATGAGTTATACAGTGCAATGGGTCTGTGGTTGCTCTATCTATCGAATTATTATTAAAATTTGACTCGTTCTCGAATGTGCTAAGAGAGAGCGCAACTTTTCAAATGGTCCGTCTGCAAATTGGCCGCCGATTTTGATGGCCAGAGTGGACTTTGTGGCTTGTAGAAATGTCCCTATGGTTCATGAGTCATCTGTTCACCCAAGAATGCTTGTATTTTTTTCTTCAAAACACCATAACAAGGCCCTTAATCAATTACAAGAAATTAGTCGAAATTTTCAAATGCGATTTTCTCAGTTCAACACCTGTGTGGAATGGTCCACTCTGGCTATCAACGCCTCAATTAACATCGCGAGAATAGTCGGTTTATTAATGTTAACTGCCGTTTACCTGTTTGTCGGCAATGTCCACGAGCATCCGTGAGAGGGGGTTCTGCAGGATTCTTGTCGCTGGACTTCGAAAAAGCCATCTACGAATTTGGCAGCATCACTGGGTTTTCTATCCACAAAAATGAACTGATCGTGTTTTTGGTCTGAAAATCTCGCTAGGTTCCTTTTTTGGGCATTTTGAGGAATATTCTGGACCTAGTCCTTCACTCGTTGTTTTGGATTTTCTCAATGGATTTTTCTCCCTTATTTTCGTGTTATTTCCATTTTTTGAATGCTAAAATACCTGCTCATTGCCTGAAATTGTATATAGGCAGGTACCTATTGCGCGGGTATTCGGATGCAGGAAAAATTTCGCAGACGATTTCCAAGATCGTTAGACCTTTGCCAATAAATCATCATTCTATTTTCGTCCACTTTCCGTTTGGCTTGATTCAAGGCTCGTTGAACTTGCTCTACAACTCCGGCCAATTTCTGTCCCTTCTTTTGATTATAATTTTTTTCTTTTTTTTTGGCTGGCCCGTCTCGTTGGCAACACGCAGTCTGATCGGGAGACGGCCTACGATGTTTTCTCCCTCACAATCTGTCACATTTATGTCGCTACAATTTTATTCCTCCGTAATGTCAGCGACTGCCAATTTTTCGAGATAACGACCGACTTTTGAATGGGACGGCGGCCCGAAACCGAGTGAACGATCCCATTTCACAGGTCCCATCCGAGTCTAGATTGTCGGCCACACGTCATCGACTCATCGCGACGATTAACTGTTCGTCAGCTGGTTCTTTGGTTTTTTCCTTCGATTTTTTTCCGCCCTCCCATCGACTGTTTAGACTTTAAACGAGACTTAACCGAGCCAGATGTGAGTATCTTCCGTTTTAGCGAGATCAAATTAACCTCTATCGCACGATACGACGTCAAACGGCAGTTTTCTTCTTTGCCTTTTGCATTATTTCCACAGCATGAGGACGTATAACATCTTGTTGGATAGGTATATCTCCCAATTTTTTCGACTACAATTATTTTTCCAGCAGGTAAATTAAAAATAAAAAAAAGAAGACGTTAAGCAAATTTTTGTGTGACGTGCACCTCCTATATGGGAATCCTCTGAATCAACTCAAAGTACTCAAAAACGTTCAAAATTTGAACGTTTTCGAGTTGTTTTTTTGGGTTTTTGACCCCTTAACATATTTTGATCGGATTCCCCTGACAATATGCATCAAGTTGGAGCAAAACACAACTTTTAGGGCCAACCGCGCTAAAATCGGATCAGTGGTTCAGTACGAAGTGGCTGGACGAAATTTTGGCCAAAAATTTCGTCCAGCCGCTTCGTATTGAACCACTGATCCGATTTTGACGAAACTAGTCCTCAAAGTTGTGAGTTGCTCCAACTTGATGCATATTGTGCGGGCGATCCGATCGGAAAAGGTTAAGAGGTCAAAATCCGTTCTAGTATGGTCCATTTAAAAAAAAACTCAATTTTGAAGGTGATGCCGCGGGTTTAGAATTTTTGAGTATTTTTCCCGGGTTTCTCGCTTAATTAACCATAGGATAGGGGTTTTTTCCGAAATTGTTTGAAAAATTTTTTTTTAATTGGATCGGCTCGGATTTTTTGATGCGATTTCTCCTTCTTATCGTATTTCGGAAACGGCTTGAGATATGAAAATGCGGTTGTCGGCATGTGGTTCCATTTTTGGTCTAGTTCCACCCATTTTTTTACAGCAAGTTCGAGACACGCCGTATAATTCTTTCTAACTTCCATATTTACGAAGTAAATGGAAGTATTAGAATCGTCCCAAAATCGAGAATCGGATCGGAGCTTCGAAAAAACGTTCATCTTCCAAATGTCTAACAAATTGTGTCGAAAAGTTACTTATCAAAATATGCAACTATTGCGCATTATCTACGCGCCACTGGTTTTTAATGAAATTTTCTTCCTTATAGAATCACAGCGTAATGCAACCACATGCGTAAAACATGTGTTCAAATTTTTGTACAACCGTATATGGCACAGTTGAAGGCCTTGTCAAAAAAGAGGCGCAAAGTAATAATGCACTCCCTATGCCGTCAAGGCAGAAATGTTTCAAACATGAAATCGCGCCAATATCGTATGGACAAATTCAAGACTTTGATCGAAATGGGCCGCAAAAGGCAGAAGTAAACCATTCGCTATTGAATCCGATTTCAATAATTCGCTCAACGGGGCTCCGAAAACTGGGCTGGGAAAATGAGATTTATTCCGATTCGGCCGGAGATTCGGCGCCGTAAACGCAACGCTGCAACGCAATATGGTAAACCTTGAGGTCCTGCGTTGCAGTGGCATCAGTTTCGAGTCCGACGGACGTCTTGTGTGAGTGCATCACCGTGAGCGACAGGTGTCGGTGTCAGTTGGCATGGAAATCGATGCAAATCGATACGGCGAGGAGGAGACGAAGTTGTCGATAAGAGTTCTATCCGTCCGAGAAATTATTGAAATTTGCGAAAAAAAGAGAGAATTATCAGGAAATTATTTGTCAATATCGAAAAAAAGTATTGCCGAATCCGAGAAAATTCTCCATCACGACTTTTGGGCTAAGATCGATAGAATAAATAAGACTGCGAACTTGGCACCGGAAACTTAGGGTTCGACGTTTTTCTTGACAGTGTGTAGTATGGGTGATTCTCCAAAAGTAGGGAAATTTGACTTCCATTTTCTAAAAGTTTCAAATTTTCGATTTTTAACAAATTTCTTTGTCTCATTATATTGAGTACATCCTCTAGCATGATAATTCAAAAACAAATGAAAAGCATGATTTTTTTGATTATGTCAAGTGTATACGAAATATTTCTATATAGGTACCTATTACGAAAAAAAGTTGTCTACACCTTATCAAACAGCTTAACCACCCACCTTCATCTGAATTCAGCAAAATACCCAATACTATTTAAAACATTCCAAATTAATTTTTTACTTTCATAGTAACAGAGTAAATGGAAGCGTTGGAATCGACCTAAAATCGAGAATCGGAAAACTTACTTGTACGCATTTACTCAGAATCACTTCCCGAACAAGTTTCTGTGTTTCCGTCTGTGGTCATTTACAAAAATTGCCATTGCTCCCTCAATTCTCAACTTTTTTTCGAATTCCTTGAACTGTAATGTTTGTCTCGCCAAGACCTACAAGTACTTCCGATATATTTGCATTTTTTGTGTTTTCTATTTTATTTTTTCCGCCTACAAAAATGAACCGATTTGAGCGTTCTTGGTCTTGAAATATTTTTTTTACCTTGCAGAATATGTGGATATTTTTCATATTCCTACAACTTGGCGTATTTTCATTTTAGGCGGGTTTTAAAATTTGCATAGTGAGTTTTTTGATATTTTTGACCTAAACACCCTTAAAAGCAGTCAAAATATGATCAAATTGTGTCAAAATTTTACGTTTCAAAATGTGGAGGTATTGTGTGTTATCTACGCACCGCTGGTTTTAATTGAATTTGAAAATTCAATTATTCGCTGTATTTCCAAAATATCTATGACATCTTCCGATTTTTCTCGTTAAAAGAATTTTTTCAGTAAATAAATTGTCAACTTTACAGCTGAATTGAAAATCGTAGAAAAAGTTTTTTCCGTAACTTGAATGAATCCCAACAGAATAATGGAAGTACCGCGTGTTACCTTGTATAATATGCGCTTCGCCGGGTTTCCCAGGTATCTGCTACAGGCAAGTCCGAATAATAATTATGAATACCTAGTGCACTACAGGCGTAAAATGCAGGATACTTTTTCGACCCACGATGAAAAAAGATGGTAAGTTAAAACGTAAAACGGATTATCCTTTAGCGAAGCGTTTTACTGTCGTGGGCTGTAGGCCTGCTGCTGTGATTGTAAATTGAAGTCGAGCGAGTACCTACCTTTCGAGCGGTACCTACATTAGGTGAGGAGGTAGGTAGGTAGTAAATTAACGAGTAAAAATAATGTAATAACTCCGTGTGTTGCACGTGGTGTAATTACAGGGCCTCAACGGCGAAATGAGGCCATTCCACTTTCCCCTTGCCCTTTGTGCTGCGAGTTGCCGGCTTTTAAGACCATCCTATTCAAAAACGGTTTCGGCGGTTTGCGAATAACTCGAGGCTTTGCGCAATATCGCGATGACAAAAAAAAATGAGAAGAAAGTTATAGGTACAGGATATGGCCTTGCAGTGACACTATCGGCTTTTGGAAATCAGTCGACGACAAAGTTTGCCAGGTGATAGGTCGACTATTAGGCGCTGCCAGGGCGTACAGAAGGGTAAGGACCCTTCACCCCCTAATTTAAATTATATCTACTGGTTGATTCCCAAATAACTGTCAATTTTCAATTTAGAAAACATTTAAAATTTCACCTCTTTGAAAAATCTTGAAAAAATTCCTGCATGCTCCCAGGATTTTCCTAAGATTGAAAAAAAAAAAACCAAGAAAAAGATCGGAATCACAATCTTTGAGTTTTTAATTGAATTTGAAAATTCAGAATCCATGGAGGGTTACACCATTGGCGTGTACAGAATTATTGGCATTGCTACCAAGAAATAAGCAGTAAATGTAATAGGTAATCCTAAACTTCAAAAGAGTCTACCCTCAAAATTTCAGGTCAAAGGGATCAAAATTACTCAAAATCAATCTCTTTGTAACCCTCCATGGAAAGCTGGTAACGTTCCATGGTCGGCTTATGGTCAACTGTAACCCTCCGTGGTCAATTGTAACCCTCCGTGCACCTCCACCTCCCACCTCTTTACATTCCCTGAATTAAACTGTTCAACCTATTCATATAAGCTGGCTAATTCGAAAACATTCACTTTCTGATAGCCGAATCGCATCTGCAGTTCCGAACCTATAAAAGGACGAACTCGTGTAAGAAGTCGGTATCAAGGGTGGGAATGCATCTGATAATGAATTTAACACCCGACATTTTCTTCTCGTTGAAAAACAAATTTTCAAAATTTTCCGGGAAAAACGCCTATCCTATGGTCTTATGGTGGTTCAGCCTTGAGTTTTGATTCTAAGACTAGTGTAAATAGGATAGCCTGAGCTCACTAGGCCTATCCTGAAATACTGTAGTTTCCGATCCACAACTTATAAGTAGTAGTAGTAGTTTTATTGGTAGGTCGGTGTCGGTGCCTAGGTGCTTTTCATTCTCAAGAAAATAAAATCGCACGCATTATGCTGGGGAGTAGTAAAAATTGAGCCAGACATTAAAAATGCGCCTAACAGCGAATATACGTGACGAAAAAGGCGAAGTTGCCGCGAGTTAATGAGGTCTGAGGTGCATCGGAAGAACCACCACAGGGCAGGACCTTGGGGTAGGTCCTTTGGGCGGCCTCCTCCCATATACACGACGGATCCTGTGCAGATGCGACGAGGCCACCTGCCACGCAACACACGTACGAAAAAGTGTACGCTTATTTGACTTTCGCGCGTTGTTTCCTCTTACCTATGAGAAAATTTGTAATTATCCATCTCATTTTCCTCGACAATGATCCGAGTCGAATGGACACAATTTACTATTACAGTGGCTGTTACGTGAGATTTTGAAGGAAATTGATTGTATTTAAACTAATATGGTTGATTCCCAAATAACTGTCAATGTTCAATTTGGAAAAAAATTAAAATTTCACCACTTTGAAAAATCTTGAAAAAATCCCTGCATTCGTCACGCTTACCACTCCTTCTTCATCCAAGGCCACGAATCAACTGGCTTGAAGTATAAAGGGGGTGGGGTAGTGGGTCGACCAGGGTTGCCACCTCCTTTCTCCCGTACTCCCATCAAAATATCCCGACATGGGAAATGTGTACGGTTCTTTCTAAAAAGTCCACGGATGTTACTTGAGATTTAGGTACCTAGACGAACACCCCACTTGAAACAATTTGAGAAATGGTCGAAAATTGAGACGGATATCGAAATTTCGGTTAATAAGATAAACTTCCGGGCTCGACTCCTCAGTGAAGATGCTTGGAACTGCTTATTACGCTTCAAAAGTGCGCGGCCAAAACAAATCCGTACCACTTGCACAACTTCGTACGTATAAAAGAGGTACAACAATTCAAGCGTCGGACGAAAAGCCAGAAGGCCTAGTCCTCCGCGCCCCCGGTGATCAACCATTTTTTGTGCAACCGACGAGTTGATCGTCAGAGGTCACGTGATGGAAGGGTTGGCAGTTGCCTGCGAGGTGTTCGGCTCGTTTTAAAATGCGCCAACAAAAACTCTTTGGCAGAAGGGAAACGGCGTAATAAGTAGAATCGAGAATTTTTCTGCGTTGATTATTGAATGAATCAATGTGATCGTTCAAACTGCGCTGATTGGGTCGGCTGTGTGAAGAACGGTGTTTCGAGATTTTAGTTCCCTAAAATAGAATTATTTTGCGGTCATTTGAAACCAGCGGTGCCCGTCGATAGCGCATATCGATAGTAAAAGCCTCACACACATTTCCCATGTCGAAGATATTTTGAATGGAGTAGGGGAGAAAGGAGGTGGCAACCCTGGTCGACCCACTACCCCATCCCCTTTTCACTTCAAGCCAGTTGATTTGTGGCCTTGGATGAAGAAAGTGTGGTTCGCGTGACCGTCGGTTTTTGAAATTTGAAATGTAACCCTCCATGCTGCAAAACCTGTAACCTCCACATTCTAGTTTATACCCATGGAGGGTTACAATTGACCACGGAGGGTTACAGTTGACCATAAGCCGACCATGGAACGTTACCAGCTTTCCATGGAGGGTTACAAAGGGATTCATTTTGAGTAATTTTGATCCCTTTGACCTGAAATTTAGAGGGTAGACTCTTTTGAAGTTTAGGATTATTACATTTACTGCTTATTTCTTGGTAGCAATGCCAATAATTCTGTACACGCCAATTGTGTAACCCTCCATGGATCTTCTTCCAGTAAGTGGGAACATGGTTATCCGTGAATAGCAGGGGATGGCACAATAGATCCATTGGGGTCGCGGTGCCTGGGGCTTGGCTACCTTAGCCTGCAGCCCTAACCCCAAAAAAAACCCTCCATGGTTTCTAGATTTCCAAATTCAATTAAAAACTCGACGATTGTGATTCCGATCTTTTTCTTGATTTTTTTTCAATCTTGGGAAGGTCCTGGGAGCATGCACTATTTTTTTTCAAGATTTTTCAAAGAGGTAAAATTTTAATTTTTCTCCAAATTGAAAATTGACAGTTATTTGGAAATCAACCGTATACACACGCTTGTTGGCATCCCAACTTCATGTGGCTCGAGTTGAATAACCGGAAATAGGTTTTTTTTTGGTTCACCGCTTAAAGCAAAATCCCCATTCACGATTCGGAGAATGCGTAATTTGAATTCAAATCAGAAATTATAGTTATTGAATCATGGAAGTTAACCCATGTTATTTGCGGACCACAGGCTGGAATCCGCGTCCAGTGTTCAGTGTTTGTTGCTAGGTCAGTTTCTATAATTTCACAACGTCACGTCCTGTGGCTTTCGTTTCATATCGGTGCTACAGGCTACAGGATAGGCGTTGCAAAAATGTTTGAAGCGAATCTGACCGCTGTTGCAAATATTCTCAAATCACGTTCCTCGTAAGTACTAGTAAAAGCGGAATACGGAAAGTCTTCTAGGAACTCAAATCTGTTATCCTGTGTAGGTATATTATCGACCTAATCATTTTACCATAACGATGACCCACAGCAAAATTCTTTTATCCCTATAAAGCTTTTGAATACCTAGTCGAAACTTGCAATTTGAAATTTCACTTCACCAATAAAACCCGTCTTTGAATTACAACAAGAAGTAAAATTAGCGTGTCAAGGGCGAAAATTTTCTAAATTAAAAATTCCTGGAAAATTTGCCTTATGAAATGTCCTATGACATGCTAGAAACAAAAAGGCGACTGTTTTGTGGTAAGAGATTGTGATGAAGTGTGTGATGAAGATTTCAGCTCAAAAACCAGTGCGGTGTCAGTGGTCTCACAAAGTCAGTTTTTCGTTTCTGTGTAACATCCGTGGACTTTTTAGAAAGAACGGTACACATTTCCCATGCCGGGATATTTTGATGGGAGTAGGGGAGAAAGGGGGTGGCAACCCTGGTCGACCAACTACCCCATCCCCTTCATACTTCAAGCCAGTTGATTCGTGGCCTTGGACGAAGAAGGTGTGGTTCGCGTGACCGTCGGTTTTTTAGTGTAACATCCATGTGAGTCTCTCATAATTGCTTCAATCAACTCTCCTCCTTCCCCCCAATAGAATATCAAAGTTCTCTGTCAACCTACCGTCCCATAACAATTTCATTCAGTAATCTTTCAATCCTGATTTATAATTAAGGAGCAAAGTTGAGATGTTGATTGTGATTCCGATCTTTTCCTCGAATTTTTTTCAATCTTAGGAAGGTCCTGGGAGCATACAGGAATTTTTTCAAGATTTTTTAAAGGGGTGAAATTTTAATTTTTTTCCAAATTGAAAATTGACGGTTATTTGGAAATCAACCTTATGGATTCGGTTCGAAATACGTGCCTACTTCTCTCATAGAAATTCACAGGAATAGTCGTCAGAGTAGAAGTACCTACAGTAAGTAGCTTCTGGGGTTCCCAGAACGAGAGTCGGCGTTTCTAATAATCGCTCGTTGCGTGGCGCTATGAAATTTTTTGCTTCGATGTGAAAAAAAAAACGTAGCGAAGGAAGAAAAGGATCGAATAAGGAAAAAGGATACATAGAGTATAAAGGCAACAGGTATACGGGGCCGAAGTTTCATCTCGATGGGATCCACAATCGCGTTGATGTGCGGTATATATAACCTCACCAGCATAACCGCCTAACCTCTCAATGGTTTGGCCCATCTCCAGATGAACGAGGAAAAGATTCTTCGAATCACCAGAAGGCTTCGGACTGGCACAACCAGACGGTGCACCTGCACGTGTGTAGCGACCCATCGCATATTGAAGGGGGCGTATTTAATCAACCCTTACCTACCCCCCGAAAATGGGTAGCACCATTTTAAGTTATTCGGCAAAAAGTCGCTTCGAAGTTTCTCCTTCAGAGTTTACTACCACTTGCAGGTATTTACAGAATAAATTGAAGAAATTGTAATCGCCTTAAAAATGAAATTTGATCAGCAATACACTTCCATAGCCAATCGGTCCAACGGTCAATTTTTCGTACCCGAAAGATTCGATCCTTCACGAAACATTCTTTCCCCCCGAGATTTTCGGTTCGTCGACGCTCTCAGTCCAAAAAGGAGCGAGAAGGAGAAGCGGTCGAATAAACGGTCAGGATCATTCATCAGCGGTCTCCTCTACCGACGACCGACCCCTAAGTCTCCGTCGGAAATCGTGTTAACTTTTACGACGCTCATTATCGGGAAAAAGTGAAGGTCGAATAAAAAACGGATTCTCCCGGAAAAGATCACAATTATTATAGGTAAGAATGTGGGAACCGTAGATGGCCCTAGCCGGTGGAGCGCGTCCTATTCAAATTTTATTGACGTTCGGATGATGAGGTTTCGCCCCACTCTACATTAATTATTACTGCACCTATAACTAATTCACTTTTCCCCTGGGCTATGAAGGGACAGTTTTATAAATAGGAATCGTTTAATCAACGGTTTCGGAATGCGGAAAACAAACCGCGCTCTCCTCCCCTACGACGGATTATTTCGTGTTGGGATCGTCATTTGGAAAATTAAGTAACACTATTTTTCTAATAGTGTAGCATCAATCTTCTTCGGGGTCGCCTCTTCTGCTAGATATAGTTTTTTACATTAAAGCCTCCTCCTACCGAATGTTTTTTTATGCTTTATTCGTTCATAGATTGCGTGATATTAATAGTAACCGATAGCTCTGGCGTAATAGCATAGCGATCACACACCGGATAGCTGCCTCTTTCTGAAGGGCCGGTGGGAACGCTTCACTTATAACATTATCAATTATTATTTTGTATTCATTCCTCTTGTAAAAAAGAAGAAAAAAACTATTAATTCCAGGAATAATGTAGGTACTCATGTAATTGGTCAAGCAAAATTTTTTTACAACACCCCCTGAAAAATTTTTCTTTTACGTTTCAAAGGTTCTAGAACACAAATCTGCAATAAAAGTTTTTTGTCAGTCCGCCTTACGCCGTCAGCAGCAAAACGCATACCTAAAAGGAGTTATGGGTTTAGAATTTTTTGAGTATTTTTCCCGGGTTTCTCGCTTGGTTTACCACAGGATTGGGGTATTTTTCCGAAAATGTTTGAAAATTCTATTTTTAAATCGGTCTGGCTCGAATTTCCTGATGCGATTTCTCCTTTTTCACGTTTTCGCCAATTTGAGGGAGTTCTGCTGAACCGATTTTGAATGTTTTGAGCTTGTTGGATTCCTTGAAGGTTTCTACACCGTTTTCACTCCCTGTAAGTCGAAATTGGTTGGATTTCAGTGTTTGAAAACTGGTTTAAAGACTAATTTTTGACAAAAAAAAAGAATATTTTGTTGACCCTTCAAAAAATTTTAACATTCCAAAAAAATATTTTTGAGTAGGTTTTGGGTAGGTGCATGACACAAAAATTACAATTTTCTACGACTCTCCAGAACTGAGGAAAAAGCGAAAACCCGACTCCAGCTGGAAAATTGTTGACGTTGAAATTAATAAATTATACCAATTTCAAACTCTTGCACAGTGATTTTGCGTTGCATGGCGTACCTATTCGGCCGTTCGCAACGCCGGTCGAAAAGTATTGTTATACACTCGTTGCGGTTTAACCGGTCTCATTGTACGTGTCTTCTTCGTCCGATCCAATCGTTCACAACTCCATATAGGTGTAATATATATCTACAACATAATAATGTCGAGTTACATTTTACACCTGTCAGAGGCTCAATCGCTTCGCTATTTTCTCTCTTCATTCACGTTCTCTTCGTCCGCCTTGTCAGATCCGTACACGATGTTCACTTACAGCTCTTTACTGTTGATGCTGTTATTAACGGTATTGAACCTCGTTTGCCCTCCTTTCCCGTTCCTTTATCTTCCATTTCATTCTTCGGATCTTCATTTTCTTTTTCAAAACTGTGAAGCTCCTGTTCACTTTTTTTGCCCCCCGTTGCACGGCCGAGCGTTCGTGACTTCTCTTCAGTGTTAACACTGCGCTTGTCAGGTGCTTCCTCTCGCAATACGACGACCTCCTGTTCGATTTTTTTCCCTCTTCATCCCTTTGTTGTTTGAGGTGCACCTTTCGGAACAGATGACGACGTTTTATTCCCCTCGATCGGATCCGTCACATCGTGAACGATGAAGACATTATCCCAATTTCGACAATGGATCATCTCAATCGTTTCCTCATAAGTTTGGTGAATGGCGCTTTTTTCGAAGAGCAACTGGTGTGACATTTCCCATTTCGCCTCGATTTTTTTTCTCTTCACTTTACTTTTACTACTCGTAGCGCATCGAACTGTCGATAGGTAACTAAGTGGGTATGTATCCTCAATCCGTCAGTTAGGTACGGTTTCAGAACTTCCTCAGTCAAGATCGTTAGACTTTTCACGTCACATTCACCCAGAGTGGGATAAAAGGTTTGGTATAGCACAATGTGCTGTGCCTGGGTATGATATTATGCTACACCTATAAGTATCCTTCAAGGGCGGCTGGGCACGCCCGGGACAGCTTCGGCTATCGAGATATGAAACGGCGTATAACTTTACGTCCTTTACTTAATTTTGTACATTTATAGTCATTTTTAATAATCGACCGCTATAACTTTGTTTCAGAGCCCAAATTCCGGCACAGGAAGGGTCTGGAGACGATATATTTCAAATTTTCGGACCGAATGATGGGCAGCAAAGTGATCAAAGCTCAGCTTTGGCTTCATCTCAGATCGGCCGACTCGGTCAGTCCAGTCATCGTGTCCGTCCGAAGAGAACTCCCGCCCTCGAGCTCTTCTTCGCCTCCTTACGTATCGATAAAGGTAGGGAACACGATTACCTATTTATCGAAGAATAACTCGAAAAATGAGCTCTGTGGATGACATATACCTCGTTTTGAACGTAGTGTAAAGTCAATGAGTTCCAATACGGTAGGTAAGTGGCTACCTACGTGAAAAAATAAGTCTAATTTGAAGGAAAGTAGTGCCCGCTGTACACCCGTAGTATTTCGGCCGGTAAGGAGCCAATCAATGGGCACGTGTTGATCAAGGTCAGCTATGAGGTGTTGAGAATGAGAAGAGAGCGCGATGCAAAGTCATTGAAAAGAGAGGGGGCTATGGGTCCAGTCCGAGAGCCAGAAAAAGATGGACAGAACCGAGTGAACGATTAGTATTCTCGTTGCGAGCTGCCCCTGAAATGTCACTGGCACTGCACGACTGTTTTCGTGGGTGCCCCCTCCCCCACCTCTGCACCCACCTCCACCCCACCCCTAAACAGGTAACACCCTAACTTACCTGTGCCGGTGCCTTGAGTAACTCGAAGCCTCTTTATTCTTCGTTTTTCCTCGACCTTACCCGTAGGTACATGCGGATTTGAATAGAATACATTTTAATATCTTTTCGAGGGAAACCCATTTTTCAAGAATCAAAATCACGCACCCGGCTCATGGGACCTGGGCGATTTTTTCCGACCGCCTAATACCGGCTAACTCTTTTTTTGAATATAAATCCAAGCAACTTGTCCTCGCAAGGATTTTCACCTTTGCGGACTCTGGAGTCCCGCGTTGTGCCTTGCGCTCGCTAAATCTTCATCCGAAACTTTTGATTCGAAGGAGAAACCCGTCACCAACGAGTAGCATGAAGGCGCTTTAAGGATGATTCCCGAATAACTGTCAATTTTCTATTTGGAAAAATTTTAAATTTCACCTCTTTGAAAAATCTAGAAAAAATTCCTGCATGCTTCCAGGACCTTCCTAAGATTGAAAAAAATTCAAGAAAAAGATCGGAATCACAATCTTCGAGTTTTTAATTGAATTTGAAAATTTAGAATCCATGGAGGGTTACACCATTGGCGTCTACAGAATCATTGGCATTGCTACCAAGAAATAAGCAGTAAATGTAATAATCCTAAACTTCAAAGGAGTCTACCCTCAAAATTTCAGGTCAAAGGGATCAAAATTACTCAAAATGAATTTCTTTGTAACCCTCCATGGGTATAAACTAAAATGTGGAGGTTAGAGGTTTTGCAGCATAGAGGTTACATTTCCACTTTGCTCCTTGATTATAAATCAGGATTGAAAGATTACTGAATGAAATTGTTATGGGACGTTAGGTTGACAGAGAACTTTAATATTCTATGGGGGGGAAGGAGGAGAGTTGATTGAGCCCCCCAAATCAGTCAAAATCGAATTGCTTCGGTTCAAAAATTCAAGAAACAAAATTTTGAAGTATCTTGCGTTATCCTGGTTTATCCTGCACTCGTACGAAAGTAGCTCGCGTTCGGAGTTGAACCGACTTATCGAATTACCATCGTATTTCTTGGCCGGTAGCCCTCGGGCTGAAGACATTGTCAGCTCGAACGAGTGGATGACCGTTTTGCCGTGGAGACGTTGGACAGAATACAGAACGACGCCAATTTCTGGCTCATCCTGCGCGCCTGCAGTTCTGCGCCCCTTCGCATCGCGAGTCCACAATTAAACAATACACGCATGCGCGGAAGCATACTAAGCGGTCGAGCTGGCGAGGTTAGGTGCTCGAGCGGTCTTTATGGTGCCCGCTGTCGCCAATAGTTCGTAAATTGTATTAAATACAATTCGTTTTTCGGAATGAATCTTGAGGTTAACAAGAAAATTTTTCTTGTTACCCTTAAGATTCATTCCGAAAAACCAAGTGGGTAAGATTCAGATTTTTTCTTGGAACCCCCCCGTGTGCTTCTCTCGAACATCGCCAATTTTGCTATCCATAATGTACTACGAGAATAATCTCGTATAATCTACCAGAGAATTTGCTCAGTTTACCCGAAAATTTATTTCCATTTTAAAATGTCATCTGACAAATAGAAGAATGGTTTTTCAACATTTCAGAAAATCATACTTAACGCTGTTTCTCACATTCAAACTGGGTCATCATTGACGCTTGAGGGAATCCCTCAGAGGGATGAAAGATGTTCAAAAACTCCTAGGGTATCCAACGAGATAAAATTGTCAAGCTCTTTTGGTAGAGCCCCGTCAAATTGCCGAAAAAAACTAAACATGACACCCTCAATAAAGAAATTTTCTTTTTCAGAAATACTGGCCAAACACCCTCATTAGCGAAAAAGCGGTTTCAAAACTACTAAACCCAAGGCATCATTTTCAAAATCCACTTTCTGTTTTTACCTGTCTCGTACCAATTTTGGCCATACCCGTGCGAAACTTCTGATTGGGGCGCAATCGTAGGAGATTGGGGGGGGATCACACAACTTCGAACTTTGATTTTCTAGATCGTATACCTACTGCGCATACCTAATTCTTTAACTTTTGGATCCGGACGTACATAGGTTTTTTTGTTTGAGCAGTCAGTGCTCCAATCTCGTGATCGTGTAGGTCACAATCCTCTTTTCCTGGTAAGAAGTTGTAATTAAGCAGCAGTTTAGCCATAGTTAGCTTCATTTCCACTTCAGCAAACCGTTTACCTGGAAAAAAATGTTATCATGTGTGCACTATCCAGTGATCGGCAAGAGGCACGCAGTACTTCCAAAATTTAATGTCCGTCTGTGGTCATTTACAAAAATGACCTTCGCTCCCTCAAATGTCAATCTTTTTCAAATTTCTTGAACTGGAATGCTCGTCTCGGCAAGACCTGACACCCTGTTTAATCGGAATTTGAATAACTCACAGTGCTTCCGATAGATTTGCATTTTTAGTGTTTTCTATTTTATTTTTTTCCGGCCCCAAAAACGAACCGATTTGAGCGCTCTTGGTCCTAAAATCTTCGTTTTACCTTGCAGAATATAATAGGTATATTCTGTCCACATTATGGACTTTTTTTATATTCCGATAAATTAGCGTATTTTTATTTTGGGCGAATTTTAAACTTTGGATAGTGAATTTTTTGATATTTCTGACCTAAACACCCCTGAAAACGAGTCAAAATATGATCTAATTGTGTCACAATTTTTACAAGCTTTAGCGCATTTTGTAGGAATTCAAAGGTACTAGCCGTATAGTGTCCAAGGGAAAAAAGTATAAATGTCGCACTGAGAAGCAACATTTGGTGTTATAGTTTAAAATACAAAACCTGCTTTTTCTCTAAAAGTACTTTTTGTGATATTCCTCGCTCCTTCCCCTTACCCTTCATATGATCGAATTGTGTCACAATTTTACGTTTCGAAATATGGAAGTATTGTGTGTTACCTACGCACCACTGGTTACCTATGTAGAATGGTGTCCACCTACCAATGCATATTCTTGGGCCGTCGCCGAAGGGCGCGTAGCTTCCCTTGATCGGTCCTTGCCCTTCGAAACGTTCAGGTTTGAATTTGAAGGGCTCGGGAAAGTAATTGGGATCGTAATGTAGAGAGATAGTCGGCAGTACCACGTTCGTTCCTTTTTCGATCCGTATGCCATTGGGGAACTGGTAATCTTTGGTTGCGACTCTGAAGTTCATCGATACCGACGGCAGCAATCTCAACGATTCTGTTCCAAGAATATCGGATTAGGTTAGTTGATTGTTGAAATGTTCGTAGCCGGTGTAAAATAAAATGAGCAACTCGCCATTGATGCAATTTTGAAGGTAGGAAAGATCTTTGAGCGAATCGTAATCGCAGCCTCCGTTTTTCTCGAAAACTTTTCTAGCCTCGTCCCTCGCTTTTTGCTGGCATTCGGGATTACGCGCCAGAAAGTAACAGGTCGCCAGCATGCCTGATGCCGTCGTTTCGAAACCAGCGATGAAGAATACAAATAGTTGAGCGGTCAATAAAGCGTCATTCAGTTCTGAAGTAGAGAAGAAATCGATAGGTAGTAAAATTGTAAAACCTCGTAAGTCTCGATTTTTGATAAAATAAGGATTTGAGCTATATGGGTAGTAATCGACCCGTAGATCCATCAAGTGAAGGATTCCTCCGTTTTCGTCTCATTTCTTCTCCGTGGTCATGTGCAATAACCTGTAAGTCAATACCTTCCAGAGGTGTTGCAAAAACTACCACGTTTTTTAAGTACCATGACAAATTTCTGAATTAAATTCAGTCCAAATTTTGGACTTACAAGGATTTACACTTTTACTATCGAAATACGTCAAATTTTTTTATCAAACCCGAGTTATGACAGACATGGTCTAAGAAAATACCTAATATTCCACTTCAGGTCGCATTTTTAGCTCTCAGCCTGCACTATATTCTTATATCAATATTTACCCAAGACACGTGAAATTTATCTTTTCAATTGCGTTCTCTCTCCATTTCCTATTTCATTGTATGTACCTACTAATAGTGTTAGCTAACGATTTTACCTTCAGAATTTCGCATTTATACGCGGCCGAGATCTTTCTAGGACTAGATATTCCATATTTACGAAGCAAATTACGAGTATTGTAATAGTCCTAAAATCGGATCGGAGACAGAAAAAACTTTTACTCAGAATCACTTCCTGAATATGTTTCGGTTTTACAAAAATGTCCATGGCTCCCTAAATGATTAACCTATTTTTGAATTTCTCCAAGTGGAATGTTCGTCTTTGCAAGACCTATCACCAACGTTTAAGAATTCTCATTACCGCCTGCGCTTCTCATTACCACCACCGTATCAATTTTATAAATTCCAGTTTGAAGGCCTAAGATTGAAATTGAGTTGCGTCTTGAGTTGATAACTCTTTTTTATGATCCCACGAAGCTCTGTGAATTTTTTGAAATTTTTCGGAGAAGGTTCACTTTTCCAGAATTCAGACCTTGGAATTTTTTTTTTTTTAGAACCACCCACTTTTCCACTGAACCAAAAAATTAGGAAAAAACGGATTAAAAAAAGAGACGATTGCACTCAACAGACCTAAAACTTCTTCGTTCCCAGCTTCCCCGTTGGATTGTTTGCTCTTGTCGCTGAACAATTCTTCCGTCTTGACTTCTCCCTTCTCTCGCAATTCTAGAAGCAACTGGACGAAATCGTTCCTGACGTAATTCGTGCTGATCCTATGGTGAAAAGTCTGCTTGACTACGTCGACGAAGAAATCAGTTATGTTCTGATCGATGGTTTTTATCTGAGAACGTAGTTGGAATTCATTAATTTTACAGTCCCTATGTCTCATATTGGCAATAACATCAATCTGTTAACTTTCTTACTTTGAGCCAGGCCAGTATCTTGGGAATGGACATCCTGGCCACGAGAAGCTGGCTGTTCAATTTTGAAGCGTGGAAAAACTGTTTGCCGATTTTTCTGAATTCGTTGTTCGGATCGTCTATTGCGTTGTTTTCTATGCCGAACGCGCACGATGCTGCGGATCGAATTGTGGGATTTGAATGGGGACAATTTACCTACCGATTGGGAAAAAATCTGCTATTATTGCTAAATATTGAATATTACTAAATTTTAGCTGCAGGCAGTGTTGCCAAGTTGAGCCATTTTTAATTCCTCCTCGACTTTTGGGGTTTTTCGGGGATTTGTTTTTCTCATTTCGGGGGAATTCGGGGATTTTTTGACGTCGTCTCAGGGGTTTTTGACGTCCGCACCTTGGCAACACTGGCAGCAGGTCACTCACTAATGACATCGGTCGTAAACCGTGCGAACGTCTCTCGGAGATTGACGTCTTCGCTTAGATCCAATCCTTCTTCGAAGGTGTCGACAAATTTGTCGCTGCAGCTTTTCATCTGTTCGAACATCCATTTCAGCTTTCCGGACGTAAATATAGGCGACAGCTTTGCCCGCAAGTACCTGAAAATGAACCGGTTTTGAAACAGTTGGAAAGATGTTAAGTCAACACAAGATAAGTGAACGTGATATTGCCCTATATGGTTGATTCCCAAATAACTGACCATGGAACGTTACCAGCTTTCCATAAAAATTTAATTTTGAAAAATTGATAATTTGTCATAAATAGACAATTCTGAAAATTTTAAAATATAAAACAACAAAAAAAATGCATAAACTCATGGCATTACTAGAACATGGTATCGTGATTGGTAATTTTTTCCAATTCAGACTTCAGGTCGTCTTCTTCTTCGGGGACTTTACTTATTCAGGTACCTAACCAATTAATGCCCACCTCCATTTTTCACCGCTCAGGAAGAAAAGATGGCCATCGAGGGGATCCTTGGTCTCATCGACGATGAATCCTCGGTCGACGAAACTCGAAAAGTCAGTGGCGTAAACCCGATGAACGTATTCGGGATCTCGGACCATAACGACGGGGTTCATGTACGAATAAATCCCTCCGACTTTGTGCGGTGCCAGTTGTCGGTACAATTTATCCCAGCCGATAACTGAGCGAACATGAAAGCCAAGGAATAAAATCCGATCATTATAACGGACGTTACAACGGACGTTATTCGGACGTTTATTTGTTCTGACCTCACTTGAAGGGTAAGGGGAAAGAACAGGAAATGACCATTTTTCCCAAAAACAAGCTTAATAGCGCATTTTGTAGGAATTCAAAGGTACTAACCGTATAGTGAAACTCCAAGGGGAAAAAAGTATAAATGTCGCACTGAGAAGCAACAAAAGATTCGGTGTAAGGAGAAAAAAAATAGAATTTAAAAAACAAAACCTGCTTTTTCTCTAAAAGTACTTTTTGTGACATTCCTCGTTCCTTCCCCTTACCCTTCACTTGAATGATCAGGTAGCTCGACAACGTTTTTATGGCCTGTCGAGTCAAATTTGGTCTCGAAAATTGTAAACCAGTGATGCTTAGATAATACACAATGCTTCCATATTTTGAAATGTAAAATTGTCACACAATTTGATCATATTTTGACTGCTTTTAAGGGTGTTCAGGTCAAAAATATCAAAAAACTCACTACGCGAATTTAAAAACTCGCCTAAAATATAAATACGCCAAGTTGTAGGGACATGAAAATTATCCAAAGTCAACTTCGATATCAAACTCAACTTCGAGGTCAAACTCGACTTCGAGTTCAAACTCAACTTCGAGATCAAAGTCAACCTCGAGTTCAATGTCAACTTCGAGATCAATGTCATCTTCGAGATCAAACTCAACTTCGAGATCAAAGTCAACTTCGACATTAAACTTAACTTCGATGTTAAACTCAACTTCGAGATCGAAGTCAACTTCGAGATCAAACTCAACTTCGAGATCAAAGTCAACTTCGCTATCAAAGTCAACTTCGAGATCGAAGTCAACTTCGAGATCGAAGTCAACTTCGAGATCAAAGTCAACTTCGAGTTCAAACTCAACTTCGAGTGTAAACTGGGCTTCGAGATCAAAGTCAACTTCGAGATCAAACTCAACTTCGAGATCAAGTCAACTTCGAGATCAAAATCAACTTCGAGTTGAAACACAACTTCGAGATCAAAGTCAACTTCGAGATCAAAGTCAACTTCGAGATCAAAGTCAACTTCGAGATGAAAATCAACTTCGAGATCAAAATCAACTTCGAGATCAAAGTCAACTTCGAGATCAAAATCAACATCGAGTTGAAACTCAACTTCGAGATCAAAGTCAACTTCGAGATCAAAATCAACTTCGAGTTCAAACTCAACTTCGAGATCAAACTCAACTTCGAGATCAAAATCAACATCGAGTTGAAACACAACTTCGAGGTCAAAGTCAACTTCGAGATCAAAGTCAACTTCGAGATCAAAATCAACTTCGAGATCAAAATCAACTTCGAGATCAAAGTCAACTTCGAGATCAAAGTCAACTTCGAGATCAAAGTCAACTTCGAGATCAAAGTCAACTTCGAGATCAAAGTCAACTTCGAGATCAAAGTCAACTTCGAGTTCAAACTCAACTTCGAGTTCAAACTCAACTTCGAGATCAAAGTCAACTTCGAGATCAAAGTCAACTTCGAGATCAAAGTCAACTTCGAGTTCAAACTCAACTTCGAGTTCAAACTCAACTTCGAGATCAAAGTCAACTTCGAGATCAAAGTCAACTTCGAGATCAAAGTCAACTTCGAGATCAAAGTCAACTTCGAGATCAAACTCAACTTCGAGTTCAAACTCAACTTCGAGATCAAAGTCAACTTCGAGATCAAAGTCAACTTCGAGTTCAAACTCAACTTCGAGATCAAACTCAACTTCGATATCAACTTCGAGATCATAGTCAACTTCGAGATCAAAGTCAACTTCGAGATCAAAGCCAACTTCGAGATCAAAGTCAACTTCGAGATCAAAGTCAACTTCGAGATCAAAGTCAACTTCGGGATCAAAGTCAACTTCGAGATGAAAACTCAACTTCGAGATCAAAGTCAACTTCGAGATCAAAGTCAACTTCGAGATCAAAATCAACTTCGAGATCAAAGTCAACTTCGAGATCAAAGTCAACTTCGAGTTCAAACTCAACTTCGAGATCAAACTCAACTTCGAGATCAAAGTCAACTTTGAGATCAAACTCAACTTCGAGATCAAAGTCAACTTCGAGTTCAAACTCAACTTCGAGATTCAAGTCAACTTCGAGTTCAAAAACATCTTCGATTTCAAACTCAACTTCGAGATCAAAGTCAACTTCGAGATCAAACTCAACTTCGAGATCAAAGTCAACTTCGAGATCAAACTCAACTTCGAGATCAAACTCAACTTCGAGATCAAAGTCAACTTCGAGATCAAAGTCAACTTCGAGATCAAAGTCAACTTCGAGATCAAAGTCAACTTCGAGATCAAACTCAACTTCGAGATCAAAGTCAACTTCGAGATCAAAGTCAACTTCGAGATCAAACTCAACTTCGAGATCAAAGTCAACTTCGAGATCAAAGTCAACTTCGAGATCAAAGTCAACTTCGAGATCAAAAGTCAACTTCGAGATCAAACTCAACTTCGAGTTCAAACTCAACTTCGAGATCAAAGTCAACTTCGAGATCAAAGTCAACTTCGAGATCAAAGTCAACTTCGAGATCAAAGTCAACTTCGAGATCAAAATCAACTTCGAGTTCAAACTCAACTTCGAGATCAAACTCAACTTCGAGATGAAAGTCAACTTCGAGATCAAAGTCAACTTCGAGATCAAACTCAACTTCGAGATCGAAGTCAACTTCGAGAGATCAAAGTCAACTTCGAGATAGGTTTTGAGGATGATATTTAAAACCTTGATATTCAAAGAATAATGTTCTTTCAGCGTATGTTTCCGAACAGAATTTCGACAGTTGAATAATTGTCGTAAATAATTCGCGCATTTCGTCTACTCACATGGATTTTCCCGAAGTAGGCCAACGTTTAGCGAGCTACCGAATGGCCATACGTTCGGTATGTAGGGGATGTTTCTGTCGCTGAAAAAATTCGCTAGTTTCCTGACACGATGGATAATGTAGATGAACAGGGCGGCCACCAGGGACCCGATCGCCAGTTGAGCCGATGTGGCCATCCTCGACGGTATCCAAAACTCAACTCGAAGAGACGTTACCTGGTAGTTTCGTACATTATCTGGACGTTACCTAACTCCCAGTTAAACCGCACGGCCACTTCAGACCCGCGAATCTCCGTTGCCTGGGAAACATGCAATGAGGAGGTGCTTTGTTATCTAGAGAGGGGGGAGGGGGGCATTTATGCCGTAATAATTACCAATTGTCGGTAGCGTGGTTTTTAAACGATTTCCCACCGACCTAGGAGGATAACATAGTATTATCATATTTGAGGAGGTGTCTTTCAAAACTGAAATTGTCCACTTGGTAAAATTGGCGTTGTATGAGCTCTCCTACGATCGTACAGTACGTAAAATATACAATTTATTCAATATTTAGTTATTTATATATTCGATAAGTATAACTATTTATAAACCAGTGGTGCGTAGATAACACACAATACTTCCATATTTTGAAACGTAAATTTGTGACACAATTTGATCATATTTTGACTGCTTTTAAGGGTGTTTGGGTCAAAAATATCAAAAAATTCACTATTAAAATTTTAAAACTCGCCCAAAATGAAAAAACGCCACATTTTCGGAATGTAAAAAATATCTACATATTCTGCAAGGTAAAACAAAGATTTTAAGACCAAGAACGCTCAAATCGGTTCATTTTTGTGTGGAGAAAAAATAAAATAAAGCACTAAAAATGCAAATATAATCGGAAGTACTGTGCGTTATCCAAATTCCGATTAAACAGGGTGTTAGGTCTTGCCGAGACAAACATTTCAGTTCAGTAATTTGAAAAAAGGTTGAGAAATGAGGGAGTTATGGCCATTTTTGTAAATGACCACAGACGGACAGACGGACAGACGGACAGACGGACGTAACGGACGTAACGGACGTAACGGACGTAACGGACGTAACGGACACACAGACACTTGTTCAGGAAGTGATTCTGAGTAAATGTGTATAAGAAAAAGTTTTTCTGAAGCTCCGTTCCGATTCTCGATTTTAGGACGATCACAATACTTCCATTTACTCTGTAAATATGGAGTAAAAACGCTGCTAAGTAGATCAGTGGCATGTGCAGATTAGTTTTTGCTATGTCCGAAGAACTCTGCAAATTTTGCACAGGGGTTCATTTTTCGATTGCGAATAAACCTTACGATATATCGGTACTCCTTAAACACAAAATTTAGCTGTTATTATTCTATAGTACAGTATCAATTTGTATTTTAGATGGGTTATTTAAGAAAACACGTTTTTCAACCAGGCAAAAAATAATCGTCTCTTCGCTTGATAAATACTTACTTACCTATCCATTTTTTCAACGCAGCTGATCGTTCAATTCCGTTAAATTCACCATTTAATATATTCTTAATCACCTTCATAGTTAACAGAATAATAATAATTATTAAATTCTCCTGAATAATGAAATTAAAAAAATGCCAAGAATGCTTCAGAACCATTGTTGAAGCCTGACTCGCTCTCATGTTGCCAGCGCAACTGGTCGTAGTGTGAGTGCGTCACCTTGTTGGTGTAATAGGCTAGTAGTCGTAAGTAGATCAATCAACCGTATCTAAGAGCCGAGGCCAAATTCTCAAGTTTTTCCAATTTTTGTTTGCTGATTTGTGTAATGCGACCAAATTCTTTAAATTGAAGATATCGGGAGGAGCAGAAGTTTTTGTGGGGATTCCAACGAGTGGAAAACGAATTTTGTGGCTCGAGTAGTTTTCGAGTTATTAAGAATTGAAATTTTAAAAAGCTCAAAACTGCTTCACTAAAACTGCAATAACTCCTAAACGGTTGAAGCTACCGGCGTGGCGATGGTCTCATTCGGTTAGCATAGAAGAAAATCTATAGAAAATGATGCCTCACATGCCTATGTTGCTTTTTTCCTGAAAAGCACCGAATTTTCTCACTTCAACAGCTGTTTTACTGGCCTTAAAATTAAGGTAGGGTTCTGCCGAGACGTTAGGACCAACTAGATACGGAACTTGATTTTGGTAAAAATTTCAAAATTTTTCGATAACTCCTTCCCCCTTAAAAACCCCGGACGGCGGACGGCGTACGGCGTACGGCGTACGGCGGACGGACAAAAAATTTTTGTGCAGATTCGGATTCTACACCCCTTGAAACGTAAACCAACAAATTTTCGGGGTGTTAAAATTTTTTTCCCGACCGATTACAAGGTTCATTTCTTTAGAAAAATGAACCAAAAAAACGCTGCTAAGTAGATCAGTGGCATGTGCACATCCAGTTTCGGTGTATCCGAAGAACTCTGCAAATTTTGCACAGGGTTCATTTTTCGATTGCAAAGACAAATCTTACGATATAGGTTCTCCTTAAACACGGAATTTAAAAGTTGTTATTATTCTAGAATTTCAGTATAAATTGGTAGATATTTTAGATGGGGATTTAGAAAAACGTTTTTTCAACCCGGCAAAAAATAATCATCCTCTTTGCTTGAGTCCTCCTTGCTTGACCTACCTATCTATCTTTTCAACGCAGCTCGTCGTTAATTTTTGTTGAAATCATCACTTAATCTATTCTTATTTACCTGCATAACTAACAGAATAATAATAATTATTAAATTCTCTGAATAATGGGAAATTAAAAATGCGTCAAGAATGCCTCAGAACCTTTGTTAAAGCCTGTCTCGTTCTTATGTTGCCAAGCGCAACTGGCCTAGTGTGCGTGCGTCACCTTGTAGGTGTAATAGGCTAGTGGTCGTAAGTAAGATAATCAACCGTATCTAAGAGCCGAGGCCAAATTCTCAACTTTTTCCAATTTTTGTTTTGCTGATTTGTATAATGCGACCAAATTCTTTAAATTGAAGATATCGGAGGGCAAAGTTTTTGTGGGGATTCAACGAGTGGAAAACGATTTTTTTATTACTAGTCGTTTTCGAGTTATTAAAATTGTAGAAATTTTAAAACTCAAAAATGTCTCACTAAAACTACAATAACTCTAAACAGTTGAAGCTACCGGCGTGGCGATAGTCTCATTCGATTCAGCATAGAAAAATCTATAGAAAATGATCGCATCACATGCCTATGTTTCAAATTTTCAGAAAAACACGAATTTTTCCCCACTTCAACAGCTGTTTTACTGGCCTTAAAATTAAGGTAGGGTTCTGCCGAGACGTTAGGACCAACTAGATACGGAACTTGATTTTTGGTAAAAATTTCAAGAATATTTTTTCGATAACTCCGCTGAAAAACCCGGACGGCGGACGGCGGACGGACAAAAAATTTTTATTGCAGATTCGGATTCTACACCCCTTGAAATAACCATCAAATTTTCAGGGTGTTGAAATTTTTTTTCCTGACCGATTACAAGGTTCATTTCTATAGAAAAACCAGTGGTGCGTAGATAACACACAATACTTCCATATTTTGAAACGTAACCTTGTGACACAATTTGATCATATTTTGAATGCTTTTAAGGGGTTTTATGCCAAAAATATCGAAAAATTCACTATTAAAATTTTAAATTCGCCCAAAATGAAAAACGCTACATTTTTGGAATGTAAAAGATAGCCATATATTCTGCAAGGAAATACGAAGATTTTAATACCAAAACGCTCTAATCGGTTCATTTTGTGGCGGAAAAATAGAAAACACTAGAAATGCAAACATATTGGAAGTACTGTGTGTTATTTTAATTCCGATTAAACAGAGTGTTAGGTCTTGCCAAAATAGACATTTCAGTTCAAGAAATTCGAGAAAAGGTTGAGAAATGAGGAGTTATGGCCATTTTTGTAAATGACCACAGACGGACGAACGGACAGACGGACACACGGACAGACGGACAGTCGGACAGACGGACACACGGACCCACGGACACACAGACACTTGTTCGGGAAGTGATTCTGAGTAAATGTGTATAAGAAAAAGTTTTTTCTGAAGCTCCGTTCCGATTCTCCATTTTAGGACGATCACAATACTTCCATTTACTCCGTAAATATGGAAGTAATGAACCAAAAGTATAAATTATTATTTTATGCACTATACGATAGTAGGAAAGCTCATAAAACGCCAATTTTTCCAAGTGGCCAATTTCAGTTTTGAAAGACACCTCCTCAATTCCGCATTGTGGAATTCCGAATGATGGAATTTCGTCGTATTTTACCAATACTTAGATATTTTGATACGCAATATCGTCGATTAAACGGCAACATGCTATAACTCAATTTTTGGCCAATTTGAGTTAGACCTTGTTAATATGGTAAAACAATGCTGAGGATCTATGACCGTGGCCAGAATGTCGAAAGGACAGAAGCCAACACAGCTTTGGCCAGTTTTTTCAAAATTCTACAAACATGGGGTTAAGGAAATGCATTGCTGTGATTGGTAGAGGTGGTGTAGGGGTTGAACCAAATTATATATTGAAAAATATATTGAGTATATTGTATATATACAATGGAAAAGAATATCAAAAAATCCGACAAATCAGACAAAACCAGTGGTGCGTAGATAACACACAATACTTCCATATTTTGAAACGTAAAATTTTGACACAATTTGATCATATATTGACTGCTTTTGAGGGTGTTTAGGTCAAAAATATCAAAATATTCACTATTCAAATTTTAAAATTCGCCCAAAATAAAAAACCGCCACATTTTCAGCATATAAAAAATATCCACGTATTCTGCAAGGTAAAACGAAGATTTGAAGACCAAGAACGCTCAAATCGGTTCATTTTTGTGGCCGGAAAAAAATGAAATGCGTCTTCTGTGCATTGTATAGTATACTAAATGCAAATATATCGGAAGTACTGTGCGTTATCAAATTTCGATTAAACAGGGTGTTAGAGACTTTCCGAGACAAACATTCCAGTTCAAGACATTTGAAAAAAGGTTGAAAATGTAGGGATCTATGGCGATTTTTGTAAATGACCACAGACGGACACACAGACACTTGTTCAGGAAGTGATTCTGAGTAAATGTGTATAAGAAAAAGTTTTTTCTGAAGCTCCGTTCCGATTCTCGATTTTAGGACGATCACAATACTTCCATTTACTCTGTAAATATGGAAGTAAAAAATTATTAATGGTAATTTTTCCTGACCGAAATATCCAGTTATTATTATTTATTATTCGTCGACACTTTTCGGATTGACGGAAAATCGATCGATCCTCGGATCGGGCGGACTATTGCGACGACCATCACGTACGTAGTAGAGGGGGGGTACTTCGTCACGGCTCGCAAAGCGCACACGTGCGACCTTTGTGCCCCGCGAAGGAATGGCGAATGTAACGCGGATTCGCGATTAGCCCAACTTTACCGTGTGTGCGTGTAGCATACTCGCGCGCGCGTACTCGACCGTATGATTATGCGTACGCACATGCGTTTGACAGGTCAGGGGCTGGGCGATCGGCGCAGTCAAATCGCCCAGCTGCAGCTTCGCCGGCCGGTCCGACGGCGGCTGCGTCACGTTCCGAAGTCGTACGCGCCCGACTGCTTCAGCATGTGACCCCAGTTGTTGCACAATATGCAAAATAAATATTAAAATTGTAAATAATAAATATTAATAATAAATTAATATTAATAATAAATAGTTAATTTATGAATTTGATAAATGATTAATTTATAAATTTAATAAATCATTAATTCATAAATTTAATTAAGGTTTAATTTTAAATTTAATGAATAAATGATAAATATTAATAATAAATAATTAGTTTATGCATTTGATAAATAATTAATCTTAATAATAATTAATTTATAAATTTAATAAATAATGAATATTGATAATAAATATTTAATTTATAAATTTAATAAATAATAAATCTTAATAATAATTAATTAATTTATAAATTTAATAAATAATTAATTTATAAATTTAATAAATAATAAATCTTAATAATAAATAAGTATTTTATAAATTTAATAAATAATTAATAAATAATAATAAAAAAATTTTGAACAAACTTTTTGTTGGCGTTATAATCGATTTGTTTTTTCCGAAGGAACGCAGTACTTCACTCCTCTTCCCTTGGCAGGAGTGGGAGCGGGGCTCTGTCTTTAATTTAATTTAATGAATAATTAATAAATAATAAATATTATTAATAACTAAATGTTAAATAAATTTTAAAAAATAAAATATTATTTTACGACGACCCTACATCTTACAATAATCCAAAGTTCCTAAAATCGGGGGAGAAAAAGCGGATTTCGAAAAGATATGGAAATTGGCCCAGAATTTCGGACGAATGTAGTCAAAATGTTATCGAATCGCGTCAGAAATTCAAGTATCGAAACATGGAATTGTGTGATCTGCGCACCGGTGGTTTTTATTTTTCGACAATTTTCGATTGATTTTCCCGTCCGATTTTTTCCAGGAAATGAGAAGCCGAGCGGCCGAGGGCAAATGGATATCCATGGACGTGAAAAGGTTCGTGGCCGAATGGTTCAAAAATCCAAAAGACAACATCGGCCTCAGCGTCCACACGACCATTTCGGGACAGTCCGAACGGTCGCAGCGGATCATCGATCTGAACACGCAAGCCGACGATGCGGCATACGTAAGGACGAATTTCAATCGAATCAGATCAGTCGGTATAACAATTTAATGAAAAGGCCGATTTAGAAACCAATTTTAACCCCGCTTGAAATCGATATATCGAATTAAAATCGATATATCGAATCAACATATCGAATTAAAATTGATATATCGAATTGAAATCGATTTCGAGCAAGTTTTAAATTGTTTTTCAAATTTCCTTTTTCATTGAATTGTTGCCGTACGTTCAGTAACCGGGAATTTAAAAAAAACATCCACGTATTCTGCAAGGTAAAACAAAGATCGCTCAAATTTGTTCATTTTTGTGGCAAAAAAAAACTAGAAATCATTAATATTGGAAGTAATTAGAGCCCCAGTTGAACAGGGTGATAGGACTGATATCAATAGGGTCAGGTGGGTAATTGGAAACAAAATTTCGTTATTTTAACTTCTGGGAAAAATACTCAACAAATTCTAAACCCGCGGCATCACCTTCAAAATTGAGTTTTTGTGTTTTTCGTAAATATACCCAATTAGGCCGATTTGGACCCCCGAAACCTTTTCTGATCGGATTGCCCGGACAATGTGCACCAAGTTGGAGCAAACCTCAACTTTTAGGACTAGTTTCATCAAAATCGGATCAGCGGTTCGATACGATGTCGTGGCCACGAAATTTCGACCACATTTTTGTAGTATAAGGAAATTCCGACTCGCATCTGTTGACGATGACAGGCTCGACCTTGGAACACCTTCGGACACCAATTGGTGCACCAATCAAGTGGTCAAGTTGACCTACGCGTTCCTCAATTGGCCTTCCCAGTATAGCGAAATCCTGCGATAAATTTAGCCTCTCGTCGACGCGAATTTACCTAATTTCCCGAAACAGTAATGATCGCCTTCGGGAATCAGCTGTCAGCTTCGATCCGAGAATAGCCGATAAATTGCCCTTACAATATCCGCCCTTTGGTGCCCTTCGGTTAACTGTTGGTACAGTGACTTTATACAAATAGGACTGGCCCTTCAGTCCCGATTTAGCCGAGTGTTGACCGATGTTTAACGTGGTTAAGTGAACAATTGACCATAGTAGTTGTCCGATTTCAGAAAAAAAACAAAATCTAGCAAATTTATTCCAGTTGAATACCTCGGGTAAGGGAATCCGCTAAACACACTCAAAAGTACTCAAAAATGTTCAAATTTAAATAAGTCATAATTTCAAAAACTTTTTTTGGGGTTTTCAACCCCCTTAACATTTTTTTATCGGATTCCCCAGACAATATGCACCAAGTTGGAGCAAACCACAACTTTTGGGACCAACCGCGCCAACACCACATCGTATCGAACCGCTGATCCGATTTTGATGAAACTGGTCCCAAAAGTTGTGGTTTGCTCCAACTTGGTGCATATTGTCCGGGCAATCCGATCGGAAAAGGTTAATAGGTCCAAATCGGCAATAGTATGGTCCATTTTCGAAAAAAAAACACAAAAACTCAATTTTGAAGGTGATGCCGTGGGTTTAGAATTTTTTGAATATTTTTCCCGGGTTTCCCGCTTGATTTACCAAAGGATGGGAGGTTTTTTTCCGAAAATTTTCGGAAATTTCGTTTCTTAGTCAATCTGGCTCGAATTTCTTAATGCGATTTCTCTTTTTTCACGTTTTTGCCGATTTGAGGGAGTATTTTGGAATATGAAAAATATCCGCATATTCTGCAAGGTAAAACGAAGATTTTAAGACCAAGAACGCTCAAATCTGTTCATTTTTGCTGCCGGAAAAAAATAAAATAGAAAACGCTAAAATTGCGAATATATCGGAAGTACTTGAGTAATTCAAATTCCGATTAAACAGGGTGTTAGGCTTGCCGAGCCGAACATTTCAGTTCGAGAAATTCGAAAAAAAGGTTGAGAATCGAGGGAGCTAGGTATGGCCGTTTTTGTAAATTAAAAAAAATATATACCTATTAAAAAATGTAAAAATTTCAATTCGGTTCGGAAATTCTTACTTGAACTCGTACAATTCTTAATTCGGTTTGGGAAAATCTCAATTTGACTTGGAAAAGAGATGATTTTTAATGCATCGAATTTGAAAGTGATGCGTTCGTGTGTCGTTTTGGGGGAATTTCCAAATTCAGCTTCAACCCTTCGCTAGTTTGTTCGTTCGGAAACAACCACAAACAAAAGAATATCAATTAGGTTGTGGGAAGAACAGTAACTTGTTGTTGTTGCCATTCCAAACTTGCTGTTGCTGTTGCAAGATTCGGCATACGATTTCCTGTTCGGCTCGCAGTTTACTCACCCCTAATGGGCCCAATTGAGGCGGCGCGTCCTCATGCGCTCAATTCATTCCGAGCGCATGAAGGAGCGCGCGCCTGAATCGGGCAGGCCGTCATCCGTAGCTGCACATGAATGATTCCCAGCCTTGCGCCCTCGCCGGTCAAATTGGCGCGTCCAGAAATAACTCGGACCACCCACAACGTTCCATGACGTGCAGCCCTTAAGACCCTTTACACGAGCGATTTTTATTGCCCGCATCGAGCGAATCGCACGGCGAAAATCGCACGGCTGTTTTATTCGCCGAACCCTCTCAGCGACGATTTTTGGCGCTCATCTATAGCTCAATTTATATTGCTCCATCGAAAAACGAGAAGATAAGTCTTGCCAAGACTCCCGGTTCAAGAAATTCAAAATTTGAAAAAAGGTTCATCATTTTGGGAGCTATTGTCATTTTCGGGAATTACCTCAGACGGACACGCGGACTTTTTAGGAAGTGATTCTGAGCGAATGATTTAATTTCTTTCTCGAAATTAATTAATTTTTTTCGATTTTACAACGCTTACAATACTTCCATTTACTCGGCAAATATGCAAGTAAAAATTCACTATTCAAATTTTAAAATTCGCCCATAATAAAAATACGCTAATTTATCGGGGAAAAAAATATCTACATATCCGAGACGAAAAATCGCGCTCGGCTCGCGGGCAATTATCGCCGAGGCCGCCCGGCAACTCGCGAGCAATTCCAATCGCTCGTGTGACCGCCCGGCGGCTGCCGTCGGCGAGCCGCACTGACGATCAGTACTTGGCTAAATTAAGCCATTACCGCAAGCGTGACGCGGGCGGGGAAAACGCGCGCGGTTTGCCGACGTTCAACTGTCAATAACCGAATCGCGATATGATTGGTGCCAACGTGCTGAATCGGAGATTGGGACCGGGCGGCCCGACGTGACGTCGTTCCTAGGCCGACGTCAGACCTACTGTTCCCTTACTGGATCCGAAGCGTATGGATCCCGTAAATTTCATGAATTCGTGCGTAGATAACACACAGTACTTCCATTTTTACACAATTTGGTCATATTTTGACTGCTTTTAAGGGTGATTAGGTCAAAAATATCGAAAAACTCGCTATCCGAATTTTTGAAATTTTCCTAAAATAAAAATTCGCTAATTTTTTGGAGTATAAAAAATATCCACATACTCTGCAAGGTACAACGAAGATTTTAAGTCCAAGAATTCTCAAATCGGTTCATTTTTTTGGCCGGAAAAAAATGAAATAGAAAACACTAAAAATGCGAATATATCGGAAGTACTGTGAGTAAATCAAATTCCGATTGAACATGGTGTTAGGCCTGAAACGAACATTTCAGTTCAAGAATTTTGAAAAAAAGGTTTAGAATCAAGTGAGCTATGGCCACTTTTTGTAAATTTGCGAGTTTTTCAATTTTTTTTTCCTAAACGCCCTCAAAAGCAGACGAAACACTTTTGAAACACAAAATTAAGTCACGCGTTTCAAATTATGGAAGTATTGCGTCTTACCCTCGCACCGCTGGTTCTTTCTTGCCATAAAAATGAGCAGATTTGAGCGTTTTTGAAGTTAAAATCTTCACGTCTTACCTCCCAAAATATTTCGGATATTTTTTATATTTATGTACAAATGAATAAACGAACGAACAAACAAACGAATGAATGAATGAACGAACGAACGAACGAATTAATGATTTGCTCACAGTACTTTGGCGCGCACCGCCGGTTTCGGATAAATTGACCAAGTGCCATTTCCCGTCGGCAGGTGCCGTTCCTCGAAATCCACGTGTCGGACGCGAGGAAGCACCGGACAAAGCGGACGATCGGCCTCAACTGCGATGAAAACATGGACGAGAAGCGCTGCTGCCGCTACCCGCTGACGGTCGATTTCGAAGAGTTCGGCTGGGACTGGATCATCGCTCCGAAGAAGTACGAGGCCAACTATTGCTCGGGCGAGTGCCCGTACGTGTTCCTCCAGAATTACCCGCACACGCACATCGTCAGCATGGCCAGCCCTGCAGGATCGCCGGGCCCGTGCTGCGCGCCCAGGAAGATGTCCTCCATATCCATGCTGTACTTCGATCCGGAACTGAACATCATCTACGGCCTCTTGCCCGGCATGGTCGTCGAGCGGTGCGGCTGCTCCTAGTCACTAGCAACAGACACACATTCGCGCTGATAACACGTCGAGCTCGGCACTCATTGAAGTATCGCCATGGCGAGTGCGAAGTAGGTGGGCACGTATTCATATTGGTGAATACGATCATGAATGAATTCACTCGAACCATTTCAGCGCATATTCAGAAACCATTCGTATTCACGGCGCGTGAATACATTCGCTTAATTTGTATCAAGTGATTAATATTCATTCATGAATAATATAAATATATTCTCATTTATATGGATATATTCACATTAACTTTGGTGAATACAAGTGTATTCACAATTATCTTTTCAAATCCAAATGTATTCATATTCTTATTCACTTATCATTATAACAAATTTAGTGAATGTATTCATATTCGTATTCACCTAATATGAATATGCCCCATCTCTGCGTGCGGCACGGCAAGGTCCGGAAAACACCATTTAAACACCATTTTTACCAAGGTTACGATTAGCGGCTATCGCTCCCGAACAAAAAATCATCTGGCTTCGCATAGACACATGAACACAACCAGTGGTGCGTAGATAACGCACAATATTTCCATATTTTGAAACGTAGAATCGTGACACAATTCGATCATATTTTGACTGCTTCTAAGGGTGTTTAGGTCAAAAATATAAAAAAAATTCACTGTTCAAATTTTGAAATTCGCCAAAAATTAAAATACGCTAATTTATCGGAACATGAAAAATACCCACATATTCTGCAAGGTAAAACGAAGATTTTAAGACCAAGAACGCTAAAATCGGTTCATTTTTGCGGTCGGAAAAAAATAAAATAGAAAACGATAAAAATGCAAATATATCGGAAGTAGGTACTTAGGGAAGTTAAACGATTAAACGGGGTGTTAGCTCTTGGCGAGACGAACATTTCAGTTCAAGAAATTTGAAAAAAGGTTGAAAATTGAGGGAGCTATGGCCGTTTTTGTAAATGAACAAAAATCGAGAATAAATATAAATTATTTGTATTCATGTTTCTTTGCCAAGGTAGATAATTTTGTGTTTGGTGGTTCAAAATCTTCAGTTTTTCCCCCGGCCTAACCGAATTTTCGTACATGGCTACCAATGAAGCGATTTCTTCGAAAATCAGCGTATACAACAAGTGTTGTCGGTGTTTTCTGTTCCACCAGCAGAATCGGTAGGTAGTTGAAGTAGAGCGTTGAAAATGATCGTTATCATGCCGTCGATGTTTCTGTGTCACAGAGAATGGGTTCGTTCCAGGGGCGCTAGTGTACCGCGTGCGCATGCGCAGTGCAAGCTTCAACGCCCCAACAACGATAGTTCCAACACTGCGCATGCGTAAGGCACTGACACATGTCGCGCTCGCGCGCCTGGAACGAACCCAATAGTAATTTTGAAATGTACATTATTTTTATTTTATCTGCATATTAAATTCGTTTTTTTGTCATCGTCGTCACACAAGAATGTCGTTGATTGAAAATAGCAGCTAGATATCCTTGGAAAGTCTGCACGAAAAATCATCTAACATATTACCGTACTACCACTAAAATTTCGAAAAATGGTTTTTCAAAATTTCAAAAGTTGTCCGCAAAAACGCTGTAGTTAGTTGAGAAAATCATGAAACGAGTAATTACAAATTGTGATATCGATCGAATTGAATGGAACTTTGATTACGATGATTATAATGACGTGTAGGGCACATGGTGTGTTACACTACTTTGCCCTTTCTTGTTACTTTACTACGTACCTTGAGATCTTTGCAGTTACAAAAGAAAAAGTACAACATGAAATTTTTGGAAAAATGCTCGTAAACTTTATAGTGGAAAATATTTTGTGATTTTTATACTTATTGATCAAAATGGTGATACATGTGGTATTGTTTAAGCATTTCACGAAGTGATAAATTTTTATGAATGGTTAGTATTAAACATTATTATTAGTGTGATAAAATTGTAAAATATATTTTTTAATTCGTGTTTCAATTATTTTTAGAGATTTTCCTAGAATATTTGGACAAATTTGCATAAGTTTTTGTTCTTTTTTCTTGGACAAACGGATTTCGGAGTTTTTGAAATTAGGTATTCCTAAGAGAACAACAAATTTGCCTTCGATTTGCCTTTGGATGTCGGAAATTCAAATTTTCAATTTTAGGCGGCGAGAAAATGTTCAACTAACCTTTAGAAAATTTACTCTAAATTATTTATTCCCATCTAGGTAGTACCTATTTTTAATTCGAAATTTCTCGATCCAATATTGTTTTCGGCAGAGCGGTTTGTGTGATAAAAAAAAATAATTATCATGGCCCGACAGCTCTCTTGTGTAGAATTAAACGCAAAAATAATTGTTCGCATTAAAATATAATAATACCCGAGCTGGTTTTTTGTTTGTTCTACTCTTTTGTAATTTCGTTCGCCATAAATGATGTTGTGAGAACTTTTTTAATGAATATGAGACAATGTTGAAAAAGAATAAGGCATGTTCGACGACGGGGAAAAATGATCAGTTTCCTGCGCTTGTAATTATCTCTTGGCGTATTGATCGCGAATGAATGGCTCCATAATTATTTTAGCTTTTAAGGTGTCCTTCGTTATTTTGTAACTCAATGCTAACACCGAACCACACTGATAAGTACGCAAAGATTAAATTGAGTTGTGAATTAATTACATACCGGCCGTGTAAGCTGCTTATGAAATACAAACGTCTCAAATAATCATGTTCGCCTCTTTTTCAACCCTTTCACCTGCATGCTTCCAGGACCATCCTAAAATTGAAAAAAATCAAGAAAAAGATAGGAATCACAATTTTCGAGTTTTTAATTGAATTTGAAAATTTAGAATCCATGGGGGGTTACACCATTGGCGTGTACAGAATTATTGGCATTGCTACCAAGAAATAAGCTGTAAATGTTATAGGCCTAAACTTCAAAAGAGTCTACCCTCAAAATTTCAGGTCAAAGGGATTAAAACTACTCAAAATGAATCCCTTTGTAACCCTCCATGAAAAGCTGGTAACGTTCCATGGTCGGTTTATGATCAACTGTAACCCTCCATGGGTATAAACTAAAATGTGGAGGTTACAGGTTTTACAGCATGGAGGGTTACATCTCAACTTTGCTATTAATTCTACATCAGGATTGAAAGATTACTGAATGAAATTGTTGTGGGACGTTAGGTTGACAGAGAACTTCGATATTGTATAGGGGGGAAGGAGGAGAGTTGATTGAAACAATTATGGATACGCACATGGATGTTACACTCAAAAACCGACGGTCACGCGAACCACACCTTCTTCATCCAAGGCCACAAATCAACTGGCTTGAAGTGGAAAGGGGATGGGGTCGACCAGGGTTGCCACCTCCTTTCTCCCCTACTCCCATCAAAATATCCCGACATGGGAAATGTGTACCCTTCTTTCTAAAAAGTCCACGGATTTTACACAGAAACGAAAAACTGACTTCGTGAGATCACTGACAGCACACTGCGCGGGTTTTTTAGCTGAAATCTTCATCACACACTCCATCACAATCTCTTACAACAAAACAGTCGCCTTTTTGTTTCTCGCATGTCATAGGACTTTTCCAGGAATTTTTAAGTTAGAAAATCGTGGGCTGACACAGCCATGGAGCGTTACCCAATTAGTATGTTTGCGTTGGGTTTCACCTCTGAACCAACAGGTAGCGTTCTTATTTCATGGTTACCTAACAGAACACACCAATTATTTACTGGAAAAAATTCAAACATTTCTGAGTAGGGTGTTACTGCATAGGGACAAGAAATTGACAGTTATTTGGGAATCAACCATAACGATGTTTGTCGGTCTCAAATCGAACGACAAACGTCGACCAACTGGCCGTTCTTTCCGATGTACCTACAGCGGGTGTAGGCAATCGACCTGCAATACATCGGCGTAGTGCGGATTGTCATCAATACCAAGACGGAATTGCCTATTGCTATTCAGGTAGATCAATCTTGCATCCACCCAAAATTTCTGAGTTGAGCATTCCACTGCTTCTAGTTACGTTCAGGCAGTGGTGAGGCCACTCATAACAGTAATTATGAATACGATTACAATTGCAAGCAGTTAATTTAAGATTACGATTTTAATCATACTTACCTAGGGTCTCAAACTACGATAAAGATTAGGACTGGATAGCATTCGCATAAACATTCGCATAAAGTATGAATACCATTATGGTCGTTAGCATCAAATTGTGTTGTGACTAAATTCGTATTCGTAGGTACTTCATGCTTTACAATGTTGATTGCTAATACAAAAGTATCTCAATAAACACTATCATACTCAACTCTCAAACTCCACTTACTCAAAAACAACTCAAAAACTCAACCCACTAACTCAACTTTCAAAGTCAACCCTTCAACTTCACTCACAAACTCTACTGAAAAACTCAACTCAAACTAAACACACTGAACTCTACTGAAAAACTCAACGCACAACTCGACTCTGAAACTCAACGAACAAACCCAACTAACCAACTCAAGTTACTAACTCAACTTTCGAACTCAACACTCAAACTCAACTCCCAAACTCAACTCCCAAACTCCACTCTCAATCTCCACTCATACGCCCGACATTAAAACGCACCATGAAAACTCAACCAACAAACCCAACCAACGCAATCAACTTACAAACTTAAGTCACAAACTCAACTCTCAAACTCAACTTACAACCTCAGCCCAAAAACTCAACTCTCAGACTCAAACTCAACCCAAAAACTCCACTTTCAAACTAAACATTCGAACTAAACTTTCAAACTCAACTCACAAACTCAACTTACCAACTCAACTCACAAACTTAACTTACCAACTCAGCTCACAAACTCAACTTTCAAACTCAACTCACCAACTCAACTTACAACCTCAACTCACAAACTCAGCTTTCAAACCCAACATTCAAACTCAACTTACAACCTCAAACTACAAACTCATCTCTCAAACTCAACTCACTATTTCAACCCACAAACTCAACTTTCAAACTAAACTCACAAACTCAATCCACAAAATCAACCAAATCTCTATGTCTGTTATAAAAACCGCCGGGACATATCGCGACCACCATATCACGTTAAAGTGATATGATAACAATTACTAATTTTCTTTTCACTTTCGTTTCTTGCGAATTGATTGGGGTCAATCGTGCAGTTGACAGGTTCACTCCGTGTCTTTCATTGAAGAAATATTTTTGGTAAATCTTCCGACAAGAGTTTCGGCTCGATCCTTTGTGGCCTCTTTTTTCGAATTTCGTCAATTCTCACCGAACTACAAGATTCTGCCCTATCTGAAAATGGTGCTGTCCCGGATTTGCAACGGTCTCCGTAAACAGGTATCCAGTTCAATAATCATTACCTCTTTTTTAATAACGGAATTTATTTATTTGGGTCCAATGTTTTATACAGGCCTGTCGCTTCTCAATTCCATCAAAGGTTTTCCAACCGAGCAGCTGGTAGGTTTAGGTAATCGTTGCACTCATGGCTGAATTTAGCTAGTTCTTCTGTAAGTGGAGTTTGCGACGGTTCAGTTACCTACTGTTTAACCTACGATCAGTGATCTCTCCAAACTAATAATTAGTTAATAATAAGGGTAATTATTATCCTGGACAAATTGCCCTACCCGATTTGCAATCTTGTTTCGGGATGTTCCTCCATAGTTGCCAGGCAATTTTAACCATTTTCCCTTCCATTTTTCGAAACCGTTTGCGAACCGAGTCCCAGTTTCGGGTGCAATCGTTGACACGGTTTTGGAGGTTTTTCTGGAATGGCCTTGGAAAAATGGGAATCGTACGCGATCCAAATGAGCGGGTCGTGTACGTCACGCGCTCTACGCCCACGTGATGTGTAGATGGCCTTGTCCCCTCTTGACATGGACGTGTATTTCTGTATTAATTTCTCGCTATCTTCTGCTCAAACTTTTTTGCTGGGAAAGGTTCAGATAAGAAGCTCACCATTGCAATAATAGCCCTCCCCACTACCCTATCATATCCACTCAACGTTTTCAAATTTTCAATGAGATTTAAGCCTAAGACCCCGCTTTACAGGATCTTCAATAGGTCACAATACTTCCAAATATGCTAATAGATTTATTGCTATTTTACGATGAACTCGTCGCTTTTTTCGTTAATTTTTTTCCAGTTAATAATAGGTGTGTTCTGTTACTAATTGGGTAACGCTCCATGGCTGTCCCAGCCCACGATTTTCTAACTTAAATATTCCTGGAAATGTCCTATGACATGCTAGAAACAAAAAGGCGACTGTTTTGTGGTAAGAGATTGTGATGGAGTGTGTGATGAAGATTTCAGCTCAAAAACCCGCGCAGTGTGCTGTCAGTGATCTCACAGTCAGTTTTTCGTTTCGGTGTAACATCCGTGGGCTTTTTAGAAAGAACGGTACACATTTCCCATGTCGGGATATTTTGAGTGTTCGCTTATCCGAATTTATAAAACTACATTAAATCGAGGGAAGGAAAGTTGCGATGCGCACTCACCCAATGTTTGAATCTATTTTTGTACCACAATTATCCGGATCCGTTCGAATTTCCAGAAAGCCGTTGACTTGCCGTCGATTGTTGCCAAAAATGCGTTCGCTAGTGACGCCTCGTTCACGACGAAGGTGAGACACCTCCCTACGAAGACTAATTCCAGAATTAAAAGCCTCTCAGGTCATGGCAGTGTAATAACTCGTTCTGATTTTCCAGCCCTACAAATTACACATTTTGACCGATGGGCCGAAGACTGAAGCTGTTGTTACCTCAGAAGACGCTCTCAAATTCTACCGTCAAATGCAGGTTATTCGACGCCTCGAAACAGCAGCTGGCAATTTATACAAAGAGAAGATAGTCAGAGGTTTTTGCCACTTGTACTCTGGCCAGGTAAGTTGGTCATTTCGTCATTGTTTGCTGACGTTTTCCTTGGAATTCTACCAGAATATTGCACACTGTACGTTAGTGGAGTGGGTGCGAATATTGATCCTAAAAAAATAATGATCTCTAAACCAACTAACCGTGGGCAAACAAATCCTGGGGGTTCTCCAAGAGGGCGACGGGGCCGTTATCAAGCAAATAATGTGCCAAAAGCATCGCCTAGAACGGCAGTTTAATTTCATTCAAATTTTAATATCACTTCAGGAAGCCGTCGCCGTTGGAATCAAGTCCGCAATGAGGGATCAGGATAGCATCATCTCGGCATACCGTGTTCATGGATGGACTTACTTGATGGGTATATCCCCGGCGGGAGTTCTCGGGGAGCTAACTGGGCGGTTCTCCGGTTGCGCCAAAGGCAAAGGCGGTTCCATGCACATGTACGCCAAGAATTTCTACGGCGGCAATGGCATAGTCGGTGCCCAGGTAAATGCGACTACTCTACAGTCTGTCTGCGATTAAAATAATACGAAAGAGTATCTTATATTGATAGTTAATGAGGTGTGATGAAACGTCTGGTTCGGTCTCAGGTGCCGTTAGGTGCAGGTGTGGCTCTTGCGTCGAAATATCAAAAAGACGGCGGCGTCTGTTTCGCCTTGTACGGAGATGGAGCCTCCAACCAAGGGCAAGTATTCGAAGCCTATAATATCGCTAAACTTTGGAGTCTACCTTGCGTCTTTGTCTGCGAGAACAACGGATTCGGAATGGGTACCAGCATGGAGCGATCCTCAGCTAGCACGAATTACTACTCGCGCGGTGACTACATACCTGGCATTTGGGTGAGTATTCGGATCATTACTGGGATTTCCCCTCATGGAATCAGTCCCAGAAGCCTCTTGAACAGTTCGCTAGACGTTGGGAATTCGAAGGGTATCACAGGAATAGCCAAGTACAGTCGCTATTCTACAAACTGTTTCAACGATAATCCCTCGATTTTGCTCTACTTTGGAATAATGCTCGCTTGTAAAGCATAGTAAGATTGATGGTGCGCAACAGGTGGACGGTATGGACGTGCTGGCAGTGAGAGAATGCGCCCGTTACTGCATCGATTACTGTACGTCGGGCAAGGGACCGCTAGTCGTGGAAGCGGCCACCTACAGGTACAGCGGGCATTCGATGTCCGACCCTGGAACGTCTTACAGAACGAGGGACGAAGTTCAGGAGGTTCGACAGACGAGAGATCCGATTACGTCTTTCAAAGAGAAAATCCTATCCACGGGACTGGCCACGCAGGAGCAACTCAAAGTGAGTTTCTTCGCCCTTGAAAATCGCCAAAAAACTGTGAAGCCGTCATCTCCTTCCTCCTCAAAGTCGTACACATAAAAGAATCGCTAAAAACAATTTCTTTCCGCAGGCTATTGATGGCGAAGTCAAAAAAGAAATCGACGCCGCCACTGTCCAAGCCAAAACCGACCCGGAACCGTCGGCGGAGGAACTCACAGTCGACATTAGTAAACATTTCGTCGAAAAAGAAATCCGCAATTGCACACCTTTCAATCCGCTAAAGCACAAAAATGTCTCTAAGCAATTCATCCAAACGTGATGTTGTATCGACCATTAAAACGGTTCAAGACGTGAGTGTTGGAAAAGAAAACGCCATCCAAGTAGTGACCTATGTCTGCCACGCTGCCACGATTTCAAAATGTTTTTTACCTATTTTATGTAAATAAGAGTCGATGTATAAAGTTGTTAGTGTACAAAAATCTGTTGGAGTTAGGAACCTCAGGGTCGGTTGAACATTAATATCTACCGATTTCATCAAAAAGATTTCCCAAGTGTTCTTCCAAAATAGCACTTGTTCGATTGATGAGTCATGAAGGCCTTGAATATCCTAATGCCCTTGAATTTGAAACAAAATTTTACGTTGGAAATAAACTGATGACGCAAAACGATTCTTAATTCAGCCCAGATTGTTTTTCTTCCACACTCTGGAGGTCTCATGCATGCATCGTGTGTTTCCTGATAAAAAAATTGTCAATGGTAGCTAAAAAAGCGGTGTCAGTAGGTAAAAAATGGTGTCGGAGCGCGCAGGGTTTGATCCTCTTTGCAGCTCTTGACAGCCGTTGGTGGTGTATGCCTTCTTGATTTGGATTGTGAATTGGCCAATGCTCAGCTGAACAACAAGGATAACAGGTTAACGGCAGACTCTCATGTTCCATTGGAGTCCTGGGGCTCCTGACCGACAATCATCTGTCTTGGGTGAAGCCTTGCCTCGGTCGTAAGAAATACCTGGGTAACTATTTACTTTTGAACTTAAATTTATTTTGTTGCGATCATGTCCATCCTGACGTTTAAATTTTGCAAATGCTAGGTCCAATAACAGAAATTAGGTATGAATATCAAGAAGAGACATCGTAAGGAGTTAGAAAGTAACTAACGAAATTCAATTAAGGGTTACATTGCTTGTGAACTTAAAACCAGTAAGCATTATCACATGATAGTTCCTCGGTCAGCAGCAGCGTCCTTGTACTACTTTTCAGGCTGGAACTTCCGCTGCTTCACCAGCTCGCGGCAGTGTTCCTCAGTTTCTTTCATGGATTTCTCGAGAAATGATTTGTTATCCTGAAAAGCGTAAGACCCAATGCTTAAATACTTCAGGCAACTCTTGCGTCAGCTGGGATTCAGCAAGATCAGTTATTAGCGACGGTACAACCGGAAACGGCACAAGTCCTAGTAGCCACTGCGATTGGCGGTGCTGGGGTACCATAATGGTTCCATTACAGCAATTTGAATCCCCACGTCCGACTTGAGTACTATTAACCAATTGAACCAGACCAGGTTGGATGAATGCAGTCCTACAATGACGAAGAAACCGCGGAGGGTATTCCACAGAGGGTAGAATACTACCGGACACCCGCCTGGAGGGACTAATTTCTGATAAAAAAGGGCCGCATGAGTCGTGGTGGGACTAGGAAGCTGGAGCTCGGCCATACCGCCCATCTATTAACCTCTGTCCTTAGGGTAACTAGACACAAAGCCCATGCGCGAAGATTGCAGCCCTCAACTCCCTTCGAAGTGCTGTTCGAATTACCTCGAGGGTCTTGATTTTCTCGGAACAGCTGGCAGTTTTTTTGCTCAGATTTTCCAATACAGTAGGTACAGGCGTAAGCATGAACATCCTCCCAACGGATTCGTACGTGGTCGTGTTGTCTGGGAGGCTCTGCAACGAGAATATTGCAACCGCTAAGCTGTCATTATAATTAGATTGGCTTTACCTTGAGATTTAGCTAGACGTAGCCTCTCACCTTGATCTCGACTGTTGTCAGCTCTGCCAGTTGCTTCGACTTTTTCAAAGATTCGATTTGCATATCAGCGATTTGGACTTTTTTCGTCGTCTCCACAGTTTTCTGGTGGAGTTCTGCGAACGCCTATTTGAAAGAGAAAATAACAATTTTATTGATGCTTTGTGCAGTTTTGGCCAAACTCATCATCCAGATTTATAATTAATTAAACGGAGTATGCCTCAATATGCCTACTTGCACGACGCAGCGTCATGGCTCAACATCTACTGCCTCTTCTGATTATTGGTAGAGTTAGGTACTAGCTTATAACTATTTATTATGCGCCAATAGGTATTCTCACCTTTTTCAGCTCTAGGTCGACCGTTTTTGACATTTTGATTTCTGGCAGGAAAACTACACGTATAGAAAAGTAACACCAAGATCTGAAAACATACAATGAACAGTTCATTCAAACTGTGAGTTACTCACAATTTTGATCATGGATTCAAAGCATTTGAACCGATGTACGGCTCAGATTTAATATTTGACGAACCTCTGAATAAATTAATCTTCCGCAAAAACGTACACGCCGACCACCGACTCCCGACTGTTGCTGCAGTATCAGATACAGATCAGATTCTGTAAGTCTGAAACCTCAAGAGAAGTCTGAAGTTCTAAAGAGAAGACGGGTGATTGCCAATGCGGTCTACTCCCCTGGGATGCATCGGGGACGTTCCAACAGTTCCGAGCTGCTCGGAGCAGCTGAGCGTGCGCAAAGGAGAAACTGAGCTTAATTTTTGTTTTACATGTTCACGATCGCAGGCCACGGCTGAACTATCCGTACACACCCGATGACAACAACAACAAAAATTTATCGATCGCTGTTGTTGTTTTAATTTTGTTTTTAATTGCCCTGATCCACTAGGCCATGTCAAACACAGAAAAGATTTGAATTCCGCCAAAGGCTGCTCAAAGTTGAATTCGTGAATACAAAAAAAAATTTTTTTTCAAAGTTTCTAAAAATTCAAAATTAGCTAATAGTTTCGGTAACGCTGCCATCCTTCGTTGTTCACTTTCAGTTCCAACAGAGGACTCGACCCGACAGATCGCGTCGCGTATTCCCTCCCCTCTGCGTTTCCACTCCATCATACCATTGCTCCTGCTGTGCAGGGCTGTGAGTGGTCGGTGCGTATGGGAAGTGCGTTCGCAATTGTATTGTGGTTCGATTCAAGTTATCCTGTCAGAAACATGATTCCGAATCGGATGGTTTAGTCGAACTGTTCGGTGGAGGTCTCAATCATGGCATTTCGGCCGACTTTCGGCAAGTTTCAAAGGAGTATGACTCTCCCGACATAAAGTCAATCCTTCGGTCGACTCCCCGTCCTATCAATAATCGCGAAGCTCGAATAGTTGACTGCGCTTACTGCGTCTTTCTGCCCACAGGTGATTCTCATTGACGTATTGAGTTTATATTTGTTTTTGTTAATTAAAGAATCAATTCTAGAAGGTCTGTTGTTGATGTGACACTTGATGTGACACTCAAGCGTCCAGAATTGCTGTATGGTGTGTCCTGTGCACACTGCAAGGTGTTGGTGTTACGTAGCAGGCGTAGGTAGTATTCTAAATTATGCGATAACTCGACATCTTTTACAAAGGCGAGTGATCAATGTTTGTGTCAAGTAATCTATCAGGTGTATTGTGTTGGTCGATTCTTAGGTTGAACTTTTCATATTTATTATCATAATGGTCGATTGCCTGTGACAAGTGACTGCTGACTGCCCGTATCCTTTTCTCCTTGACATACTACCTCTACTGATTACCAGCTAAGGCATGTCGGTAGTGGCAGGATTAATTTGGAAAACAGGCAATCAATAAAAGCTACCTCTTGGAGCTTTAATTTCAGCCAAACGAACAAAAATTACTTTCGGTGATGGTGTAGTCGGGGTCCGGCCACTGTGACACCAACGCTTATTTTATCGACTTATTGAAGTTTCGAGAGACTGAATTCTCATCATCAGGATTATAACATACTAAATACCTACTTGTTCAACCACGTCGGTTATGTGTAGGGATCCCACAATATTGGTTTATTTTCCTTCAATATTGGTTTTGCTACATTATGGGCAGTATTATGTAAAACATAATAATTCGATACCTGTGTTAATACCTGTGTAGGTGCATGGCATCCGCTTGCAGATCGAGAGGACTTCGGTGCACATCTTTAGTACGCTTCAAGTTTTGCGCAATGCTATTCACTTATAAGTGATGGCCGTCCCTTTTGTTTCGCTCATGGAGGTCACTCATTTTCAACACCAACTAGAGCCAACTTGAGGGAAAACTTGAAAATCAACACTTTTAAACGTTTATTATAACAACTTGCCCAGCTGTTCTCCCGTACACTGTCGGTCTGTAGGCGGTTTAGACACCATCTCTCTATATTCCATTTTTTTTTTGCTACTATTTTGGCTCAAATGTTTGGGTAGGAACCTACCAAATGATACCTACAAAATGTGGAGGTACTTCGTTTTATCCAAGCGCCGCTGGCCGTAGGGACCATCAATTGAAGATTATCCGATAGATAACATGGGATTGTGTTAACAGGGCAGTGAGCAAATCACAAGATGAACATCATGAGAAAACTGAGGGGGAGCGGCGGGGGCGGAGCCGTCGGCAATGGGGCTGGAAGTGACGATTCGAATGCCAACTCGCAACACGCTGCGCTCGGGTTGATGCACCTGAAAAAGCTTTTCTCCGAGTACACGCACTCCAGCCAAACCATGTCTGAGAAAGAAAAAGACGACAAACTCTACAATATGCTTCCTCTCTTCTGCAAAGTGAGAATCTACTAAAATGGAATCATTACCACACCAAATCTTCACAATCGAGTTTAACCCGAGTTTCTATTCGCGTGCAGGTATTCGGCAATTGCCCGTCCTCCGACATGATGGACAAGTTCCGCGATTTGGTATCATTCTGCCAATGTGTCTCTAAACTGATGGTGAGCGAAATTAGGGTGAGGGCTTCCAATCAATCGACAATGGCCGCCAGTTGTGCCATTGCCAAATTCCTGGAAATAGAGAGTAATGAAGAATCGAGCAACGGCTGGATGCTCCTGTCCACCCTGAATCTCCTCGCTGCTGCTGGGGAGCCTCCGCTCGTTCAGGTTAGTACAGCTTTCTAAACTGTTGAGCAAGTCAGGACTGTTATCTTATTTGACGTTTTTAATTTACTGAACGCCTATTCACTAACTCAAATCCGCAAAAAGCCAGTATTCCTGAGCTGTCTATTTCATTGCAGGTTATGACATCGGTATCCCTACCATCGACACTGGTAAAGTGTCTTTATTTGTTCTTCGACCTTCCCGAAATGGTCAACGCTGACACCATAGTGCCGGGATCGGAGTTCACTCCTCGCGAAAGGAGGATTCTTCTTCAGAAAATTTTCGTTCAGGTAAGCCAGCTGTGGGATTTATAGTTGTGTCGATCCTCCTAGTGACTCCTCATAGCACAAAGCGGTTAGGATTTGGGATATTGTTGTCAGCAGCTCAGGGCCTCACAACAATAATCATTCATAGGTAGATCATCCTTCCACAATAGATTCGGAATATGTCAGCTTTAAGGACCGGGTTCTTCATTATTGGTTTCTATGGTTGCGTCCCATAAGGTTTCTCACCCTCTTCTGTTGCAGGTTCTTGTTCGACTCTGTTCACATGTCGAACCCGCTGAAGAGCTCTCCCGTAAGAAAGATCTGACGCTTTTATTCTCGGCCATCACATGCTGGTGTCCAGCTCACAATGTCCACTGGCGCAAATCGGCAGCCGAAGTTCTCATGACGATTTCGCGCCACGGCCTTTCCCCACCAGTTGTTGCCTACATTCACAGTAAGCTTCATGTTTTGTTGTGTTGTGCATTAAAAAGTTTCAAGCATTTGTGTGCTCTGCTCATGAGTGTAGTAGTAGTTAAATATTTGTGAAAATTCCACAGTTTCAAGTTTTTTCGACCCCCCCAAAAACGTAGGTTCATTCCTCTTCTCCAAGAGTTGACAGATGTTTTTTCCATATTTCTGTCACAGCCGAAGGATGTGTGGCCTTGTGCTTGGATAACATGCAACGTGGCCAAGATCTGTCCCCTCTCGAAATTATGGAGATGTTCGTCGCGGTTTTCTGTTTCCTCAAAGACTCCAGCGAAGTATCTCAAACGCTTTTGGACGACTTCAAATCCGCTCAAGGCTATTCGTTTCTCGGCGATTTCCTTCTCAAGTAAGTTTACATTTTATTCATCGTTGAAAACCCGAGTCGTTTTTTAATTTCTTCTCAATAACTTCTACGCTCTTAACTTCAGACTTCAAAATGATAAAACCGCCGAAGCTGTGGAAGCGATGCGGAATCTCGTGCTCATGATAGCATCGCTAGCCATGTGCGGTCAAACGGAATTGAAGCCCAGTCAAGCCAGCCACGGTTCGCTTTTCCAAATGCTCGGCTTCACTATGCCCCAACCCTCGGGCCGAGGTTAGTTTCAGCTCAGCTGTTTAAATTTTCGAATGGATTGTTTTGTGAATCGGATGTTATCGCGCCAGAATATTCAAAATGCGGCAGCGAAGCGAACTGTACTCACACCTAATTGCGGGTCGTTACCATTCCAGGAGCGAGCGTCCGCAACATTCAGGCCTTCCTCGTTCTCCAAACGCTCTTTCTCAAATCGAATTCGCCGAGTCTTTGCAGCACAATTTTGGACGCAATTTCGAGCGTTTATTTGGCGGATAACGCGAATTACTTCATCCTTGAAGGCCAGCATACCCTTCCTCAGTTCGCCGAGAAGATTCATATCAAACCGCCTGAGATTCAAGTAAGAATCCTGTTTGGAGCATTCGGTCTGTTCCCACCTGCCAGATTTGTGGAATAATTTCCAACAGCAGATATCTCTCCGATATTTGCTAACGATAGGTAATGATTTGTTTTCCAGGAAAAGTTTTTCAAATTGCTCGAGTTCATCGTATTCCAATTGAATTTTGTCCCGTGCAAAGAACTTATATCAATGTCGATACTGCTCAAAAGTCAAAACTCGGTCACCTGCAGTATATTGTGTATGCAAACTCTGCTGAACATCCTAAAGTGAGTACCTACGGGTTAAGCAGATAGTAATTATACTTCTCATTATCCATCGTACCTGGTATCACTGCATCAACCGGGGACAGTTCCGGCGATTTCTGGGCCCAGCTCGGGGCTCGAATAATTTCCGACGCTTATTAATAATAATATGTTCATTTCTAGGCACAACACAATTTTCAAAGATGTGTATCGCGAGGTTGGAATCTTGGAAGTGTTTGTCACTTGCCTCCAGAGATACAGTGCACAACTGACAGAAAAATCCGACGCAGCAGATGCTGAGAAACAAACAGGTTTTTTTTTTCTTATGTCTGTTTGGTTGAGGGATAACTCTGGCTAATTCAAGAAGATGCTTCTTTGGCCTCTTGAGGAGAACACGGTGGAAGGCTGGTCGCCGCTGAGAAATCAGGGGGAAAATTCCCAAAAATCGTTCATAACCTGCTGTTTTTGGTGTTTTTTCAGACGGTTCGTCGATATCGGATCACGACAGGCTGGGACTACTGGTGATCGAAGCTTTGATCACCTTACTCAACGGCAATACGAGCAATGCTGGCATATTCCGAGAGAGCGGTGGAGCGAAGTGTGCGCTCAGTCTTGTCGTACACGCTGACTGCAGGCATCAAGCTTTGGGTTAATATTAATTAAATTCGAATTTGAGCGAGAGCAAGAGATTCCACCTGACGAAGTTATGGAAGCTGTATTTCTGTGTAATCCCGCGTGGGTGAATTCGTGATCTCAAGTGCGTAATCTCTTGCTCTAACCCAACTACTGATAAAAACACTGGAAACAAAAATGCTAGATTAGTTAAAATTTTTCTGTCAATATCGTGCAATTGAGGATGATTAGTTTGTTCTCGAGCTGCTACAATCTTTGAGATAAATTAATCATTTGAACCCTAGGTATATTTCGAGAATTGATGTTGAACGGAGGTGGGGACGAAGACATGGGAACTTTACTCGCCATGATGCATAGTGCTCCTGCCGATGCCCTGGTGCTTAAAGGACACATTTTGAAGGTAAGTCTACAATAATTTCGGTGTATATCAGTATAATTTGTGCAAGCTTCTACAACGTCCTTGGCGGCCCTCATTTTCCCAAATGTGACCAGTTTTTTAGGCATTTATCAATTCACCAATTTGGTTCCAGTGTGTGCTTCAGTGCTTGCGCGAAAGCCACCGTACGCGGAATGTGTTCCGCAAAGTTGGCGGATTCGTGTACTTGCTCAGCGTAATCGTATCAATGGAAGGTTGCCTGAAAAATACGCCCAGCCCGCCCTGGGATAAATTTACGCCCCAACAGCTGTTGACGCTTTTGCACACCGTCTTCAACACGATTACCGTTGCAATGCGCTTCGAGCCGGCCAACGCAAAATTTTTCCATCAGGAGGTAAAGCAGGGAATGGATTGTTGATTTTTGTAAAACTTGGTATAGGTACCAATAATTGGTTCATAATTATTATGAAAATTGCTAAAACCGACCCTTTTTGCTTCTACCAGTTAATTTTATATATATATTTTTTTTGTTAAATTTGTCAAGAATATCAAACACTTGGGCAATTTCAGCAACTTTCATAACATACCGAATTTCCCTGTTAACTAGTGTGCCCTGAAGAGACTAAACATTGCGAAAGCGCTTGGGCGAATAATAAAAACGATGAGAATATTATATATATCGTTCTTACCATATTATCGTCTAACAAGTGTCACCCTCCACCCGCTCTTCAGTACGACACCAAAGAAGTTCCTGATTTTTTTCAGATTTGTCTGACCAGCCTTTGCGATACGCTGAGGCTCCTCGGCTGCTTCACCGACCGAACTTCGTTGGAAGAAATGGACGAAAATTTCTCGGCAACGACTGATGACGCGGTGTTTCATTCGCTATTCACCGGGAACGTTGTGGAGCCCAAGTGAGACGATGCAGGATTTTCTAATTTTTTTGACTGGTTGTAATTTTCTATTGAAAATTTTCACTTTGTTCAAATTGTCATGAGCCAACATGATGAAATAATGATTTTTTTTCGTCATCAGTACTTATCAATGAATTTAAAAATGTGGCAACGGGTGTACGTAGTAGAACAATGTCGCCTTTATATCCCGTTTTCTTCCTGTTTCAGCCTTCCAGACTCGCTGATGAAGCAGCTTTCATTCGCATGCCTGGTTTTGAGATTGCTGTATGACGTTGCCGTAGACGCATACGACAAGACAAATCCGCCTAACATGCTGTTTAAATCGCCTTCCCACAAGCACATTGAGGTTATTTTTCTGTTCTTGATGAGTTTTTCTGGTGCAGCACCGGCTTTAGTGCTCAAGAGATTAATCAATCTAAATTGATTTTGTTGGCCGTTAAATTTACCATATTTCCATTTTAGGGGCAGAAGTCTTTAGAATCTCCTAATTCTAACCGGCGGGTAACGAGTTTGAATCTAACGCCGCCAGCGCCAGACCCAGTCGTCGTCCATTCCGGTGTCGTCATTGCCATGTTCCATCTTGTACCATCGATATATCACCCTGAATGCACAAAAGTGAGTTGGACTTGGGTAAAAAATTGTTTCCTCAATGGCGCGATCAATATTCCTTATGATCAGCTGATGCCACTCGATCATCTCAATCGATTCCGAAATAAATTTCTCATTATTAATCAGCGTTGTCACCAAATCGGGTAGTGCTGTCGATTACCGTTTTAATTAAGACTCCAAATAAACGTATCTATTTCCTCAGCAATCTGTCGAGCTGCAAATATATTGCGCTGAAATCGTCAAGTCCCTGGTCCGGTCTGAGAGGAATCAACAGATCATGTGCGAAGCCGGCCTTCCCGCTGAGCTGCTGAACGTATGCCAGGTCGCTCTCCAGGACGAGTCTCATCCTTTGCACCCGCCTCTTCAATACATGATTGAGCGTCTGGCCACGCAAGCTGTCGAACCAAAAGATTTGAGGTGGGCCCCGAGTGCGAAAGGATTCGATTATTTGATTTGTCTCAATTTTTTTTTGCAATTTTCTTATAATTACAATTTCTAACTGAATTACTATAAGTATTGCAATTTTCCCCTTTTTATTGCGTAGGGAATTTTTGCGGCTCGGATCCCCCCTGAACTCACGGTCTTTGTGCGAGATTGCGGCTGGAAAACGCGGCGGAGGTCCAGTGCCGCTGACGCGAGTCAAAACTCTTGTCTCCATGACGACACCGAGATCCCAGGGCGCATCTAGCTGTCCACCGTTCACCGAATTTGACATGGCTGCCGAGGGGTTCGGCTGCCTTTATTTGCCGAGTGTGGCGCCACAATCACCCAATGGGCCATCGGTCGTCAACGTAGCAACACTGACAACTGCTGATACCAGCGTTGTTGGCGGTATCGGAGCAGGTATGTAATGATTGTCACAAATGTCAGAAATGGCGAATAATTTTCACTCTCCAGCTGGACTCGAACCTGGTACCCCTTGCTTACTAGGCTGACGCCTCAACCCGTCAGAGGTTCCTCTGTTGCCAATGGCTGAGAAGGAGGTGCAAGGTTCATCTCCTGCAGTGTGAAGTGAAGTGTTTTCATAATTTTCCAGCTGATCTCATTTCTCTCATTACCAACAGCAATGTATAACAACCTATTTTCTCAGGCGATCGTCTCTTTCCTCCTCAAACCGGCCTCAGCTATTCGACTTGGATCTGCGTGGAGCGGTTCTCAGATCCTAGATCTGACCCGCATTGCGTCCGGTTGCTTACTCTTGTCCGCACATTGCAACCTGCCAAAGATCAGCATCTTGTTTGCCTGGCTGTTGTGCTGTCCGCCAGAGACAAAGCCATCATCGTCACAACCCAAGAGACGCCACTTTCACACAGTATGTGATGATTTCTCCAAACAGATAAGCAAAAATTGAGCGATACTGTGAGTTTGAAACTCCAAATATTCCATGCGCTTGTGTTACTTTATCCAACAGCAGGTCCTGATTGGGAGCCGGAGGCAGTTTCCGATTGGACAGCTCGCGTTTGGTGCCCGGATCTCCTCCAAGAAGGTCATTGGCATCATCTGGTTTTCGTCCTCAACAGAGCTGTACTGAAAAATAGCGCACTGTCCATTTACGTCGACGGTCAACACGTTTACACTCAAAAGGTAAATTATTCTCCTCTTTCAAAGTATCAGTTGTTATAGTCTGTCTGCGATAAAAAGAATATGTAGAAGCCGGTACCTGGCGGTGGCCAAGTGAAACAAAAATTGGAATTGACGATCATTAAATGCATCTAAGATATGGCCATGATCCGACCGGATTGCCGCATGACTGCGAAGGATGCGCATCGACAATGGATCTCAACCATGCCCTTGACTGCAAGCATGAGGGCTTGATGAAGCAAGGGCATGGCAATCTAAGAGGCGAATGCGCAAAACTGGCAAACCTAGCATTTTCCGGTGCTAGCCTATCAATAGAGCCGATAGTCAGGGAAAGCGATGGGCATGGCACTGCTCTCGTTGCAGACGTGAAAATGGATGGTTTCTGGGACAGGGAAGGAGCAGCGTTTTTTGATAACAGAATAATAAACGCGGCCGCTGCTTCGTACCTGTCCCGAGACTGGGCAACCATATCCCAAAGCAAGAGAAGTACAGGAAGTACAACACAGCTGCAGAAGTGAGGAGTTTGGGAGTTGAAGATGGAGCCATTCTCCCGCTGCTTGAATGAAAAAAGAAAGAAAGAAAATCCTTCACGACCTAAAATCAAAAATAAATAGTTTACGGTTTAAATGCATCTTGCTTTCATATCCCACATCCATAGATCTCCTCTAATGAGTTTGATTGATTGTAGTTGCACTACATATCCCAAAATCCTGGAGGTGGTGCGGCCAATCTTACAATCGCATCGTCGGTGTACGGGTACATCGGAACTCCCCCCATGTGGCGTCGTTATTCGCGCCTGTCTTGGAAACAAGGGCCCTGTCATCTGATGGAGGAGGTCCTCAGCCCTCACTGCATTCCAACCATGTTTCAACTAGGTCCGCATTATCTTGCGAGTTTTCAAGCCCCTCAAATCCACGGTGAGTCAGGTGACTTTTTCGAGATTTCTCCACCCTCAAGCCCAGACCGAAATTCAGCCATTAACGTGTATCAATTGTTTGAAATCTTAGGAAATGAGCCATACTCTCCCATCGTGGCTGAAGAGAAGATAATCTTCGGTTTGAACGCCAAAGCTGTCTCTTACCTCACGTTAGCCAAAATACGCAAGCTGTACAGTCGAGCAGATAACAAATCCATTGCAAAGCAGGTAAAATTATGCATTGAATATTTAGAGATTTTGAAGTATGTTGTTGCAGATGCTGCTGATTTTTGCGACCAACTTTAACTGTCTGCTAATTTTTACTCTTTTAGCTTGGAATGTCGTCGCATGAAAACGCTACTCCCATCAGGGTGTTGCACAACTCAGCCGGACATTTGAGCGGAGCCGCTCGTTCTCTGGGAGGTGTTGTCGTTGGCTATCTGGGAGTGCGCGTCTTCACCCCGCGTCCTGTGTCCAAAATCATCGACAGTGTCGGTGGCTGTTCTGTCCTTCTGGGTGAGTTCTGCGTTTTGATAAATTTTGAATTAACCTTATGGGAAATTTAACAAAACAGCTGCTCTTATAACAAAAAGCAACTTTGGACCTCAACGCTTCTGGCGCACTCAGGACTGACTTGATTTTCCCTTTTCAGGCTTGATCTCCATGGCTCAAGACGTGGAGAGTTTATACGCCGGCGTTAAAGCTCTCGTATGCGTGGTGAAGAGCGACCGAGTCGCCCAGGCCGAGATGGATCGACGCCGCGCATACCAGACGCTCGCTATGCTACTTCGGAGGAAAAAGCAGATCCTCAACAGCCACATACTGCATCTGATTTTCAGCCTAGTCGGCACTGTGGATAGCACCAGTTCGCAACAAGCTGGCGCCCCGAACATCATGGCTTTCCAGGATCTTCTTTGCGACATTGAAGTATGCGGTTTTTAGTTGAACCTGTGCAAGAATTTGAAAGATTAGCTCATCTCGGAATGGGGTTGTTTTACATTGTTTCTCGATGGCCTCTCCTCTCGCCGATTCTTCTGTGCAGGTTTGGCACGAGGCGCCAGGAGATTTGCAGCGAAGCTTGTTCGAGCATCTGTATGAACTGGTTGCCGAGTCGAACGAGAAACGGTCCAATATCAGTTTGATCCGGCAGATGAGGCTTGTGCAGAGATTGCTCTACATTTTGCCGGCTGTTGCTAGCAATCCGACCAGAGATCTGATGCTCACACTCTTGGGAGCCCTTCTCCTTGCACAACCTGACCCTCATGATCTTCTGGCGTACGTTCCGTTCTAGTCGTCATTTCTTTTGCTTTGAAAAATAACCGAAAATCCGCCACCCCTGATTTGTTTCCAAAAACCGGCGGCGTCTTTTTCCAGGTTTGGCCAATTTGTGGTGTCCACATTGCCTTGCTCCGGCAACGGTGGTGAACGCCTCGTGGCTCTCCTGGAACCACCTAACCGGAGTTCAGGCAACTCTTTCGATCATGAGGATGTTGTTGAGACGCTCGACAACAGTGAGACAGCGAGCACCGTCGTCCTTCGAAATAGATGCTTGCAATTGCTACACAGTCTGCTTTTCACTCCTAGGAATACCGTCAACACAAGGTCAACCGATTATTAGATTTTCTGTTTAATGATGTACCTATTTATCTCCATTTTATTTTTTAGATGTTCAAGTTAGATCAGAGGGTCCAGCCCTCAACTCAGTATCCAGTATTGTCATAGTTCTACATTTTTTGACACCCTTGGTTAAGACAGGCGTTCAAAATCAATCAATCAATTTTATATATTTATACGTACATAATTTATATTGATCCATGCAATTCATGCAGCCCGATTGCAATCCATGCAATTGTCGAAAAGAGTTCCAATCCATTCAACAATTTAAGAAATGCGCCGGTTTTTCATTTCTTTCATGAAAACAGTGTATTTGAACCTCTGTTCCAGGTGTTGCTTTTTGCCCGATAACCAAAGTTGCTCTTAATTGCCAAAAATTCGTTTCCTGGTGACTTCTTGGTTGAAAATTGCACTCTTCCCCTTTTGCGCTTGCAGCTTTTGCGAAGATATCGCCCTCGTTCTTGGGCTGGATTGGCCTCTCCTGTTCTTGCAAGGCCAGCTCCACTCGTCCACGGTCATCTGGGGCCTTCGAATCCTGGTCGTCCTCTGCTCGATCCCCAGTCTCATGGCCAAGTTCAGAGATGGCGCTTCGGTGGGCGGCTGGCTCCAAGATACGGAGCTCGTACTGCAGAACCGTATGGGTGTAGTACTAGGTAAATGGCCCTGTTTCATGTCAAACATCAAAACTTGCCTGATCTTGGCTGATTTTGTCTTGTATTTTGCGTTGCTGCTGTCTAAATTCTGTATTTTTGCTACTTTTAAGCTGGTTGCCAATTGGGGTCCGCTATTCCGAAACGAGAATCACGAATCGAGAACGTAGGGCTGCCAGGATTCCACCAGCTGACCTGGCTCCTTCAGCATCACGTGGAAGTGTCGCAGATTTACTTCTTGCTGATGGCGCTCATGATGGGCCAGCCTGTGAAACTTCTTCCTCCAGAGTCAAAGGTATGTCGCACATAATAAATTGTGAAAGATGGACCCGTTATTCAGTTTTGTAGTCGAATATCAGGGGTCAGGTCTGCAGAAAAATGCTGTCTCCCTACCGCCAAGTTTTTGAAAATTTATGTTGTGTTTATGTCAAGGCTTGCAGACAGGTCTCAAGAATTATGAATTTTCGAAAGCGTTTTTCTGCAGACCTGATTTTTGACAACAACGGTCACTGTTGGTCACTCTAGGGCGATTATTGGCTCTTCTGATTTCTTGTTTTTGCAGCTGGACCTGCTGAACGCATGGAGCCTGCTTTTCGGCGTTCCGGCAAATCAGCCCATGAACTCAGTTATGGGGAAAATTTCATTGTGCGCTGAAGCCGTCACCGTTATGCTCTCTATGGTGCGGACTCTTCTCAGTTCGCAGTCTAAAACGTGAGTACACCAAATTCTGGCGCAAAAAGAAAATGGGCATGGGACATTTGTATTTTTTTTAGCTCAAACTTAACATAGGTAGCAAACATTTCTGAAACAAGGCAATACAAACAACTTTTCAACAAAACGTTTTCAAATAAGAGCCGATCACTGAATTCTTTATCTAAATTTAGGCTCCCAATCGGATTTGTCTGATGGATTTGTCTGTTTTTTCACAGGGCCGGAGATCAAGAATCGGACCGATATCACTACGCGGTGAACATTGTCCAATTCCTGTTCCTTGTCTACCACAGCAATCCCCATTTGATGTCTGTTTTCATGAGCCAAGAGGTGCTCACCGCTCTGGCCAATACGCTGTTCCCTTCGTCAAGCGAACCTCCTACGCCTGCTGACGAGGTATATCCTCAGTTATTCTCGAGCCGATCGACAGAAACTGATTTTTTATGAATCCTCGGCAAAGGACATTATCACGTTTGTTTGTTATCTGCTAGTTATTGCCTGCTTGTGTTATTGCAGGTTTTCCACATACCAGACGTGAAGGAAATGCACCATTCCTCCAGTCAGGAACATGTACCTACTCATCCGGCGCACAAGTTCGTCATGGATTTCATACGCTTCATTATCGTCGATTCCTTATCGCTGCCGGTGACAGCCAAAGCGACTCCACCTCTGGATATCGTTCTTGAGGTCAGTGTGAAAAACTAAGTCATTTGGATTTACCTGCTTTTACTGCATTCCCAAGTTATCAAAGCCCAGACGCCATCTTTCCTCATAGGTACTCAATAAACGTTCATGTACGACTTGAAAAAAGTTGTTTAATTGATCAACTTGTGTGGAACATGGGAGTTAGGTATTCAGAATGGTATGACCTTGTGACTGATCGTTATGAAGAGTTAACGGATTCCTTCTTTCCACGATTTATCTCGGCTGCAGGCTGCTGCTCCGACAATACGTTAGTTGGTTGTAAGCCATTTGCAGAATCTTCAGATTTCCAAATCACTTCTATAAAAAATTGTTGTTCAACTAACTGCAGTATTGCTGTTTTGCCAGTTTTAACACTTCCTAGAGCTGAGTAACGGTTATGTGTTTTCTTATTTATTATTCTCGGATGTGAAGCAATCCTGGAAGCAATCACAATTTCCCATTCGCTGTTGGATCGTCGTTGCTATTCAAGAAATCGTCGCTCTTCTCCAGTTCATCGAAATGCTCCCGTTTGAACGGAAACTTTTCAAGGTACCAATTCTCATCCGCATCTGACCACCTGGCGTCGTCTCGTTCTTGGCACTTTTTCGACTTTTTTACGGGGTAGGGCAGCTCTTCTTGTGCCGTCGGGCAGGGTGGAATCGGGTCTTCGCATCTGGCCAGATCATCTGCTGTGGGGTCGTTTGCCCATAGACAAAGACCGTCGCTCTTGAGGTGCACAGCTTGTTTATAGATCCGGTTCAACGTTGGACATTCGACAATTAACCAATCTTCGTCTTTCGTTTTGATACTTCTCAATTGTTGCTGAAGCGTTGACAGTCCGTCCGTCAGGGCAGTGGAGATCTTCGTAATTGTATCATTTTTCAACTTCATGTGACTCGTTGCGTTCATCACCATCTGGAACTCCATAATTATTCTTGTTAATTCCCATTCCATATATCTTCCATGGCTTGCATAAATGGTCCGCTTCCTGCTTATTTTTTCTTATGGGCACCTAATTTGTGTGCCTATGGAAAATCTAACTAGAATTATGGATTGTGTTAACAAAATTTTTGTATATCCTTCTGGTTCATTGTGCATTGCCATTGGTAATTTACCAATGTCACGACTGAACTGGCCTAAGTACATAGAGAAGGCTCAAACCACCTCTCGGATAAAACTACCCCGATCCACTAAGATTTTGAATGTTGGTGGTTGTTTACTATTTTTAAATGTATTCAGAATTTTTGCAAAGATCGATTAGCGTACTAATTGATCATCATAACCAATTTGACACACGAGAGCTAAAGATTTCACACTAATCCAGAATCCAAGAAACTCGTTGGTTGCTGTTATCTTAGTTGATGAATTTGTGACCAACCTTACCTATCGAGTCGGTTGGCTTATCAGGTCGGTAAATGTTTAAGGAAGTGGTGCGAACTCGTGGTATGACCAACTGTGTTGTGTCTCGTTTTAGAAATAAGCCACAACCTGACGATTTTCATATTTATTTTGTGAATACTGATACTGTTGATTGTGGACCTGTATGATACGGATTACTACAATCGATTGTTCGCATAAGGGTCATCTGATGTCAAAGATATTTCGTCCAGTCTTTCGTCTTGAACGGCCTCGTTTTTCCATGGGAACTTCTCAAAGCCCCAGTGGTTGTCAATATCGGACCAGATCTCCTCCGTGACTCTTTCGCACGACTCAATTTTTGCTGGACACGGCAAAGTTGGCGGATCCCCCGGGCATGGGGGACTCATGTCTTCGCAAGTTTCATAATCGTCTTTCGGCCCAGAAGCGAACAGTATTGAATCATTCTTAACTTCTAGCGGCTGCAGTGCTTGGACCATGTCGTCGAAAAATTTATTCACTCTAATTAAATCGGCTCCCATGGATTGGAAGAGCTGCCGTCCTGGCTGTTTACCACTTTGCGGACCAGTTTTCTGCGCTACCGGTGCTTGCTCCTTGTTCCAAAACTCCTTGATCTTCCCCAGCACATCCGCCATTTTTTCCGAATATTTCTTCGCTGGAGGAAGCTGAGTTCCAGGAACTTTGGGTTTAGCCGGTTTCTTCGATATCCCCGGATCGGAGACGCTTCTCGTTGGTTTGCCGTACCAAGGTGGACGAGATGTAGCGTACAATAAATATTCTTTAGTGATGACGGTCTCTTCGACGAAATGTAAAAAGTTTCCTTCACCCTCCTCGACCTCTGCGAATTTTTCCTTCGGACTGACATTGCATTTGTTCGGGCACACTTTTCTCCCGCAGAGATTTTTCGTCAAACTGCACTCATCATCCGGTATGAGCTCTTCTGGCTCGTTCTTTGGTCTTGCGGTGATGCATACGTCCGATCGCTGAGCTTCGCATTTGCTCTTGTGCACTTTCTGTCTGCACGGATTCACTTTGACTTTCCAGGAGACAGGAACCGCACAAGGTTCTTCTATCCCAGGTAACGTTTTGCAGTCGCCTTTTCTGCAAGGGTCCTTGCACTTGTCACTCCCTGAATCGGTGTCAGGAGCCATGTAAACCAATAGATCGTTTGGTAACGCTGTGAGAGGCGCCAGACCATTGACGATTTCGCAACTCTTCACGCAAGGGTCATCCTTCTTACACGATTCACCTGAAGCATCTCCTTTGTTTTTGCATGGATTGAATTCCTGTTTACACGGTTGTTGCTTCTTACATGGGTCTTCCTTCTTACAAGGGTCCTCCTTCTTTTTGCAGGGGTCTTCCTTCTTACATGGGTCCTCTTTCTTCTTACATGGGTCCTCCTTCTTTTTACAAGGGTCTTCCTTCTTACATGGGTCCTCCTTCTTTTTGCATGGATCCTCCTTCTTTTTGCATGGATCTTCCTTTTTACATGGGTCCTCCTTCTTTTTGCAAGGGTCCTCCTTCTTTTTGCAAGGGTCCTCCTTCTTTTTGCATGGGTCCTCCTTCTTTTTGCATGGATCTTCCTTCTTACATGGATCTTCTTTCTTTTTGCAAGGGTCCTCTTTCTTTTTGCATGGGTCCTCCTTCTTTTTGCATGGATCTTCCTTCTTACATGGATCCTCTTTCTTTTTGCATGGGTCCTCCTTCTTTTTGCACGGATCTTCCTTCTTACAAGGGTCCTCCTTCTTTTTACAAGGGTCCTCCTTCTTTTTACAAGGGTCCTCCTTCTTTTTGCACGGGTCCTCCTTCTTTTTACAAGGGTCCTCCTTCTTTTTGCACGGATCTTCCTTCTTTTTACATGGATCCTCCTTCTTTTTACAAGAATCCTCCGGCTTTTTGCTGGCTTCCTGCTTCTTGACGTCTTTTTTCTCTTCAACTTTCTTCGGCGGTTCCTGTTTCACTTCCTGCGGTTTCTTCGGTTCCTTCTTAAAGCAAGAATCTGCTTCTTTTTTCTCCTCCTTCTTCTTGGCGACTTCCTCCTTTTTCACTTCTTTCGGCTTATCACAAACGCAATCCCCGCTCTTGTCTACCTTTTTCTTTTCCCCGCATTTCTGTTTAGGTTGATGCTCCGTTTTACAAGACTGTTTCTTCATTTTCCCTTTACCTTTTGGCGCTTTTTTCTTTCCCGACAGCAGATTTTTGAGCATTCCGATAAATTGTACCACTCCAGGTTCTCTGTATGCGATGGTGTGGTTGCGCAAGAATGTATTGGTTTTAGCGTTGATTGTCGTGCGCCGTCCCGGTCGAACAATTGTCATCTGCCCATCTAGGCTTCTAAGACCGTTCTCTTTCACAAAGTTTTGAATTACTGTTTGGACGTTATGGGAAGCCATCGAATGATTCTGTAACGAGATTTGTGAAAATCGTCAGTTGATAAAATATAGTACACCTACGTATCGCTACTCGATCAGTAAACAACGTCGAATTTTCAAGCATTTTTTCAACCGCATTTTTCGTTGCGTACCGTATTGTTTCATTCTTAACTTGATAACAATAAAAAAATATCGATATCACTTCGAATTCAAATAATGGTCATCCGACATTGATATAATTGATAAATTTGTATAAGATCCAGATACATAAATTCAATAAGTTGGCTCTTGGCTGGTTCTTGCCGTACCTATTCTTCGAGTAGGCTTAAGGATTGGAAACTCAGTGTTGATTGGTGGAAACTGACTACCTATTCAATGTTGTGAAAACTCATTGTTCATATTGTAGGAAAAATGAGACGGCATAAATAAGTTTTATACGACAGTGCACCCAACCCTCCTCCCCAGGGGTGGGTTTGATAGGGAAATTTAGCAAATACGACGTTTGCCAAACTTTGGAAAAAATTTTGAGTCGGTTCCTTTCAGGGTGTCGCTTACTATAGATGATGCATAGCTAGATTAATGCCAATTTTCAAGACGATTCCAACGGCGCTCGAAAATGGTCTGCATTTCATGGGTAAGATTACCCGGTTCACCCTGAGTAAGTTGCGTTAAATATGGATTAAACTTACGAGCAATGGCGGTACTCCTGGTGTTCTGATGACTTTTGAGAATGACTGCAACATGTTGTGAACTTCAAGCTGAATGACTTTGAAAATCGAAAATTTTGTACATTTATATCATGCTGTGTTCATAATTTGTGGTTATTTATACATGTGATCGTATTGCGGTAGGTGAGAAGATTTTTGTTTACTTTATTTTCCGACCATTTCGCTGTCTTCACTACCAAACACATGTGTAAGTTGTTATTGGCAACGAGTTAATTAAAGTTTGGCTTCTGGTGTGTTTGTTCCTCCTTGAACATTGAAGCATGGTCCTTGGGAATTTTTAGATTTTCCCAAAGGCTTTAACATTTTTTGAACTAAGTAGGTAGGTACCTCTAGTAGTACCTCTACCAGTAGTACCTCTACTAGGTACCTCTAAGTAGGTAGGTACGTCTAGGTATGTATGATCATCACAAAAGAAGATTAGCTGTTCAATAGAGATTCTATTTATCATTGCTTAGTCAATGCTTCATTACGAGTTTGGGAGAAACGACGTTTTTGAAAGGTTTGGAGTTATTATTAGAGAATTTGGAGTTATTTTGAGATTGTTTTTGGGGTCATTATTCGAGAATTTCTAACTCGAACCGTCCAACCATTAGAGTTTCTGGCAGGTAACCTACCGGCAGTCTATAGTTATTTTCCTCAAGGCGTACCCATCCTAGAATAAGCAAGAGACTGGTACGTGGCCAAAGGGTCCACCTTTGGTTGTGAATGTACCTATCCGCTTGTCGATTTGCACGTTATCGAGCAAATTTTTGAACTATTGTTCCCAGTGTTCTGGAGAGTCGGCAAACGTTCTGGACCAAACTAGAGTTCAAACCGAAGTGCTGACATCGCTGATGGACCATCTGCTGGCTGCTGATGTGCTTCTGGGCGACCAGGCCGCCCTGCCAGTGGTACAAGGAGGTTGTACTCAAAATATCGCACCGAACGTGTCCTACTTGGCCGCTCGAACCGTCGATAAACTTTGGCAAGGTATGCGATACGTTAATAATTATGTAATGATAACACTGGGTAACAGCCAAAAAATCGTCCGGTGTTTCTTAGCATTTTTAGACTAATTTTGGTGTTCTGATTCCAAATATCACCTTGGTTTTGCTCTATCAGGTCAACTTTTTGAGATACAGCCATCGCTACCTGACAAGCTATACATACGAGGGGGGACCCAAAAGTAACGGGAATTTCGTCATAACTTTTTTATTGTTCAATATTTTTACACCAAATGTTGATCACCTTCAAAGTAATTACCACTGACTGCAACGCACTTGTCCAATCGGGTTTTCCACCTTTAAAAACATTGTTCAAATTAATTTAATGGAATGAGTTCGAGGCCATCCAGCGATTTTTGTTTTACCTCTTCCACAGTCGTAAATCGTTTTCCTTTCGTCCCTTTTGGGATGGGGGAACAAAAAATAGTCGCAGGGTGCAAAATCGGGCGAATAGGGGGGGTGAACAATCGGTGTCATGCCATTTTTCATAAGAAACTGCTTCACAGACAGGGGCATTGTGCGGGGGCATTGTCATGATGGAAGAACCAATCCCCTGACTGCCACAAATCCGCCCTTTTTTTCAATCATCAATGAGTTGATGATTCTACATCAATCAACATCAACATCAATAATCAATGAGTTGATTTTCTCAACGTTGTCATCAGTTCTCGACGTTGAAGGGCCGCCAGAACGAGGTCGGTCTTCAATCGTCGTCATTTGCCCATTTTTAAAACGCTGAAACCACTCGTAGACTCGTATTTTGCTTAATGCAGCATCCCCATAAGCAGGTTTTAGCAATTCGAGAGTTTCAGCCGGCGTTTTCCCTAACAGAAACAAAATATTACGGCCGCGCGTTGCTCCACGCTGTCCGCCATCACACGTTTTCCGTTCGCCGAAACGGAAAAAGTTGTTTCACTAAAAAAGATCTAACGGACGAACCGTTCAACTCACAGCGACCCAACTTTGCACACGGGCTCTAGAGATGTGTCCCTTCCAAACCCCTCACTTGCCAACGAACCACTCACAGCAGTCTTTCCCCTCCAGCTCGATTCCAGTTACTTTTGGGTCCCCCCTCGTATGTTAATTTGAGGGTTTTGAGGTCAATCCTGGTTTTTTTAAAGGATATAGCCAAGTATTCATATATAAATGGTTGCTTCTGATGTGTTTCTGTTTCCAAATGACAAAGTCATATTTTTTTTTATTCCAAAATTAAAAAATCCAATATGAGCAGCACCAAGCTTGTCTATATATCCAATATGTCTGTAGCGAACAAACCTGACCTGACTGAAACAAACAAAGGGCATTTTCGAACTCAGACCATCATCATTAGTCTAATTCCGGTGGAAAACCCTGGACGATTTTCCAAAAGATTTTTTTTGTTACGCAGTGTAATGAAAGGTTTATCTTCTAGGGAAGTCCCCAATATGGTATGGCCTCATCAGCTCCTGAACTCGTTTCACAGACATTTTCCAAAAGAATTATGGGAAACCAAGTTTAGCTGCTTCCACTAATTCACCAAGACCCACCACCTGAGTTTGCCAAGACCAGCCCATTAGCTCTTCTCAGGTCAATTATTCAGAAGTTTCTGGCATAATCGGACAATGTTTCATTATTTCCAGGCATGCTGGCGAAAGATCCGCACGAAGTATTCGACTTCATTGTTAAACTCCTGACGCAAGCTAAGAAGAGGCAGGTTTCAGCATGTACGGATACTCTGTACCACTGTCTAAATCGGACTATCCTTTTCCTTCTATCTCGCGGGACCGATTCCATCGCTGAGCAGATGTCCGTCCTCGAAGCTCTTCATAAGCTCACCAACAACAGGTCGGCATCCGTAATTTAGGAATAAAGTCAAACCGTAAAATATGATAATTCTACGATTCATAAACACGACGTATTTACACTTCTGTTTACAAAATAAATGGAAATATGGTTGAAACCAGATCGGAAAATTAGGAGGAATGTGGAAGTACTGTGTGTCGTCTTTGCTCAGCTGATATCCATTCTTGCTATTCCAGGAATCTGATTTTCGGCGCTGGTAACCACGAGCTCGAATTTATCGGCTGCCTCACGTACTGCCTACTACAGCTCATATCGGAAATGAAGATTGTGTAAGTAGAGCAATTCGGTCATCTGTATCCCTACTCAAATGGCCTTGTTAACTCAACTAACACTAATTTACTGAGATAGAAACTTAATAACCCGAATCTTCAAGTTAGTTTTGTTTTTCAAAATTTTAGGTTTTAGGGAGTTTTAGCAATGTAAGTTTTAATTTTTTTGTAACTTTTTGCTAGACGCATTTCTGTCTGAAGGAAAGATGCGGTTTTTATTCCGTGGTCAAAATCGAGATTTCATCAGGAATATATGCTCCAAGGAAGGCTCTGTGTTCGTTAACCGCAATTGAAATCGCTTACTATCCTGCAGAAACTCCCTATTGCCTTTATAGTATATTCAATGGGATATGCGTTCTCTAATTAATCGTAATTTTCATCGCTCATTAACATCCCATTATCATCTCAAAAAATCTAAATTATCTGCCAATTTCAAACTGTAACTCATTCTAATCTGAATTTCGGCCTCGAGTTTTCAAAATTGTCTCATTTTTTTTATAGAGGGTGCGCACCACAAACTCATCCCGTTTTCAGGTACTTACCACCGGCTGATTGTTGTGCTTGTCACGGTGTTAGAACTCTTCTCACATCATCCGCCTTCTGTTTCACTGTACTGTTCCTGTGGCCCTGATGGAACCTAAAATTAGACACTATAGTGGATTTGCCTAGTGAAGAAAACAGTTACCTAAGGATTATGTTACCCCCTCCGATTGAGCCCCTGTTCCTCCTATGCTGCTTTTTATCCTTGGACGTGTTTTTTAGATCCAGGGTCAGGGAGCTTCCTGGCACGAGGCACCGCCAGCCTAGGTTTCCCGAGCTCCCTTTCGAGGTTCCTCAGGAACATCCTTGAATATGACCCCCTGTTTTCAGTGCACCGCTGTGAATATCGCTATCCAGTAAATTCTCTTCTTACTGGTTGATCCGTTACACACACACACCAGACCAACGATTTCCTCCAAACCCCACACTTCTGCCATCGTTTAGTATTCTGTACATATTCCACAGCTAGACTCTTTCCCCACATCCATTTTCAGGGCCTTACCTTCATCCATAATTTCATCCAACTGCTTGTGATGAGGATCGACCATTTCCCTAATTTCACTCCGTTATTTCAAAGAAAACGATAATGTTCACTTCTTCATATTCCAACTTCATATTCCAGATTTTTCAATAATATAAATTTTTACCTAGTATGTGGGTAATTCTACGTGACTTTAAACTCTTTGCCATGTGAATTGTGAAGGGGAGGCAGCGCGATAACAGCTAGGCCTTGAAGAACAATTACGTACGCTTGCGGACACGGTCCTATACCCTAATTTTGCTGAGCGTTTGCTAACTTACTCCCGATGAGTCAAATCTGAAAGGGCGGGGTCACGTGACAGGTCTAACTGAGTCCCTTGCCTCTCAACCCTGATGAACAGTTTTGCTTCTTGGCGGGAGTCAGTTTGAAATAACCTCCTCCTGGGAGTCAGTTGAGACTTCAATCTTTGGGCTGGAATCGGTTGGGATTTCGTTTTCGCCACCCAAGGATTCAGTTTGGAAACACCCATTTCGCAAGCATTAGCACCCTGCATGCATCCTGTAAAATTACAAGATGTGGATGGGATGGGCATGGGGCGGTTTTGGGCTAATCGGTTCGCTTCGGATGGTCTTTTGTTTCGTTTCTAGATTAGGGTTACCCCTATTCGTCTAGATGATCGCTAGATTGATGTTCCGGGCCATTTCGAGTTATTTCTTCTTTCTACCGGTTTCACTCTTCGTTTTCGCAGGATGGACTCCAACGCTAAAACGACGTGGCACGTCAATCCGAATTTAGAAGAAACGGAAGAACTGACGTCCAGGCAAGGGCAAAATTTGATAGGAGTCGCTGCTCGGCGTGTGTGGGACGAACTTTTCGTTTGCAAGAAGCCGGCCATTGAAGAGGTAAATATTCTGTTTTTCAAAATTGTTGACTGATATTGTTGAGAGAGAAAAAATTTTAAAACAATACTGTCATAGAGGTGGAAATTGTTGGTGGGCTTTCCCTGAATTTCCCCTATTGTTTGAGCATTCCTACTCCTTTTTTCCTCAGGTTTTCAAAATGACTTTGGCATCATCCAACAATAAAACTCCGGAACTGTCCGCAATCAGGGAGAGCATAATCGATGCAGCGACCAAAGTATGGTTGACATATGTCGACTCGGAGAGGAAGGCAACTTACAAGAATCCTTGGGAAATGCACAATCAAATTCAATCTGTGAGTCTTTTGTACCAACTGTTTACATGCCGTATTCTAATGTTATGATTTTCTGCTTGGTAATTGCTGAAGAATTCCTCGAGCTCGTCATGCCTGCATCAATTTTGCCCATCACGGCCCGGTATTTTTGAGGAGCGGACTTCGGAGTTGTGGTAGGACCTGGAACTTGGAGCTCTCCCGTATTCCCATTCACAATGAGGACAACTGTCTCTGCGGTAAACGCAAATCTCCTGCGCATAAAGCACACCAAAAGCGCTCCCCAAGGACACGGGCAGCATTGGCCATACCCAGGGAGCCAGTTCAAATTCCTCAATTGCCAGTCAATCCCAAAAGATATGAAGAAACTCTCCCTCCCTACTCGAAGTTCAAATCTAAATAAAGTCGAGGAAAGCTTCTTCTTCCAGGCTCCGCCACAGCTCCTGCTGAAGCATTCAGCCTCCTTAGAGCTACAGGAGAGCGACGACTTTCTTGATTCTAGCGTCTCGCGCAAAATTATCAAATAATTGAACAATTCTGAGAAAGTCGTCGCTTCGCTCATCCTGCTTTTATAAAATCCTTTAAAACTGCACCTTGATCTATCAAGTTGTGGACCTAGCTTACAACTATTTTGCAAAACTGACATCAGTCGAACAATCCTCTTTTTAATCAGACTTTTTTGAAAATAAATTGCGATCAGAAAATTCAAAAAGTGACCGGCGGACTGACAAGGCTCGCTAGCCGATCCAAAGTGAAGAAGGAGGACTCGCTCAGGGTGAAGAGCCATGTGAGCGGGAGCGGAAGCGAGATAGAAAGCGTCGCTATGACGCAGCACCAGGTCGCCCTGGTGAAGGAACTGGTCGACGTGCAGGCGAAACAGCACACGCTCACGCAGGACTACATGGAACGCTACGTGCTCGAAGAGTGGCTCCAGATCGAGGCTGAGCTGACCAGAGAACGCGCATTATGGGGACCGTTCTACCCGTCGAGGTATCAACTACCTACTTATCTGTATTTTGGTTCATCATTTCTGGAAACGATGAATTTTTTGATAATGAGTTTTTCAACGTTTTCGACCCTTTACAATTTCTGCTACTGTCTATTACTGAGAAAAATGCAAAAAAAAACCAATTTCCCCTGAAAAATCATAGGGTTGAGCCTAGGAAAAATGTCAAAAAAATCATGGATTCGACTTCGGTTTTTTTTTGCATAAATCTTCTGGTATTGAAAAAAAAAGAAATTTGACGTTTTTTCGAGGTTTTTATCAACATGGCCAACGTGGTGTGTGTCCTGCGAATTTTTTACAACACTGTCCACATTATTGTCTACAGATTGGAGAAATGGATGCTTGATATGACTGAAGGGCCTTCGCGGATGAGGAAAAAAATGATGAAGAACGATGTCTTCTACATACATTACCCGTTCAGGCCGGAGCTGGAGTGCAGTGAAAATGTAACAATTTAACTTCAGCACTGCGATTGTTTATAAGTTTATTTGTTTTATAAAACAATTCACGGTTACACCGTATCTCAACTTGCCAAAATATCCACGGGCTTTCTCACTTTTCCAACAGAAAGCGCTTAAGTACAAAGTCGCCACATCCTGGGACAGCAAGGAACATTGGCACAGCTATAAATCGCATTTTATCGGCGACCAAACGAAACTCCCGTCTGAAGAAAAGCAAAGCTTCCATCGCGTGGATGACGTGAACGAGGAATCTCCCAACGATTCAGGTCAGTCTCCCTTGACGACAAACTTTCTCCGCTTGAGTGTCTGTAGTCATGTCTCCTGCATGGCCCTTTGTACCAACTTGAAAAAAAGGAGCTAACTCAAGTTCACTTGCCGACAGTTTTCATGCTGCTCTCCTCTAAAGTTGCTGAAATGTCGGGGAACTTTTCCATTTTTGGTGCCGCCTGTTATTCCATTTGTGTAGGAGTGATTTCATTGTGCTGGAGCCAAAAATGTAGTAAATATATTTGAAAATAGTTTTTGTTGAGAATTTGAGATCATCGTCTGACGCTTCACATCGCACAAACTTGTTCTTGTTTTGTCAATTTAAATGCAGCTAGATGCTTAGTTTTTCATATTCTTTTAGGTTTTTGTTTTTTAGTTCTATACGTAGAAAACTAAAAAGTTCAAATAAATTTAGTTCTCCAAGTGAAAATTTCTTGCCATTTCCCGCTTAATCTCATTCATACTGGTTCAAGAGGTTATGGATTTTTTTATCGAGGCAGGTTTTGAGAACATTGAGCAGTGCAATATACGGAGGGCTGTGAAACGATCAGTGTCTGAGCCGGACGATGGAAACGACGACAACGAAACGGAGGTTGGAGCGGGAGATGAGGAAAGTCTTCCAGACAACCAGTCCATACTGCGGATACTCGAACCCAACGAAAAGGTATGGTCCATATAACTGCGGTAATTCCGCTATAGACGATCACCGTTGACGAGTATAATTACAATCTGTCTTCAGAAGATTCAGAATGATAAATCTCGGATTGAGCCTAAAAAATTGATGTGCCTAAATGGCTCCAATCAACTTCTGGCTGAATTGACAAGACTCAATCGTGCATCGTTTTTATGTTTAATGGTCCACCCAAAAGCAGCTTTGAGCTGGCAGTTGGATCTGGGGTTTCTGATTTTAAAATCTGAAGATTGAACATCGTCGCTTTCATGCAACCCCAGCTGTTTCTTGGAAAGTCATGATGAAATAGCTGTATTCTGACCTGAAACTTCCACTCATCGTCCCGACATGTACCGAGTTTCTTTTGCAACTAGATCAGCCACATGTTCCGCTGCGCGAGAATTCAAGGCCTGGATACGATGGAAGGGCTTCTCCTTTTTGGGAAGGAGCACATGTACATCGTGGACGGTTTCACGCTTCTCAAGTCGCGCGAGATCCGAGACATCGAATCATTACCCCAGGATTGCTACGAGCCCATTCTGCCACCTCAGGGGACGCCATCATCGGCCAAGAAGCAGTGCTCCAAGTTCAGCTACGAGGACATCAGGTCAGAACTTGTTGGAACTTTGAGTTCGTTTTAGGAAGCCTGTCCAGATTTATTTCGTACGATTCCTATACTTCAAATTTGAACTTTCTCAAACGAATTTTTCGCAATTTACTTCCAGGGAGGTGCACAAGAGACGTTACTTGCTACAGCCGATGGCTCTAGAGGTGTTTTCCGGCGACGGACGCAACCATCTTCTGGCCTTCCCCCGTAAAATTAGGAACAAAGTATACCAAAGGTTGGTGTCCTTCAATTTTGGTGGTTTTTTTATTTGAAATTTTAATGATTAGCTTTAATTTTAACAAATAAATTCAATTATTGTATAACGCACAGGCCTTACTATGCATTTGAGGTTCATCGGCTATTATCGCCAATTAGCTGTTGTGAACTTGTGATTCGTTCTGTGCGAATCTTTAACGTAAGCCGACTTGACGGTTTTTGCGTTTTATAAAAAGACTTTTTTTTGCATTACGACACCTTAAGTATATATTTCACTCGAAATCAACTCGTTTTCCTGTACAGATTCATGGCTTTTGCCACCGGCCTCTCTGACAGTGCCCTACAGTCGGTAGCCGGCCAAAAACGAACAGCCAATGTCGAACAAGGTGCCAGCCTTCTATCGAGTCTGATTGGTGAAACCTCCGTCACTCAGCGATGGGTGGTAAGTTGGGCTTGAAATATTTCAACTCCAGTATAATGCATTTCTCAATCATTCAACTATTTACCTTGTTTTCATTGATAGCCATTTTAAATTTTCTCTTCCAAAATATTCGCAAAGTAAAAATTGAATTTTTGTTTTTGTTGGAGAAATATTGAAATATTGTACCGATTGGTGCAGTTTAACCCAAACCCTGCACTGGGCATGCGTAAGGCACCTTCGAATTCCTGCACGGTCGCTCCTGGAGCAAACCCACAAGTAATGAATATAATTAGAGATGAAACATCGTCATATTTTGTTTTGCAGAGAGGAGAAATAACGAACTTCCAGTATTTGATGCACCTTAACACGTTGGCGGGTCGCAGCTACAACGACCTGATGCAATATCCAGTCTTCCCTTGGATTTTGGCCGACTACGACTCCGATTCTCTCGATTTTACCGACCCGGCCACGTTCAGGAATTTCTCCCGCCCCATGGGCGCTCAAAGTGCGGATCGTCTCTTGCAGTTCAAGAAAAGGTTAGTTTTGACAATTTGTTTTGTAGAGTAAAAAAGGCGTCATGTTGTGTCGAAACGGATGACATGAATTGACACTTTTCAATTCAGTTTTCAACTTTGTTTTTTTTTTGGCAGGTACAAAGAATGGGATGACCCCCACGGAGAAACGCCCCCCTACCATTACGGTACGCACTACTCGTCAGCCATGATTGTTTGCTCGTACCTGGTCCGAATGGAACCGTTCACTCAGCATTTCCTAAGACTCCAGGTGACTATTCCTCCCTGAATCCGATGCCTTTATGACTGTCTGCCTATGCGAATTCGCGTAATTATGTAAAAATTTCTTCTTCAGGGAGGGCATTTCGATCTGGCGGACCGAATGTTCCACAGCATACGCGAAGCGTGGAATTCAGCCTCGAAGCACAACATGGCGGACGTCAAAGAATTGATACCTGAATTCTTCTATCTTCCAGAGTTCCTAACTAATGCCAACAATTTTGATCTAGGTGAGCGTTTAATGGATTGCAAATACTTTTGTCGAATACGATTTACGAGTAGGTACCTAGGAAGTAGATTTCTAGCTCTAGTTTATTACCGCAGACTCGCATTGTTTCGTACTTTTTCTTAATAAAACCGACGTTCGTGCTCTGAATGCCTCCAAATTTGTTAGGCTGTAAGCAGAACGGAGTCCAGCTGGGGGATGTGTTGTTGCCACCGTGGGCCAAAGGCGACCCCAGGGAGTTCATCAGGGTCCATAGGCAGGCGCTGGAGTGCGAATACGTCTCCAACAATCTCCACCACTGGATAGACCTGATATTCGGCTACAAACAGCAGGGCCAACCAGCCGTCGATGCTGTCAACGTCTTCCACCATTTGTTCTACGAAGGAAATGTCGACATTTACAAGTGAGACATTTCTTCGATTTCTGTTTTTTTTTTTTCACGAAGCGATTGGCTCTAATTTACGCTACCCGAAACATTCCGATTTCAGTATTGAGGATCCGCTCAAGAAGAACGCCACTATAGGTTTCATCAATAATTTCGGACAAATTCCCAAACAATTGTTCAAAAAGCCGCACCCAGCGAAGAAATTCGGCCAACGGATGTCCGTCCTGGATCCGAATCCATTGTCCAACTCGTTGTGCATAATGGCGGAGAAACTGTTCTACCATAATCTGGACAATCTTCGCCCCTCATTGCATCCGATCAAAGGTAAGGATAAGGGATATATCTACTACCTACTTCTTACTGACAAACCTTTTATGTTTAACACTATTACATAGGTGCCTGGCAGTGACGAGTCAAATCCTAGCCACAACTTACTTTAGAGCGCCAAGCGGCTTGTTTTATCTGAATTGGAGCGATGGATTAAAGAACGCCATCTTTTTACAGAGGTCAAAGGGCCTGTGGGGCAGATCATCCAATTCGAGAAGTCCTTGCTCGCCGTCGAGCAGAACAAAGTCCTCGTGCCTCCAAACTTCGTGCGCTACGTCGCCTGGGGATTCGCTGACCATACTCTTCGCCTGGGCAACTATGACAGCGACAAAGCTGTTCTCACGTGTGAAGCTGTCATGCACACGAGCGGAGAAGTAGTGGCTTGCGTGTGTCCTAATTCGAAGACGATCATCACAGCTGGGACCAGTTCGGTGAGTCATATCGAAGGGTTTATGGATTTGTCAAGAATTTGGCTTCGAATGCCTCCTTTGATTTTCAACTCGGCAATAATTCTGTCTGGCTAGGTGGTAACCATCTGGGAGTACAACAAGAAACAGATGAGCGTCGTTCAAACGCTGAACGGCCACGTCGAAGCCGTCACGTGTCTCGCTGCCAGTTCGGCCTACAACGTCATCGTTTCTGGATCCAGAGATGCGACCGCTATAATCTGGGATCTATCGCACAGAATATTCGTCCGCCAGCTTACAGGCCATAATGCGCCCGTCGCTGCTGTGGCCATCAACGATTTGACTGTAAGTTGAAATCGGGACGAACCTGGCATGTCTGTGGGTAACTTTTGTGGGTGTCCCCTATTGATAATTGACACGTTCAAAATTTTTCATTCTCGCTGCTGAACAAAGGGGATCAGCAACGGAGGAAAGGGCTGGTATTCCAAAGCCGCTGTATCAAAAACGGCCTACCCAATCGAAAAATATCATCCAATCAAAGTTGTAGAGGAATAAATTTCATGTTAGGGAACCTCTCAAGACCGATTGTTGGTCAAACAATCAAGAAAACAGCATATTCTGTGTCAAAAATAAAGAATTTTACTTAAAAAACTGGTTCTGTTTTGCAATTCTTCCCATGAAATATGCCTGTTCGCCTTGTATTGCATATTTCTTTGATTCCAGGGTGACATTGGCACTTGCGCGGGAACATGGCTCCACGTCTGGAGCATCAACGGGGAAGTCCTGTGTTCTGTGAACACCAGCGTAGGGCGAGCCGACCGAATGCAGCAGATCCTGTGCGTCGCATTTTCCCAATGTCGCGAATGGGACGCTCAGAATGTGATTTTGACTGGATCCACTGACGGAGTTGTCCGAGTAAGCTGACTTCTTACTCTGCAAACCGAGAATTGCGATGTTCGGGAGCAGTAGCATTCACTTGGAATCATAGCGGAAAATAATGCTGGACAATTGTTGAACATGAATTTCAGATGTGGTCGATCGACTACGTTCAAGTGCCTAAAGAAGAGCAGGAGCCGAACGAGACCACTAGAAGAGCTGAACTCGCAGCGCTCAACAGGAAACCGTTGAAATCGGCGTCCAAACCGTCGGTCGAGGAGCCGGCAAAATCTCGAGTTGCCAAAAAGCTCCAAAAGCAGCCAATACATGTATTGTCTTCAATGTCAGCCGATTTCATCACTGAAGACTCAAAGTGTAAGCATCTGTTTCTCTTAAGCTGACCTGTCCTACTCGCTTCGCTCGCATTTAACCGCTGATTCTGACGTGAATTTTTTTTCAGCTCTCGGAAAAAGCGGATCCGAAAGCTCACTTTCGGAAGAAGTCGACAAACTGGCCGAAGACTTGAGCAAAGCGAACAGCAAGAAGAAAGAGCCTGATATGCAGGAAGAAGAGAAGGAGAAATGCAGCGATGAAGAGGGCAAAACGGACGCTGCCAAAGCCGATGTTACGGATGCAGCTGAACCTACGTCTGGCACGGCTGAAGCCCCGAGTAGCGGGACTGTAGGGCTGACGGTCATCGTTTCCGAAAGTCAGGATGCTGATGCTGAAGATGATCCTCCAGTGCCCGTTGTACGCAGGAGGCGCTCTTCTGCCAAAAATTCTCAGGTGTGGCCAAAAATTTCCAAAAGTTGGCATAATATCTGGTGATATTGGGTTGGCAAAGTCGTAATTATTGCTCATTCGCCGCTAATGCTTCGGTGTTCACAGCTTCGTAAATCGGAATGCCTATCTGGCCGTCTCGTGGACTCGGATTCCCTCTCGGTCTCAGGCGACGAGAGCTTGGGGAAAATGAGGCCCAGCAAAAGCGACACTTCGCTTACCGAGAGTTTCGTCATTGTCAGCGGCAACGGCGAAGAGGTTGGCGAGATCGGCAACGCGCCGACTCCCCCAGCACGTCGGCATAGGCAGAATCAGCATATCCTCAGAGACGGTAAACTGGCTGCCCATCATGGCTGTGTTATTTGTGCGTATCTGATTGCTGCCCAATCGCTGCCAGGTCATGGCTGGATCGGAGACTTTATTCCAGGAAAATCATATCCTACCTAAATGTCCTCTGAAATTTTTGTTCGGGGCGGGTTTCAGGTTTCGTCTGGCAGAAGCAGCTGGTTTTCCGGAGCAAACTTACCATGCACACTGCCTACGATCGCAAGGACAACGCGGAGCCAGCATCGATAACATGTCTCGCTGTATCCAGGTGTGTTTTTGATCGTGCTGCCTTCTTTTTGTTGTTGGTCATTATGCCTTGTGATAAGACCACCAATGTCCAATTGGTTCGTCTTCGGATGATCGACTGTTGATGGAGCTTGATAATCGATCGATTATAATTTACCTAACCTATTCATCCGGAACAGGGATCATCGAATCGTTTACGTGGGCGATGCCCGAGGGCGGGTGTTCTCATGGAACGTTGCCGACCAGCCCGGCAGGGCGGACCATTGGGTCAAAGATGACGGCGCCGAGGCTTGCAATTCGTGCAAAGTCAAATTCTCAATCTACGAACGGCGCCACCACTGTCGCAATTGCGGCCTCCTTTTTTGCTCCAAGTGAGTACTTGCGCTTCAAAAATTCGTAGGAATTCGCTGTATTGATGAGTGTGGTTATCCTTGTTTCTTGGGCATATTCGAGATCCAAGGATGCTTGAACTTGAAAAAAAAGTTGGGACTTTCATAATATATTATCTACAAAAACCATTACATTTAGGTATACTTGTTTCAAGCCATGAACGGTCAGATTCGGTTTGGCTTTCCTTGAACTGCGTTCAGACTACTGAACCCATTTTTGTTTATTCTTGGCCTAATCTCTTGACCGATTTTGACGTTTTTGGTCTGAAAATGTGTTACCATTGAACTGTGTACTATACCGTGTCTTCGATGTTTTCAGGTGCAGCAGATTCGAGTCGGAGATATCGCGACTTCGAATACTGAAACCGGTGAGGGTGTGTCAGGGGTGTCACAGTTCCCTTAGGCAACAGCATTGAACACATTGCATTCCGTACCTCGACGTAAACGTAAGTACCTCCAGTTATGAATACATAGTTGACACCGCCTCCAAAATCGAGCCGGCTCTATCGTTGAGTTCCTTCGTGCGAGAGTGACGTCAGTTGGAGGTAATTGGCGTTCGTTGGAACACATCTCGCCTGTCTAGGCCTAGCAGCCACCCTCATCTTCACCCAGAGTATTATGTATGCCCGATGCAATATTTTGAGGACCCCCCCCCCCCCCATGTATCGTGTGCATGAAACTATATTTGTATATAATCTATCATTTCGATGAATGTCCTCGCTGCGAGCGCATTTTAAAAACCACTGTGATAACAATTATTACGGGGTGAACATGAAAGGTTTGTCTAGAGTTATAATTTTCTATGGCGCCTCAATAGTGATTCTGGAATGTTGAACCTACGCACCCCAGAGTAAAAAAGTTGAAAGTGACATTGTGTCGTCGATGATTCATCTTAAGGACGTATCAGACGAAAGGCTCAACCAGCAACCAACAAACGGCAGGGCAGTTAAGGCCGGCCCGAATGATTCAATGATCGAACCTATTCAGCAGGCGGTGTTAGCCGTCAGTGGGCGTGTCCAGCTGTGCTGATCGCGTCTCTGATTAGCTGAATGCCTCACAACAGGGCAGCTCCACGGATGCGACAGCCGGTGGTTGTTGGTTGAGCCGTTCTACGATTTCTTCGGCTAGGATTTGTTATGCAGGACATGAAATAGTTTGTAGCTAATTTTTAATTCAGGATATCCCCTAAATAAGATCGATGATGGTACGATAATATTGGGCTGTACCGAAAAATAAGTACCATTTTCGATTCACTTTCTGCCGACCCAAGTGGCACTCGAGGTTGTATTTAATGAGTTATTGACAAACTAAATCCAATCGATATCGAGGTAAGTGTTTCGGGTACTATAATGTCCATTCCATGACTAATTTCCAGAGAAAAATTGTTAAATCAACAGCTCGTGCGCTTTTTCGAATTACATACCTACGCAAAAGAAACAATTCGAAAAATTAGTTACTAGTGAAATTGATTCCATTAGATTGTTAGCCTTCCACTTAACATGTTTTGTGAGTGTGCATATTGCATAGTATGAAATGAAATTTCGATGCATTTATTCTTGCGATAGATTAGTTGACCGAATTTATCGTTCACATCGTCAAAGGAGAGAATTTAGTGCGGGATTTGGCTTGTTATCGAGTGTACAACCTATTGGGAGAGATTATTTCATTATTGGTTTCCTACTACTGGTTGTGTCTTTAGCGCTTTTGCCGATACTGGCTTTAAAGTACAGATTTTTGTTCTCTTTTACATTACTGCATTGTTGAGAACGATGACCCCTAACCCCCGATTTCAACTATGGTGGATTTCACCAACCTAGGTTAAAGTTAATCCGGACATGGGTGCTCTTGGTAACTTTGTATAAACAAAATCGTGGGCTCAGTGCTAAAAGTGGCTAACTCGAATTTTCTCGATTAATTAATTGACATGATTTTCACAAAAAACAATTGGTAACCCTTGGTAAGGGTTTTAGAGAACTGATGGAGTCACCAACATATATGTTTGGCTATAGCCAAACAAACACTATGCAGCTCCCAGAGTGAAGTCAACCGGGCGTCTCATCAGATGAGAGATTCTGTTTTCCTCGATTATCTCAAAACTATGAATTTCGGGTTAGCCACTTATAGTATTGAACCCACGAAATATGTTTAATAATAATGATGATTAATGATTAATAATAATTAACATATTACTTTGTACTACGGCCGGATTGACTCTAATCCGAGTGAGGTGAAGCCCGTCATTATTGCCCTACATGCCCCCCAGCATGCCAATGGAATCCCTCGGATGATGCCTTTGGTCCCTATTCTGTTTTTTCTTCTGTACGGCCACCAAATTTGGCTGAAGAGGATAGGTTGGGGTCTGAGAGCTCGGTTACCTACCCCTAGAAGTGAAAACGATATTTTTCCAGGATGGATACTCATTCCCTCGAGACGTTATACATAATCGTGAATTACGTACCATGTAGTACATGGTTTGTACTAACTTGGTTCTTGCTTTTTTGAGGCTTTAGGCCCATTTCGAGGGTTTTGGGACATCTGACCTTCTGAGTACACGAAATTGTATTTTTACTTTGGAAATCCTATCGCATATAGGATACCTACCATCGCCCACAACCATCGCCAGATAGGCATAACTTTGTGCATTTGCTCTGAAAATTTTCAGATTCGGAAATCGTAATACTAGGGTTGAATGCCACTCGATACGCAATGCCAAGTCTCTGGAGAATCTTTAGTATTAATTGTTATCACGTTCGCCACGGCTTCGGTGTAAATAAATCGTCGGAAAGAAATCTAGAATCTAGCGAATAGTAGGAACGATTTAGGTGCCTGTTCCAAGCAGACATTTTCAGAAAATAGAGAAACGCCTACCTATATTAAATGGTTGTCCTATCTCTGAGATGAACTTTCTGTTCAATATCAAACTACTACCTTTTTCCCTGGCTGGAACAGTTACTTCATGTGTACTTCATGTGTAGAAGTGAACGTACTGACAATATTATCCGTTTGAACATAGTGCAATATTAAATTGTATTGGGATTTATATTCGGGAGGATCAGCCGTTTATTTCATGCGCATTATTGATCTGTGACAAAAATATTCCACACCAGGGATACCTTGATTATTTTTTTCCACTTTTTCTCCCAACTATTGGAGTTAAGAATGAGTCTGAGCAGGGATCGTCCATGGCTATTTAACGAATTATATTCAATGAAATAATTTAATTCTTTTTGTGTTCGTGGGTGTCGATGAAGGTTCTTGAAGCAATCAAATTTTGGGAGGTCAACGCATGAAACGCCTATTTTCAAATTTTTCCTTCCATGAAACAGTAAAACATTTTGGGAGTTCGAATGCTTAATTTTTTTGTACCTATTTAAAATTCCATTGGTTGGTCCAATTCTATCGGATTCCATAAAACAGTAAAACTCCATTAAACAGTAAAACTCCATTAAACAGTAAAACTCCATTAAACAGTAAAACTCCATAAAACAGTAAAGTCCATAAAAACCCATAAAAAATCCATAAAAAACAGTAAAAATCCATAAAACAGTGAAATAGCAGAATTCCATAAAACAGTAAAACATTTTGGGAGTTCGATAGCTTAATTTTTTGGTTCATTTTTCTAAAGAAATGAACCTTTGTAATCGGTCAGGAAAAAAAAAATTTTAACACCCCCTGAAAATTTGTTGGTTTACGTTTCAAGGGGTGTAGAATCCGAATCTGCAATAAAAATTTTTTGTCCGTCCTTTGTATTTAAAATTCCATCGGTCGGTCCAATTCCATTGGATTGCATAAAATTCCATTGGTCCGTCCAATTTCCAGTGTCAGCTAAATCGCAGTGATGTCAGGCTTTTACGGTCTACCTATTGGAGTGTTGGCCGATAACCAATCGTAATTTTCTAAATCAACTTATCGGTTACTGCGCAGCTGGATTGCGCAGCAAGGAAAGAAAATTTTCAAAAAATGAGTAAATATCGTTCGTAAAAAAGTGCAGCAAAGGTAACCGGGCCCCAACATCATTTCCCATTGTAGAATGGTACCATTTTTCGGCGCTTTCTACGAGATGAGAATCTTTCATCCCGACTCGACCGGTTCTGTAACATTTCTCAGATGATTTCCAAAATAGTCCAGCCGATCGTTCTTTGACGGAACTGGTTCAAATTGCGTCCAACTGGCGATGTTTTAAGAGGAACGTAATCGATCGTAACAGTTCCAGTTTGGGGTTTTTTTCCGGTCGAGAGCGTAGAAAGCGAAGGCGTATCCCCCCCGGGGGCGATGGCTGGAGAAAGCGCCCAAATGTCCCAGCCCATTGCGGCTCGACAATAATAAAAGCGGAACGATTTGCTGTTTGATTGCATCCTCGGACTTTCTGAGCTGACGTTTGCAAAAGTGCAATTTTCCCCGTTAACATTGCCAGCCATTCCTTTCAACTTCCTGCACCGCTCTACTTGACTATTTTCGCCTTTTTTTAACCGATTCGAAAAACGGAGGTTACTCAAGTTAATTTGTTGTAGGGCTTTTTTTTGTTCATTTTTTGCTTGAATTTTTAGCGAGTAGATCGACTGAAACCGCCAGAAAACAAAATATCGGGTCAGTAAAAAACCCGGACTCGATGGATTTTTACTCAAAGTGACCCCCTCTGAATAAGCATCTGCAAAAAAACAACAGATTTTGAATCCTGTATCAAACTTGAACCAAAATGAACTGATTTGAGTGATGCAACTTGAAACTCCGAAATACCAAAATCTTTGAATTTTAAACAAGTTTTAGTTGTACAAATATCGAAATTTTGACCGATTCGAGTGTTGAACATCTTGAAATCCTGAAAATTTTCAATCAATTCGAGTTGCGCGAATCTTGAAATTATAAAATTTTGGAACTATTTCTATACAATTAATCTCATTTCAATCTAAGTAGATACAAATATTGAAAATGTCAATATTTCGAACCAACTTGGGTGACTCAAATTTTGACATTTTTATTTCTCAAAATTGACGTCTGAAATTTCGATTTCTCATTTTCTTCGACTAATGCAAAACCTATTTTCTCAGGAGGGCGAACCACGAGCCAAAATTCGGTGAAATTGAGCTCAGTGATTTTTTAATACTATCCCGAAAACTGCCGTCAAAATCTCACGTAAAAGTCTCGGTACATTGTGGGCATGGCCACTTTTTTTTTCGAACCACAGTTTTTCTTTGGTGTTTGCCTTATTTACCGCAAAATTGATTCAAGCTCAATTCGGAAGGGGTGGATTTTTTTTTCTGAATAATTTCGATAGTTTTGGACGATGCCTGCCTATTTTCGGAGGTAATTTCCACTTTTTTGAGACTGTCGTTATCGAAGATTCCTCGTCGAATATTTCCACAGTTTTGTTCCAAGAAAGAAAGAAAAAGATTTTGTACCTACGTGATTTTTCTAATCCTTCTAGTCCTTAAATTTATTTGTTATTGTTACAGTTTTTTGTTAATTTTTTATCGAATTTTTTATAATGTACTATGGTTCTCATTTTCGAAGCACATTGCACTCAGCCGACGGTGCCAATTGTACCCAAAATTTAGCGTTTTTTGCGATGATCGTAGTTTCAACGGCGGAATTGGATAAATTTATGGATGCAACTCATTTTAACCCAAGTATTATACCCACCGCTAATCTCTGCTTTCTACCTTACTTATCGTTTAATCTACCTTTAAGTTCTCATGCCTAATGATGCGTTTTCTTTTGCTACCATTATCACTATCATTACATCATTATTACAATAATGCTAAATCATCGTGCGTTTACCGTCTAAGAAAAAAAATTGATTGAAAAGTTCCGTCAACAGTGTCGTATCCCATCAGCTGACAATATTGTTAATCGTGTAAGTCAAACCGACAAAATGACAAACATTAATCACGTCGTTGTGAAGACAAATAGATAGTATAGTTTGTATAGAGTTCGAAAAAATTATAGTCATTGAATCGGAGAAGAATCTTAGAACAAGTAAATATGTAGATACCAATGGAAATGTCTATATTATGAAAATAAAGAGTCTATGTTACATTTTGAGTGAATGTCTCGCCTACCCATTTACATAGCATAATTTACGAGTTGAATTTGAAGAAGAAAAAATCCCTGTGGAGCGCGAGGAATTTTCCGGAAACAGATGGTAAACTACAGGGCCCACCGGAAAGAACGGGTGTTTTTGGAAAAATCGTTTCAGAAAAAATTTTATGGAAAAAATTGGTTCAGTTGGCATCATGGCGTGGAGTGAGGACTCATACGACAATTCTTCAACGGGGAAAATTCCACTCTCCGGCAGGATTCGAACGATTCCACAATGATGAATAAATAGGTACAAAACAAAATTCGCGAACCCCTACCCCTCCCAACCAACCCTTACAGCATCCGTCCCTCCCATACCTCGTGCAGGATATACGGTCGAAAAAAATATTTGTTTTTTTGGTCAAAAATTAGTCGTCAAACCAGTTTTTGATCATCAAAACCCAACTAATTTTGACTTGCAGGTAGTGAAAAATGTGTAAAAACCTTCGAGGAATCCAACAAGCTCAAAAAATTCAAAATCGGTTCTGTAGAACTCCCTTAAATTGCCAAAAACGCGAAAAAGCAGAAATCGCGCTAAGAAATCTCAAGCTAAACCGATTAAAAAACAAAATTTTCCAAAAATGTCGGGAAAAACCCCCTATCCTATGGTAAATCAAGCGGGAAAGCCGGGGAAAATACTCAAAAAATTCTAAACCCACTGCATCACCTTCAAAATTGAGGTGTTGCGTTTTTTCGAAAATGGACCACACTAATGCCGATTTCGACCCCTTAATTTTGATGGAACTGGTCCTAAAAGTTGTGGATTGCTCTAATTTGGTGCATATTGTCCGGGCAATCCGATCGGAAAAGGTTAAGGGGTCCAAAACCCAAAAGAACCGTATTTGAAATTATGACAGTTTTGACATTCAAGCGTTTTTGAATACTTTAAAGTGAATTGAGCGGATTCTCTTACCCGAGGTGCACATCTAGGATAAATTTGCTAATCGCCCGTTTTTTTTTTTTTTTTTTAAATTTGACTACACTTTCTTGGCGTTTTGCGCCATTATTGGAGATTCGTGTTCTAGAACCTCTGAAACGTGAATGAAAAAATTTTCAGGGGGTTTTGTAAAAAAGTTTGCTCGACCGATTACATAGGTACATTATTTGGAAATAATGTACCAAAAACTCGAATGCTGAGGGAAGGGAAGTTGTGATTTGGGCACACCTGATATTTTTCCAGTTATCCTCTATAAAATGCGTTGATAGAAACTTGAAAGTAGACATATTAGACACATGCCTGGGGAAAGTACGGTAGGCTATGGTCATGGTCATTCGAATTAGGAGACGTACGTCGAGAGAAATGAGAGGTATGCAACCAGTTTAGCCGACCCCCCCTCCCCCCAGCTAGAACTGGTTTTGAAGCAATTTTTTTACTCCGATCGTTGTCCCTCAATTAAGTGGCGATCATCACCGAGCTTGGATCGCATTGCCCTAGGACCAACAAACGAACTTTGTCGAAGATTTTTAGTAAAGCATTTTAGTATTGAATCGAGAAACTAAAGAAATTCACACCCACCCCTCGATATACATATTTTTCCTGGCCGCAAAAACGAACCGATTTTAGGTCACTCGGTATCAAAATGTTTGTTTTAACTTACAGAACACCTGGATATTTTTTATGTTTCGATCAGTTGACATATTTTGATTTTAGGCGTGTTTTGAAATTTTCATAGTGAGTTTCTTGATATTTTCGACCTGAACTGCCTCGAAAGTAATCAAAATATAAGCAAATGGTGTCAGTAATTTACCTGTCAAAATATGGAAGTACTTCGTGTTATCTACGCACCAATGGTTATCCCTTGGATTGCCCATTTTTCTGGAATTCCAGTGCGACATTGTTGGAATATAGGAAATCAAATTACCAATTTTTCGTGCCATGTACCTACCCAAAACCTACCCAGTAGGTAATATTTATTCTGGAATTTTAAATTTTTTTTCAAGGGTCAAGAAAATTTTTCATTTTTAGGCCAAAAATTAGTCTAAACCAGTTTTCGATCACTAAATCCCAACTAATTTTGACTTATAGGGAGTGAAAAAGGTGTAAAAACCTTCAAGGAATCCAACGAGCTCAAAAAATTCAAAATCGGTTCAGTAGGACTCCCTCAAATCGGCAAAAACGTGAAAAAGGAGAAATCGCATTAAGAAATTCAAGCCAAACCGACTTAAAAACAAAATTTTCAAAACATTTCGGAAAAAACCCCTACTCTACGGTAAATTAAGCGAGTAACCCTGGAAAAATACTCCAAAAATTCTAAACCCACGGCATTACCTTCAAAATTGAGTTTTTGTGCTTTTTCGAAAATGGACCATACTAATGCCGATTTGGACCCCTTAACCTTTTCCGATCGGATTGCCCGGACAATATGCATCAAGTTGGGGCAAACCACAACTTTTAGGACTAGTTTCGTCAAAATCGAACCGCTGATCCGATTTTGGCGCGGTTGGCCCTAAAAGTTGTGGTTTGCTCCAACTTGATGCATATTTTTTGGGGAATCCGATAAAAAAATTTTAAGGGGTCGAAAACGTCAAACCAGTGGTGCGTAGATAACACACAATACTTCCATATTTTGAAACGTACAATTTTAACACAATTCGATCATATTTTGACTGCTTTTAAAGATGTTTAGGCCAAAAATATCGAAAAATTCACTATTAAAATTTTAAAATTCGCCCGAAATGAAAAAACACCACATTTTCGGAATGTAAAAAATATCCACATATTCTGCAAGGTAAAACGAAGATTTTGAGACCAAGAACGCTCAAATCGGTCCATTTTTGTGGCCGGAAAAAAATAAAATAGAAAACACTAAAAATGCAAATATATCGGAAGTACTGTGCGTTATCCAAATTCCGATTAAACAGGGTGTTAGGTCTTGCCGAGACAAACATTTCAGTTCAAGAAAATTGAAAAAAGGTTGAGAAATGAGGGAGTTATGGCCATTTTTGTAAATGACCACAGACGGACAGACGGACACACGGACAGACGGACACACGGACACACAGACACTTGTTCGGGAAGTGATTCTGAGTAAATGTGTACAAGAAAAAGTTTTTTCTGAAGCTCCGTTCCGATTCTCGATTTTAGGACGATCACAATACTTCCATTTACTCTGTAAATATGGAAGTAAAAACTGTTTTTGAAATCATGATTTTTTTACATTTGAACGTTTTTGAGTACTCTAGAGTCGATTCAGAGGATTCCCTTATAGGAGGTGTACGTCACAGGAAAATTTGCTAAATTTTGGTGTTTCTTTTCAAATCGGACCACTCCTTCTATGCGTTTTGCTGCTGACGGCGTACGGAAAAAAAATTTTATGGCAGATTCGTGTTATAGAACCTCTGAAACGTGAAAGAAAAAATTTTCAGGGGGTGTTGTAAAAAATTTTTGCTTGACCAATTACATAGGTAGTACATTATTTGGAAATAATGTACCAAAATTGTATCACTCTCCAGCCCCATACCCTGGAGGCATGATGTAGGATTGATTTGGTTCATTTCTGGAGGCCCTCCATTAGCCATACCTAGTGACAAAAGCGATTGAGGCCCGTAAGGGAGAATTCTGTTGTCCTGATCCTGGCCCTGGCCAGTGTAACACAACAGTAGGGATAAGGGGGACTCCTATCACTTTCGTCAAGCCGGTTCTCTACAGAGGAAGGAGAAAGGCTAGCAGTTGAGCTGTTCCTTGAAGTCGTCGCAGTTCCTGACAGTTCTTCCTGCGGACCGCTTGACTTTGATTTTTGTTAATACAATTCATCGCGAAATGGAGACGAAAATTCTGTAAGTACACCCGTGCCTTACCTTGGTGGGACACCCCTTCTATTTTTACCGAAGTAAACCCTTTTCTTCAACGTAGTTTAAATTTGACCTCTACCTTTTCCAATTTCTAGGTAGCTTTTTCATTTCACGGTTAATAAAGAAATGTTCACTTCATCCTATAAAACAAAAACCGACCAAAACAATTCAAAAATGTTCGTTTTACAGCTATTCTCTCCCTCGGAATCACTTATCGGTATTTTTTTAAGTTCGTCAATGTTTCGATCAATCCAGAAGGCGATCAAAAGCATTCCTCATCTCTGGGAGTCTTGCTAATTTCATCAAAATAGTCTAACTCATAATGGAAACGTTATCTTAGCCTAAAAAACTTTGGGCCGGTTTATCAATTTATTTAAAGCTAGATTCATCCAAGGACGCTTGCATTAGCTAATTTCCAAGAAATTTTCGAAAATTTGTCCTGAGTGAAATGTAGTCTTTGGATAAATCTAGCTTTAAATTGATAAACCGGTCCTTGATCTTTGGATTCTCATTTCAAAAAAATATTTCGTCAAAACCCACAATTTTTGTCCGTTTGTTCCCGTTGTTTACTCGGCTCGGTTGACGTCCGTTTATCTATACCTTCTAACTTATCGTTTATTTACTGAAGAATTATCGCATTTATTGTTAACGCTATTCATCGTCGTTCATTGACTTGTTTTGTGACAGATTGGCGCTGATTCCTCTGCTTCTAGCTGTAAAGCTATCGACTGCTGAGACGAAATGCCCTTCTTTACAGAAACCAACGGATTTTGATAAAAACCAGGTGGGGTCAAATTCTTCAACCAACGAGCAAACTTGCCAAAAATCGGTTAAGTGGTTCAATATAAACACCAAACGATTCCATTCAATTGCTTGCCATTTTGAGAGGCTACTAGGTATACCTATTTTGAGGTTTGTCGTCTCTCTGGATTTTTGGGCATTTTTTTCTATTTCTAAAATGACAAAATTGACGTTTTTTAACCGAAAACGCATTTGACGATTAATTTTCCACATTTCGATAAAATACTTAGGTACTCTTTTGGATTTTCAAATTCAAACCTGCGATTTTTAAAATTCGTATTTTGTCGAGTGCCCCTCGGGTAGATGTACAATTCGGAAAATATCTTCGGTTCTCTACAATCCCTTGGGCGGGAAAAAAATGAGGAAAATCAAAATTGTGAAAAATTGTCACATTTCAATAATTAATATTAGATCCACCTTGTTTTTCACGTTTTTCATTGGTTTAATTATGGGCTTAAACGATAAATTTCAAATTGACTTTTCATAAAGGAACCCACGATCGTGGACGTCTCCTATGAACGATTCTTCGGATGTACAGGAAAATGATGAACCCTGTCACTAATTTATTGATTAATGCGCGTTAATATATTAATTTGTATTAGTTCTTGTCTCATTTTTTTATATTCGTTGGTTCTACTTATAATTTTATCAAATCAGTTTATCGGAACGTGGTATGCGCTTCGAGGGATCGAACATTCGGAGAAGGCCTCGTCCAACACGACCAAACATTCGAAGAAATGCAGCGAAATTGTCATCTCGTCCAAAAACGGAGGCGAATCTTGGAAGTTCAATTGGAATTCGAAAAACAAGCCGACCAAGCAGTTTTCTTTGAAACATAATCCCAAAACCCCCGGGCTTCTCGAAGGCAACGGCAAAGGTGTGTTGAGAATTCATATGATTTTTGTACATTATTTCCGAAAATGATGTAGCTATCTAATCGGTAGATCAAAATTTTTTCTTACAACACCGCGTTTTTATTTGATTTTGGCACTCAACGTAGTTATCACTAGGAAACTTGAACATTAAATTTTACAGCTTGCTTGTCAAACAAAGATGCGCCGTTGGTGTTCCCAGGTTCCTTCAATTCTCTACAATTGACCAAATTGGCCGGCGATTCGACCATTTGGGCGGCGACTTTCTGCAGAACGAACGGCGGCGTCTCGTCTGTTATCCTGTCCAAATCGCCAGCCTACGCTAAGGATAAAGTCGACAAAATCACCGAGCAACTGTCAGCGCAAGGACTTGACGTATCGAACCACTACGACAGATGCGCAGCTTAATTTTTAAGGTTTTTTTCTCGTTTTTATTTAAATAATTATAATAAAGATGGAGGATCGACCCTTAGATGAACTTAGGTAGTCAGCCGATGAGGGATAGGACAAACTGTCTCCTTCGCCGAGCTTTCGATATGCTTATAATACCTTCATCAGGGCTTAGAAATGGTTTTATGAGGCCAAGCCATCATCTCTAAGCCCTGATGAAGATGTTATAAGCATATCGAAAGCACGGCGGAGGAAACAGTTTGACCTATCCCGGATCAGCTGACTGCCAATATAATTATCGTTAAGTTTGGTCGTTTTTCGGTCACTGACTGTGAAGCGCTGAGACCTACGAGTCAAAATAAATTGTGTCCCACCGCTTGTTGTTGAGTTTGCTATGTGCCCCTCGTTTTCGGATCCCGGTTGTTTTGGCAAAATGGATTAAAATTCGGCAGAAGGTGTAATTAACGAACAGATCATAATTTATTTACGTCATTTAATAAAATCAGCGTTTGAAAGACAAATGACTACAACGGACGGAATTTGTCATTCAGAGATCGCAGGGAATTGATTATTCCGGTGCTTGAAGTGAAATTCGCACAAACTGCACAGCGACGGACAAGGCACAGTAGTTGAAGGTACTTACAATTCAAAACCAGTAGGATAACAAACAGTCGTGTCAACTTCATGAAAAAACCGATTGTTGCTTTCATGTCGTTTCCCTCCTTAAATGGGCGTGATTCCATTCTTGTTCTCCTTGAGATAGGATCAGATTCAAAGTCTGTCTTGTCACGTACCTGCACACGATGAAATACTAAATTCACACCTAGTTCAAAATTGAATAATTTGTCGTTTACCAAGTCATTGGCACTTGGTCAAATTTACGTTGATCAAACCCTGGAAATTTAATAAAGGTTAGGAAATCACTCACCTCATACTAGAAGTTGGTACTCCTGCATGGTATAATATGCAAATCACGTTGTCATCTTCTTTGAGCGAATGAAGCTTGTGGTATTCGGCCACCCAATACGTCTCAAGAGGCTGATGTGTTGGGTCTGAGAACGAAAAAAAAACCGATCGATATTCCGCATTAAATAGCGCTAATCGAGGAGGCATATTTTTTTCTTCTTCTAGTACTCAGAAAAGAGGTTTTTCCTAAACCGCGTTGAAATGGCGGAGCAGACTTTCACCATTCAAGGCTCAGACTCATCATATAGTCCAGTATAGCTGAAATCCGACAATGAATTATTCACCTTTTCGAGTGAAAACTTTGGACGCATGATGGTAAAACGTTACGAGCTTTTCCGACGATGATTTGCATTTTTTCTTGGTCGTTTTAAGCGAAGCGCACATCAGGCACTTTCCGACTGGCAGGTTGACAAGTAAGAAACTAGAGAAGGAAAATGTCCAATTTGTATTGGTATTATGAACATAATATCGTCACAGTCCAGGCAGAAGGGCGTATGTGGAAAATGCAGGTTTTGGGAAATCTCCGTTTTTTTGTAGCGAGATGAAAAATTTAAGTGTAGTTTTTGTTTTTACTACTTTCCTAGTTTTCGAAAACATTCAAAAGGACACAAACCTGTGCCTTCTGGGATAGGAGGAACCTCAAAAACGGCCACATTCGCCCTTCTGGCGGTACAAGATCTACATTCGCTCCATACTCTCTCCTTTTTCTCACCAAAGAACTCCTTTCTGGTTGGTGAGATCGTCCCGCTCTCTTCAAATTCGAATTCCCCGGGAAAAAACCTTCAAGATTCAAACATAACCCGAAAATCGATTTTTCCACATTCGTCCTTCTGCATGGAGTGGGACGATATGTTAGTTAACGCTAATATGAAGTCAGCTGATCTTAACATTCAGTTGACAACGATCTGTTACCTATATTGCGAGCGTTCTTGAAATCTTAATACCCGTTTTGGCCATTTTAAAATGGTTCTGCGCATGCTCAATTCAGTTATGCTGTAGAAATGGAACTGTGGCAAAATTAGACTGCGCATGCGCTGATTCGATCCGGCTGAATGCACACCGATAACAAATAGACTTATTGGCTCACCCTTGAACGGAATCGTGGAATTCAGATGTTGCCAGGCTGCGTGGAAACGTGAGGACGGCGTATTTCAATGTTTTTATTATCGGAGACCAACATTGATAGCTCTTTTGGGTTATTGATCCAAGATCGGGTAGCGAGCCGCACAGCGCATTAACTCTGATGGAGGATATCAGGCAGACACTGACAAATCGCAGTGGGGTCTATCGGAGAGTTTAGAATCAATCATTTTTGAGTAAATCATCAGGTGGCTTGTCGGACATAAAATCGACTGTACCTGTCTAACTTGAACGAATTTGATAAAAGCAGCATAAAAATGAGCACATGGATACAATTTTTCAATTTCTTGTCAACGGTTCATCCTTTTTCAGCAGCAAAAAGCAAAAAAAAATCTTTCCAAATTGCTCCATAAGTGGCAAAGCCCACAAATAATAATATAAATAACTGTACCTTTGGACAGGTGTACGGCAGATAGATGGGAACGTCAAAAGAGGTGCAATTTGATTTAGTTCGAATGATTAGAGACAGAATTTGTTTTTCAATCGGACTTATAGACCACCAGCCGTCAGTGGCGACAGCGACGCAGCCTTCGATAGTCAGAAATCCGTGGTGCGTCCCGATGGTGTCAACAAATGCGTCCATTGCCACCTGAAGCAAATCGACGGTGTAGAATCAATACTGCCCAATTCGTTTGCCATGCAATCTATGGACGCGTGATTTGCCAAGTTGCCACCAATCCAAGTTTTGAGAAGTAGGCAACCCAGACGCCCCCAAAAAACACGATGCTTTGAATTGGGCAGTATTGCAGTTTCATCGTCGAAATATATATGAGAAATTCATGAATAAACTATTGAATAGTTTACAAATTTTGTAGATTTCGTCAGGTACAGGCAGCTTGGCGTGCTAAAATAACCCAAAACTGGGGTTTTAGGCACCTACAGCCAGGTGGCATAGGAAAATTGGAGCTTACTTTCAAAGTTTTGCTCTCTCTGCACATAGTCGTCTCCACCAATCCCAACATACTTGGGTTCATTTCATTGTTTTCCAAGTCGAAGCATTCCATAATGCAGTCGATAACCGGATAAGCTCGCTGCAAATTCAAATATGTCGGCTGTCACAGTGACACTGGCTGTCACGATGACACCTGCTGTTACTGTGACACCGGCTGTCATGGTGACACCAGCTGCCACGGTGACACTGGCTGTGACTGTGACACCGGCTTTCACAGTGACACCGGCTGTCACAGTGACTTATATTATAAAAACCAACGCATGATTTCAAGATGGTATCATTTAAATCATTAAAAATTATCATTTAAAGGAATTGATTCGAAATTCATTACGGCCTGAGAGTCGAGGTGGGGTCAGGAAGCTCATCCAGAAATCAGACTGGTTTCCTGGGCTTCGAGTGCTCACCAGGTTAATGAGCCATGCTCAATGCTGCCCAAGGAACCAGCGAAAATTCTCTGACTCTCAAGCGTTGCCGATTTCCAATGGCATTTGAATGTCAACCAAATGAAATCTCACCCTGACCATCTTCTTGAAAGGTTCGACGTTTTTCAAATTTCTTATTTGAGCGTCCCCGACAAACATAATGATGGCGTGATATATTTTTTCGATAACTTCACGGGCCAAGTCGACGCCAGTCTTTGGAGCCACGCAGACCAAAATGATGCTGAAACAGTGAAAATACGAATAGTAGAATTCCACTAATTCTTTTCGAAGGCTGAGTTTGAGCGAAGGCAAATGAGTATAATTCGAGCTTTACCTACCTGTCATCGTATTCTTCCCAGATAACGTTGTAGTGTTCGCTTTCTGCACTCTTCAAAATGAGCTCCTTCGATTTCCCGAATAGATGAACGCCATTCAATGATCCTACTGTTGAGAATGGGAGCTGAAAAATGCCGAAAATTAATCGCATAAAAATAATCATTGATTTCATCATTTGTGGGCGGTTTCTTCCCTTATGTTCACCATTCCATCGCTCCTATTCGTGAGACGAGACATCCTTAAAGAACTCACCGGGTCGCCGTCCCCAATTTTTCTCGAAAAAATTGGTAATCCGCCGGAAGACGTGACGCAGACTACGTTAGCCTTTATTGTCGCCATGAAGAATAAATTGTTCCTGGCACAATTATTGTGGCTCAATACTTGTCCAACTTGTAGATTTCCCTTGGTAGAGGTAGGTACCCTAAAATTTTAAATTTCACCGGTGTATTATTCACAAACAAAATATTTAATAAACTACCGGTCATGACCGGGCATTTTGCCTAAAAATGTAAGGAAATTACTCAGTAACGTCCTCGTATCAATCCCAAAAGAACAATGTCAAAAGTCACTAGGGATAATTTTTGTAAAAAATTGTTGCGTTTTCATGAGCCGGGATTCGTACTCAAGTTACACTTTCACCATTATGTTGTGCGACCGAAACATGATTGGCAATTTCACTAGAAATGTGCAACTAGGTAGGTATGTTATTAAAAAATGAGTGTTTTACCATTTCTGTCATGCCTCGTAAGCTCCAAAATAGGGAGTTTACGGATTTCTTGTTTTGGATGCTATCGCATGACTGCGATAAATTACGCTTACATCTAGATAGCTAGGAATTTATATCGTACTCAAATATGTTTCCAACATTGTCCTATAAAATGAATTAGAAATGCCACGATATTAGGTAGGCTCCATTTAACCATAACCAACTTTATTACAAAATAGAATATCACTGTCAAATTTCACATATATTGTGCGGGTACCGTTAATCGAAAGGCGATTGGTGGCTCACTATCGATTGTTGTTAATTTATTGCGTATCGTGTTGCAGTCTGCGAATAAAACAGATCATCAAGCCGGCAAAGGGCAATGTGCTGTCAATGAGGAATTGTCGAGTGAAACGGACAAAGTCAGGTTTTCGATTTCGAACTTTTTCGTTAGGCTATCCATGAATTCCTCATTCACGCACCCCAAGCGCAATGAACCTTTACTTACTTACTTGTTTTTCATACAAACGTCTTTTCGATTTTACTATTTCACTCACAATTTGAATTTCAACATGCCGACGTTCTCCAGATATTTTCGGCAATGCACTTACCCCACCCCACCATCATAAATAATGGGGATAGCCTTATAAGGTTTTATCCGCACCCTCTGCGCGTGATTCGGCTCATAAAGACTGATGTCCATTCAAAAAGTGCATGAACCATCCAAAAAGAGTAGAGATATCGACGCTGCGCACAGTTCGATTACCAGTATCGATAGCCAACACCCATCATCACTCCCACCATGTCCTAGCTGTCGCTGTGTGTGGGGTAATCCGTGTTCATGTTGGTGAGTATGAGTATTAGTACTTGACTTCAGGGATGAGCATATATTGGAGACTATCGATAGTTACAATCGAATTTAGTCAATCTAAATCAACCAAATATGAACAAAAAATGCAATGCCGAATTTCCCATTTAAAAATAGGCTCAAAAGTGGGATTCAGATTCAACTCAATATCGAAATACCTTACTTTTGTCGTGTATTACATTCGTGTATATTTCTTCCAAAACAGCTACACTACAAACCAAAGTTAAACAGAGAGTCGACCGTCAACCGTACAACTGAATTATTTATATTGATATTGATGATACGGGGTAATAAGGATAAAGAGAAGATTCGATACTATCACAATGAAGTGATCGATAGTGGTGAAACATCAGTTCTGAACCATCGATGGTGAAAACATCGACTATCGGATGCAAAACATCGATTTTTCGATAGTATCGACCATCGATGCTCATTCCTACTTGACTACTTCACTTGACTAGCAGTAGCTGAATGATAGAGCCGTGTGACTGTGACGATCGTCCTCATCGCCAGACGTGTTCTATTGCGGCCGATCTGTTCAATTTATTTTGACCGATTGATACCCTCGAATCAACTGGTCCTACCTGTGGCCACCACCTTCTCAGAAACCTACCCTATCTGCCTGGTAAGAGAAGAGTTTTTCAAGTTGGCGAGTTTGCCATGATTTTCGCCTGATTCACCCATCCATCCCACACTCGTGTCTTTCTCACATTTGCACGCTGAATCCGCAAAAATGCCAATCCACCCCGCTTCACCATTAACTTCCAGTAGCTGCTCGGATTCCTGAAATATTTTTATCTGTGTGGTAAAATTTAGAGTCATTCGATCAATTATTAAAACCGAGTCATTCTGTAAACCGATCTGGATTCCGTAGTTTTTCGCTACTGGTGAACACCAATGGCGGATGTTCATTTCACCTTCGCGTTAATAAAAATAATTGTCCTTCAGTCTTAAATTCTCTGATCAAACTAATGATTCCGTTGGAATGGTTAACGTTGTAAATCTCATTGGGCGGATACTGCCATTTACCTGGGCGACTGTCGATGGCTTCAATCACTTGTGTGGCATATTGGCCTCATGCACCACCTAACTCTTCATCGTGTTCTGTGATGAGTAAGCGAATGTTACTTGATTTTTTCTATCTTTTCCCCTTCTTCAATTTCTTGTCTACTTGTTTCACCCAGCCACAGGCCTTCGTATATATCTCAGTACATCTGTGGTGAAAGATCTCAGTACACTAATTTAACCTAACTTTTAATTAGTTGTGCTCATGTTCGAATACCTCAGTACGTACCTGCCCAATCCTCCCTGCTAACTAACTGAAACACGATTAGGAAAAGTTGAAATCGAGAATACCTGAGGTGTTCTGGAAACTACAGGTAGGTAAGTAGGTGCTTACTGAAAAAATACTTCATTAAATGAAGTAGCAAATTTTGCTACTTGATTTGAAATCCATGCCCAACTCTTCACTACATTTTGCCCTTACATTTTATTGATTTTCTTTCTCCCCTGTAAAAGAAGATTCCCAAGGTCCCAGGACGCGAACCTGGTACCTCCTTCTCTACTTGGCACATCAGGCAGAAGGTGGCAGGTTCGAGCCCCGCCGGGGAGTGACTTGTTCGAATTATCCAACTCCACCAAAGTTATGCTCAACATCTTTAGGGCGCTCATACTCAATCAAAATGATGGAGTCCTCAATCCTGACTCATCATTTTGGTCCATCATTCAATCGTGAAATCCGGAGCATGTGCCTTAGGTCCGTAAAATTGGATCTTCCGAAAAAGTTGTCTTGGATTGATCATGCAGGCGCTAACGTCGAACCGCTGACTCATGTCTGGCAGAAAACTAACCCATCGTTGCCCACGTTGCTTTTTTCATCGAACAATTCTACGAGCGTTGGCAAATTATTTGCGTGCTACCTATTCTTCAGTATTGTCATCCCACGCGTCGTCTTGTGCTGATACCAATTTGTCATTTTTCAGCGCTTCTCGTGGACGATTATTTTCCGTATGATGGCTTCTTCCCTTGAGGGTTTTAAATCGAATCGGCTAGCCTTAATAAGGCCGCGTTCCCCTCCCTAATAGTTTTCTCGATTGAAATTAGCGCCTCCGATATCGGACCGTCCACTATTTAGCGTGTGCTAGTTCCACAGTGTTGAATTGAATGGTTTGCTCGTTCGAGTCTCACTATTAATAACAATTAATTACCATTAAGGAATGTTTCCTACAAAAAATCCGGAATGGGAATTCACGGTTAAGCTATGGAGAAGTGACCCCAAGTGTTGCCAACTCGTCGCCTTGCTTTCCCTCTGTCGAGCGCCGAAAAAACCTCTGAATTCGACTAAAAACCTCTGACTCAAAGAGTTGTGTTCTTAACTCATACATTAAAAAATACGCATATAGAATGATCGAAGTCAGCTTCGAGTTCAAACTCAACTTCGAGGTGGAAGTCAACTTCGAGTTCGAAGTGAACTTTGAGACCAAAATGAACTTCGAGATCAAAGTCAACTTCGAGGTCAAACTCGACTTCAAGTTCAAACTCAACTTTGATATCAAAGTCAACTTCGAGGTCAAACTCGACTTCGAGATCAAAGTCAACCTCGAGTTCAAAGTCAACTTCGAGATCAATGTCAACTTCGAGATCAAAGCCAACTTCGAGGTCAAACTCGGCTACGAGTTCAAACTCAACATCGAGATCAAAGTCAACCTCGTGTTCAAAGTCAACTTCGAGATCAATGTCAACATCGAGATCAATGTCAACTTCGAGATCAAACTCAACTTCGAGATCAAAGTCAACTTTGAGATCAAAGCCAACTTCGAGATCAAAGTCAACTTCAAGCCAATGTCAACTTCGAGATCAAACTCGACTTCGAGTTCAAACTCAACTTGGAGATCAAAGTCAACTTCGAGATCAAAGTCAACCTCGAGTTCAAAGTCAACTTCGAGATCAATGTCAACTTCGAGAACGAAGTCAACTTCGAGATCAATGTCAACTTCGAGATCAAAGTCAACTTTGAGATCAAACTCAACTTCAAGATCAAAGTCAACTTCGAGATCAAACTCAACTTCGAGTTCAAACTCAACTTCAAGATCAAATTCAACTACGAGTTCAAAGTCAACTTCGAGATCAAAGTCAACTTCGAGGTCAAACTCGACTTCGAGATCAAAGTCAACCTCGAGTTCAAAGTCAACTTCGAGATCAATGTCAACTTCGAGATCAAAGCCAACTTCGAGATCAAAGTCAACTTCGAGGTCAAACTCGACTTCGAGTTCAAACTCAACCTCGAGTTCAAAGTCAACTTCGAGATCAATGTCAACTTCGAGAACGAAGTCAACTTCGAGATCAATGTCAACTTCGAGATCAAACTCAACTTCGAGATCAAAGTCAACTTCGAGATCAAAGTCAACTTCGAGATCAAAGTCAACTTCGAGATCAAAGCCAACTTCGAGATCAAAGTCAACTTCGAGATCAAACTCAACTTCCAGTTCAAAGTCAACTTCCAGTTCAAAGTCAACTACGAGTTCAAGCTCAACTTCGAGATTAATGTTAACTTCGAGATCAAAGTCAACTTCGAGTTCAAAGTTTAAAATCGAAGTTGACTTTGATCTCAAAGTTCACTGAGCCCGGCTTTTTTTGAACGCCTTTTCGAGACGTATATTTTAATGCCAAACAAGACGTTATTTTCGAATGAAATTCATTTTTTTAAACAACAACGACTGTCAGATTTAGTTGTTGTAATGTTGTCACAACACTGTTGTGCCACTACAGCGTTGTTCGTTCGTGGCGTGTTTTTTGTGTCTTGCGTCTTGATTTTTCATGTCCTCATTGTTCATCGTTTAGTAATTACTAACATAATATTCCATAATATTATTATGGATAACGGAGTGTGCACCTGAAGAATTTGTCGCACTGGTGGTGCGTTGATAACACTCAATACTTCCATAATTTGATACGTAAATTTTTTAGATAAATTGTTTGTGTGCCTATTGACTACTTTTGAAGCTGCGTGGATCAGAAATCTCAGACAACTACTTAACTAGGCAAATTGGGTGTTTATGCGATTTTGATAGAGTAGCGCTGTCCCAACATGCTCAAAACGCTCTTCATCAAAAAGGAATAAAATACCCCTTATGTGTACTGCTCATTGGGAGTCTTGAGGGCCTGCCAAGGTTGAAAATGTTCATAATTAGTTGGATTGGAACCCCCTTTATCGGGTATTAAAACGTTCAAGGGGCAATTATACAATGGCTTTACCGGGGGTACCTACCCTCTTGGTCCTGGCTGGTGATTGGAAAATCGAATGTGAAGGGGCAACACTGAACAATCCATTTGCCGTGCGATCTATGGACGCGTGATACATGCCAACTTGCTACCAATTCAAATTTTGAGAAAGACGCCCCCAAAAGACCCGATGCTTTGACTTGTTGCTCCTTCACAGTAGAAATTCTCTGCGAGTCGATCGATTGGCGGGAATCAAACTTTTTTGTGTGTACCACTGCGAAACACCCTGCTAACACTAAATTTTTTTCTTGTCCCCAGGTGTCCCAAAGTGTCGAGACCGTGCCCGCGCTTGAGTATGAAGACATTATTGATTTGTTGTAAAATCTCCGCGCCTGCCGATTTGAGACTGTTACAGTGTAGTAAACTGTCGTTAGAACTGTAAATCGACCGAGTGTTCAGTGAAATCGCGTTTTCCCACTTCAGCGATCCGCGCAGTGGAACCATCTGTCATTTGGGACTAAAGTATATTTCGACAATCAAGATGGTTTATTCAAGTTCGCCGTACAACAACCCTCGACAGTTTTTAAGTTGCGAAGACGACCTGAAAAGACCCAAAGTCGGGTGGAAAAAACCCGATCCAGGAGACTGACAGCTACTGATCCCGCCAAAACCAGACAGATGAGATCCTTCTAGTTGAGCGTCGTCGAACACGACCGGAGGATTCGCAGTTTTTTCGGAAAATCCGTTGCGACCTTCCGAGTTGTTCGTTTGAATAGTGAAAAGACGGTTTATTCGAGAAACTGAGGGAAAATTGACTTTTATAAAAGCCCTTTTCGGTAGGTAACCCAGTGCGTTTTTTTTGCTGGGGGTGGTGAGCTTTTGGTGATTGAAAGCTAGCTTTTTATAGCTGATTGAAAAAAAAAAATGATTTCCACGTCCAAAAACGAAGATGTCCCGATGAGTCCACGCGGACGTCGTTACCACAACGGCGGCACCGATCGCGACTCAGCTCCGGATTGTCAAGTTCCACTTCAAGGTAACGTCTACCTGTTTTTTATCTCTTCGATCAAGTGGACTGTCCTTTAAATCAGTGTACTGTACTAATCTTTTTATGGATCCAATCTCGGGGATTTTACGGTGGGGTCGAGTATCTTCGAAAGCTCGACACTCACGTGAATGGATTATCTGGGCGCCTTTTCATTTTATGCTTGATTCCCAAATAACTGTCAATTTTCAATTTGGAAAAAAATTAAAATTTCACCTCTTTGAAAAATCTTTAAAAAAATTCCTGCATGCTCCCAGGATTTTCCTAAGATTGAAAAAAAAAAACAAGAAAAAGCTCGGAATCACCATCTTCGAATTTTTAATTGAATTTGAAAATTTAGAATCCATGGAGGGTTACACCATTGGCGAGTACAGAATTATGGGCATTGCTGCCAAGAAATAAGCTGTAAATGTTATAGGCCTAAACTTCAAAAGAGTTCACCCTCAAAATTTCAGGTCAAAGGGATCAAAATTACTCAAAATGAATCTCTTTGTAACCCTCCATGGAAAGCTGGTAACGTTCCATGGTCGGTTTATGGTCAACTGTAACCCTCCGTGGTCAATTGTAACCCTCCATGGGTATAAACTAAAATGTGGAGGTTACAGGTTTTGCAGCATGGAGGGTTACATTTCAACTTTGCTCCCTAATTATAAATCAGGATTGAAAGATTACTGAATGAAACTGTTGTGGGACGTTAGGTTGACAGAGAACTTTGATATTCTATAGGGGGGAAGGAGGAGAGTAGATTGAAAAAATTATGAGATACCTAATCACATGGATGTTACACTCCAAAACCGACGGTCACGCGGAACACACCTTCTTCATCCAAGGCCACAAATCAACTGGCTTGAAGTGGAAAGGGGATGGGGTAGTCGGTCGACCAGGGTTGCCACCTCCTTTCTCCCCTGCTCCCATCAAAATATCCCAACATGGGAAATGTGTACCGTTCTTTCTAAAAAGTCCACATATGTTACACAGAAACGAAAAACTGACTTTGTGAGATCACTGACAGCACACGGCGCGGCTTTTTGAGCTGAAATCTTCATCACAAACTCCATCACAATCTCTTACCACAAAACAGTCGCCTTTTTGTTTCTAGCGTGTCATAGGACATTTCCAGGAATTTTCAAGTTAGAAAATCGTGGGCTGGCACAGCAATGGAGCGTTACCCAATTGGTATGTTTGTTGTTTTTGTACAGGTAGCATTCTTATTTCATGGTAACCTGACAGAACATACCTATTATTCACTGGAAAAAAATTCAAACATATGTGAGTAGGGTGTTACTGCCCAGGGACAAGAAATTGACAGTTATTTGGGAATCAACCAAATACACCACAGCTGCTCTTCTATTTAAACATGGTTGCATTTTCAATTTGGATTGTTGTACGAGTTAAGTTCAATTCCAAAATGTGATAAAAATGTCAACCTTTGGCATAAAAAAAATCTTGTTGTTGTTGAAAATCTTATAGGATTCAATTTGGGAGAAAAAGGGACAGTAGGTTTCCCCAAAAATTTGTATAAGTTGGATAACCGAATTGTGAAATTTTGGGATATTTTTCCCTTTTGATGAATTATTAATTTGTGTTATTGGCAAAATGCGTCGATTTCTGGACGGTACGAGATAAATTATCGCAACATCTGATTCTGATTACCACTTTTTTCAACCACCTCCTTATTTGCTGGCATTTTTCCGTCAAACATATTCACATTTTCCTGAAAGCGAATCTCATCTTGACATTAAATAGGCTTTTGAGATCTTGAAATTTTGAGCCAATTTTCATTCGAAGCTATAAAAGCGCAGCTTTCGATGATGCCATCTTAGTACCTTTTTTTCAATTGATGCCAGATTGATGAATCGGTGAGAAGGAAACTAACCTCGCAGAACGTACTATAGTCTTGTTTGCTCATCTTATTCTTATCTTTTCTATTTGACGATTCGAGCTCTATTTAATCTGACTTTTTAGGCACATGCGCTCAGCTGAATGGCAGTGTCAAACCTCGAATGGGAACGGACTACATCAATTATGGCTTGGACGATCAAATGGTTTGTCGTACATTGCGATAGTTATTCTAGATTTTGGTCGATTTTTCGTCACGCATATTTTTCAAGCGCTAATTTTTTCACAGGAAATTCAAGGTTTCGTTCGCGACAAACTTCGCACTTCTGTCACTTGGGTTTTGATTGTTTTGAGCTTAGGAAGCCTCCGGCTTGTTTTCCATTGGTGGCCCCATTGGATGCTGTTCGCCACCCATCGTCCCTGTTCCTTGGACAAGGCGGACAAGATTTTAGTTACAGTGAGTACCTTTTTTTGCATCTCCTTGTTGGAGGTGCCTGATTTTTAAAAAGTAAATGATTGATCGAATGAATGATTGATCATATTTGTTTGGCATGTTAAACTTTCGTCGAAATTAACGATATTTGGACTGAGTTCGTGTTTTCGACAATCGCATTTCAAGAAAACACTCTTCGAAATTGCTACAACTTGCCCAAAAATAACTCGTTTGTGATGGGTGTGATGTGATATTCAATCTGTACCCTTCCTCTGTTTTAGGAATGCTATCAACAGACACATAAAAGTTATCACGTGAGGCCAATTGTTATCATCACGTCGAATACTTCTCGGTAAATTTCCAACCTTGACTCTGATCGATTGAGCTAGACGGCAAATTTCGTATTTCTTGAACGATTGTTTTCTGTCGAACCCCAATCAGGGATATGTTGAAAGAGGATGATCAAACAGTATGGGATCAGCGCTTCCTTCTCGAGCTGGACGATTTGGATGCGTGCAAATTGTCCGTGCACGTTTCAGGTGGAACATTCAAAGGTAAATTTATAGAAATAGATGATCAACGGCAAGAATCATTTTTTGAAATAAAAAATTACCTACTGCAATTGAGAAAAATCCATGTTTTGAAGTGGACTCCTTGAAAATATCTGAATTTTATTTTTTCCGCCGCTTATCTTCTGCTGAATTTAGCAGATCTTCAACTTGCAACTCAAATTGCGTTTAATCTTGAAGATAAACCGGGGAAATAATTATTAATTTTGATCTGTCTTGGAACATTTATTTTGCCTGATTATTTTCCATACTTTTATGTGTTAGGGAATATTTTCCGTTTTGATGTGTACCATACTTCCTATTTAGCTTCTGCCGTAATTTAATGTTCCCTAGAAATGGAAGAAATCAGGATGTTCACGTGCAAGAAAGTCAAATACATTTGGGATCCTGACGAAAGTTCGTTTTTCCGCCTCAGAGGCTTGGATTGGGAAGTGTCTGCCAGCACGCTCCACCAATGTAAAGGACTGTCGGTCAGCGAGCAGTTTTTCAGGTTAGAATTGTCGTGTGTGTTGATAGCGATGATTGTGTTTTTGTTGTTGGGCTTGGCTGGAGAGCTGACCACGCCCTCTGAACTCCACTATGAAGGAAGGTAGACAGAAATTAAGAAGGGGGGCGTACGGTAGGTGAGGTGCAGGTAGATCCTGGGCGGGTAATGGGAGGGGCGGATGTTGTAAGGGACGTTTGGGAGGGGTAGGGGTGCCAGGCGCTGGTGAGGGTTGAATCCCGTGAGGGGTGGGGGCACGCGCATTTTCTTTTTGTACCTATTTATTCATCATTGTGAAAACGTACCATTTAAGCTTCATTGAGCTCACCATTCACTTCAATTTTTATGGCATAATAATATCAATTTTTGCAACCACTGCCTTTTATTTTTAATGAATCGATCCTGCTTCGAAGCTAACATTTCTGAGGTACTTGGGTGTATAATACACAGTCAAAAGTGACATCCCAGAAGCCCAAGGCAACCTACCGGCTTCAGAATTTACTCTACTTCCATCCTAGAGTTAAATCATCCCAAGGATCCGAGGTAACCTCCCCCGCGTAAATTCAACAACAATCAATTGTTGTTATCAGACATCTCCGCTTAAACCGCCAAATTTTCCGCCGGTTCTGATCAGTGCGCACCAGTGCAGCCCGTTGTAGCCTGACCATGCTCTATGACGTCACAAGCCTGGGGCAGCCCGACCCCGAGCAGCTCTGGGTTTGCCTCATCGAACGAACCTATAAATATTATCTCTCCAACTGTTGTAACACGCGTTGGGACAGTGTTCTTTCGTAAAGCACTGGTTTTTTCAGTCTTTGATATTTGTCCTATTCCATTGCAGGCGGGCCGTTTTTGGACACAACGAAATCATCGTGCCGATGCGAAGTGTTTTAGCGCTCCTGTTCTTGGAGGTCCTAGACCCTTTCTACGTGTTTCAAATTTTTTCCTTCATCCTATGGGCTGTAGATGATTATATATTTTATGCTTTGGCCATTGCTTTGATGTCTTGCGTCAGTATTGGAATCGCAGTCGCCCAAACGCGGAAGGTCAGTGAGCTCCTACGATACTTCAACATTAGAAAATATTTTCTTGTATCCTTTGGTAAATATTTCAATCTCAGCTGGTTTGGTTCCCTGATTTCTTTTTCGAGATCACAGGGAGAGATTCTTTATGCAAATTGAATAATATAGAATAAAGATTCTGGCCAGATCTATGACATTGTCCTAAAAATATCCTATAATTATCCTTAAAAAAATATTCTTCACCCGATCAGAGACGTTTGCATTTTTTCTTTTCCAGAATCAAATAAACCTTTCGAATAGAGTACATTCCAGCGATCTAGCCAGCGTATTGCGCAAAGGCATACAAGGGACCGAGGATACAGTGATGGTTTCTACTGAAAACTTGGTACCAGGCGACGTCCTTGTCCTTCCATCCCACGGATGCATTATGCATTGCGATGCGGTTCTCCTGAATGGAAACTGCATATTGAACGAGAGCATGCTCACAGGTGAAGTAACTGTTTTTTTAGTATATCGACGGCGAAGTGGTGAGACCTCGTATCTCCAATTTCGTACCTGCTCGTGCACATTAGAGATGTCATGGAAATTCAATGTGGTTACATAGGGTGCCATAGGAACAGTGGCGGTCTTAACAAAGTGGAGATACACGGTCTCACCACTTCCCTGTCGATATCTTGACATTTTTCAACGATTTTAGCTTGGAAAAATATGCCCCTACCTTTGACATGCTATCTAAGAGGTATCTGAAGATTTTGTTGCTTTTGCTGAACTGAGTCCGTTGATGTTGGAATACTAATGAAACTTGGATCTTCAAAATGCTCACTCCTGTTAGAAGATGCTTGGTTCGATTCCTGCCTGAGTTTGAATTTTGCTGTTCTTCATTCTTTCAGCGCTTACTAAAATGTCAATTGCTATTTTCCACCATCAGGAGAGAGCGTCCCGGTCACGAAAACACCTCTGCCGAACTCGGCCGACGTTCTGTACAACGACAAAGAGCACGCGCGGCATACGCTTTTCTGCGGGACGCAAGTCATACAGACGCGTTACTACGGCAACGAGAAAGTGTACGCTGTTGTTATTCGTACGAGTTTTTCTACGGCTAAGGGAAATCTGGTCAGGTCAATCCTGTACCCTCCGCCGGTGGATTTCAAGTTCGAAAGGGACTCGTACAAGTTCGTCTGGTGTCTCGCTTTTGTGGCGTTCATCGGCGTTATTTACACCGTCGTGTCGAAAGTGAGTATTTCATCGCTTAATTTTTTATTCTACCAAAAAAATCTTTTTTCAAAAAAAAAAAAATTCTTTCCTCTAGGTTTTGCGCGGCAACCCATGGGGTGAAATAACGTTGGAAGCTCTGGACCTTATAACCATCGTGGTTCCTCCTGCCCTTCCTGCGGCAATGACCGTGGGCCGTATGTACGCCCAGACGCGTCTTGAAAAATCGAGAATATTCTGCATCAGCCCTCGAACCATCAACGTGTCTGGCTCTATTAATTGCGTTTGCTTCGATAAGGTGTGCAACATTATTCTACAATGGTCAAATCAGATTCAACCTGAAAATATGGGGTTATTCTGGGTTGAAGCTACCCTTATGAGAACACGCCATTTCCTGTTCGATCTTGCAATTTTTCTCTTTTTCTCAACTCTAACCCGTGTACCACGTTCATTCGCAGACTGGAACTCTTACCGAAGACGGTTTGGACTTGTGGGGCACTGTTCCCGTCATGAATTCAAAGTTTTTGATTCCGCTGAGGGACTTGAAGGTCTTGAGGCCCAACCATCTGCTCAGAGCACTTGTGACATGCCATTCGATTACCATCATTGATGGTAATCTCGCTGGAGATCCGTTAGACATCAAGGTAAAGTCAGCATGGGTCTTTATTATTATATTTAATTATTGATTAATTAAAGGTAATAATTGGCAAATGATTTCTCCATTTAGCACAAGAACGAAATACTCAAATCAAAGGTGTTGATTCACCGCTTTTTTTTTTCTTTTTTTTTTTGAGATTTTTGGAGATCTTTTTTTTATTTGTGACGGACGATTCACCAGATATTCGAGAGCTCCGGTTGGATTCTTGAAGAGCCGGCGATAAGCGATGATACGAAGTTCGATCTCCTCGCCCCCACGACTGTCAAACCACCTCATCACTGTATAGTCGACGATGAGGACTACGGCTTGGATTTCGAAATCGGCATCATCAGGCAGTTTCCGTTTTCATCGTCGCTTCAGCGCATGAGCGTAATAACGCGCGTTTTGGGAGCCTCGCATTTCACTCTGTACTGCAAAGGTTCTCCTGAGATGATCACGTCATTGTGCGACCCCACAACAGGTGAGAGTTTCGATGTTGGTGAAAGTTGTATGTTGTTTTATTTATTCCATTTTCAGCGAGCAGTTTCACGTTTCTTCAGGTCGGCTCAGGCTGTCCCGAATTTGTTCAGGACAAGTCATCAACGAGGCCAAACTCATTCAAGCCATGTGATTGGATGAATTTGTTTGGTGTCGCTAGTAACTTGCGGAGGACTGACATTCTGGCGAATAAACCAACCCTGGTATACCTATTTTATCATAATTATTCTCCGTAAATTCCAGTCCCTTTGGATTTCAACGCCGAGTTGGAAGGATACACAAAAGAGGGGTACCGCGTACTTGGAGTAGCGTATCGTGACTTGCCGAAGAAAATGAGCTTCGCCAAAATCCATCGTCTTTCCCGCGAAGACGCTGAATCCGGCCTGACATTTCTCGGCTTGGTCATCATGGAGAACCAGCTGAAACCGCAGACGTCACCGGTGCTGCACATGCTTCGCGACGCCAACATACGCATGATCATGGTTACAGGTATGATCTTTTTCCCAGCCTAAATTTCGATATTCATCGCAGCTCTGGTGATTTCAATTCGAGTATTTCAATGTTGATAGGCGACAATATGCTGACTGCCCTCAGCGTGGCTAGAGATTGCGGAATAGTCTGTCCGAACGAGCGGGTCATCATGGTTCATTCTTCGAATTCCCCCGCTTCCAAGCCGCTGCTTTACTTCACTCAATCCAAACCATCGCATCATGGTCCTCGTGTAAGGTTTTATTGATCTGCAAGGTTTTTACCATAATCTTGTTGTTCGGAGGACTGTAGTCTGCTACTGAAACCAGCCTTTTACATTGATAATGTCAACCGTTTCAGCCGATCACGAGCCCCATCACCGAATTGACGGATATCGGAAGTTTGACCAGCCTGCAAACGTTACCAACTGTTGGGAACAATCAGCATTTCATGGGCAACGGGACTGTCAGAAACAGCGTGATCACTGAATTGCCCATAGACGAATTTGACGTGTTAGTATGCAATTCGCACATTTTTCCATTGCCGTCGATACCATGGGAATGTTACAATATTGTTTCTGGTTCCTGCCCTCAGGGAAGCAGCGATGAACCATGGGGATGACACGTATTACAGTTTTGCGCTGACCGGATCCACTTGGACGGTTTTACGGGACCATTATCCAGAAATCATGAGCAAAGTCGTCTCTCGAGGTGCTGTGTTCGCTCGAATGTCTCCCGATCACAAGCAGCAACTCGTTCAAGAGCTTCAATCTATAGATTATTTTGTCGGTGAGTCTCATGGGAATCGTCCATACACCGTCTGAGCATACGTACTTTTCTATTTGATATTGGCTGATTCACAAGCGGTATAACCGCCTGAAAATGAAACCATGGTGTTCAAAACAGTGATGAGATACCATCAGCTCTTAGTTGGCTGAGCGAAGCCAACATAACCTCATCCGGGTGTGAAGATATTGATTCTGTATACGTTCGGTCTCTAAATTGATTCACTCCAGGAAAATGTTTGTCATTTCTAGCCATGGTCGGTGACGGCGCCAATGATTGCGGAGCGTTGAAAGCTGCGCACGCCGGCATATCGCTGTCAGAAGCCGAATCCTCGGTTGCCTCGCCCTTCACGTCCAAGGAATCTAACATCAGCTGTATCGTCAAGGTGATACGCGAAGGTCGGGCCGCTCTCGTCACTTCCTTCTCCATCTTCAAATACATGGCCGCTTACAGTCTGATGCAGTTCGCCTCGGTCGTCATCCTTTATTCGATCGATTCCAACCTAACGGATATCGAGTATCTGTATATCGACTTGTTCGTCATATCGACTTTCGCCTTCGTCCTCGGTAGGGTAGAAGCTTACAAGGGAGCGTTGTTCCCCGAGCCGCCGCAAGCTTCTCTGCTAGCCTTCGTGCCTATCTTATCCCTGATCGGGCAGATGGTCATCGCGATTGCCGCTCAACTTGCAAGCTTCGTACTTGTGAAGCAGTACGAAAAGTGAGTTGAAATTGAAATTTGGGCTTTTCATCAAGTCATAATTGTGTTTGTTAGCTGATTATGGTAGGTATGTTCTTCTACCCTCCCCACCATGAGGCCCTTGAACTTCTCATTCACCTCTGTAAAGCTAGGTCTACACGGAGAGAGCTAGAGCGACACTTTGCGTAGAGCAGTGTCAGCCGCGTCTACACCATGAGCCCTGAGAGCGCTAGAGTGAGTTTCTGAGACCGCTCTCGCAGCTGCTCTCACTCGTGATTGCGAGGGCAGTTGCGTGTGCGTCTACACTACCCCCCTATCTTCCGAAAATCCTTCCCCACCGTCGACCCGAATTCGCCATCGCTCTCGCAACTTGTTTCCCACAGGTGAAACTTCTCGAGACTGATTCCAAGATTGATTGCGAGAGCAGCTGGCAAGAGCGGTCCCAGAAACTCACTCTAGCTCTCTCTCAGGGCTCATGTCAGACGCGGCTGACACTGCTCTACGCAATCAGTGTCGTTCTAGCTCTCTCCGTGTAGACCTAGCTTAACGGACCCCGTACATGTTCTGCTTTTTTGGCATCAAATGTCGTTTCCAGTCTGTTAATCTTGATCATCGTTTACAATTATGAGCCGACATTTGTGGCATCGAATTTGCTTGCAGCGGATCTCTCGAGGTGCCTTCTTTCGTCGAAGTTAACGAAAGCTATCCGGCCAACTTGACGGCTCCGTTCGCCGACGCCTACAACCTGACCGATTACAACGTGACGTCACCCAATGCTGCCAACGCGACATCCGTCAAGGAGGACGGCTGGGAGAACTACGCAGTATTCTCGGTCTCCTGTTTCCAGTACATCATCCTGGCCATAGTTTTCAGCAAAGGAGCTCCGTACAGGCGATCTCTTCTGTCGACGCCGGCGCTGACTCTGGCCACCGCCATCATCACAATGTTCTCCCTGTACCTCATCCTGTATCCTTGCTCGTTTTTGAGGGAGCGTTTTGAGTTGTCCCTGCCTCCTGTCAATTTCCGCTTCCTCATGGTAATCATTAGCGTTTTGAACCTAGTTCTTTCAGCTATTTACGAAGCATTTTGCGACCTCATTCTACGTCATTTATCCAGGTAAACATTCGAGTGCTAACCTTATTTATGTATCTTAAAAGAGAAGGTTTCGTTGCTAATCACTCAATTTTTAGTTTTCTTCTCAAAATTCTCGTCATTTTCAAGAGTTCAATGTAGTACTCGGGATGAAATAGAGCTCTGAAAAACAACTTTGGTGAATTGAAATTAGAATGTTTTTCCAGGTCGAATAAAAGGAAACGGCTCCGTTACGAAGAGCTCAACGATGCGATGAGAGAGGACATGGCGTGGCCGCCGTTATCGATCGGCTCGCCACATACGGAACCACATTCCCCCGTAGCCCCAGGCTCACCACCCTCAGTAACTATTGTTAACTCTCCACAGTCGGAGAGGAAACGTTTACACTCCACAGGTAACTCCAGTTATTCGACTTGAGCTTTAGATATTGTAAGTTATTTTTCTGGGGACACGATAATTGGGAATGGACTCGGTCCTCTTTGGAAGATGGTGCGAGTCTTAACAAATACAATATCCTCGGTCTCCGATGAGTAAATTCTGTTGAAAAAAGGGGGCTGAAAGAACGCAGAACTATCGCACCCTTGCAAGAATAGTGTTACAACTCAAAAATGGTCAACTTTGAGTTTTGGTGTCGTTTGATCAAGAAAAAAAGCTCTATCGATCTCAGTTTAAGTTAGATTATTTCAGATGGTGCTACGATGATGTTCTCTTTCCAGTTAGTACTGTTGATACTGACTTATATGATGAAGTGGTGCCGTTTTTTCGCCAAGTTTTTCCGTTTTCTGAAAAAAGGATTTTTGAGTTGTAACACCATTCTCGCAAGGGTACGCTATGACGTCATGCACACCTTATCTTATCTATCTGCCCTCTGCGCGTGCTAGAGGCTGTGGAACTGTTCGATATATCTGAACCTTCTTTCTATGAAATAGACGCGCAATTTTACGGAATTTTCTCACGCAGGTGTATATAGCACGAGTGATCTCCAGTTAGATGATATGAAATTTTCCACACCGATGAGAAGCATGGCGAATCTGATGCGGCCCAAACGCTATGGCCAGTCGGAGGACAGTCTGGACGGTTACTTGACTCCGCCGACTAGTCTGGGCACCTCGCCGCTTCATACGCCCAAAAGGCACCCAGCACTTCCAGATACGTCTTGAGGTTTATTTTTTTTTTTAATTGAAGAACCCAAGGGCATATTTTGGATCTCCTGCTTTCCTAGTGATTTTGTAAGATGGAGGAATTAATCGAAATTCGGATTGGTATCTCAAGGGTTTAGCTGATCCGTATTTCATCGTCGATTGGTAGGTAGAGAGATTTCTCTCTAAAAACTCCGCCAATAGTAATACAGTCGCTAAAATACCAACAGCGACAATCAGATTATAGTTGGCCTTTTTTTTTAAATGTATTCGAGGAGCTTTTTTTACAAAACTGCATGAATCCAATGCTAATAATCATTTTGAATGAAGCTTTGGCGTCAGGTTACTTATTTGGCCAAGGTACGATTGCGTGTGTATTATATACCAAATTTTAGTATCTATATCATTTTCGGCCTACACACATTCAGGATTAATATTTTGGAGACAATTTCATTTTACAATTCAAATTCAAAACGGAATCGATTTTTTTTCCTAATTTTTTCAACTCAAGGAAAAGTGATTTATAGCATTGTGTTAGTAATAGTCCAGTAAATATAGCCCAAGAAAGGGCCTGATACTAACATAATTTCTAATATCTCATTCCAATGAGGAGATACAGAGGTAAATAGAAAACCTGGACCGCAGTTGGTGGCCGCCATTTTGGATGGGCGCTCACACCCGATCCTAGGGGACTTTTGGCATTTCATTCATAGCACAACCGAGAGCGAATCCTGAAATTTTCAGCTAATTATAAATTATTTTAGTATTAAACCATATTTTTACTGGACTATTATTGTCAAAGAGCATCTGGCAACACTGAAGCTGGCTTTAAATCTATCGACTGAGATGTTGCAATCTTTCGACTTCATGCAAACTGAGAAATATTTTGCTGATCGATCGATGGAGTCTCTTGACTTTTCTGTTTGATTGCAGATGGTTAGTCCTCAGGACTGGCTGAGATGTTTGAGAAGGCAACTTTCAAATTGACCTAGTTGTTATGGAACTCAAGAGATTTAAGATAGAGTTGAGGCGACGGTTTCAGCCTTATTGATGAAATTGGTGCTGCTTCCATCCAGTTGGTGAAACGATCGATTCCGGTCAATTGGTGAAATCATGTGGTTTGGCGATCAAGTGATTCTTTTTGGGTGGTTGAAGGGGTCACTGAGATTCCTCCTGGGCCCCCTACATTGCACTTATGTATTATACACTTAGTATTATGTTGTTTCATCTAATCATCTAGCTTATTTACTCGGTACCTATGTTTTGTAAAATAATCGCAATTCATATCGTGCCCTTGGGTTTTTAGACTCAAATCCGGAAGTATTTCAATTTGAAACGATCGAAGTTCGTCCCGCGCACAAGTATTGCGTATATTTATCGAAAAATTATCCATTTAGGTATTTTGTACTTAAAACCTGTAAATGCTAGTGTATTTATACCGATAATAACGACGTTTTAGCGATTCTAATCGATAGGTGATCGTCTCCCCTACTCAATGGTAGGTCTGTGTTGACAAAATACGTTCTCTGTTAGCGAGTGTTCTAATGGTGTGTAGCTCCTAAAATCGACGAAGTAGGAACTTGCACGATTTCGAAAGCGTTTTGTGATAGTTTCGCCCGAAAAGCAATATTTATCTGACTGAACTCCTCGCTAATTACCACTTGAAGTTAATTTCAAATGAGACCCTCGGTAATCTTACTGTCCGGGCGGGCCTCGTCGTTACCAAATCCACAATACAGCTAAAATTGTTACAGTACATTCCGTTGACCACTTTTTCCTACTAGTCTGTGAACTAGAATACATAACGAAAGTCCTTCTTTCTAGTCCTTGAAATCGAAACGGTCAGGTCGGTTATTCTGGTTGATACAGCGGTTTCTCCGCCGTTCGTGTGCAAGTTCCTATTTAAAGCTGGGATTTATCCGTTTAGATGTAACATTAGTAGCGCCTATTTCTCCGAGTTTCACAAAACAAGTTTGAGATGGTCTCAAAGTATTTGAAGGAAAACATTGTTGTTGTGCATTGCCAAATCGAATATTTATATGTAGGCGTATACCTATTAGAAATAAATATGGAAGTAAAAATATACCGAGTTTTCATAGACGGTGGGAATTCACTTTCTCGTTTTGCAGAGTGTTTCCAGGTGGTAAAGAAAGATGCGCATGCTCGGGTACCTACTGGAGGTTGCAAAAGGAAAGGTTACTAGACCTTGGGTGTTGTGGTCGGTTTTTTTTGTTTGACCGTGACCAATCGACATACTCGCATTCTCGCCTGTATAACCTGAGCAATTGTAACCTCCCAGTGCGCTTGAGTGGAATTCCTCTATTGAAATATTGTTAAAGTAGGAACTGACATCAATTGATATCAATTATCTATTGCTTCTCCAATAAGTTATTCTCCTCCTAGAATAATGAGTTTCAGTTTTTGAGGAAATTTCAACTGAAACGTCCGTGGATAACCTGTAATTTACTAATTTGAGGTGATGAATCGCACGCGGTTTAGTAATTTTTACGAATTTCTAATTCGTGCAGGGAATGGGCGTAGATCAATAATTTATCATGAATAATATTGATTGGATGAAATCTCAATCGGTATCTGCCATTTGGGAGATCGAGTAAGATGGTAGATGGACCCATATCCCTCCTCCTTTCCACCGAATGAGTCCTTTATAGAATTTACAAATTTAATTTGGTAGTCCCTCAAAATTTCGATTTATTTTCACGATGCAATTTGAAATGTGTAAAATCATCGACATATCGATAGTAAAAGCGTAAATCCTTGTAAAATTCAGAAATTTGTCAGGGTACCTAAAAAATGTGCTGGTTTTTGCAACACCTCTGGAAGGTTTTGACTTATTGCACATGGCCACAGAGAAGAAATGAGACGAAATCGGAGGAATCCGGCTACACTTGATGGATTTACTACTCAAATACTTCCCATAGAGCTCAAATCCTTATTTTATCAAAAATCGAGACTTACGAGGTTTTACACTTTAACTATCGATATTCAGGTGTTTACTTATCTACCCATTTCCTCATTGTTGAAATTTATGACTTAATAAATAAAGTTGATTGTTGTTCAGTGCCCCTTTGATCTGCCTTTTTTACAACAATTTAACCGGTGTCCCTTATAAATTCGGTAGGTATTTGGTTTGTATTTTCTCAGGTATTAAACAGTTGAAATTTATTTTAACCTGAATTCTGTGAATTCGGATTGCTGACAAATGCCGAAACATGGTGGTTTTCTGTAGTAGTATTTTGTTTTAAATGTATACTCGGTGCATAATATAATCTACTTAAAACTTCCTTCGTGTTGATCTGTTCACTGTCTTATTTCCTCGGTGGATTTTTAGGTGCATTTTCCAGCAGTTGTACATACAGTTAAGTCAAAATGTTGACTTTGAGATTCTGGGAATCAAATATTATTAAATAATTTGGCAAATTTTGCTAAAATTATTTTTTTCTATACTATGGGTCATTCTGATAACGAAAGACTCAAGTGGAACGCATGAATTATCAATAATTGAAGCTTATTATTGGCTTTAATCCAGTTGAACAGCTTCACTGGGTTCCTCTCTGGTACGGAAAAGTGTGTATCCATACTTTTTCCGATTGCTGGCTGTAGAGGTAAACGTGGCTTGGAAAAGCCAATAAAATGTGTTGGGTTCAACGCCGACGCCACCTCGACTAATCGCAGCAATGCATTTTCTTAGCCGCTCCATTAACGATCGGAAAGACGACTTGAAATTTGCCTATTGACACACACAAGTCTACCAAAGTATCACCTAACGTGCTTTTGAGACTCATCAGATTTCGTGGGCGATGCGGTGGCAGTCGGGTGGAATAACGAGGATAGGGTGGCAGTTTGGGACCGCCCTCCCCTGGGAGCTAAAATCATTAAATGATTTAAATTTTACTCAGATGCTCCAAGGTGATGAGCGAAGGATTTCAACAGCCCGTTCGGTGGCTGTTCATGGAACGTGGTGCAAGTTGGCAAGCCTGACTAGGATGTCCATCGTAGCTGCCTTCAAGACAAAATCTCCATCAACCAATCTCTTGGCTCCTTGCATGCTATCAATTATCACACACACGTTTAGTTGTTTTGTTTACTATTTTCACCACCGCGCACCGCAGTTTGAGTTTCCATTCAATAAATTATTGGGATAGAAACTAAGTATCTTTTATTATTATAAAAAAGGCCCCCAGCTGTTTTATTGGTTTTCCCTCGATTTCAAAATCATTATTTCGCCTAAGTACTTCCAATGCAAAATTTAGCTATCATTGTTTAGTTGCTTGAACGTGAGAGGGAGATAGCCTACTGACGGAAAGAATTGAGCGTAAGTTGATGTTTGGTAGCTTTTCCCTTTGGCACTTGAATGTAATATGCAAGGTGGTACGTCCGTACCTCTACTACATGAAATGAAATTGGGGAGCCTCATTTAGGGAATCAACCCAGACGAGCAGTACTGGGGAGCTCCAGCTTCCTGGTCCCGCTGAAAGTCTCACTCCTCAGTTTTATCTCCAAAGAGTTGGTAGAATAACCAGAATAATTCTGCTGTACGAGGAAATTTACGTGCCAAATGGTAACTTAACGGGTCTACTTAATTTGCGGGACAACCTTATCACAACTTCATGATAGGCGGACAGCCGAACGCACCGACCGAAATTGACCAAATTTGAACCACGGTAGTTTCATAATGGTCCGCATCTCTTTTATGAAAATCGGAAGGATTCTTGTACCCAAACTGGTACTTACTGAGGACCTAAAATGTTTAAAATGTGCGGACGGGGCTTCTACTCGAGCGAACGGGCTGAAATTCGGTATAGGGCCTTCTGATAACCGTCAGCAACTTCCCCTCAAATTCCTTACTTAACTCCTTCCTGGGTCCTGCAGTTCGCCCCCTGCTTCAGCATGTGAGGCCCGATCAGCCCTCTGACTGATGCTGCAGAGCATAGCAGCCGTTCGTTACTGAGATATGGCTCAAAGCGATCACATGTTCGGGAACTTGTCGACACGAATAAAGGTGTTGATGGTGAGCTTTTGGGCATTCTATCCTAGGATTACTGACAAATTCTTACTCTGTAACAAAATGCTAAATCAGTTGTCAGTGCTTGGTTAGCTTTAGTTAGCAACGGTGCGTCCCGATTTTAGGCGTCAGCCAAGCGAGACAAAGGTGCCAGGTTCATGTCCTGCCGGAGAGTGGAAACCTGCCATTTCCCTTTGGATCTCATTCATGTTTAAAGTGCATTAGGGGACTATTAAAAAGGAAGGATGCCACCAAATTGGGGTGGAAGGAAAGAACACTCGGAAAATCTACAGCCCGGGTGACCCCAGTTAGGCGATTTATCCGAATCGGCAGGTAGTAATGCGCATTGATGATTTTGATTTTTGGCTCTTAGATCCTTCGGTTCAGAATGAACGATTCAGATTCGATCTCCGGCGATTCGAGTTTCGGCTTGATGTCGGATGATGGATCGCTGTCCGGCGACGAGGCGGAAAGGGAAACGGGCACCGATTCCGACTCGGAAAACGAAAATGACCGAGACTTGAAACCAACGGTTGATTCGCCGCAGTTGACCGAGGAATTGGTCGAATTCAACAAATTGGTGAGTTTATGTTGAAGTTGAAGCGCTTGGCTAAGGAATCGCTGATATAATTTGACCCGTTGAAATTATACGGCTTCACAGGTAGTTTCGATGCGACCGTTGTTCAAACAAGCGAAAATTCAATTTATTAACAACACATCTCGCCAAATCAAGAAGATCAAAAAGAAAAAGGGGACCAAGGAGCAAATTGAGCAAAATCTGAGAAAAGCTGAGAGAATGGCGCAAGAGATTGCCTATGTAAATGTAAGTCGGATTTAGAACACGAGGATTGGTCTTTGAGTTGAATTTGGTGAAATGTTACGTAGCAATTCTGGTATTTCAGAGACTGAAAAAAGACGTTGTTGCCAAGTTCGCCTTACTGCACAGTGAAGAGGAGTTGAAGAAAATAATCGTCTCGGTATGTGCTGGCAAGTTATCGGTAGATTTTTTGATTGCATTTGTCTGTCAATCATGGAAAAATTGAATGTCCAAAATCCGTTAAAGGTAATCTAATGTTCCGTTGCAGGCCGACAGCACGATGGAATATCGAGTGAAAGCCAAAGTGGCCTGCATCCCAGCGATTTTGAACGCAGCCAAAAAATATCATGCCGACCATCCGGACTGGGTGGAGAAACTTTACAAGCTCGTCCAACTTGGGGGTAAGAACAAGAAACGGGAACGTCGGAAGTTGAGAGGTAAAGGCAGGAACAAGAAAAGCGGCAAATCTTTGACAGACGATCGTCCATCGCAGGTGGCCAAGAAGAAAAAGGAGCAGACGAGTGCAGAGAAAATCGGCGAGAGTTCGAATCGATTTCACGAATCGAACTTCCCCGCTCCGCCTCCGATGCTCGAGGAGTGGAGTAAAGTAGAATCCGGTAATCCCCTCGATGGATCCATTGGTGAATACGAGTTTGAACAATCGTTATCGACGGCTATTCGCCAGAAAACGGACCAGTCAAATCGCAAGAATAATCGGCCCAAACCGCAGCTTCCTGTCGATGAATCAGATTGCAAGCGGCCAAAACTGAAAGAGGACAAAATTCGTAAGAGAGGCCCTAAAAATGATCTATCTAGCCAATCTAGTCAACCAAAGAAGCTATTACCCGCTAACCCGAGGCCCAAAATTAAAGCCAGCGTTGACCCGTTCTTTAGGACGACAGATGACAAAGAGTATAAGACATATTGTCGAGTCGAGCCAGCTGACTCAGCCAAGCCTAAGGATGCGAAAGTATCTTTGAAAAATTTAACGCCTTTCGCCGATCTGAAGAAGGGAATTAAGTCAAAAAACGGGTTAAATCGTAAACCGCAATCAAACAGGAATGCCGGGCCTTTGAAATCGGGAAAGTCCAAATTACCAGCGATGGAGACGGAACAGCTCCACCCGTCCTGGCAAGCAAAAAAGAAGTTGCAAATTGCTACGGCTCCGTTCCAGGGGAAGAAAATCGTTTTTGACGATTGAATGTTGGAATCGAAAGCGAAGGATTGCAGCCGCAGTTCACAGCCGATCAGATGAAACCCTCCATGCTGCAAAACCTGTAACCTCCACATTTTAGTTTATACCCATGGAGGGTTACAGTTGACCATGAACCGACCATGGGACGTTACCAGCTTTCCATGGAGGGTTACAAAAAGATTCATTTTGAGTAATTTTGATCCCTTTGATCTGAAATATTGAGGGTGGACTCTTTTGAAGTTTAGGATTATTACATTTACTGCTTATTTCTTGGTAGCAATGCCAACAATTCTGTTCACGCCAATGGTGTAACCCTCCATGGATTCTAAATTTTCAAATTCAATTAAAAACTCGAAGATTGTGATTCTGATATTTTTCTTGATTTTTTTCAATAGTAGGAAGGTCCTGGGAGCATGCAGGAATTTTTTCAAAGAGGTGAAATTTTAATTTTTTTCCAAATTGAAAATTGACAGTTATTTGGGAATCAACCATATATTACTAACAAACATTGGAAAAAGCTAATTCAATAAAGGACAAATGAAAAAAATAGCACTTAATTGACTAATTTACTAACCAATTTAACCCAATGCACAGTTGAACAGTTGGATTCAAATTTAATAATTTTCCACTATTTACATTATTTACAATGTTGATACGATGGCATTTAGACGATGTGCTTTCTCCCTTTGCTTTACCCCGTGTGCTTCAGAGCTCTCCTCATTTTCGCCAAGGAGAACCAAATAAGTTTACGTTGCCCTTCTGCTCCGCTTCCGCTGATTTGCCAGAGCCGATGTCTGTACTCGGGATGTCTGGTCACGAAACTGTTGAGCACTGTAAAATGGCGCATTTTCAGCATGGAAATCAAACAAACGTCAACCTGTTATGGGTCATTCCTGCGCAAAGTCTTTTTAACAATGCTGGCAGCTTTGAATTGGGTGCAGGGTCAGTCTGAAAGAAAGGGTGATTTTGGAAATGCTACTACTTGAATCCGGGTTGGGTTGGTCGCGTTCTCCATAGGAGAATGGGGAGTTTCAGTCGGCATCATGGCGTGGAAGATTGTACGGCGTATGTACCTAAATATTTTACCTTTCAACATTGGTTGGGATATCGGCGAGCTGAATCCGACGTCTTCGTTGGGGTGAGATTCCACAAAATCGCGAATTATACTGAGTCCGTTGCCTTTACCTCGGCTGCTCTTCCTCACGAAGGCTGTGTCGAGCGTTGTCAGGGCATAATACTGGTTTCCACGTTCGATGTGCTGCCCTGAATAAAAAGAAATATTTTTTAGCATTTCTGTAATTTTTCGAAATAAAAAGTGGGTACTTGGTTTTGAACGAATTGTTCCTTTTTGCTGCTGCAAGGCTTGAAAAGTTCAAGAATGCCAAGATCAAGATTTCAACGCCTTGAGATTTTGTTTCTCTATGACTGGTGGAATAGGTTAGGTACCTCATTCGGTAGGAACCTATACCTTTTCGTTTGATGGTGTAGAAGGCTATGGGTTTGCTTTTGAACCACAACAGTCTGACGACATCCTGGGGATCAGGGACGTCGAATTCGCATTCGTCTCTCGATATGTCAGGAGTCTCTTGGCTGTAGTAAATTATCCTGTTCAGGATGTAATGCTTGAGAAGGTCGTCTTCATTGTCAGCCTGTAAACATAAACTTCCTTCCTTGAGCTACACCGATTTGAAAAAGAAAAAAAACAAAATTAGCCATTTTTCCTGTTTCCTATAAGGGAATCGTCTGAATTAACTCGTGCTCAAAAACGTTCACACGTCAAAAAATTCATGATCTCAAAAACAATTTTTTTGGGTTCTCAAAAACATGATCTCAAAAACATTTTTTGATTGGATTCCCCTGACAATATGCATCAAGTTGGAGCAAACCACAACTTTTAGGACCAACCGCGCCAAAATCGGATCAGCAGTTCGATACGAAGTGGCTGGACGAAATTTTGGCCAAAAATTTTGTGGTTTGCTTCAACTTGATGCATACTGTCTGGGCAATCCGATCGGAAAAGGTGAAGGGGTAAAAAAAAACATCAGATGTTTTTTTTTTGGACCCCTTCACCTTTTCCTACAGATTCTGTAGCTTATCCACTAAAATCAATTATGGCACAGACTCCAAAGTTGAATGTTCAAGTGAGGAGTTGTCCTTGGTACTGAGCTATTCAGTAAAAAGGGTCCTACGATAGGTATAGTTTCCTTATCATTTCAAATGGAAACAAATGGCTGTCAAAATATTTTTTTCCATTTGCATTTTCATTTTTTATTTTTCAGTTTTCCAAGCTTTTTTGCAGTTGGTTTTATTTATTGTTAATTTTTTTATTTCAATTAGCTCTCCTCTTTACCGTGTGCCATCCATCGCTTTTCCCGCGATCTGTTAAATAGTCTTCCAGGCTCATCCACGAGTTTTCTTGTTCTTCCGAATCGCCTGAAATCAACAAATTCAAAGCGGATTGATAAAAAAGCTCTGGTTGATCTAAACGGTATGAATCGGTAAAAACTGCGTTATTTGAATTTGAATATTGCCATCAAATTGTGGGTAAATCAGACACATCAATTCCTCGAAACTTCCGAAATTGAAAGCGTTTCTAATTTTTGGAATTTATGTATAAGTTAGATCTTAGATCGTTCTGAGAAATATAGAAAATCTGGTAAGTATGAGGTTAAGGTGCAGGTGTGGATTGAAAATAGTGATTCTGACAAGGGTGGAGGAAATTGTATCACCAACATGTCGTGTGACACACGATGTATTCAAAGCTGGTGTCCACCCGAGCGATAGTTAAACTATCTCGTGGCATCAACCTTTCGCACCTGAAACAGACGTCTTATGCACATATCGACAATTTAAACAAATGAAGAGCAAAAAATTATTAATACATTCCGTGCCGGCCCTTTCTTGGTTTTTCACATAGGTAGTTATTTATTATGAATGTAGGTACCTACGCTTGGAATAAAGGGAAATTCAACGTTAAATTCGGAAAAATGTACAAAACAATTGAAAACCAGTGGTGCGTAGATAACACACAATACTTCCATATTTTGAAACGTAAAATTGTGACACAATTTGATCATATTTTGACTGCTTTTAAGGGTTTTTAGGCCAAAAATATCGAAAAATTCATTATTAAAATTTTAAAATTCGCCCGAAATGAAAAACCGCCACATTTTCGGAATGTAAAAAATATCCACATATTTTGCAAGGTAAAACAAAGATTTTAAGACCAAGAACGCTCAAATCGGTTCATTTTTGTGGCCGGAAAAAAATAAAATAGAAAACACTAAAAATGCAAATATATCGGAAGAACTGTGCGTTATCCAAATTCCGATTAAACAGGGCGTTAGGTCTTGCCGAGACAAACATTTCAGTTCAAGAAATTTGAAAAAAGGTTGAGAAATGAGGGAGTTATGGCCATTTTTGTAAATGACCACAGACGGACAGACGGACGTAACGGACACACGGACACACAGACACTTGTTCGGGAAGTGATTCTGAGTAAATGTGTATAAGAAAAAGTTTTTTCTGAAGCTCCGTTCCGATTCTCGATTTTAGGACGATCACAATACTTCCATTTACTCTGTAAATATGGAAGTAAAAATCGTTTTATAGCGAGGAAACGTGAGGTCACTCTGGATAATGGGCAAAAAAATTCTTGTATTATTAGTAGAGGAAGAAATTTAAAGGCATCATGCCTTACCCTTCCACCCCCCCCCCCGCCGCAAGATAATAAAGCGTCCCGCGTTCAAGAATTTATTTTTATCCGAGTTTATTGTAGGAAAATAGTATCATCCTCTCGACACGCGCTGATAAGATCGAATTGGCTGACCAGGACTGTCAAGAATTGCTTTACTAAAAACGGGCGCCCTATCTTTATTCGGGTCATGAGCCCCACGCACGTGATAGCGATAAGAGATCGCTACAGTGTCACGAGAGTTGATCAGGGACTATGAAAATATTGAAGAGTTGGTTTATTTCGGGTTGGCACCTTGATACATACATTGAGCACTTGGGATGGTAGGTTGTATCTACTAGGTACATATCCTACTACAATGAATATAATAATTAGAAATTATTACGCGAGTTATACTGGGGTGGGAGTATACCCGTGGTATGCCAAAAATCTCGTAAGGTAAAAAGTTCCCATTTCGACTGTGAAGGTGCAACACTGCCCAATCCGTTTGCCATGCGATCTTTGGACGCATGATATGCCAAGTTGCCTCCAATTCAAAAAAAGCCTGCAGGGTCACGTTTGTGGGTTTTCAAACTCTGCCTGGTATACATTAAATCATCTGATATATCGGGCTTATCAACTTGAGTTTTGAGTACATAGTTTTTTGTATGAAAGTGTGGATGCCTCATCGAAAGGTGTTTGACATTAAAAAATTGGCAAACACGTTTGACATTACCAAATCTGACAACCACGTTTGACAAACGGATTTTTCAGTGAATCTCTGGCAAGATTTTTATTTTTCTAATTATCGTTTTACTCCCATCTAGGTAGGTCCTACTTAGGTATGTACTTCGCAAACAAGAATGTTGGTGATAAGATATGTCAAAATAAAAATGTAGCCACCTATCTATTGTCATTAGGTAGATACGCATTCCACAAAATATAGACCCATCTACCTATAACATATTATTCACCCAGAAAAAAGAGTACCTATGTAAATTTTAAAATTGAGCGCAAGCTCACTTACCTCTTGCAATCCATTTTGGCCCGGCAGTTATTCAGCGTTTTGAACTCGTTTTCTAAGAATGAGTGCAGAATAAGTTGAGCATAGGGTCGATGATATAGCTACCTCGATGACCCCACTATCTTATCTGGGAAAAGACAGTACAAACATAACACAATAGATGTTGCGGTAAGGAAAAAATGTAATCGCAACTTACATCATCGTGTTGGTGTGAATTTGTATCTCCCCTTGCAAATATTTGACAAGTTATTGAATAGATGATGACCCAGATTTAAATTTTAAAAAAGCTGAGTTCTTTTTTTTTCAAACAAAATTTTAAAATTCAAAATTTGAGGAGTTTTAGACATTGTCTTTGACCTTTGCGTAGTTTTTTTCATAAACAAGCCGTTTTCAGATTTTAAAAAATGATGACTGCCTTTTTGTTTGTAGGAAAGCCAACATATTTTATTTTCCTTAATCTCAGAATGAACAAATCTGATGTTGAAGATGGAAGAGAGAAAAGAATTTGGATTCGAATTTGGTCAGTAAAAGTATAATAGCCTAATAGCCTTTTTCGGCAGTATTCCACAATTGAAGCTTTGGAGGCATACAAATGTGTTTCAGGCAATCATGATTAATATAATGTGATTAATTAAATAATGTGACTTCCTACTCACTGTTTCCTTGTTGACACGTGACGTGTAAAAATGGTGGGTAAATCATGCGACACGTGACGCGTGACGTGAACCCCTTGGACAGTTGAGCAGAACTGCTCGTTACAATTTACGTTGAGAAGTTGAGACTAACCAATTTCCTGGTCGTTTCTCTCGCTCTGCCGATCATCCCGTCCTCTCCCTCTCTCACATTGCCTATGGGTGCATCTACTAACAACGCGTCCATTTAGGATGCGGGGGCTTTCGAATTTGTTTTGAGCCTTTCAGTACTTGAGCAAACAATTCTAAAATATGATTGAAGTTCGATCATTGAACTATAAATTCTAGCTGTAGGTAAATTACTTGAGAACGGAGAAGTGAGCCGTTCAAATTGAACTCCGGAAAACGCGCCAAGCTCCAGCAAGGGAGAATGTAGTTCCTAATTCAACCACCTAGCGCTAACGAGCTTCCTGGTACCGCGCGTGGCCCGTCATCGCGTCTTTAAAATCGGGTGAAATTCCGGTGTTTGTGAAACATTGCTCTTTTTATTATGAAAAGAATATGTTAGGTACCACCAGTAGTCTCACAAAACGTCGACCTCGTCTCGCGAAAATCTAGGCTAGCAACACTGGCGAATCTCCGTATCAGCAAACGTCAACATCAACAATGGCGGATTGTTTCTCCCTTGGTTTACGTGCGTGACAAGCTTAGCTTTATTTTTGCCATATCTCTGGCAAATTTAAGAGTGCGGGTTAAAAAAAACCGAATTTGTGTTAATTTTCGCGTGTTTCGAGTGTGGTTAAAGTGATGCCGCGAAGCGACCTGTATTGAGTTCACCGACGCCTGTTAGGTGAGTCCTCGTGTGTTTTGAACTATTTTTCCCCATCTGCCCAATCTTTCTGCCGTAGAAATCCGCTGATTTAACGCTTATGTACTGCAGATAATACTGTAATTTCTCAAGGTTCTCACATGTTTGCCCAAAGTTACCTTTTTGTTAAATCAGCGTTAACGCAGTCGGAATGACCTGCCTGCATGTTTGATCGAGCTATCGACTATTTTGTAACATTTTACAAAACAATTGGGGTTTTGCAATCTAGAATACAATATTCTTGCATCGCGTTATTTTTGTTTCATACCACAAACACACGTTTCCTAAGAATTAATTCGCGATTTTCATAGTTATTACCTATTTTTGCCGTTGAAAAAATTATTTTATCGAAAATAGCTGGTATTCATAGTAGTGTTACTATCTTGCGCGAAATTCGAAAACAGATACACTAATGATTAACCAGCTTTTCGTAATGCTTTTCATAGTTCTGTATTATAACTGTGTCAGGCCGGGGGAAGATTGAGGATGCTGTGTATCAGGAGAGGGTGCGTATCCATGGCGACGCGAAGCCAATAGTCTGCGCAAGCGTATTAGGTTATGCCACCCTGGGGGCTGCTGCCCCCCGGACGTGCTCAGTTTCCTGCTCTTGTCCAATCAATTCGGGCTACCAGATTCGCTTGCTTCCAAGGTAAATAATATATGGTTTATGGATGGGGAGGCATGAAAATTCTTGTTTTGCTATTATTGAAATTATCGTTGAAGCCAGTGATTTCTCTTGTTAATTTACACGGGCTTGGTTTCAAATGAACCAGTTTCATCTTATGAGGATGCTTAATCAGAATCTGATCTCCGGGAAAGGGTGTTCGCCTAAAGTGCGCCACCCAAACAACCCCACCCTTTACTCAGCTGTGGATTTTTTTGGCAACGTTTTCCAATCGATGCTACTTATTTCATCAGATCAAGCCCTTAGCGTTCATGTGGATTCGTTATCCTGTTTTATCGGTTTTCGAGGATTCTTGGTTCAGCAATTTTAAATCTCAATTGATCCAAAGATGTCTTTGCAGGTTTTTTACGTTAAAAACACGTTTTTAGCCACTGGACCGTGAGTGCGTGTCTGCCACCAAAATTCCGTCTTATTCCGTAAATGGGGGGGGGGGGGGGGAGGTAAATTGTCGAGATGAAACTTTTTTGCCGGGTTTTGTATGGATTCTCTCCCAGTCAGTACGCGCTTCGTCGAAAATAACGGTTTTTTGTGATTTAGTATTGGGAATTTGGACCGCCACTTCTAGTTACCTACATATCGCAACCACCTAGGTACCTACCTCCAACAAAAAATATCTGCATTCTCCTACTGGTTGCTCGAAAACTTCCCAAAATCCAAACTCGAAAATTCTTCCAGATCGCAGAGCGTGAGATATGAAAAGGTTCGGCCATCTCACGCGGGCTGACAGTAAATCTCGATTTTCTCGTAATACGCGATCGGATCACGGAATCGGACCTCCGGTGATCGATTCTCCTCACCTTTTAGCGAAATCTCCCTAAATGCCTTGCCTCGCTATTGGTTTAATTTCGGGTTTCTCGAAAGCTCCGAATCGCCGCCGAGTCCGTTTTTCTCGGCCCGAGGATTCCCTTCCTGGTCATCTTTTTTGCCGATCCTTCGTCCACTTCTTGGTAATTTCGGTTTGCGTAATAGCATCGTCTTCGAAATTGATGGATTGATTCCCGTTTAATGCCCGAAACGTGATTCTCCCCCTCATGAGCTTCGCTAGAGATTTCCCGCCGACATTGTTGAGTAACGTGTAATCATTCGTGGCGACTTACCTACAGTATCGATCGGACAAGATGAATTTTCCATTTTGGGGGCCGAACAATATTATAGGGATCTGTATGTTAACTTGATTAACTTTTTCTCTCATTAACTTGAGATTAAAATTTGAAAAAGTCTTGAAAAGATTTCTGTCCTTTTGGTCACCCTGAATTTTTTTTATCGGATCCGCTCGATAAAATGCAACAAGTTGGAGCAAACCACAAAGTGTAAGATTAATTTGATCAAAATCGGGTCGGCCGTTCGATACAAAGTCCGGTCCCGCAAAGGTGGCCAACATGGTTTTTTTGTGGGCATAAATATTTAGTCTCCCTATTGACTCAACGTTTTTCCCATACTTTGGAAATCTGGGTTGAATTGGACAAAAAAACGGCTGGGATGGTGATTTGAATTGTTTTTACAGCTGAAATATGCGTTTTAGGCAGAAACTTTTGTTGCTAGTCGTGCCAATAAATTCGGGACGCGAATCTTCGACACAATTTCGATGTGGACTTGAAGTTGCACGAGATAAAAAAAAACGTTCGTCCTTGCTCTGTCTCGTTCTCTTTCGTCTCGAAACGCGCAGTTTGGCGTCCCCCGAGTCGTCGGATTTTTTATTTTGCATTCCGCGGGAAGTTGGACTTTTTATTTCCTCTCGGGACCCGACTCGAGAACATGGCTGAGCCTTGTTTGGTCTTAAATATTTCAGACTGGGTCGTGGATAATTTTAGGGGTGCTGTGAAAGATCTGGGTAGTTAAAAAATATTCGAAGAAAAAAGCTTGAAGCTCGAGTTAGTTTCAACTTCGGGATAGTTTGTTCCTGAAAATTGCTTTAAAGGTGTAGTCGCGCAGTATTCTTTTCTCTGAAATATATTTGACGTCTTTTGAGAATATTTTGTGTTAGTACTACCGAAATATTTGTTGTTGTCTTACGTAGGTTTCAATACTCCTCAGGTTAGAAGCAGTGTTGGGCAGTAATTGTTTATTTTGGTAATAATTCGTTAATTATTAATTATCCTCAAAATTGACAATTAAAGTAATTGTTATTTACGTTCAATTAACAACTACTGTAATTTCAAAATTTATTAATTGCAATTACTTTTTGCCCAACACTGGTTATGGGTTGGGACTAGTGATGGGCAAATTCCCGGGAATTTATTTTTGGGGAATATTCCCGGGAATATTCCCGAGTGGGGAATTTATACGGGAATTTATGTTTTTCCTCATTAAAAATGTTAATATTAAGGAAGTACACACCCAGTAACATAATTAGGTACAAAGTAAGTGCGAGGACGAGTAAAAAATGAAATTTTATTAAATAATTATTGATTACAAACTTCTGAAAATGAAAAAATGAAGAAATTTTAGTCGAAGTCCGAGCCGGATTGAGTCATTTCTTCAGAAGAATCCTCGGATCCAGATGGGATAGGTAGAGGTGGGTTAGTGGGCAGCTCGTTGCTGGTTGATTCCACAGTGTCTTTGAGGATGGAGTAATTGTGGCCAATGTACCTACGTTATTTTTCCCGCCCTTTCCAACGTTAGCCGGTTTCTTTTTTTTTGAATGAATCCAGCTGAATCTGCTGAAGGTCCTTTCGGTAGCTGCAGATGAAGCTGGTGCAGAGAGGATTCGACATGCTACCTTCGAGAGCTCGGTATTTCCCAGGAAGCCTGTCCACCAATCGATCGGGGACATTTTTCTCCCTGCTTCATCATTCAGGCATTTCCACAGAAAAGGTTTTCCCCAAACCCCATCTCGTTTGCTTCGGTAACCCGCAAGTTCTGCCATAGCCTGGGATTCATTAACTGGCATTTTGTCTGCCAGGTCACTGATGAATTCCATAGCGTCAATGATTTCCACGCTAGTACACTCAGATCCCTGGGAATGAGGATTAAGCAGGCAAGCGGCCAAATGAATGGGTTTTACAGCATTTGCTTTTCGATTTTGGAATTTGTTTATTCTTCCATCTTCTTCCTCTCCTTCGATTTCTGATTTGGGGTTGACATCTGACATGGCGGATTTAACGCTTAAGCGTTAAAGGCAAGGTAGGTAAGTAGCAAAAGTACGGGCGATCAAGCATCAAGCAATCAATCATCAGCAAGATTTTATACAATAATTATAAAAATATTTTTTATTAAATTTAAGAAGAAAAAAGTAAATTCCCCATTTTTGCCGGGAATATATATTTTGGGGAATATTCCCGGGAATTCCCCAGTTTCCCGGGAATATTCCCCGGGGAATATTCCCGGTGCCCATCACTAGTTGGGACAGCTAAATTTGCACGCTGCTTTCGGATTCGAAAATACCTGGAACTTCGAGAATTTCGACCCATAAATTGCCCCATAGTCAAGCCCCTTACAATAACAGAGGGAGAATCCGGGTTCAATTTTCGGCCAGGAGAGAATTTTTGGGCCAGATGCCAACTTATTTTCAATTCGTTTACTGTATCACCTGGTGCTATGAAAGAGCGAAATTTTTTTACCGAAATTTTTTGGTATTCGAACCAATTCGAACTGCAGTTGGGTGAGGTTCGACTGGAAGGCAAGGGAGATGGTGCACCATCGTGTTAACCCTTCCCTTCTGGTGCGTCTTGGAAGTGGAACGTGCGTGGGTAGGAGATCAGCTCGGTGTCGCCTCAGCCTTCAGTGCCGATTGTATCGTTCGCGTGTTAACGTGCGTGCGCCCTGTGTGAAATCAGTGTTGACAAAATTCGACTCGGCCCTGCCGAATTGACATTCTGGATAAATCTAGACTGAGGTAAATTATTGTTGTATTTTCCCCTTATTGTACAACAGGTGGTGTATGTGATGGTGAATCTGATTCTTCTACCATGCCCTCCTGATATTAAATTTTTAATCAATAATTCAAAAAATACCAGATTAGAAACTCTGTTTGATAATATATTGTTTTTAGTGCAAGGAAGAGAACTTGATTTTCATCCCCTATCGTAAATGCCCATTTAAAAAGTTATCTTTTTTTAGGTGCAATTAATTCATTTTTGATTAACCTGTCATGTTGTTCACTGACATGAAAACAGAGTTACCTGCCGGTTCGTTTTATGATTGCTGAGCCCCACCTCCGTTTCAGCATAGGTATCATTAGATGAACTGACTCTGGATGTTATCAGAGTGGAAAAAAATTTCAAAACGCACTAAAAATTGAAATATTTAATGCCGCATAGATTCAAGGCGAAAATTTCAGTTTTACTCCTTCTATTATTCAATTTCCGATTGGTAGTTTGTCGTAGAATTTTATTCAAAGTTGATTTTTGTTTCTTGGTTCATTTCCTTGAAATCGTCACGAATGTTTTTGTTTTGAGACGGCCGCCGGCTCTTTTTCCTTATGAACGTTTAAATATTCTGTCGATATATGGTATGAGGTTATCGCGTTTGATGATTCACATCGTATTGGCTGCGTTCTTAAAAATATTCCAAGGATGTACGAATCGATAAAATACCAAGTGCCATTTCAAGTTCAGACTGACGCATTGCCACTTGTTCAGAAACTGATTCAGAGTACAGACGATGAATTGTACCTTCTAGTAAACATTTGTCTGAACCTTCGATCCGATTTCAACTTTTCCCGCCTCCACGATTTTCCACTTTGTATTTGGAATTTTTGTATGCTCGATCGTTTGGAAAAAGACTCTTATTGAAGATGACTTCTTGGTGGGATTTGATGATTCATAGGCTAGATTGGCGTAACAAACAAGCCTGAAACGCACAAGGCGTATCTGCGTAGGATCACCTCGTTCATAGCAGTTGTATTCTTCCACTGCTTCTGCAGAATTTCAGAGCAGTTCGCTGTTCTTTTTCTGTAGACAGTTATTTACATTCCTTCGCCTCTCCTAACGATCTTTCAAAAACGTGAATTTTCTTAATTGGGACTTGGAGGCTCAATAATCTGATATAATATATTTTTATATTATAAAAACAATCTATCCCATGCTCCGAGAGTTCTAATAATCTTCTTATCAAAATATGGAAATATTGCGTGTTATCTAAGCACCAGTCCTCCGTGGGTTTTTTTATAGCAGTGCAATGCTCATTGCTTTCACCTCCTTCATCATCAGTTCCACAATATATCCTATCCAAAATTGCGTCTCGTTTGAATTATGGTCTTCAGAACCCAAATTCAGTTCGAGTATAAGAAAAAATGGCGCTCAACCTTGATAAAATTCTTCACGATGAATCATCGGATTGATTGGAGAGGAAAGAAGCAGTAAACAAGATAATTACATTCGTGTCGCAAAGAACTTCTCCGCCGATTCAAAACGATTACTTAATTGGCAGCTATTGGAAATAATTTTAATAAATTACAATAATAATAGATTTTTGCGTTTTTTAATTTTTGTCGATTCACTTGACGCTTTAAATGTGAAGTCCCCTTTCAAGTTTTTTCTCCTCGACTGATTGGAAATGGAGATATTTTATGGAATGGCCTTGATTTCAGTATTATCCAACATTAGTAATCAGATGACATTCTCTTGTCTCCCTTCGATTTAATCTGAGGGGTTCCTTGTTTTTCGTCGATTTCCCTTCGTCGGATATTAAATGCGTCGTCGAGCCGAATTATGTAAATTCGTCTTCTCCTTCTTGATTTACTGCATGAATAAACGTCATTTGGACGTCCCTAATCCGACCAGCTAAACGATCCTGATTGCCTCTTGGTTTTCTCGAAATTTCTATCCACGGCCCGTAAATTATTAATTTGGTCCCGAATTAGGCGCCAGTGGGGTTTGTTTTTCTTGTTGGTTTTGTTGGACTCGACCGAAGAATTAGCTATTAGGATCAAAAATATGAAATGTCGAAAAAACGCTGGTAAATATTAAAAGCCGAATAAAATCAAAATACGGCAGGTTTCCGGTAAAGCCAATATCAACATAAAATGTTATAATTAATCAATATAATAATTAAAATAATAATAATAACAACGACAACAGCAACAACATCAAGAACAACAACAACATCAACTACAACAACAATAATTAAAATAATAATAATTAATTAATCGAAATAATGTAATATAATAGAATCGGTTATCTATTATTATTATCTATATCTATTAATATCTGATATTATTATACATAGTTATCACGCGACAGACCGACACGACGTTCAGACCACAGACCGTCTGGACAGACCAATTCTTTGGTGATTTTCACTTGCAAATTCATTGATAATTTTTTTAGAAATACGGTTCCATAGATGAATAACGGCTTTAAACGAAGTTTTTGTCAGTGACACTTTCTAAAATTGTCTACCAATATTTCCAACTTTTTCCGGCCTTTTTTGGGACTATTTTCCCAAAAAATTTTAGTTTTTTTCCCCTTTGGCCACTAAAATGAACTGGTTTCAGCGTTTTCGGCTACTATATCGTGCTTCTTTGAACTTTTTATCGAAATATCGCCGATATGGTCTAAAACTAGTGACTATGTATGGAAGTACTGTGTGTTATATGCTCTCAACTTTTCAATCGGTTTTCCTCTCTGTGCAGGAAAGTACCGAGAGAAAGAAGTCGGTCTCACTAATCGATCCGCTCTCTCTTCTCATAATTATCCATCATGTCCGTACTCTTTGTGTGACTGGAAGGGAAGGGAACGCGAAGAATGGAAAAGAGAAGTTGATCCCTTCATTACCAAAACTCACTATTCGGCTGCTGCTGTTCTCTGTCGAAGACTAGTTTTCAAACGTTGACTTTTTGAGTCATTAATAGTCAATAGTACAATAGTCAATAACAGTCATTAATAGATAGTAATAGGTACTTCGAGAATTTCCAGAGGTGCGTAGATAACATCCCATACCTACTTCCACATTTCGGAAAGTAAATTTTTGTCTCGAATTGGTTGTATTTTGACCACTTTCGAGGCAATGAGGATCAAAAATGCCAAAAAAAAAAAAACAAGCTACGGGATAACACACAATACGTCTATATTTTGATGCGCAAAATTTTTAACCAAAGCTTTTTAACCAATAGCAGCTAATTCTAAGAGCTGCTCTTAGACAACGTTTGTTAGCCATTGTTGTTGAACATTAAAAAAAAAATCATATGGCTCTTTGAATAATTTATATCTTGAAACGAAATACGAGCAGATCGGTTCACCGGTTACTGACAGCGCTAGTTAAAATCGTCCGAAAAGGGAAGTCGCCGTTTTTACACACTCGGTTATTATTATTTCGGGCCGCTTTTACACGTACCGTTACCACGGATGCATATGCGGGTTAATAAATTCGGCAAGCCGATTCCACGTGTGGCCGTGGTGGTCATCAGCCTCGGGCCGTGAAGAAGCCGCGGATCGGATGAAAACAACGGGCGAGAGCTCCGTTAGGGCGAATACCAGACCTTCTTCCGAGCCCCCGCTCAACGCCGACTCTTCACGGCCCCGTCTGGAATCGGAAAGTCGTCGTCGTTCTTGTTACCGTATGAAGATAACACGCAGTACTTCGACATTTTGATGCGTAAATTTTTTTATTTAATTCCACCGAATTTTGACTGCTTTCGAGGCTGTATAGGTAAAAAATATCAAAAAACGCTGCTAAGTAGATTAGTGACATGGGTACATTATTTGTCTGGGTATCTCAGAACATAAAGTTCAAATAGTTGGAGTAGGTCGGTTTATCATCATATCATTCATGGAGTAATGGTCCATGGTGAGCTCGATGGTGCTTAAATGGTACGTTTTCACAATGATGAATAAATAGCAAAAAGAAAATATGCGTGCCCCAACCCCTCCCGGGATTCAACCCTCACCAGCGCCCGGCACCCCTACCCCTCCCAACCATCCCTTACAACATCCGCCCCTCTCATTCCTCGCCGAAGACCCTCCTCCACCTTACCTACCCTACGCCTCCCTTCTTAATTGAAGAGTTTTCCTCCAAAACTGCATTCATCCACTTTCGAGTTTTGTCGATATCGATTTCGTTTTTTCGATTTTCGATTGCTTATAGGTACCAAAGCTGCTATGAATCGAAATCGAAAAACGAAATCGATATCGACAAAACTCGAAAGTGGATGAATGCAGTTTTTGAGAAAAACTCTTCAATTAAGAGGGAGGCGTAGGGTAGGTGAGGTGGAGGAGGGTCTTCGGCGAGGAATGAGAGGGGCGGATGTTGTAAGGGATGGTTGGGAGGGGTAGGGGTGCCGGGCGCTGGTGAGGGTTGAATCCCGGGAGGGGTTGGGGCACGCGTATTTTCTTTTTGCTATTTATTCATCATTGTGAAAACGTACCATTTAAGCACCATCGAGCTCACCATGGACCATTACTCCATAAATGATAATATCATCATATTATGATGATAAACCGACCTACCTACAGTTTTGGAGGAAAACTCTTCAATTTCTGTCTACCTTAGCGTGCGGCGGACGGATAAAAAATGTTTATTGTTTATTCGTGTTCCCCTACTACGGGGGAACTTTTGTGGCAGATTATAACTTTTTAATTTGTACTATTCCTGTGGTAGGTATATTAGGTGGTTGGTAAATTACCTGAGGTAATTAAGTTAATCCTGTATTCATATGGGTAATAGAGAAAGACAAGTAAAAGTGTAAAATGTCCGAAACATTCCGGGAAAAATCGACCGCGGAGTTCGAGTACTCGAGTTCGTTTAACCGCGATTCCACAAAGGATCGCCCAAGACGTGGAAGGGTTAAACTGTCACTAATCCAAGACCGTTCACCCTCGTCGACCGGCGGTGGAACAAATTCTACAAAAATGTACGCTGTCTTGGATTTTTTTTCGGCCGTTTTTCTCCAGCTCTTTCGTGGGCTTGCCGGACCTTGAAAGTGTCTTTCTTCATAGGAGAAGATGGCTTTCGTGTCGGAGGGGGAACGTCTGCCAGTTCCAACTAGCTGATTGTCGACTTCCCACTCGGGAAACCTACGGAATCGACCGTAAGTCGTCGTCGATTGGGTCCTCTGCCCACGACGACGTCCTGCATGTGCGATGGAAACAGCTGTTGTTTACAAACATCCATTGATATACGATCAATTTAGGTATAAATGGGTATATCGAGGGTTTCAAAGCCACCTGTCGTATCACGTTTTCGCCAACTTTTCAGGAGAGCCCAAAAACTGATTGGTGACCATGGCGGTGATGAAATATTGTTTTTTTTTGTATTGAGCGTAATTTATGATATTTCGAGATTTATGAGTTATTGATAAACCACTGGTTTTATCGATCAAAAAATCTATTGATTGCAAAAATAAAAATAAAATCGAATTTTTGGTGATACGACAAGTGGCTTTAAAACCCTCAATATAGCTTTTCCTCGTCAAATTCAGAATTTTCAATATGGCACTAAAGGTACTGTGGAAATGGACGATCTGTCGCAACTGTGGAAGGAATTGAGGAATGTCCTGCAGGAACTGGAGAAGGGCTTGACAAATCTTGACCTGGGTGATGAATAGGTACCTCCTTATTTAGGTACGTAAATTTCTGAAACGAATCGATTACATTTTGACTACCTATTTCAGAGGGCTAAAAATTTCAAAAAACACAATAAGCCAATTTACAAAAAACTATCTACAATCAAAAGACCCCAAGTTACCGGAATAAAAAATACCCTTCTTCCGTGCTATGATTTAAAGACCAAGAACGCTCTAATCGATTAATTCATTTCTGTGGCCAGACAAAATAATAACCGACTTCAAAGAAGGGGATTTTCCGTCGCTTTTACTCGTGATTTCAGTTCTCCTTTGCCAAAGAATGGGGAATTTCCCCAGAATTTTTGAAAACAGAATTTTTCCGTCCCCAATCCGTCGTGATTTCTCCATGCTTTGAGTTCGATTTTTGGCTGAAGGAGTTGACGTCAATTTGTACGACGTTCTTCAAGGAGGAAAATATTTCCGCTCACAAATCAACCTTCGATCTGATTTTCAATTTTAAGACAAATTTTATAATTTCATTTATAAAACCGCAACCTTGGAAGTAAATATAGTATTTCGGACTCTGAAAATTGAAATCAATTGAAACTCACAATTTTCTATAGTTTTAAAAGACCTGCTGAAATCGGACTGCCGAAAAATTTAGCGTAAAGCAACAGTATACGGCTCGGCCTTCACTGGAAATAGTTTCGATTCGACACAGAAAACATAGCAGACCATTTTGGCGCAGGTAACGGAAGCGAAGCGTCTGTGACGTGAAGCGTTAACAACAAAAGTCGACTAGTCCTTAGTGGATGTCCAGTTCCGGCCCTCAGTCCGAGCCGATCTGCGCGACAGAGCCTATTTCCTGCCTGTATCTGCCATTCTAACTATCCGAGTGCACTTCCGCTAGATGCAGTGCTAGTTAGACAACGAGGGCCACTGCTTAGATCAGCTGTATCCTCAACATGAACGTGTAAACGAGAACCTCCTCTCATTTATTGGGTCAGCTTATTTTACGATGCTATATCGATCTATCGAAAATCGAGGGCAGAATATCGATGAGTCGATTGCATCGAAATTTACCCGAAATTTTCTCGAAATGAGGGGTTCGACTGTTTCCGCGATCTCAAGTCGTCCATTCAATAGAGCACAGTCTTTCCCTAATAAAATGTGGTAATTTTGGATTTTGGATGTGTTGTTTGAGGCTAAGAAGGTGAGGAATCCGAGTTTTCGTATTTCGATCTGACTTGCTCCCTCCGCAATTATCGAAGACCCACCACATTTTGGCATTTTTTTCGGAGTTTCGCCTGTAGCTCCTTTCCATTGCGTTTTACGGCTTTTTGCAATATAATATATTTTGCGTAAAAGTATATTATACTAACTTGTAGAGCATTAAATTTCCTACGAAATCAATTCCATGAGTTTTTCGTAGGCGCGATAGTTTCGGAGCTGCGGACCGGCAAAAGGGTCACTAAAAAGCTCCAGACCGGTCATAAAAAGCTACAGACCTATTAGGTACACTTAAATAAGTGCACTTGTCTAGTGGTAGTGATGAAGATCGTCAAAGTGAAGGTGACTTCTTTTCATGGAAGTGATCCCCCACAGCTTAATGTACGGGTAGGCATGGGGTGGGCACCTAACTTGGAATTTTCAATTTTTGGAATTTTCGTGCTTAGTCGACAGTCGGGTATTTAGACGCGCAGTATTCCGTTACCTACTTTTTTTGTGGGATACGGAATAAAAATTTCAAACCATCGTCGAGGTGGGATGACTAACGGCAGGAAACTCAACCATGGCTACCGAAATTTCGAACGAATCCACCTACGTCTGGAGTTCAGCTGTTATGTGGGAATACCGGTACCCCAAAACACATCTGACTCACTTCGGTCCCTTTTTGTACATCTCCGACATCGGGTGACTCAACGGAGGAACTAAGAAAAGGAAGGATGCCGAACAGAAGGTTTTTGTCAAGGTCAGAGTATCAGTTACGCTGTTTGTTCGCGGTCGGAACGTTTACAGAAGAAAGCCGAGTTCAGGCAGTTCAAGTTATCCAGATCGATACTTCGACACCTACTTGTCCAGAGAATATCGAATTAAAAATTTACCAAGTAAATTCGCTTTGGAAAATTCGGATAACGCACAGTACTTCCGATATATTTGCAAGTTTAGTGTTTTCTATTCTATTTTTTTCTGGCCACAAAAATGAACCGATTTGAGCGTTCTTGGTCTTAAAATCTTTGTTCTACCTTGCAGAATATGTGGTTATTTATTATATTCCGATAATGTGGCGAATTTCAAAATTTTAATATTGAATTTTTTGATATTTTTGACCTAAACACCCGTAAAAGCAGTCAAAATATGATCAAATTGTGTCACAATTTTACGTTGCAAAATATGGAAGTAATGTGTGTTATCTCTGCACCACTGGTTTTATGTTTTGGTCGTATTTTGATGTTATGCGGATTTGGAAATGTACAAAGTGAGTTTTTTCTGGCATTTTTGATGGAAAATTAGTCTAAATGTACCTAATCAAATTCTGTTGAAATTTTACGTATCGAAGTATGGAAGTATCTCCGCACCACTGGCTCAGGTTTATTCTTGGTTTTGTGCATATAAACGTCTGTTTCAACTATCTGAGAAAGAGTCCTCTCACAACATGATATTGTTTTGTTCGAGCGGCTACCCGGATTGCTGTTTTTCTTCTAATATGGTAATTGACGAGAAGTAACGTTCTCATAACAGGGGTTTTCCGCTCGATCCTTTCCGCTATGCCGTTTGCTTATTCCGGATTTTTTTCCTTTCCTAATCGGTAGGCGTATAAAAAACTGTGCAACCGTTAGTTACTTCATTCGCTCTTATTTTCCGCTCCGTCGGATCCCCAGTCGTCTGTTTTCCTGCCAGGGCGTCGAATCGTCTAGGGACGGAATTTTCGATTGGATTGACCTTTACGGCTCCGACGGGTCGAAAATTCTTGCCGATTTCTTCGACTTCCGGGGAACTGAAGGTTGAAGAAAATCGGCGATAAAATTGTTCCCGGCGCGAACCTGGCCATTTCAGTAGTAGTGTCATTTCTTCAAGAGCAGGTAGGTAGGCAGTGAATATATTTGGTCTTAGATTTTTGAAAAATGTCCATTTTTCCCACGAAAGACACAAAAACCCGTGAAATTCTGCCTTGCAATGCAAAAACCATTTGACGTGAAATTCGTCGGCCTTCAATTTATAAAGGAACATTTCAGGAATAAGTTAAGTGGGTATTCTTGAGGATAGGCTCGCAAAAAAAGTCTAAACGGCCTTTTGTCCCAATAGAAATTTTGTGCCCTTTTTAAAAAAATGTTATTCATTAGGACCCGAGTAGACCATTGAAAACTATGGAAGCAGGTTAAAAGGTTGAATTTGCAGGTTAAAAGGTGCTCTTCATTCTGGACTATACCTCTGTAGGGTTGGCCTCATCGAACAGACCAAAGACAATTCAATTTTCTAATTGGTTTAACTTCTCCTTCGTAAAATCCATTGCATAAAAAATTTCTGGACTAGCGTTTGCAGTGCACGTTTCAAAAATACCGATAGAAGTGAATGACTCCTATGCCCCATATTCCATTGTCCCTCGCCCTACTCTATGGAACTGTATCAGTATCTGCGACTGACATACACACTTCCTACTCTCATGTTCTACGCCGTTCTGCGTTCGACCATTTTAAAGCCGTATCAGACCGTACAGACACACAGACCCAATTATCTGATTGGCTGATCCTATAAATATGTTCACTTTGGCGCACCTGAATTATTGTTCGTTATTCATAATGAATATTATTATATTCATTATTATTCGTTATTCATCTATAAAATCTGGTTTCATGGAAATAATATTAATGAATTTGCATGTCGAAATTGGCAAAGAACGGGTCTGCCCAGACGGTCTGTGGGATGGGGTCTGACGTGTGATACGGGCTTCACTTCTGTACAGCCTCACGTGCTGATCAGCATTTGGAACAGAAAATGTCAAGTGTTGAGTTGCAAATGTCTCGTCGTGATATGCCAGCCCGGCAGGAATAGCGGAAATATCTGCGGTCGTTCGCAATGCGAATCGAATAACGTTTTCAATGATTTCTCGCAAATTTATACAATTGGACAGAATATGATACGAAATTACTTCAAATTTCCAGTTGAACGGAACAATATAAATTTCTTCAAAATCCCGACTGAACAGGATAACATCAAATTTCTTCAAATATCCGGTTAAATAGGAAAGTAGGACGTTTCTTCAGAATTACGGTTTAACAGGGTGAAATAAGTTTCTTCCCGACTTCCGGTTAAATAGAAAATTATGAAATTTCTTCAATTTCCGGTTAAACAGAATAACTTGAAATTTCATAAAGTTTCCGGTGAAACAGAATCATGAAATTTCTTCAAATTTCCGGTTAAACAGCATAATATAAATAATAGGATAACAGGATAATATAAAATGTCCTCGAATTTTACCATTTACCTTGCTTTGTTAAAATGCCAATTAAATGGTCAATAGTTGAGGAACTCGATTGTGATGAGGTGACGTTAGGTAACTGGAATTCCAGGGCAATGGCTCAGTCGAGCTAATTTGGTCATATAACGTACCGCTGGAAATTTATACGTAATTGAAGTGTTCTGGGCTAAACGGGTGCGCAGAATGTGGCAACTCGACTATCCGAGTTCCATCTCACGGGAAAGTTGTAAAAACCCGCTCTCAGGTCATCCTGGCCTCCAGATCTGAAGCATCCTGATCTGTGCCTGCCGAGTTGCATCGTCAAATCGACTTTGCTGTAATGTTTGAGTTTTAAAAGAACTGTGACAACTTCTGGATTGGGTTGGGATTGAGTCGACTTTGGTTATCTCTTATTGTATCTCTTATCTTATCTTGTTGCTTATCCTATCTCTTATCTTATCGCTTATCATATCTCTTATCTTACCTCTTATCTTATCTCTTATCTCATCTCTTATCTTATCTCCTATCTTATCTCTTATCTTATTAAACAAAGGGGAATTCCACGTTTATTACTATTATTGATTATAATTACCTATTCCGTGGGGAGACGTTCTATGGACGCATCGATAGTCACATGTCATGCACTCGGTTAGAAAGTGCTCGACCGTTACTTGCATTATTCAACAATTACATGTTACATGCGGGTTAGATGATGCGCCAATATATGATACATCATACGGGTTCCGCCGATAGAAAAACCGTCACAATGGTCGGAATCGGAATGAAAGTCCTGCGTATTTTCTCTCCGCTCGCCAATCACATAGTGCAACAATAACATAAAGTATAAGTAATCCGCACATTCTGTAATATATCGTGTACTTCTTCAGTTGAGAACGGAAAGGGAATTTGCATGATATGCGAACCGTGAGCCTTCATTCGAATATTACGCAGCTTTTCTAAGGTTTCACACACGGGAAAATCCCATCGGCCCGATAAGCCGTGGAATATTTTCACACGGCTTGCACGCCATCTTGGAAGACGATGAACTTAGCCTTTGGAAAGTCCCTGCCGATTGTCAAGAATGGTGGGATTGGCGTTAAAATTAAGTCGCATTATTTTCGTGAGACAGTCGAGCCATACGCGCCTCTGAAGTTTCGTAACTATATAATTGTGACTTGGACGATGATGATCGTCAAGCAAATCAAAGTTCGGGGTTTTCTATGAATTTGTCGAGACGTTTTTTCGAAGATTTCAATCTCAAGGCACCTTCTCGATTTTGGTAAAGTATCGTTAGTAGTGTATATCTGAGGGTATGGCGCCAGGTTTCGCTCCAGCGTACTAAAGTATCCCTACAAACGGGGAAAAAGAGGAACATTTGTCGAGGATAGAAGAGGGATTGTAATATTTGACCCTCGCCTTACACGTTGGGTAAAAAATGTCGTTTTCGACATGTCTTGAAAAAATCTCCGTGAAATTAGGTAAATACAAGCCGATGTATTGAATTTAAGGGCTTGATCTCAGCCCAGTTTCACTTAATTTAAGTAAGTTTCCCTGCTGCAGAACATACTACCCATCACAAATTTACTTTTTTAGAAATTAGGTATTGCCTCTCCTTCAGGATTGCGATAAGTTAACCTACGTCAATATGAAGGCCGCGAGGTGATCGGAGAAAATGTGATGAGCCGCATTCCTCGCCGAGGTCGTCCGAGCTACGAAAGCTTCCAAGTCGAATGTGAAGCCTTCCGGGCCCGGTCGGCCTTGACATCGGACTCCCACTTACCCAATGGTGTTGTCACTAAAGCCCGGCTATTAAAGCGACGAATCGGTTTCGAAAAAAAGCCAGGCCCCAGCCAGAGGAAAAAGTTAACGCCGAAAGTTGAAGCTCCGTGACTATTATTTACCTACGCCAATTCAACGCTCCTCCGATGTTTTTGCGGACGTCTTTTTCTTATCAATGTGTGTGATTTAAAATTTCGGAGAAGAATAATAATTGTTCAAATTATTTGATGGCACAGTCCGGCCACCCGTGGAGGGCGGCGGGCCCCGTCCGCGACCCTTCGCTTAATTTGAGACTATTTAGTCTCAAATTAGGTTGCGATATTTACACACCTAATTATTTAATTTGGTGTGTAAATATCGCAACTTCCCTTTTCCCAGCTCTTAATAGGCGGTTATTCGCCGTGATCCGTGTCCAAGCTAGAAAAAATTATTAAAATCGGTTCAGCAGTACGACCGGAAGGCGAGTATGGCACACCCGAGTATACAGGCGCAAGCTCTGTATAAATTGAGAATTTCTTTCAAAAAATGCTCCAAGATTGCGTAGGGTTTATTGGGCTCCGATAAATCGATAGCTCAGCGTAGGTGCCACTATTTTAGTCGGATTTCAACGTTTGCGTGTTTTTTTTTCGCCCGACTACCGATTATCGTCATCGCAGTCCAAAAAAAAACCTGCCTGACCTGTTATTACCCTAGCGCTTTCGCCGTCTTCGGCCTCTTCTGAGATTCTAGTGAAGTTCTGTTCTCGTTTACCGGCTAAACAATATGCATTTGTCTGCACAAAATTACATGGAAAAGATTCCTGAACAATTTAGTTTTAGTGCCAAACCTGAACAATTCTCAAATTGATTTCATGTCTACCTATGCTATAGGCTATCTAATATAGCCCATAGCTAATATTTTCCAATTTTAAATTTTTTATTGCAGCACGTATTTTATGTAGTTTTCTTCTGTTTCAGACATTGCCACCTAACGCAGAGGCAGCACCCGACGGAAAATCGTGGTAAGTTTATCATGATTTGCACCTCTTGATTCTGACGACCTACCTGTGCCCTTTAGCGTTCGGATTTTGATCCACGATCTTTTTCGATCCATCCGAACCGTTTCTCGACTCTCTCTCGATGTTCAGAACTCGAATTGGACCTGTTGACCTTAATTTCGGTTCTGTTGTTCCGATTGGACTCACGTTCCATCTCGGTGCTTGAAACTCGAATTCGTGACGATCTTTGACGAATACTTTTTGCGCTCTGGCCGGCGATTCGGACGATTTTATGACGTTCGTGACCCTGACCGTGAAGGAAAATAATTCTGAAAAAATTCCTCACAGCTGGCAGCTGCTTGGAGAAAATATGTATATTGATACATATTCCTGAAGAAAATTAGATTCTCTTCAACTTTTTCTATGACGAATTTTGAGCTAAGATCGATAGATTATATGATTCTGCGAACTTGTCACCAAAAACATGGGGTTCGACGTTCTTCAAAAATCGTCACTCTTGACAGCGATTATCTCTGAAAGGGCTGGTGTTAGGAGAGAAGTGCATGGAATACAACTTGTAGGAAATTTGTCATTCTTTAACTTTGATGAGAGGCATTTTCCCGTTCCGACTTCTGCTTTTCGGGTTATTAGCGAAAAACTGGACCTTTCTCCCTCTCAAACAGTCAGCGTTATCGGGATCAGTGTTGCCAACTCGCCTTGCTTTCCCTCTGCCGCGCACCGAAAAAACCTCTGAATTCGACTAAAAACCTCTGACTTCCAAAAAAGTGTGTTCTTAACTCCAACGAAAAAAAAAATAAAATGATCAAAGTCAACTTCGAGATCCAAGTCAACTTCGAGTTCAAAGTCAACTTCGAGTTCAAAGTCAACTTCGAGCTAAACCTAACTTCGAGATCAAAGTCAACTTCGAGTTCAAAGTCAACTTCGAGATCAAAGTCAACTTCGAGTTCAAACTCAAATTCGAGCTTAAAGTCAACTTCGAGTTCAAACTCAACTTCGAGCTAAACCTAACTTCGAGATCAAAGTCAACTTCGAGATCAAAGTCAACTTCGAGTTCAAACTCAACTTCGAGTTCAAAGTCAACTTCGAGTTCAAAGTCAACTTCGAGATCAAAGTCAACTTCGAGTTAAAACTCAACTTCGAGATCAAAGTCAACTTCGAGTTCAAAGTCAACTTCGAGTTCAAAGTCAACTTCGAGTTCAAACTCAACTTCGAGTTCAAACTCAAATTCGAGCTTAAAGTCAACTTCGAGATCAAAGTCAACTTCGAGTTAAAACTCAACTTCGAGATCAAAGTCAACTTCGAGTTCAAAGTCAACTTCGAGATCAAAGTCAACTTCGAGTTCAAACTCAAATTCGAGCTTAAAGTCAACTTCGAGATCAAAGTCAACTTCGAGATCAAAGTCAACTTCGAGATCAAAGTCAACTTCGAGATCAAAGTCAACTTCGAGTTCAAAGTCAACTTCGAGATCAAAGTCAACTTCGAGTTCAAAGTCAACTTCGAGATCAAAGTCAACTTCGAGTTCAAACTCAACTTCGAGATCAAAGTCAACTTCGAGATCAAAGTCAACTTCGAGTTCAAAGTCAACTTCGAGATCAAAGTCAACTTCGAGTTCAAAGTCAACTTCGAGATCCAAGTCAACTTCGAGTTCAAAGTCAACTTCGAGATCACAGTCAACTTCGAGATCAAAGTCAACTTCGAGATCAAAGTCAACTTCGAGTTCAAACTCAACTTCGAGATCAAAGTCAACTTCGATATCAAAGTCAACTTCGAGTTCAAAGTCAACTTCGAGATCAAAGTCAACTTCGAGTTCAAAGTCAACTTCGAGATCAAACTCAACTTCGCGATTAAGGAGGAATGTCCCCTGTGAGACTCGTCGAGATAATGATGACTAGGCCGGAGGGAAGAAGTTTTCTCAACTACAACACGAAACCAAAAAATGTACGATCTCGTTAGGAGCACAAACTCGGTCGTCTGCTCGTCTCCATCGTGATTTCGTGTTCGGATTCCTTTGAAATCTCATGAGAGCTGCACTCGTCGGAGTTCCGTATATTTCTTGACGACTTTTATCCTCGTTCCGCCGGGATGTGCTCATTTTTCGAAATAATTTCCATCTAATGAGGTCTCGTTGAAAAAATTGTCGTCCGAATCGCACCGAAAAATTTAAAGTTGCGTTGATGTCAGTGAACATCGCTGCTTTCCTCCTCTCAGCTTTTAACCGCAGCAAGATGCAATTAAAAATTAAAATTGAAAAAAAAATTTTTTGAGTAGGTTTTGGGTACCTAGGTAGGTACATGACACAAACAATTTTCCACGACTCACCCGGACTGAGAAAAATGCAAAAAACCTATTTCTCATGAAAAATCCCAGGTATGAGCCTAGGAAAAATTTCAAAAAAAAAATAATGGATTCAACTTCAGGGTTTTTCGGCACGAATCTTTGGATGTTGACTAAGAAACATGAAATTTGGCGTTTTTTCGAGATTTTGGTCATCGTGGTCAATTCTAAGGGAGCAATAAGGCCGAAATCGCGTTTTTTCCCGCAGTTTTGCGGGCAATGTACCTATGGGTTTAAGGCAAAAACGTGATGCAAAAGAAAATGTCGGGTGTTAAATTCCCCATCAGAGGCATTCTCACGCATGATACCTAACTTTAAAACAAATTGTAAACTTGTAAACGTCTGTAAGCGTCTGTTTACAGGTTCATAGCTGCAATTAGAAAGTGAACGTTCCAAATCGCATTGTTTGAAATTCACTTCTGCTTGTTCAGTAAAAATCCATCAAGAACCGCAATAAATAAAATCATCGCCGATAGGCTTACAAATGGAGAAATGATGACCAACATCAGGCCGATTTGAGGGGTTGAGAGATAGCAAGTTGAGCTTTTTCCAAAGTTCCTCGCTTTCCTCGACACCGGTGACGATTATCGGGAAGCGAAAACCAAATTACTGATCTCCTTCCAAATTTAGCTGAGAAGAGTAGGTAGGTATGTACTTTTTGCCGATTTCTGGAAATAATTTCTGTACACTTCTGAAAATCTCATTAAAAATGCTTTCTGTTAAATTTCGTTAGAAATGAGTTCTTTAAATTTCCGACGAATTCAGTAAAAAAAAATTTCCCGCGTATTTCCGACACTTTCACTTGAAAAGATTTTTGTATATTTTTTGCGATTTCAGCAAACAACTTCGGTAATTATCAGAAAACCTCTGTGGTAGTGGTTTCTTGAAAAATCCAGGCAATTTCATTATAGGCAGGTAACTAAATAGTTTCCTTAAGTTTCATACCATTCCAGAAAGAAGATTTTTCGCTAAATTTTATCAGTTTCAGTAAAACCTTCCATTAATGTTAGACAAAAAATCTTCCATTAAATTCATAACAATTTTAAATGGCCGATTTTGAAAATATCCTTCAAGTTCTGACAATTGTTGTGTGAAAATGGTCCAGAAACTTCAGACAACACGGTTTTTTGTTGAATAAATAATGACGTGACTGCTTTTTACAGTTTTTTCGTTACATGACTTGAACATTCTAGCATCCAGTTTCTTTCATCTTCCATTTTGAGGCTTTGAGATGAGATTGGTGGAGTCCACGTTTCCAAAAACGGGACGCGTTACGATGCACGTCAATGGAAAGTGGAGCTACCCCCCCCCCTTCCCCAGTACCTACTATGACAGTGACCTCGCACTTCAGTGCTTATTTCGAAGTCGTCAAATATCCACTGAATTATCGCGAAATTGTCAAAAAACCTCACTCAAGTTCTGATATCACCTAATCCACATTGACTCATTTTTCAGGAGAGATAAAAAACTGTTTATTTCCGAAACGGTTGATTCCTAAATAACTGTCAATTTCCGAAACGGTTGATTCCTAAATAACTGTCAATTTCCAATTTGGAAAAAATTTAAATTTCACCTCTTTGAAAAATCTTGAAAAAATGCCTGCATGCCCCCAGGACCTTCCTAAGATTGAAAAAAATCAAGAAAAAGATCGGAACCACAGTCTTCGAGTTTTTAATTGAATTTGAAAATTTAGAATCCATGGAGGGTTACACCATTGGCGTGTACAGAATTGTTGGCATTGCTACCAAGAAATAAGCAGTAAATGTAATAATCCTAAACTTCGAAAGAGTCTACCCTCAAGATTTCAGGTCAAAGGGAATCTCTTTTGTAACCCTTCATCGAAAGCTGGTAACTTTCCATGGTCGGTTTATGGTCAACTGTAACCCTCCGTGGTCAATTGTAATCCTCCATGGGTATAAACTAAAATGTGGAGGATACAGGTTTTGCAGCATATGGAGGGTTAAAGTTGAAATTTGCTCCTCAATTGTAAATCAGGATTGAAAGATTACTGGATGAAATTGTTATGGGACGTTAGGTTGACAGAGCACTTTGATATTCTATAGGGGGGAAGGAGGAAAGTTGATTGAAAAAAATTATGAGATACTCGGATGGATGTTACACTCAAAAACCGACGGTCACGTGAACCACACACTCCATCACAATCTCTTACCACAAAACAGTCGCCTTTTTGTTTCTAGCATGTCATAGGACATTTCCAGGAATTTTTAAGTTAGAAAATTGTGGGCTGGGACAGCCATAGAGCGTTACCCAATTAGTATGTTTGCGTTGGGTTTCACCTCTGAACCAACAGGTAGCGTTCTTATTTCATGGTAACCTAACAGAACACACCGATTATTTAGGTACTGAAAAAAATTGGAAAAAAATCAAACATGTCTGAGTAGGGTGCCCAGGGACAAGAAATTTTCAGTTATTTGGGAATCAACCATTTGAGAGGATAGCACTGCTGGACAGCCGGATTCAATGGGATTTCCATGTCTTCCTCCTTGTCGTACCCCATTGTCCAGAAGTGTCTTCGCTACCGAATTGTTACTAGCGGGCGGCGGAAGTTGTCCCGAACTTCTTGGTTGAATTATTCATACGATCGCGTCCCATCCGATAGATGCCGTAGCTATGCTGGCATCCGGCGAGGGCCGTTCGACCTCAGAATACCATGGCTCACATCCGACTCGACCACTCAAGAGCCAAAATCTCAAGGATGGTATTCGAACAGTTTTTTAGGAAACCCGAATACGCATATTTCAACAATAAAACTCAGTACGCAAATGTAAGCTCACCGCAGAAAAATAATGCTAAAAATAACCCTCAAGCCGTTTCCCACAACGTTAAATTTTTTGAAAATTTATTGGTATCAGTCCGTTTGACGAATCGAATTGGTTGATTTGTTTCATACAGTAGCTAACACTCACGCCTTAAGCTCAAACCTCGAACCCGGACCTAACACTCAAACTCAAACCTCAGGCTCAAACCTACAACTTATACCTCAAACATCTAACTTCTCAAACCTCTAACTACTTAAACTCAAACCTTAAAAACAAAATCAAACCACACGCCTAACCTAACGCTCACAACTTAAACTCAAACCACTCTGAAGTCACTAACTCAACCCGCTAACTTATCTCTCAAACTCAACTCTCCAACTTAACTTTCGAACTCAACCCACGAACTCAACTTTCAAACATAACTCTAAAACTCGCACGATAAACTCTCACCTCGAACTTAAATCTCAAACTCAAAACTTGAACCTCAAACTCACGCCTTAAACTCAGACCCTACTTCTCAAACTCAAACCTCACGCTTGAATGCAATCAAACTTGAAATCAAACTGAAATCTCGAACTCACATCTCCAGCTGAAGCCTAACTCTAACACTTCAAAATCAACCCGACAACTTCAAACAGAACCCGAAACCTACCACTCAAACCTCAAACTCAAACCATAAACTCGAACCTAACACTCAAACTTAGAACTTAAACCTCGAATCTCAAACTCAAACCTTGAAATCAACTTTAAACGTGAACATGAACTCAAAACATTGAACTCCCACACATTCAACATCATTGAACAATCACTCTTCAAACCTGGAGCTTTTCTCAAACTTCATCTTGCAACTTCATCCGCAATCTGTGAAAATGTGAAAATAGTTTCGATGTGACAGGTTGATGATTGAGCTCAAGTCGAATTCAGTGTTCGAGTTCTAGTTTTGGTTCAAGGTTAAAATTAAATGAAGTTAGAAGTTGGAGTTTAAGAGCAAGTTTTATGTTTGAGTCTGATAGGCGAGGTTTGAGTTTTGGGTGTGAATGTTAAGTTTGAATTTGATTTTTCAGTTTGAAGTTTGAGGTTCAAGTTTGAATATGAGGTTCGAGATTTGAGTTTTAGGTTTCAGTTTGTGTTCAAGAGTGAGTGTTGGGTTTGAACTTGAGATGTGAGTTTGAATTTAAGTTTGAGATTTGAGTATGAGATTTTAGTTTAAGGTTTGAGTTCAAGATGTGAGTTGGAGTTTAGTGTTTAAGTTTGAGTGTTCGGTTTGAGCTTGAGGTGTGAGTTTGATTTCTAGTTTAAGGTTTGAGTTTAAACTGGGAGTGTTAGGTTTGCGTTTAAGGTTTGAGCTTGAGATTTAAGTTAGAGGGTTTGAGTTTGAGGTTCGAGTGTTAGGTTTGCGTTCAAGATGTATTTTCACGTATTTTCGGGCAGCTCGCCATTTTTTTTTTTTTTTTGTTTAAAAAATAAAGGTTGTATCTCTCTCTTTTGAGTTCGAAGTTTGAGGTTCGATTTTGAATTTGAGGTTTAAGTTTAAGGTGCAGGCGTTAGTTTTGAGTTAGAGGTTTCAGTTTGAAGTTCGAGTTTGAGTTTGAAATTTCAGTTTGAGGTTCGAGTTCGAGATTTAAGTTGAGGTTTGAGTTTAAAGGGTGAGTGTTTGATTCGAGTGTTGCCAAGTTAGGGGTTTCCCCCCAAAATTTGGGGGCTTTTCTTTGCCAGAGTGGGATTTTGGGGGTGACATTTTTTGGGGGTTTTTCTAGAGGGTTTTCGAGGTAGTTAGGGGGACTAGGAAAAAGTTTAAAAATGAAGAAATAACAGCTAAGTACCTACAGCAAATAAATAACAGCTAAGACTGCCACTGCACAGCTAATTGAATTGGAAGATAGGTACTCAAGTAAAGGTAATTAATTTGGGATCTACATCTACCTACTTGTGGGTAGGTACATATTTAATTTGTATTGATGTTTTAGTATGTTTATTGACTGACTTTACTGATACCTAGGTAGTCAGAAAGAATGAATATCAAATAATTTGTAGTTTTAGGTACTATTTAACGTGTATAATATGGATTTAGGTATGTTTTATGTGAAATAGTTTATGTTTAATTCGTCCTTAACTTTTTGGTTTTTCGAGGTTGTCTCAGGGGTTTTTGACGGCCGCACTCTGGCAACACTGAGCAGTTGGGTTTTTCGGAATTCTAGGTGTTGGATGGTCGGGTGTGCATTTCGGATACCTACTAAATTGTTAAAAGTGCGATTAAATCGGTTCGGACGCTTTTGATTCAATTATTTACAGACACCACCCCTATTACGACGTGTATGAAAATACGAAATTGCACATTGGATTTTCGGACCGCAGTTTCACGTTGATTTTCACTTTTCACAATTGTGGCCCGTCGGGCTTTTCAAGTTGCTGAGCTTAGCGTGGATGTCGGAAGGTCGAGGCTCGGGAACGAGAGGGTGATATGATAAGAAGAACAAGTTTGACGGAGATGTCGACAATGGCCGTCGAGAGGGGGACAGAGACAGAAAGAATGAGCGAGACTTCATTGAAATACCATCGAGGCACCCGCCTTGAATTCCGATATCAAGGTGTTCTGCCTGGAATTCAGGCCTTCCTTCCTCCGGGCCCCTGTCAGACTGACGTCTGCTCGGATGTGATTTTTGGTGGCCATCCTGACTGAAAATGTTTTTGAAAAATTTACGCGGTTTCCAACTTTATTATTTTTCATGCAGGTCGTGCCGTATAGGTTGATGGGTTTAAAAATGGGTCTAAAATGCTTGTATTATAGGCAGAAAAAATTAACAAAAAATAGGAATTTTGAAGATTTTTGTCTCCTATTCGGAGTATTCTTCGAAACTTGCTATGATCAGCTGAAACAACAACATTTTCAAATACTTGGCACACTTGTGAGTCGAATGCGATCAACCGGTAAATGCAAAGACCGATTTTCAGCGGCTGTTTAAATGTGAATTATTGCGTTAGTTACGTACACGCAACGCTGTATTCCTTGCAAATCAAACGCCATAAAAAAATCCCCAAATTAGACGTTAGGCAGACTAGCGCAATGTATTAGGTATATCATGGTTCTGGAGATATCATGGGTGCCGGCATCGCGGCTTCCGGACGCGCCGGCTGTCGTCTGTTGACGGTCGTCTGGCAGGGCTACGCCCCGGGCCCCCCTCCCCCACCCTTCGGAGACTTGCTCCTTCCCTAAACAAGTGCCGGCCCATAACCTGTTCAGCGGGGAAAGAACAACGTCGTGTTAGCCCTTGGCGAATCTGCTGCGTATCGTCGATACGATTTTCAACTTCGTGAACCCGATGAAAATCGACGTCGAATTACTGCCGAATTCGTAGATTTTGGGATAGGGCTGAACATTCTGTCACGACCGTCCGCCCGAGAGTGCAAATTTGTCAAAATAAGTCAGGATATTTTTAGTAGAAATTCGAAAAAATGTGATTTGGTTGTTTTAGTTCGACGTTGAGATTCATGGAGAAAAATCGAGTGAAGGAGATTGAGTTGTTCCGTTTTTCATCTCCGGCTTTTACTTCGGGTTCGTTTTCTGATAGCCCATCAAAATTGATAGTCAAAATCTGTTGATTTGAGTTTTTTTGCTAATCCATAAATCAATTAATGAGGCTTTCGAGATATTGTACATGCTGTTTTGGTAATAGCTTCGCCAAAACAACTTGATGCAGGCTTCTAATTGGACCAAGTTGAACCAGATTCGCCAAAAACGTGATGACCGCCCACCGACCGGCGTTGCGAAGTCGTTCCACTTATGAAAATCGTGGCTTCTGGAGGCCCCGAGCTCCACTGTCATAATCGAGCGGTTTGGTGACGAAATCCCCATCCTTCTTGTTGTTAGGTGATAACAGTAGCAGATAGGAGATAATTTTCGCGATCGATCTGCCACCTGAGCGAATTCGGCAAATATTTTGTGGACTCGACCTTTCATCAAACCGCTGATCCGATTTTGATGAAATTCCTCTTAAAAGTTGCCGATTGCTCGAACTTTATGCGCCAATATGAGACTCAAAAATATTGACATTCCTCTTCGTACTGCACCATTAATCCGAAGGTTCCTTGAAGGTTTTTGCACCTTCTTCCCTGAAAATCTTTTGTATTCAAGTGGTTAAAATGTGTTTAAAGACTGATTTTTGAGATTAAAAAAAAATTTTTTTTGACCCTTTGAAAAAATTTCAAAATTCCTAAGAAAGTAGTTTTGACTATAGTTTTGGTAAGGTACATGTCAAAAATATGGAAGTAAAAATAGATCATTTTCTACGCCTCTCCAGGACTGAAAAAATGCAAAAAACCTATTTCTCCAAATCCAAGGCCTGATCCATGACCTGAGAGCCTAGGAAAAATTGCAAAAAAAATTATGGATTTGACATCGGGGTTTTTGGAAAATATTTTCAATAGGTATTGACTAAAAAACATGATCGTCGACGTTTGTCGGGATTCCGGTCAGTATGGTCAGATAAGGGGTAGTGATACGGCCAAAATCGTTTTTTTCACTGTTTTCTCAATTTTACAGCCAAAGTATGGGTTTTGGGCAAAAACTTCATTGAAAAGAAAATGTCGGGCGTTAAATTTCCTATCTGATTCATCTCCTGCTAAACCTTCGTTAGGGACTATTCACACGAGCGGGTCGGCTTTTTGGCCGATGCATGCGAAACTAAGAATTCAGCTTTTAGACAGTGGACGTTTTGTGTCCTGTGAAATTGGATAGACAAAAAAGGCATTATGAGTGTGTAAAGCTGGGTTCACATGTGCGTAAAAGTCTGCGTAATCTGCGTATGCGTAAAGTGCGTAATGAGATCTGATTGGCTCGCAATTGTACGCGCGCGCAATTTACCTGGTAAATTTACCTGGCAGCCAATCAGATCTCATTACGCACTGTACGCAGTACGGAGATTACGCAGACTTTTACGCACATGTGAACCCAGCTTAAGGCGGGTAGGGTAGTATTGATCTAATTTTTGACCGCTTGATTCCGATGATATTTGTCAATTTGTGTGCGAATTTCGACCAAAATAAATATGGAAGCATCGGAGAATTTTCTGCACTCCTTAAAAATCGCGTTAATTAGAATTTTTGGTAAACTTTCACGCCGGTATGTGCAATACTCGTGTTTTCTCCTCGAACGCATCAGGCAGGCTCGTGCATCCAACTGCTACCGAACTGGCGCGCCGTACCCCCTCCCTCCCGCCCTGTTCACCGGGAGCAGCCGCCTTCTCTTGATTTAGTGGTAATAACAGTTTTCCTTTTTGCTCCGCCTCTTAAAATGAAAAAAACCTCATGTGGGCCAGTAGCCGGGAGAACGGCCTTAGGCAATGGAGTCCTTCGTGTGCGCAGGGCTGAGCCCGTGTGAGTGGCCTACTCAGGCATTGCCCGGTTCCCTTGCTTGGCTCTTAACCTTCTAGTGCCCTCCAGTGTAAACTAACTGGCTCCATCCCTACTGGGCCTATTGTTACACCATAATTCATATTCGAAACTGCTGTGGACTGAGGATGACGCTGGAGAAAAGTGATGTCGGCTTGTTGACTGTTGATATGGAGGACGCCATTTATACCGCAGCTACCAAGAAATTAGACCGAGTGTGCATTAAAATAATGGCAACCAGATCAGATTTTCCATATTTCTTCCTGATTTGTTTCGTATTTACCAGCAAGTGAAGTATTGTAATTGTCCTAAAATCGGATTGGATCTTCAGAAACCGGTGGTGCGTTGATAACAAACAATAGGTACTTCCATATTTTTAAACGTAAAAGTGTGACACAATTTGATCATATTTTGACTGCGTTTAAGGGTGTTTAGGTAAAAAATATCAAAAAATTCACTGTTCGAATTTTAAAATTCGCCCAAAATAAAAGTACGCCACATTATCGGAATATAAAAAATCTGTACCTACATAATATATTTTTCAATTTCTTACCAATCCCTCTAACTTCCGTAAAAAACCCCTAAACTGCCACAATCTCCTAAACGGTTGAAGCTACCGGCGTGGCGATGGTCTCATTCGATTCAGCATAGAAAAATCTATATGAAATGATGCCTCACATGCCTATGTTGCTTTTTTCCTGAAAAGCACGAATTTTTTCTCACTTCAACAGCTGTTTTACTAGCCTTAAAATTAAGGTAGGGTTCTGCCGAGACGTTCGGACCAACTTACGGATACGAAAATTTCACCCCCAATTCTCCCTCAGGCATTAAAAACCCCCAATTTGGGGAGAAAACCCCCAATTTGGCAACACTGCGTCCAGGGACGGGTACCACGAAGGCGGTACCAGGGGGAGACAGTGTTACCAAAATTCGCAGGCGATTTTTTCGCAGTCGTCTGTTGTCAACTTCGAATCTCAGGGAACAGCGGTTAGTTAGCCATGGAAGACATGTACTACTTAACGTCATGGACGCCCATGTAGACAGGTTTCTTCAGTTTTTGGGTGTCTCCGAACTTAGCGTGCTCTACCTTTCTATAGATCCATGTAACATGCGTAAAAAATTTGAAAGAGGTCGATAATTTTCAGAATTTACTTAGGAAAATCCTCGTGTATTTAGAAGAGCTTGTAAGACGCAATAACCTGCTGAGTGATTGACCAAAATTAATGTCTCCCATTCGTTATGGTCTCATATTTCTGGCGGAGAAGAGTTGACCTTTGCTTCTAGAATGTTTACTGAATTAATTGCATTTCCACCCCTCAGCTTTCATCGGCGGTGATGAAATTCTCGTTTCGAGAAAAGGGTGTTTTCAGGTTCCACTGTCACGCATAATGAAGCTGCAAACGTCAAAGTTGCTATTCATTCCAACAACATCGCCCTGCGCCACCTTGGAGAGAAAGGAGGGCTCGTATTTCGCAAACGCTCAGAACGTGTTCTTTTATTCCATCAAGGAAAGAATAGCTGAATCGCGCTCGTTTCTCCTTTCTGAATAAGCAACGTTTACTTTATGCTTTTCATGCTATGATTAAAGGCGAGGATTCGTCGGACGGATAAAGGCCGTGCCGAGTATCGAGAACGGGAAAGGAAATTCGAAGGAATGAGTTACCTGTACTTCTCCTTGTCAGTAGGTAATATATCTGACAATATTTTTGTTGTTTTTCCTCTTCGGCGGTCCAAAATGAAGCAAATTTTCTGCGGGTAATTCCCAACAAATGTTACTCTCGGACATTTTTTCCATATGGGTGATTCTCGGAAAAATATAAAATTTATATTTTATTTATATTAATATTATTTTATTTATTTATATTAAAAATTACATTTAATGTAATTTGAAGTATGTGGATTTTCGGAAATCAAAGACGCTGAAAATGGCCCTTTTTCTGAGAATCACCCATATCCGTTAGAGAACCTTGTCATTTTTCCTACTAACTAAAATGGCTGTAGCTCCGTAATGAAAACGCAACTCCCATATACGTAATATCACCTTTCGGTTCAAGTTCGGTCCTGTAACACGATTCGACTTCCTCTTCGTCTTCCGAGTGAACTCTTCGCCCGACTGCCTCCGTCGTGATTCGATCAGGTTGAAATACACACGAGCATCGGATTTACTTTTACTTTCGCACGAAAACCCGTTGTTGTGAGATCGACCACTTTCGCAGCAGAACGCGACAACGGAGACTTGAAAAATACCCCGGGCGCCTCTTCGAAAATGCGCATTTCTAATTTAAAATGGCGCCTAAATCTCGGAGGCGCTTATTATGGGCAAAAAATCCAACGATTCACCAGCTAACTACCCTAATGGAAAATCGTGGGCTCATTCGGCATCTGGTCGGAATCTGATCGAGGATCGATGACGGTGATTGAGACGAGCTAATACCCCGTTATGAAGTGATTTTTCTTGCTTTCGTTCAAATCCGAGGTCTCCTATTTCGGTATCACAAGGCCGATGTCAACTGGAAAACCTTGAAGATGATGTCTGGTTTTTGATGAATTTTTCAATCGATCCAAAGGCGTTTCGATCGTTTGCATGGTAATCCGCTGTCCGGCGGTGTTTCATTTTGAAAAAGGCTCATCCTAGGATTCTTCTCCTTCAGATACAAGTGCGGGAAATTCTATTTTAGTCATTTCCTCTTATGGTTGATTCCCAAATAACTCTGAATTTTCAATTTGGAAAAATTTTAAATTTCACCTCATTGAAAAATCTTGAAAAAATTCCTGCATGCTCCCGGGACCTTCCTAAGATTGAAAAAAAATCAAGAAAAAGATCGGAATCACTATCTTCGAGTTTTTAATTGAATTTGAAAATTCAAAATCCATGGAGGGTTACACCATTGTCGTGTACAGAATTATTGGCAATGCTTCCAAGAAATAAGCAGTAAATGTAATAATCCTAAACTTCAAAAGAGTCTTCAGTCAAAATTTCAGGTCAAAGGGATCAAAATTACTCAAAATCAATCTCTTTGTAACCCTCCATGGAAAGCTGGTAACGTTCCATGGTCGGTTTATGGTCAACTGTAACCCTCTGTGGTCAATTGTAACCCTCGATGGGTATAAACTAAAATGTGGAGGTTACAGGTTTTGCAGCATGCAGGGTTACATTTCAACTTCGCTCCTCAATTATAAATCAGGATTGAAAGATTACTGAATGAAATCGTTATGGGACGTTAGGTTGACAGAGAACTTTGATATTCTATGGGGGGAAGGAGGAGAGTTGATTGAAAAAATTATGAGATACATCTTTTGAAAACCATTGTAAACATTTTCCTGAACTTCCGTTCCGATTTCCGAAGTAAAACCTACTTTTTGAATTTCCGTGTTGTGGATTGGTCAGCAGTATCTTTCACTTTCTGCCAGCTGATGGCCGTAGCGTTTTTCACGCTCCATCACTCCGTTTCCAAACTTCCAGAAAACGAGCAAACCGTAAATTGAAAACGTTCCCGAGATTTTTCCACGGTGGAAACCGTCGATAAAATCGGCCAACAATGAAATTACGTCCGTGGGACTGGGATTTGATGTCGATTGTTCCGACGCATTGCTTGAAAAACGATCTTCAGGTGGATTTACGTTCGCTTATTCATGAATATCTTGTTCCGTGATCTCGCATAAACTCTGTTCAAATTCGCTCTAGTTTTCTCTTTCGAAATGTTTGTAGACCGGTTTTGGCCCGACAGTGAGGAGGCTCTTCCTTCTTGGCACTTTAAGTTTTAGGTGAAACTTTTTTTTTTAATTTCCGATTTCGAATTTCCGGAATTTTTGAAAGCATTATTTTGGGTCGCAGATTGTTTGATACGGTTACCCCTTTTTCCCGTTTTGCGGATTTTGACATCAACGATGAAACAGAGACTTCCTGTAACTCAAAATTTGGCATTTTCGGTTTTTTTCATTTATGACGTCTTCTTGCTGTCCTTTACCGATATAATCGCTCACAACGATGTAAATCCTAACTAAAAATGGAAAAATAATGAATTCAAAGTTTCCGATATCTCGGAATGGGGAAGAAGAAGGAGTGATAAGCCTTATCTCATGTGTTTTCTAGGCGTTTTTCGGTTCTCCTGTGCTCGTCCAGGTATGTACTCGTTGTCTTCATTTCAAAGCCTTTTCCACTGAGGTTTTTTTTTTCATGTAATTCGTATTTATAGATATTCAGTTACCAAGTCAATCCATTGTCAATTGCGGTTTTAAGTGCTGAATGGTAGTATTCCCCGCGAGAATCGAGTTAAACCAACCTAGGTATTCAGATTCACACATTTTCTTCCACGTATTTTCTAGCGCTGATTCGACTGAGACTAGCTGCAGATCGGTAGGACTTGATGCCTGAGTTTAGATAAAATTCATGATAGAAAACGTGGTTTCATGAGCGAAACTCAAAATTTTCACGTAAAAATTGGCTATAACACGAGAACCTCCTGAAATGTAACTTTTGTGTATTTGAGATAAAGGAAGTCTCTGTTTCATCGTCGATGTTCAACTTCCTCTCCTTACGGTCGGGTTGCAGGGCACCTCAGGCTCTGGCCCTCTTTCTCTTTGTTGAGTTTTGGTGCTGCGTGAGCTTTCGACGGGTATCGAGTGTTTTGGATGTCTTTTTCATCGTCCATCTATTGATTGATTGAAATTGCCCTTAGTGCGTATCAATAATTCTTTTGGACGTATTTTGATTTTAGGCGCGTTTTGAAATTTGAGTAGGTAGTGAGTTTTTTTGACATTTTTGGTCATTGTAGCCACCAAAATAATCCAAATCAAATTGCTTTAATTCAAAAATGTTAGCATCAAAATATGGAGGTATTGTGTGTGTCACAAGCACCACTGTTTCTTCCTTGTTGTAAGACCGGCGATGACAGACCCGGTACTCATGAGTGCGCGCATAGTTCTTCTTTCATGGCGTACGGCGCCTTTATTGCTCTTCAAACAGGAGACCCCTTGTGTAGGAATGAGTCATGGCATTCATGGAAGTTGACCGATACTGAGTCGTATTCTTCAGATAAGCCGATTCCCTGAATGGTAAGTGCTAACGTCTGATCTGATTGCGAAGGATTACACGAGCTAAATCATTTCTTTCTTATTTTTCTGCAAATTCTGCTGTTTTATACCGGCCGGTTGACACGTCCAACGGATATCTGCAATCTCGCTCTTTTCTCTAGTTTTCCTTAATAATTTATAACCTACGTGATAATGATCGTTATAATTTTTACGATTACTGGGAAATCATGACGAATCGTGATGATCAACTCTAGCACTCTATGTTGGTTCTAGTGGTCTGCAGTCTGTTTCTGTGAAAAACGTTCATTGTTTCTGTTTTTTTCTTTCAGAGAATCGTCGTCTGGGAGAGCCCTGATCATTTTTGGTGAGTGAGACTATTTGTACTACCTCACATCTGTTTTTCAAGCACTTCTCTCTTACTTTCATTCCCCAGTCCAAAATGTATCGAAATATTGTGTCGAAATTGGGAATCTAAGCTACTTTAGCGGGGATTTCATGGAAGATATTTAGATAACGTATATCGGCGAGTTTCAGACATCCGTAGTTCTGAAAAAATCCTGTTTTCAGCCATTTTTCTGTGTGTGTGAGTGTCTGTTACCAAAATTCCGTCATGGGCATTCCTTTTATCTGAAAGACGATTTTAACTGGTTTAAAAACTTCATATGGAAGCAACTCTAATACAGAATCGCCTCTAATTGAACCGTTCTCATGGTTCGAACTGAGTTCAGATTTTCCCAACATTTCCCCACTACTGACACTGATCAGGGGAAAGTTGATAATCCAGGGGCTTGGAAATCCCACGATGTGAAAAGCCTGCAATTTGCTACTGGTTCTCACAAACCCTCATGGGACTTTCGTGTAGGACTCATCGTTAGAGTGTATGTATGTAAAAAAGTATTTTTTGGTCAAAAGTCGAGGAAAATGTTTTACATATAATTTTCAAGCAAATCTCTCTCGACATTTTTTCGTAGCTCGCCTGAAAGCCCTGTTTTTGGCATGTTTGCGTTTTCGACCTTTACTCACTAAAATGGCTGTATCTTCTTCTATTTTTGAGTAAACTCAAATCTTAGGATACAGTTAGAAAGCTTGTTAATTTTCCTATAAGAAAAACTATTTTCACATTTTCCCCCAGAGCAATACTGAAAAAATAAAGTTCAAGAGAAAAGATGCCAAAATTCACTTTTTTCAACCTTTTACCAAAAATGTTCGTTGACAATCAGAACCCACGCTTTGAAAAAAAAAAAGATCATGTTTAAAAACTCAGTTTTTCAACAGTGTAGTCATTTTTCTGTTTACTCCGCTCCTATGTTGAGAAAGTCGAGTCTGAATGTCGAAAATCGTGGTAACGTTTTACTAATTTTTCTTTTGCTCTCATTTTTTCGAGTATTGCTCGGCAAAAAAAAGTCAGATATGGCACGTTTTTTTATAGGAAAACTCAAGCGCTTTCCAACGGTATCCTCAAATTTGAAATTGCTCAAACATAGAAGGAGCTACGGCTATTTTAGTGGAATAAAGTCGAAAACACAAAATCCAGAAAACAGGGTTTTCTAGCGGACGACGGTTAAATGCCTGAGATAAATTTTTTGGAAATGACTTTTTTGAAACGTTTCTCTTCATTTTTGACTAAAAAACTTGTAGACTCTCTTCTGAATTGGTCGGAGTTGGAGGGTTGTCGTTGCAGAAAATGTTCGGTTTCGAGGTCACTGGGGAACACGTCAAGCCTCGTTGGCGATGTTAACTGCATTTTGCATTATTCGCCTCTCGTTCTGACCAGTCATCGCCGCAGTTCGAGTGTATCGTATCTCGGCTGTTGATTTATTCATACGCCGTCCATTCAGTCTCGACAAACGTAACTCGACCCTACGTTAACTTGAGAACATTGTGCGCGCAATGAGTCGGCGCATTATTCAGTCGCATACGGCTGCAAAATGCTACATTTGCGATAGCTATTTTCAAGAGCGGGTTTCCTGTGTTTTGAACAACATTTTGAACCGACCGATTGATTACATAGGTACATTATATATAGTTATATATTCTAGATATATCTAGAAATATTTCTATGGAATATTTTTTATAAATTTTTTATAGAAATAGAATTTTCATAGAATTTTATTTATGTAGTACCTATATTTTTATAGAAATATTTCTAGAAATAATGTACCAAAATATCCGGAAAAAGTAACGAAGCGGCATTCGATGATCAGGAAGACAACAGAAAGAAAGCGACTGGTTGTAAACTAACCAAATAGGTAAGCGGTTTTCTACGGAATTTGAAACCTGTATTGAGACCAGGAGCAAAGTAAACTGTATCGCCTTTTACCGAGAAAGCAGCAAACTTCCTGTAACTACAATTACCTTATTTAACCTGCATTCATACGGACGATTTCACCAACCTCGGATTAGAGCTAATCCGGACGTCGTTACGTATGTTTGAATAAAGTTACCAAGTCAGTCAATTAGATCAATAGTGATACAATTGCTGGATCTACCCTACGAGAATTTGGATTTTGGAAATTTTCGTGTTCCGATCTGTCTTGCTTCCTCCGCAATCATCGAAAACCCTCGCCATTTTTCCGCTTGTTTTTGTTTTTCACCTGTAGTTCCTTCCCATTGCGTTTTTCGGCGTTTAACATTATTAGAAAACTTGTAGATCGAAAAATTTCCAACATAATTGTTCTCATGACTTGTTTGTAGGCTCAATAGTTTCGGAGCCACGGACCGGCAAACTTGTCAAGGCTGTAACTCAAGGAAACCGTCTTCTCAGCAAAAAGCGTTAAGGGAGGAAGTTGTAGAGAATTGGGGGTAAGTTTGAAGGGGAAAAGAAACAGCCATTCTGATATTGAGTAGGGGAACACGTTTTGACCATGGTTCAGCGATTTGACCATAGGTTGCTAAACCATGAACAGTAAATTACCCTTTCGGAGGAATTCCTCCTGCCCTTGGATCCTCACGACGATCGACTGACCTCTTCTTTGTTATGTTTTAATGGTGAAATAAACGTGGAAACTTGGAAGACAATAGCCGCGGGGGCGGGGGCCGAGGCGCGGCGAGCTGTCGCGGTTTGTTGGCCGGAAAGCTGAGCCGCGAAGGTCACGCTTTGCGATCGCTTCCTGTCTGTCCGTATCTCGGATTTTTCCTCCGACTTCCTTTCCACGGCTGCGCAGTATAGGTCATTCCCAAAGTAATCAAATTTTGCCCATTTTTTGGTGCTGATGGGTCGAACTTGCGTTGAACGGATGGTGTTGGTTAAAGTTGATTCCCAAATAACTGTCAATTTCTTGCCCCTGGCAGTAACACCCTACAGCAAAGTTGAAATGTAGCCCTCCATGCTGCAAAATCTTTAACCTCCACATTTTAGTTAATACCCACGGAGGGTTACAGTTGACCATAAACCGACCATGGAATGTTACCAGCTTTCCATGGAGGGTTACAAAGAAATTCATTTCGAGTAATTTTGATCCCTTTGACCTGAAACTTTGAGGGGAGAAAGAGGTGAAATTTCAATTTTTTTCCAAATTGACAATTGACATTGATTTGGAAATCAACCTTCTAGGTTCAGGGACCTTGAACATTTTCGTCGTATTTTACTCCCTGCGTAATTTTTTCCTTGCGTTTATTGTGCTAAGATCCTATCTCTGTGCTTGTCGTGCCTTGGCGCATTTTATATACAACAGGAGAACTCCTCGGATAATAAGACGCAGCTAAGCAGATCGGCCTGCGTGCCGGTGTTCCCTTCTCAGGCATTCCGTTATGTACCTAATTTTTCTATCTCTCCCGCTCTCCCTTTAATATTCAACAGTTTTTCCGTTGCACACGATTTTCGCCGGGTTTTTATCACATCCTCTAGTGATAAATATAAATGAAGCGCATTCGTACGCAGTTCAGCCATTAGCTGCATGAATCGGTACTCGTATACCGTTGAAGTATAACGCTCGAAGTTCGTTCACCTATTCGAGGGAAGTGTCCGAAAATTTTTGCTATTGATTCACATATTATGGATGTGGATGGTAAAATATTGACTTAAGTAACTGCTATTCTAGCAAAAAAAAAAAAAACATTGGGGCTCAAAAATATACTATCGGATCTTATTGATAATCTCATAATAATGCGAAAATCCAAAAATAGAAAAAATCCCATAGGTACTTGGTGGAAACATACCTACCTGTCTATGTATTTTGCATGCCAATGTCAGCATTTTAAGGCCTAAAATAATGTTCATAATTTTTATGGCCAGTAAAAGTGGAAAACACGATATAGATGAGTGCCAATATCTTGGAGGTTCTATGATCCAGCCATCTCTGAAATTGAATGCGTCTATCTATGGCGGACGAAAATTATTTTTTTCAGTTTTTTGAGCCATTAAAAGGGGTTATTAATGAATAAACCGATTAATTATTTAAAATCATTAACGTTCCAATATTTCAGTACTTTAAAGGGTCAAGGCAAAAACAAAATGACAAGGGTCAAGCTACCCTGCTAATGGCTTAGCCCCGGTTTATTGACAAAATCTATCTATCCAATATCCAATTCTAAGCTTACCTCAGATAAAATTCACCTCAGTGGTATTTACATAGAATTTCAATGTAAAAATCTCTGGTCAAGCCCATGGTTCGCCGTTAGCAGTCTCGGGTGCTGCATCGAACTGTCCGCCACAAAGAACCTCTCGATTTTTACGTCGCCTTTCTTCGGAAAACTTTTCGCTCATGAGATCAGTCATGTTTCTTTTGCGTTCGTTGTATTACTGGCATTTGAGCCAATTTGTATTTGAAATCGTACTTATTTCAACATACAGTCCACTTACCTTTGGCCAAAACAATCTCATTGGCAATGTTTATCTAAAGCTTCCTTGGATATCGGTTGGATAAATTTCGTCAATAAACCGGGCCTTATGTGGATAAAGTTAAGTATAGTTACTTCCAGCTTTCCCAGCAAACCATTCCTTACCGGATGGCCATGATTTTTTTCCGCGTCCCTAAGTTCCTTATAAACAACTCCGGGGGGCGAAGGGAGATGGAACATCTCAGACAATAGGGCGCTGTCACTTTGTCACTCTCCTGACCTTTAAAGTTGATGTCCCTCGTGTCAGTTTTCTTTGAACTTTGCCGACCAGTTGCTGTTTTCTGCTGTAAGACCTTCGACCTTTACTGATCGTTTTGTAATCGTTTTCTAATTCGACTGTTTTGGCGATTTTTGATAGGAAATGGACTTCAAGCTTATAGAGTGTGCGGTTTTTCAGTTCCATAGTTTTACAGGAAAAACTGATGCACGATGCATGGATGCAAAAATGGGTGTCTTGTAAATGAAGTGAAACAATTCGTTTTCATCGGCTCATAACCGAACATAATATAAGGATAATGGATGAACTAATATTAAGCAGTTCGACGGTTGCCGGTAGAATAGATATTATAATATTTTACGGTAGGTTACCCTTTTGAATCAGTGTTGCCATAGATACAAATAAATCTCCCACGCTTGGATACATTCGTAATAACTGGCACAAAATAATGAAATTACTAATAAAGCGTCAGAATGCGAGTGATTCTCAATCGTGTTGCTGTCATTATGGCGCGTTAACAGAGGATAAAAAAAATGTGGAAGGACGTTTTAGGGCGTTGATAGGTAGGTATGGTACCTATTTCTGTTCCTTCATTTTGCAGAATGTACATAAGAAATTCCGGTTGGTGGAAATGTATTTTCAAAACTTGTTCCAATTGATTTTCGAACGATGTTTTTCTGCCTGGTCACGTAACGTTGATGTTATCCCGTGTTCTTGCTCATTCGGGACGAAATCACCTTCTCGCCTTTAATCACCGCTGGGTTTACGACTTCCTCCGAAGAAAATGGCTCCTAACGGATGGTCATTTCGCCTGATTTGATTTATTATTGATTTTTGCATCGTTGAAATTGCAGCGGTCCCAAGGTTACTTCCACATTTATGTGCGTGAAATTTTGAAACAATAATTGATCTATTTTGATTGCTTTGGAGGCGCTCATACTCATCATTGTACTCAAAATCATGATCAACCTCAAACTCTAAATATTCATAATCAAACTCAAACTGAACATGAAACTGGACCTGAATTTCAAACTCATACCCATACAGACTAAAACGTATAATAAAACTCCAGCTCAACTCATAATGAAGCTTAAACTGAAACTCCAAATCAAACTCAAACTGAAGTTCAAACTCGAACTGAAACTCCAAGTTAAACTCAAACTAAAGTGCAAACTCGAGTTCCAGTTCAAGTTTGAACTTCAGTTTGAGTTTAACTTCGAGTTTCAGTTTCGGTTCCAGTCTGAGGTTTATTATGAGGTTCAGTTTGAGTTTGAGATCGATTATGAGTTTGAGTTTCAGTTTTGCTTTCAGATCGAGTTCGAGTTTGACTTTCAGTTCAAGTATGAGTTTTGGAAAAACACTCTTTTCCAAGGTGGCCGAGCGATAAAACCAGAAATCCTGGTTTTTTAAGGAATAGGAAAATATCGAATATTATCGTAGGTAATACTTCTGTTAAATGACCGCTCGGACGAAGTCCAAGCAAAGTGAAGATGGTATTCGTTCCAGTTCCGGATCCTTGGTCGGCCGGCGACCGTTAACGGCGGATGTTTACAGTTCTACCGAATGGGATACTATAAAAAGGTCTCAGGACTGTTACTGGGGGTTTGTTATACGAGTTGAGCTCCACTTTATATCGCCGTTTATCCGCCATATTCCGTGATTTACGGGTCCGCTGCCGTAATGATGTATACGCTGCCTGACAGTACCGGCCGCTGTTGCAGATCGAAGACTCCTGTGACCGGCTAATTCGAATTTTCTCTATTTTCCCGTGCTGTTAGTGTAGATCTAGGCTCTCCGTAGCCGAAAGGCTAAGGCGTCTGCCTAGAGAGGCCGCTGCAGAATATAGCCGCAGGTATGGGTGATTCTCAGAAAAAGGGCAATTTTGATGAATCGGCCCAGTTCTAGCCGTCCATTGACAGTGAGATCATTTTTTTGTCTCTCACACAAATAACTACCCCGTGCTATTAGATATGCACATTACTTTCTTCTAGAAGCAATGATAAATTTCATTTTTTTACGTCGAACATAGGAATTGTCAGTACCATGGGTGAATCAAAATCATTTCTGAGCGTTTGACGTACTAACTTTTTTAGAAAAAGGGTCAGTAGGAACCAAGAGCCTTCAAATCTTGTAATAATGTACCTCCACCTATTATTTTCAAAGGTCTCCAAGTACTATTGGGTATTTGGAGGTAGCTAGGGGTATCTCAAACTTTGAATCGGAAAAATCAGTCAGTACCATGGATCAATGCATAAAATCCCCCCACGCTAATCAAACAACACAGTGGGAAGTTTTGCGCGCTAAAGTTGTTGTGCCAGCTGTGACTAATACATGTGCGCCAAAAAATCGGACGCTGAACCCCGTCAGTTGGCCGCCATCAACCATCGAAGATTTTGTTTTTGGGGCGTATTTTTATTCAGGTTCTATGTTTTTTCGCTAAATATTGGCATAAAACATATTGCTTTTATTTTATGTTGTTGTAGTGCTTTTTCCCTATAAAAGCATGTTTCAGTTATTACCAAATTTCTGAGAATCACCCGTAATGCCCTATGGGCGGGAAGCTGTTTTTCCTCAATTTTCGCTGCCGTTCCACCCGATGTTGGACAGCTTGAAATTAGTCGCCATGTCTATACTTTCTTGATAGATTATGCCAAAGGCCCGATTATTGCCTCCTTTATGTACTTTCGCCTTCCAGCGTCTACGTGAGTTCATTTCCTTCAATCACCAGCTGCCAGTGTCGCCTTTGTCATCCGTATTGGTTTCACCTTGAAAATAATGGCGAAAAATAATGGGCGAGTCTCCCTGAAAGATGACAATGCCAGTTTTTATTGGCGCAAGTAACGAAGGGTAGAATTACCCATTGCTTTTCTGTTGTATCTCAACTTCGCGCTTGTGGGACGATGTTCGAAATTACAACAATTTCCAGCCTCTCGTCAGTTCAAAAGCTTATAGCGTGCCAAATTGGTTACTCGAGAAAAGAATTGCTTCCCTAGCAACTGTCGCTAACTGATTTTTTCCTGGATGTTGGTAGAATATTGTTTTACGATAAAACTGAGACTGAGTAGGTTTCACTTTCTGAACTAGCGTCTTGTGTCCGTCTGAACAAATCCAAATAAAACGGTCATGTCTCCCTCGACCATTTTTACATATTTTTTTGACCTATTTTTTACTTCCATATTTACAGGGTAAATGGAAGTATAGTGGAGTTGTGAGTTTTAATCCACTTCCTATGTAGCTTGTTCTGTGATGGTTGTTGGAAAACTGAATCAAGACTGAGTTTTTAACGTTTTTGTATCATGAATTATATTGATAGGTACCCACTATTCAGGGTTTTATTTCCTACTCTTCCTACTCCATAGCTAAATTTGTGACTATTGAGTCATACCTGACTGATTTGAAAAGTAAATTGATTGAAATTGATCAAAATTTGCATAGCGTGTTTTTCAACTGCTTCGATCCCAACACCGTGTCAATTTTATAAATTCCAGTTTGAAGGCCTATGATTGAAATTGAGTTGCATCTTGAGTTGATAATTCTTTCTTATGATCCCGCGAAGTTCCGCGAGTTTTCTGCGCACCACTGGGGTCGTAACATGAGGCAATCCCTCTGGAAAGTCCTGTGACCTCATCAAGCTTACAATAAGGGTGCTGAGTTGTCGGAAACGTAGGCGACTGTTCAAGACGGATTTGTCAACGCTACCGTTATAGCAAAATGACTGAACGATTGAGCAATAGGTTATTTTCGATGATGTAGGGCTCGTTCAAGTTGAGAAAGTTGTCTGCCGCACATCTGCTCGGTAGATGTGGGTTTTATGGAGGAGAACGTGCTATTTTGCCATTATTCAGTTCGCTGTCAGGTGTGCAGTAGCTGCTAATCTTAGAAAGGTCCTGGGAGCATGCAGGAATTTTTCAAGATTTTTCAGAGTTGAAATTTTAATTTTTTTCCAAATTGGAAATTGACAGTTATTTGGGTGTCAACCTGGAATGTTAATCAGAATTCCCATTCAGCCATGGCTTTGGAGTTCAAGTCTCAACTTTGGGCGGATTTTTTCTTTCTTGGTTCTATCTTAAAAATCTACCAATACCTGACGATTGCGGTAAATTTAACGTCTTCTCCAACGGTACCCTCGGTTTTACGATTACTTCGAAAAAGTTATGGCTATTTTACTGAGACAAAGTCGAAAACACGAAAAAATTTTTACCTAAACAAGAATTGTGACAAGCTTGAAGGATTGAGTCCTGTAAGGGAGAAAATCTTAAGATTGGATAATATGAGTACTGAATGTTTCTGTTACTTTCATGTATTCTTTATAGTTGATTGAAGGTACTGCAAATATTTACGGTTCCCCGTTCGCCATATCGCCCACATTTTCAAAACTCCTCCGCGCCCCAGAGGCTCCAACTTTTCGTTCTGGGATCGACCCAATTTATTTCCCAACTTTCCTTTCCCGTTTCTATTCGACTTTGTTTTGAATAACTGGTTTGGAACTGTCCAGTTCGAAAGGAAGGCGATGCTCTTCCACTTCTGTATTTATAGATCTCGAACGAAAACGAAAAATAACCGGTCCGATGAATTTGAGTCAAACCGACTGTATGTTCGAAAAAAAAATTCTGTCGTACAAAACTTTTTATATTAAAAAATTGCGTGATCGCGTGATTTGCGTGTCGCGTTCAACGTCCAATCGCCTCCGTTGCGATCGGGCAACTTTTTTTCAAGTTTAGTCGGTCGACTTTCAACTCTCGTGCACAACATTCACTCGCTTTCTATCAACCTATTCCGACCTACGTCGATAATTGGTCGTTTTATCATCTCGGATGATATTTAAATTACCATGCGATTTATCCCATTTACGATGCACTCTCGATTCTTGGAATTATTTCTCGACTCGTGTTGTTTCACATTGTGGAATGGAAATTGAAATGATCATAGTAGATTTGTCGAGCCATGCGAATCTCGATTTATCGATAAATTCAAGTTTATCTTGATTTATCCGTGGACGCTCGCATTCTTGGGCTTATTGATCGATATGAAAATCCGTAGATTAAACACTTATATGAGAACAATTTTGAACCAAAAGGATTTCATTTTGACTGGTTCGGAGGCTGCAAATTTCAAAAATTTCGAATAACACACTTGGTATGGTAATTTTAAAATTGCCTAAAATCATGATACCTCAACCCAATAGCCCGTAGAATTGGGCAGACAGAAAGTCAACACGAGGGTGTAAGGCGGGTAGGGTAGAACCGATCAAATTTTCGATCGCGTGATTCCGCTGAAGTTTCTCAAATTTTGACTTCTATTATTTGAACTTAATTTTCTGTAATACCCAGAAAAATTATGTACTCATCGCACTAGTCTTCTTAGCTGCGTTTTGTCCATGCTCGCAGACTTTTTGACGGACTCATAGACACTAGATCATAAAATGATACCAAGTTCTGGGAGTTGGAAGTACTGTGTGTTATCCGGCTCTTCGGCGTTGATTTCCGCCGTGGTTTTCGGTCTGTGCCCGTCGGGCAACACTGGAAACCGTCAAAGGTCGGTTAGTTGACCCCGACGGCTAATCGGGCCGTTTAATCTGAATTCAACGGAAATGTCACTTGGGGCTCACCTCAAACGCCTGCAGCCGGGAGCCATCAGGGCCGAAGGCTGTGAGTCGGTTCGTTGAGCCGATAAGCCGCCCTTTAACTCTTCCTTTAAGCGCCCTTAGCTCAGAGAACAATTAAATCAGTACAATTAATCAGTATCAGGAATCAGTACAGAAATATTCGATTTACAATGTTCAGTAACCATCGTGGTATTAGTAGGTAAGTAGTAGAAGAATTTTGCTAGAGCTACACTTGAGTAATTATTTTGAAAACGTGTTTTTATTTTGCATTTTTTATTATCATAGTCTCCAAATTGATCAAAATGTGATGAATCCGTCTCAAAAATTTATTTACCAAAATATGGAAGTATTGACTCCGTTATCTGCGCACCACTGGTGTTTAAATTACATCATGTTTTAGATTGTCTCCTGTTCCTCTCGTGTTCCCTTTGATGGAACATGAGGGATTGCGAACCTTTGGATTGGTTTACCGTTCGGTTCAATCAGGAATTAATGCGATACAAGGCACAATTATCCAGATAGGCCGTGTGTTTACAATTAGTTGTCCTACCCTACCTTGAGGAGCGATACGGTCGTGTGGTGAGTCTTGATTGTCTCTCTCTGCCCACATACTCAAATCTAGTGGCAGCAAATTAACCTTGCCCAACAGCAGCCCAACTAGTCTAACTAACTTTTTTAAATTCTTTACACTAGAACGTTTGATCAGGGGCCTGTTTTTTGAGTTACAGTAATCCTGATTAACTTAAGAATTTTGTATCGTGCCGAGTACCACCAAAGTGAGCACTTTGAATATGGTGATACTAGAATACGCGTCAAGAAATCCATTTAAATGTTGAAGTATTATTTAAATTAAACATTATTAAAATATCAAATCGATTTAAAATTATAGGAATTTTCTATTGCATTTTTACCGGTCGAATCGGTCGATTGTGAAGAAATTGGCAATAAAGTAAATCTAGCGATACCTGGAACTCGTTTTGGACGATGAAAATAGATTCGACTTACCAACTCCTTGAAGAAGTAGTCTCATGAAACAAGCAGCTTGACCGCTAGAAAGCGTAATGGAGTCGTCCGGGGACGGGTACCACGAAGGCGGTACCAAGGGTAGACAGTGTTACCAAAATTCGCCAGCGATTTTTTTGTAGTTGACTAATGTCAACTTTGAATCTCAGGGAACAGCGGTTAGTTAGCCATGGAAGACATGTACTACTTGGTTAAATGACATCAAGAAATGGGCGCCCATATAGTTAAGTGATAATGTCTGATAAAAACAATTTTCTATTGTATTCCCACCTTTTGCGAATGACTACGACGATTCTTCAACATAGAACTCACGTGTAGCCCTGTGGCTAGTGCGACTAATAACTCTCAATTCACATAAGAGGCATAAAAAAATTGGCCCATAGCCTTATAACTCATGTCGTCCATGGTTACCGGAGTTTCTGGATTATAGGAATTGAAGATCTGGACCCAGTGCTAAACCAGCCCTATGGTTTAACACAAGTGTGGTAACGGGTTGACACAATTGAACTTTTTTCCGCATACTCTTTCGCAGGTTTGAAAGGTTGAGTTGGTATTTTCTAATAACGCAATATATGAGTGAATACGATGATATTTTACTGCCGCCTTTAAATATTCATTTCGGCCCATTGAAAGGAAACCGCGAGGATTGCCTTTTATAGCGTCCATCCGAACGTTTGCTTTTTCTATTTGCGCAGCCAACATTTCATATAAGGAATGGCATTTCGTCTGCAACATTCTATTCGACGCACCTGTTCTTAATCGTTTCCATTCAGCCGATGTCTGCGCCAGAGACGGGGAGATCGACCTTTCGCCTACTTTCGACTTGTAAAGTGTACAAATCCTTTTTCGTTGTATTATTCGTTGAAATTTTGGTTTTCACTTTGGTTCTTAAATCTTCCTCTTACCCCTTTCGTCGGTGGCGTTGATGACAGGTGGGAAATCCTATTCGACGTTTGCCGGGCGAGTTCAGATCCCTTTCGGTTGAATTGCCGAGTATCATAGATGTTATTGACTTCGACTGTTGAATCATTTCGTCTGCGAGTCGAAAATCTCAAAGTCAAACACAGTTTTATGGTGTTCGTGTGATAAGTGTCGCATAGTCGACGAAAACAGCTGAATTTTCAAGAATCGAATTTTCCACGCAAGGCGATGGAATTTGAATTTTTCATGAGGCGTAGGCGTTCTTTATGGCGAATCGGACTCGACTTGTAAATTTGAAGAAGATGCAGCCGCAGAGTCGGATTTTTCAAGTGAGGTCGAAGCCACGAATAATGGAGATCTTGGTGTGAGCTTATGCAAATCAACATGAGTCACTGGTCCCTCCTCAAGGATACGTCTATTGTCAGATTTCTCACTGTCTTCCCCACCGGTGGCAGCTACTCTTCTTCAAAAACCCGAAGGAAACCAGTAAAAAAAGTGAAACGTGTCAACTGGCGGGTTTTTTTTTTTGAAGTTTCTGCGTTTTGCGTAATGAGATCTGATTGGCTGCCAGTTTACGCGCGCGCACTTTACGCAAATTAGAAAAAATTAGATATTTCAGCGGATTGTACGCAGAGTACTGTCGATTTTGTCAATAAACCAGCCTAAGAGTATATTGTGAGATGAATTATTGGAATAAAATGTAAAATTGTGATTTCCTCTGTTAAGATGCTCCTATGAAGATGATTCATTTAGCGCTGGCGCTTCTTCAGTAAATTTTTTCAATTTTTTCGCATTCCTTTTGTTGAATAAATTTTTAGGGAAACCCCGCAGCTGATTGCCTCCCTCTGCCCTACTGTGGCTGGAGGGGGTTTGGACGCCTGTGACGTCACAGTTAGGGCTGGCCAGGGATCGGCGGGCGGGAGGTGTGGGGGATGACGTCAGTGATAAGAACTGATACGCGAAATCCCCTTTTTTCATCTACTGTCAAATTTTTGCTTGACGTCAACATTTATGACCTCAGCCTGGCCTGACTTGACAAAGGTGCTTTTGTGATACTAAAATGAAGGACCTGCAATGAGGCCTAAACGTATCTCGATGAATTGTACACCTAACAGGAATTACAATTTTCAAAGGAGTTCGATTCTTCAGCTATAATTTTTCTAATTTACCAGTTTGCAAGGTAAATCAAGGCAAATCGTTCCGCAATAGTCAGCGTGTCAGCCGACAGCCTCAGCAGACCCGACTATAAAGGGCGGGCTAAAAATAGGAACGGTCTTTTTCAGAAGCGGAATTCAACGGATTTTGGCACCTGCCGTTACCCGAGGGGCTTGGCAAACTGACAGAACTTGCAGCGGAGAAATTTGCGCGCAAACACGCAACGAAGCTTAACGATGCGTCGTTTAGCAATCGACAGGCGAGTTAGGAAATAATTTATTTTCCCGAGACTATCAGCAATAGATGCAGGAAAAGATAATCAATTGAGACGACGAGATTTTAGGAGAAAACTATTCCCCTAAATGCAAATGTGAATTATTTTACAATAATGTGTTATTCCATTGGGTGGGAGCTTAGTTCTGCAGTGTCCAACAGATAATCTCTGAAACCCCAGGGATGACTAGAATCGTAAAGGCTATATGAGCCAAATTTTTGGTACTCGCAGTAGCATTCTAAATCCAAAATTTCAAGACAGAGAACCCAAAAGGATTATTTTTGTGGTTCAAAAAACACTAGAACGGCCAATGCTTCGGAAATACTGTGAGCAATCGAGATTCAATCTATTCGAGACGAAGTTCAAGAAATTTGTAAAAAAGTCGAGATAGATACGGCCATTTTTACTTCCGTATTTACAGAGTAAATGGAAGTATTGGAATCGTCCTAAAATCGAGAATCGGAACGGAGTTTCAGTAAAAACTTTTACTTACACAATTACTCACAATCACTTTCCGAACCCAGAACAAGTGTGGGTGTGTCCGTCTGTGGTCATTTACAAAAATGGCCATAGCTCCCTCAATAATTGAGAATTTTATTATTGAGAATTATTCTCAACCTTTTTTCAGATTTCTTGAACTGAAATGTTCGTCTCGGCAAGACCTAACACCCTGTTTAATCAGAATTTGAATTACTCACAGTACTTCTGATATATTTGCATTTTTAGTGTTTTCTATTTTATTTTTTTCCTGCCACAAAAATGGACCGATTTGACCGTTCTTGGTCTTAAAATCTTCGTTTTACCTCGCAGAATATGTGGATATTTTTCATATTCCAAAAATGTTGCGAATTTTTTTTGGGCTAATTTTAAAATTTTCATAGTGAGTGAGTTTTTTGATATTTTTGACCAAAACACCCTTAAAAGCAGTCACAATATGATAAAATTGTGTCACAATTTTACGTTTCAAAATATGGAAGTATTGTGTGTTATCTTCGCACCACTGCTTCCTCCAAATCGCAATAGGTACTTACTCCGTAAATATGGTAGATCTCGTTCTCCGCGAACATGAAAAATTGAACTCTCCCATCCTACAGCACAGCAGGTCGGCGAAACGGGCCGAAATAGTACTGCTCTAATTTTGGGCGTATCGTACCCCAATCTCAATGCAGCATTGGAGATGGGAAGATCGGAATCGATACCGAGGGAACTGGAGCGGAGTAACGGATGAGCGATGTGCGCCCGGCGGCCCAATCAGCTGGCATCTGTGGTACGTAATTCGGGAACGCCAATTTCGGATGCCCACCGGGCAGAATATACCGCTCGTCAGCCTAGTCGGATTAGTGAAGTCGGTTAAAAATCGAGTCACTTCGATAAATTGAGTGATATCGAATTTTCGAGACTCGGCGCGAGGCCGAAGGCCTCAAAACCCTAAAACTTTTCCCATCAGTTCTTTAACGATTTACTATTTTTAATTCACTTTGTAACAACCTAATGGTTTGTACTCAACACAATGCGTTCAATTATCAGACAATTTTTCAACGTCTTCTAGCCTAACCCGCGAATTTTAGGTTTTCCTTTTCCTCGGTTTCAATTTACATTAGCGGCTGTAATGCAATTCGACTCAAATTACTGTGCCGCTGAGGCGCATTAGCGTCTGTCGGCTAACCAAGTTGCGCCATTTGTCTTGAAGCCGGATCACAAAGATGTGTTGTTGTCTCGTTAACCGACCGCAAGGTCAGTGGGAAGATGCTTGAGTTTACTGCTGACTTTAACTCATTGCGGGTGATTCACTTCGAAGACTATTAGCGGAATTAGTTGCAGCTGACATGCCGTATATTGTGTCAACAGTGCTGCGTTATTAGGTATATGACGTGGGCTGGTGGGTTATGGGACAAGCTTAAGATCGATAGCCTCGCGATGGAATGGACATTCGATGTGTTGGAATATCGATAGCCTTTCGATGTATCGGAAAGGCTTGCGACATATCAGAGAATCGATGTCCTTCCGATATATTGGACTATTAATAGCCTTCTGATATATCGGACTATCGATAGCCTTGCGATATATCAGACAATCGATAGCATTTTGATATATCAGACAATCGATAGCCTTCCGATAAATCGGAAACAATAGTCTTTCAATATATCAGACTATTGATAGCCTTTCAATGCATCGGACTATTGATAGCCTTCTGATATATCGGACTATCGATAGCCTTTCGATAGATTGGACTATCGATAGCCTTTCGATTTATCGGACTATCGAAGTATCTATGGTTCAAACTATCGACAGGTTATTGATAGTCCAAACTATATTGATAGGCTATTGATAGTTCAAACTATCGATATGATCTTCGATAAGATCAAACTATGGATATGGTAGTCTATACTATTGATAGGCTATTAATATTCTAAACTATCGATAAGCTAACCACCGACAGACTATCGATAACCCAAACTATCGATAGGATATCGATACTCCCAACTATCGATAGGCTATCGATATTAAGCCAGCTCTAAACCGATAAAATCGAAATGAATCGAACACGAGGGAAGAATAAACAGATTTTTCTGCCCTACCGTAAACTTTTTCTCGTTCTGACATCCCTGGCTGAATTACCTACCCATCCCCCGGGGTGAAATTGATAAATGGCTCCATATTCAAGAGTACGGTGTACTGTACCGAAGCGTAACCTAATGAATCATCCCTTAAGTTAGGTCGGTTTCGGGACGGCACAGCTGTACGATACGAGGCGGGATGATATCCAGAATACGTCGAGTACGCGCACCACCTGGTGGTTCTATTTATAAACACAATATAGTACGTGTAGGTGGATCTCTAGACAAGAGCCGGCATCCCAGGGCTGTTCAACTTCACTCCACCCGATCGATACTTGCAATTAGTTCGTTACCTATTGGACGGAACTTCCATCGTTCGTCTTCCATGGTTTATGAATTGAGTTTCCACTCACATTATTACCGCGATAATGTCGTACGTGGCCTTAGGCACAACAGAAAGAAAAAACAACAACAACATTATTACCGCCATAAAATGAATTTGTGGTGTTTTTGGATTGTAATAGAATTTCTCCTTAAATGCGACCAAAATCCATTAAAATACATTTAGATATCTATTATACTCAATCTGCATTAATTTGATGAGACGAATCGAAAATACCAAACATTCATTCTTGGGAAAATATCGTTCGGGCATTACACGATCCTCAGCCCGAGCCTGCACTGTAATAAATTTACGAAGTGCATGGGATTTATTAGTTTATTTTAAGCAATAGTGTTAGCTAAGCAAATTGGAGTGAGACAAAGACAATCTACAAGAGACGATAAGATCGAGACCACGACTTCCCAATTAATCCTATACGACAAAAAAATCGAAACTAATTGTGTAGCGTCCAGGAATGATCGAACAATTCTGAATGTACTGAATGTACTCGCTTTTTTACTGGCCATATTTGGCTCTTTATTGCGATAAGCTTGCTCCCTGTAAACTGTGGATAATCGATAATCTCAGGTGTAACCAGATGGTAACACAGTGATAACAGTTCTGAATCAGCACTTTATCCTTTCGGACTGGCATATAACGTCATTAAATGATACAAATTTTGTATTTCCAAGTAGGTAGGTATATTATCATTTGTCAATCATTTCGAAAATTTCCCGAGACGATTCTGGTTCTAAAAATCTCAATTTGGTTTGGAAAATTATCAATTCTAGTTGAAAAGCTATAAAAACACACGAGGGAGAAGGATATTATTTCACCGATAAATTACAACTTCTACCGTTACGTTCATCGACTTTCGTCCTTAGCATTGTGTAACCAAGCATTACGTTTACGATCCCAACTTCTTCAGTCCTTAGCCACACATGCGCACGAGCGGATGACTGTGGATGGCGTCACGCACCTTTCGATGCGCGTACGTGCCTTATAATCCATTCGCATCACGGAACATAACTGATATTATGCTGTCGTATAACAAATCCGATGCTCCCGAACAATGGGCCCATGAATCAGCATAAAACTCACGTTCATACTTCTTTCGTCCTATGGTACCTATCAATGATTTCTTTTGTCCTACATCACGTGGCCATTATCTAACGTAGGCAACATCGGATGTTGGTATGCGTTACTGCTCGGCACTATACTTTCACGTATATTCTTCACCTCATTCACTAGAATTTCTGTTCTACGAAACTTTCTGCGAGCCCAGAGAAAAGCAATGTTTTTTTTCTTCAATTTTTGTTTTTTTTGTAAAAACTTAAAAAAAAAATTTTTTTTAAATTGCCATGAGTTCGGAAAAGACTCAGTCGATGTTACTCCAGAGACGTCTGATGGCCCAAGACGGAAAGTAGGTCCAAACTTCGGCTTCAACTTTGAAAAATCACCAAGTTCGTAGCCAAAGCAAAAACTTATTCCGAGTTAAGTTCATGTTTTGAAACTCAGTCGAAGTCTGGCTTCTCAAACTGAACCGAACAAATAGACCGAGTAGGTACACCGACATTAGAGGGGAGCGTATGAAGGGTCGCAGTCGGTCGATACTTTGTCGGGAAAGTTGATCGACCCGCAGGTACGAGGGAAAATTGACATCGTTAAGGGCCAACCGGTAAATGGAATGATCGGAGATGAAAACCCGTTTACAATTCAAGAAGGAAGCCAAAACTCTTTATCGGGAAATTGGAGTTTAAAGCCTACAACTCGAAATTCTCACTCAGAGCGTGTCTGCTAACTAGTTGGCCATCCTTCGGAATTCCCGCTTTTCACCAATAGGTATATTTAGTAAAAGTTCACTTCAGAAATTAAAAAAAACTCCGATGCCTACTATTTATTGTTTAAGTATTCTTTCCTCCAACAGGAAAATATTTATTTTACCTCCACTTTTGTGCCTACTTGAAATCCAACCTTTGTAATGGCTCTATAATAGGGCCAATAATTGGCTTCATACCAATAAACTTCTTCTTCTTCTTCTTCTTCTTCTTCTGCTCCTCCTCCCTATCTCCAATCTCCTCCACCCCACCCCTCCCCCTCTCTTTCTCCTCCTCCCCTCCCCCTCTTCACTCTCCTCCTCCCCTCCCCCTCTTCACTCTCCTCCTCATCCTTCTCCTCTTTCTCCTTCCTCTTCTCCTCCTCCTCCTCCTCCTCCCTCCCCCTCCTCCGCCTCCTCATCCGGCAACAGGAAAATAAATGTACATCCTTCAGCAAATTCAACAAATTTCTACTTCCGAAAAATTGATGAGGTGATTTTTTCCTTCTGCTTGCAGGATCGCTGAGGTGATAAGGACGTGAGAAGATGATACTATCGAGATCGAAGTCGGTCGTGGTGGGTCGGATGCCCTAGCTCGTCTTGGTGGAACGTACCTTCTGAAGACTATCAGTGATGAACCATACCCTGCAGGCCACGTTGACTCAGGTGATACTATCGATAGTCAATTTTTACATATTAACAATGTAAGTGGAAGTATTGGAATCGTCCTAAAATCGAAACGGAACGTCAGAAAAATTTTTTTATTTATCCACGTTCACTCAGAATCAATTTTCGAACAAATGAATGTCTGTCAAAATCTTCAAAAAACTTTTGATTTTCAAAAATTGAAAAATTATTTACAAATTTACAAATTGCTTCTTGTTCAAAGGAGTCAAATTTTTAATAATCTCAAGCAAAGATATTTTTTCCACCCCCCGTAGCCGTAATATAAATAATAACTATAGCGCGTTATAATTGATAGCTATATATAATTATTTAGCGTCAATTTTTGCCAATGCCGACCTTTCATGTGTATCCATAAGAGGTCTGAATGCCGAAAGCGCCCCGCTTCTCTCCTGTCCTCAACCCAATGCCTCAATTTTGCTAACCCTCGAATCAAGGTTCTCTTTTCCTTTGTTTTTGCAACAATTTTTTTTTACGTTCACGTTTACGTATTTTCACAGCGGTACCAGCCAGTTACCGTCTGCGGTCCGCTCGACTCGAAAGAGCCCACCTGGATCATGCCTGTTATGGAATCTGACAAGTTGTCGCCGACATTCCAGCAGGCGAAAGCTGAAGTCAAACTGAGCGCTATGCCGTAAGTTTCCTATATCGTTTACCGGCTGTTTTTTAAAATTTTTTGTTATTCCCAGCTGAAATTCTATCGAATCTCTCCCATCTCTATTATTCGACTGAACGGATCCCAAGATGGGATATCTCGGTCTTAACTTTTCGCCTCGTTACTCGGACAAAGCCGCTATGCTTAGGCCTTGTTAGCTATAATAAGATCATTATACCGTGTGACAAGGTGTGAAGTTGGAAAGGGGGAAAAAACGTTTCCATAGAATTCCTCCTCGAGGCAGTAGATGCTCCTTTAACTTTTTTTTTAGTCAACTTTTTATAAGTTTTGCTGTATTAAGTGTGGCCTACGTTTAGCGGCTGTTTGAGTTCAAATTTGACGTTAAATTCGAGTTTGAATTTGGTTGTGAGTTTGAGTTTGATTATGGGTAATGAGTTTCGGTTTCAGTTTGAGTTCAATTATGAGTTTCAGTATCGGTTTCAGTTTGAGCTCGAGTTTGACTTTGGAATCGAGTTTTAATTTGATTATGAGTTTGAGTTTGATTATGGGTCGTGAGTTTCGGTTTCAGTTCGAGTTTAATTATGAGTTTGCGCTTAAATTTTGGTTTTTGTTTGATTTCGAGTTTGACTTCAAGTTCGAGCTTGAATTTGATTATGAGTTTGAGTGCGATTAAGAGTATGACTTTCAGTTTGAGTTTTGGTATGAGTTTCAACTTGAGTTCGAGCTTGACTTTCTGTTTGATTTTGTGTTCCAGTTTGACCTTGACTTTGATTATGACATTGCGTTTGACTTAGCGTATGGAAGAGTATAGACATTCTAGTTTTTCGGATCCGATAATTTTTCGACGGATTTCTCTTTTTCCGCAGATGGTTTCACGGCAAGATATCCCGCGAAATGGCCGAACAGCTGCTCAACCCCCGTACGGACGGGCTGTTCCTCGTACGGGAATCCACCAACTTCCCAGGCGACTACACGCTTTGCGTCTGTTTTCAAAATAAAGTCGAACACTACCGAGTCAAATACAAAGATAACCAGCTGACCATAGATGACGAGGAATTTTTCGAAACGTTGGCGCAACTTGTGGAGGTAGGAACTCCTTTTGTTCAATTGGCAATTGTTGGTACATTATTTCCAAAAATAATGTACCTATGTAATCGGTCGGGAAATTTTTTTTACAAAACAACCGAAAATTTTTTCTTTCACGGTTCAGAGGTTCTAGAACGCAAATCTGCAATAAAAATTTCCAAACCGGGGCCAAAAAGGGGTCCAAATCGGCATTAGTATGGTCCATTTTCGAAAAAACACAAAAACTCAATTTTGAAGGTGATGCCGTGGGTTTAGAATTTTTGAGTATTTTTCCCGGGTTTCTCGCTTGATTAACCATAGGATAGGGGTTTTCCGGGAAATTTTTGAAAGTTTTGTTTTCAAATCGGTTGGGCTTGAATTTATCGACACGATTTCTCCTTCTTCACGTTTTTACCAATTTGTGGGAGTTCTACTGAACCGATTTTGAATTTTTTGTGCTTGTTGGATTCCTTGAAGGTTTTCACACCTTTTTCACTCCCTATAAGTCAAAATTGGTTGGATTCCAGTGTTCAAAAACTGGTTTAAAGACTAATTTTTGACCTAAACAAACATTTTTACTTCCATATTTACAGAGTAAATGGAAGTATTGTGATCGTCCTAAAATCGAGAATCGGAACGGAGCTTCAGAAAAAACTTTTTCTTATACACATTTACTCAGAATCACTTCCTGAACAAGTGTCTGTGTGTCCGTGTGTCCGTGTGTCCGTTAGTCCGTGTGTCCGTTAGTCCGTGTGTCCGTTAGTCCGTGTGTCCGTTAGTCCGTCTGTCCGTCTGTGGTCATTTACAAAAATGACCATAACTCCCTCAATTCTCAACCTTTTTTCAAATTTCTTGAACTGAAATGTTTGTCTCGGCAAGACCTAACACCCTGTTTAATCGAAATTTGGATAACGCACAGTACTTCCGATATATTTGCATTTTTAGTGTTTTCTATTTTATTTTTTCCGGCCACAAAAATGAACCGATTTGAGCGTTCTTGGTCTTAAAATCTTTGTTTTACCTTGCAGAATATGTGGATATTTTTTACATTCCAAAAATGTGGCGGTTTTTCATTTTGAGCAAATTTTAAAATTTTAATAGTGAATTTTTCGATATTTTTGGCCTAAACACCCTTAAAAGCAGTCAAAATATGATCAAATCGTGTCCCAATTTTACGTTTCAAAATATGGAAGTATTGTGTGTTATCTACGCACCACTGGTTTTGATATATTTCTGAAATATTTTTTTATTCTGTCTTGTTTAATCGGTCTGTGTTTTCATATTTATACAAGCTTTGACTCCTATATTATGATGATAAACCTACCTACTCCAACTATTTGAACTTTATTTTCTGTGATAATAATGTCACTAATCTACTTAGCAGCGTTTTTTTTTTTTAAATATTTTGATGCTGAAGTGTGCAGTTTTTAGAGAATCATTGTTGTGTTTTATTGGGGCTCATTTTTGGGCTCGCTTTCGAATCCGGCGCCTGAAAATCCTTCCCAGCCCAAGAGATGGGTTTCAGAATCCATTTTCGGAAAGTCGGACCTACCCATTTTTCGTCTAGCCTTCCGTTAGTAGCGGTCTCTTTACGAGACTTCGCTTTCTCCCCAATTGACAGTCCCGTGTACCTCGTTTCTCCATGTTTCACCCTTCAATTCGAAAAATTGCCTCACTTACTCCGGGTGCACGCACTTTTGGTGCTGCTCGGTTGAAGCCCCCACCCTCCTCCCGGCCATCCATTGTCCGACCGGCGCCTTTTGTGTCGGAGCATTTTACGTGATTGCAATTGCAGTTTGAGTCTGGTAGAAAAACAGCTGGAACAAAACTGCCAATTGATGGCAGGATTCTCCGGGGAAATACTTTTTGATTGCCGCTTCAAACTATTTGCTTGTCGCCATTTGAAAAACTCTACCGTTTTCTAGTTGAAATTTTCCTATCTGATAAGGTAGTAAGGTGTTTAGAGGTGGCAAACCAAAAATTCGAATTCTGCACCCCGACAAACGCAGGAAACCGTCGGGAAACCTACTTCAGTATTTTTTTCTCCAATTGCCCCTTTTGAGCACACCTTTACTGGACTATGGGTAATTAGTTGCCGTTTCAGTTTGAGTTTATGTTTGAGTACGAATTTGCGTTTGATTTTCAGTTTAGGTTTGAATTTGATTGTGAGTTTGAGTTACGGAAGAATCTTCATGGTTGTTCAAAGTTTCAAAATCCCCTATGGGTATTCATCTCATCAACAGTTCATCAGGCGTTTCTTGCCCCTTTTTACGCATTATTGATCCTAGCAAATACAAAATCAGTCCAAAATCCAAAATAATGCAATAATTTCTATCGCTCTGTCAGAAAAAAAGTTTTGAAAATTGTTTCTATTCTGGTAAAGGGCTGAGTAGTGTATACTGTAAATACAAATTTTGACCAACGGCTCAAACCGCAACCGCTCATCAACGCGACGGGGCGGTCACAGCCGGCCTGAAATGTCGAATCTTTCTGGCCGGCGGTTTGAGCCGTCGGTGGGCGTGTCCAGCTGTGGCGATGGCTTCTCTGAATCGCCGAGTGCCGCTCGTAACGGCACAATGGCCCAGCTGGCCGGCTGAGTGCCGCACAACCGGGCAGCTCCGTGGCTGAGACGGTTGCCATTGCCGGTTGAGCCGTTCGTGCCATTCCCATCTCTACTACATCAAATTTCCACTATTTCCAACTATTTCCACCTACTTTTGGGATTTTTGCAATAGTAGTAGTCCATTAAAATCGTTTTCCTATAATTAGAAGTATATTTTTCATTGTTTTTATTATTCTGTTCAACAGCATTATGAAGAGGATGCAGACGGTTTGTGCACCCAGCTGACGAAAAGTCTGCCCAAACAAGGCAAACAGGAGTTCTGCGTGGATACCAAAAAGTTCATAGAGGCCGGTTGGGTTATACAAGAACACGAATTAGAGGTGAGGGTTACAAACAGGTAAACTTCTCTGCGATATTCTGTTCTTCTGGCCTTTTAATTCAACCATCTACCCTACGGAGGTGGAATGCTTCGCCGTTTTTGAGGGGCGAGGTGGGACCAAGAAGCTGGAGCTTGTCCATCCAGATGATCCGGCGTTTTGGGCCGGTTCCTCTTGCTGCTACCATATGAACATGGGTTTGGTACCTTTAGCGTAGGATCAGCAGTTAATCATAAACCATTTCTCTAGAGCTAGCTCGATAAAGCAGATTGTCCAGCAACTGGAAGACCTCGTCGTATGGGGAAGCTCCAGCACTTCCTCAAACATTTTTGGGCACATTTTGAAAACAACGTTTCCTTTAGCGTTCTTTTCAAATTTAAGTAGGTACTCTCAAAAAATCAAACTTCAGACTTCTTTGAGGACTTATAATCGTTTTCCACATTTCAGTATAAAGAGCCGATCGGAAAAGGTGAATTCGGCGATGTTCTCCTGGCGATATTCCGCGGCGAAAAAGTCGCCGTAAAAATGCTCAAAGATTCAAGTGAAGCCGCACAAAAGTTCCTCGCTGAAGCATCCCTGATGACGTGAGTGCATCGAATTCCAGTCAGTTAATGCCCTGCATAGCTCGGCCTTTTTAATTAAAATTGTTTTTTCTTTTTTGTAAATTTCAGGTCGTTGACGCACGAAAATCTGGTCAAACTGCTAGGAGTCGTTTTTGACAAGACTCACATATCCTTGGTCACCGAGTACATGGGCAAAGGCTCTCTGGTCGACTATCTCAGGTCCAGGGGGAGGCAGCATGTCACCAAAAAACACCAAATCAATTTCGCTTCGTAAGTGTTTGCCATTTGGAAAACTCTCAGCAGGAATGTTTGAAATTGTTCTGGTTTTCATTGTTCAATCGACTTGTCAAGAATACACTTTTGGCTCTTAGGCGTAGGTAATGAAAATATTTGGATTTATTGCTGATGTAGTTGTTATGGTTCGACAAAAAGCAGTGGACCCGTGTCACAAGTAGCAATATGGCGGAGGGTCGGCAAAAAATGAATAAGATTAGTTGGTTTTTGTGGTTAATTTGGCGTTTGTGGTATGAAAGGTGTGCCAAAACTTCCAAGGAATACACTGAATCCAGTCAAGTCTGAATCGGTGCTTATTTTGGGGCCGGTTTCCTGATCCCACCTCCAGACAGCCTTCTCGCCATTGGGCTGCTGGGGCTGACATGAGTAGAGCTGGCGTCAAATCTGCTTCCAAACCGACCCAAAGGCAGTGGAAAATTGCAAAAATTAGCTCTGGGAATCCAGTCGCTTTCTGAACCGGATTCCGGAATTTCCTGATTCCTGCAATCCAGGAATTTCCTGATTTTGGAAATTCAAGATTTCCTGATTCCTAGAATTCAAGAATTTCCTTATTTTTGGAATCCTGGAATTTCCAAATTCCTGGAATCTAGGAATTTTCTAATTTTTCAAAATCCAGGATTTCCTAATTCCTGGAATCCAGGATTTCCTAATTCCTGGAATCCAGGATTTCCTAATTCCTGGAATCCAGGATTTCCTGGTCCCTGGAATTCAGTAATCTTGATTTCTGGAGAACCCTGGGGTCTTCTTACAATCCGGGGAACCTCTGCACAGTAAATTGTACCCATCATAAATTCGGATTGATATTTCTGAATATTTCCCGCGGAGAAAATGTATTCGGATTAATATATTTATACAGCGTTTCACCTAATTTTTCCCATTGTTAAAAATCTTGTATTGTAACAATTTTTTAAAACAAGCGTCTAAATTGTTAACTGTTTTCCTGCCATCGAATATGGATTAACATTATTTGTCGTCAAGTTTTCTAGACTCATCAAAGAAGAAAGAAACCCTCTATTTAGCCAACCATTGTATATTGGACTCGATCTCCTGACCAGTGAAATTTTGAGAATATCTACTAAAAATCGTTTTGTTTCGTTCAGAACAAGCATGCGGTGTTTTTGTTATCTCGAAGAAAATCCATGTTTCTACTGCAATACTACGCTATACTATAGCTATTTGACACTTATTTTGTACAGTTAAGCTGTATCCTGCTGCTCTCAGTAAGGATAAGTAGTTCTCCCGAAAAACATGGATTTTTCCCAAACTTCTCTGCCGGCATGAACTTTTGTTTTTGTTGTTGGTAGTTCAGCGCTCTGTTCCATTTAACGTCAGCGGTGTTTTCACGTTTCTAGTGACACGTCGAGCGGAATGGAATACCTCGAACGGCGGAAAGTCGTCCATCGAGATCTGGCTGCTCGGAATGTCCTCATATCCGAAAGCGGCGTCGCCAAAGTCGCCGATTTCGGTTTGGCGAGGGAAGAAAACTTCCAATTGGACTGCGGCAAACTTCCCATCAAATGGACGGCTCCCGAAGCCCTCAAGCAAGGGGTAAGTTGATAATTGAGTCAATTACCTTACGATTACCTGTTTCGTAAGTTCTTGTGCTACTTGGGGAAATTCTCCCATGAATTTATTTTTTGGTTGTGGATTGATGATCGACCAGTGAAAGTTTTATTGTTGTCAGCGGATCAGGGGAAGGGTCAAACGGAAGAAACTGTTTCCTTCGCCGAGATTTCAATATATTATAATATCTTCATCAGGGCGTATAAAAGCAATGCAAAAACAAAATAGGGTAAGGACGAGGTAAAAACATGATAATATTAGGTATCTAACAAAAGAAACAACAATTTTTGGAAACATACTTAGAGACTAAGGATTAAAAAACAAAAACACAATAATATTATCTCATTAAAGAAATAGTAATATTTGGAAACATACTTAGAGGCGGTTTTTAGGACCATCGTCCTTTTCATTGGTGAATTCCATTTCTAGACTATAAACAAACATTTTTAACACAAGCATCATAAAAGCATTTATCATACATCGAAAAGTTGGCGAAGGAGACAGTTTTCTTACGTTTGGCCCCACCCCTGATCAGCTGACAACCGCAAAATTGTTTGTTTCTTATTTTCGATTTTATTGTAGATATTCTCCAACAAGTCAGACATGTGGAGTTTCGGCATTCTCCTTTGGGAAATCTACTCTTTCGGAAGAGTCCCCTACCCGAGAATCGTGAGTGCTATGCTGCTGTATCATTTTCCTCGTAAATTCTAATTTTGCCAATAAATGGCGTGTTAAGGCGGAGTGGCACTTGAGATTTAACCATTAAAAAAAATTATTTTCTCAACACAACCTTGAGTTAAGCATTTCTCGGTTTACAGCCCCTTGCCGACGTCGTCAAACATGTGGAAAAGGGATACAAAATGGAAGCGCCTGAAGGTTGTCCCCCCGAGGTTTACGAAATCATGAGACAGGTTAGTTGAAAATCCATCAACTCTCGCCCCTCGAAAGTGCGAAACTCTTTTTTTCGCTATATTTTGCCTAATTTTGGTCAATTTTATTAATGAAATTTCTCGCGTTCCAGGCGTGGGATCTCCACCCGGACAAAAGACCTGCGTTCAAAGACGTCAAAATCAAATTGATGCAGTTGAGATCGATAACGGTTTAGTGGAGGAATTCTAGTTTCTACTAAGTTAGACAAATATCCGTTGCCTGCGTCTCCTTCCTGTAAAAATGATGCAAAGAACCCCTCTTCTTTCGATGGGGAAGGGATTTTTTTTCTCTGAATTTTTGAAATCTTCAATTATTTTTTTAATAGCGTCGGCAGTCATGTTCAAAATGGTTCGTTGTGATTCTTATTTAGACAAGATTATATTTTTTGAAAATTAATTTATTATAAAACGTCAAGTCTATTCGATCGCAGCAATTCGCACCTCTGGCAAAAATCTGATATATGCTGGAGCTAAAATTTAAAACTTTTTTTCTGAGATTTCATATTGTTTGTTGCACTTATTTCTACTTTTTTGCCACTGGGATACTGACGGTATAGCCGAATTTCTCAAATTTGGATACTTCTATCGAGTTACCTTATAATATTTTACCCTTTGAGAATCTTTCGTACTAATTTTGCCGAAGAACGTTTCCGTTGGATTTCTGTGCAATAGCTGCTGCCATTTTTTGCGAAAGATCGGCCGAATATTTGAGAAAAATGGCGCGAACAAATGAAAAATCGTCTACTTGTACGACTTAATTGTATTTTATAGTCATTTTACTGCGGAAACAATTCAATTGGTAGAAATCGCCAAAAGAAATCTAAAGTGTCTTCTCTTGAATGAGAAATCTTAGCTAAGCGGTGTTTCCTGTTACTAATAGTCAATGGATACTACTCGATAAATTATAGCGCGATTTAGCAAATTGTCGGGAAATAGAGCGAAGGAAATAATCTGTTTGGAAATGTATTAGAAGTCGAAAGAGTATTTTTCGTTGGAGCTTTTAGTCTATGGTTGGTCTCGGATGAGGAGTAAGAAAGCTGAACGTGTCCTAGTTTTGCTATGGATTTTTGAGATTATGTCTCCAAAAATTGGAACTGGACTCCCAGGTCGTTATTATTCGCATGTATCTCTCGCAGGTTCTCTAGCCAATTTCCAATTTATATCTTAAAGTATGCGCACACCACAGGGCGGGGCGCATCTGGGCGGAACGCGTTGGAAAATGCCATTGGTGCGCTGCGGCCTGGAACGCCGCAACTGAAGGGTGCACCTCAACATCGTAAGATAGGATGTTGATGGGATAGGAGAAGGCGGCAGAGGATGTTGAGAGGAACAAAACTAGCAATTTTCTGCTGTGATGCTGCAATGCGTCCGGTGCAATACAGCCTGCTGCAATGCGTTTTGCTGCTATTTGACCTGTTGCAATCCAGCGTACTACATTCCGCTGTGATGCAGGCTCCTGCGACGCTGCCACTGCGATGCGACAACTCGAGATGCGCCCCTCCTGTAATGTCCGTTCACCTTGAAGGTCCGCGCGCATGGCAGGCGCATCACGTCACATAAAGGGACGGAATGGCGCTTTTGCGCTGAGATGCGCCTTGCCGATAGTTTGCTTAACATCTTTTGCACTGTGACGCGATGCGATGCGCCCGTCTTACCTACTAAACTTTCTGAACGACTTGCTGTTTTCATGATGAAAGCGATATAAACAAGATGAGGGGCTTCCAGTGGGACATGCTCGGACTTACTGTTATGGAAATATTCTTGAAATTTTAGGAAAAAAATAGCAGTTTTTGGCAAATTTTGCAGGCATGTGAAACGACTGTGGCCTATTTTGTCAAGAAAAGTCCAGTTCAAAACTATGTTGAATTTTCTCCATTTTTATCGCCGGACTTGTTGGATAACATCACATTTTGCTCAAAAATATTTCCCTTTGTAATTTGTCGATCGAATGGCTAGAATCGGCACGGTGCCGCGACCGGGATTTGTAGTTGTGAGTGTCTGTCTGTTCCTGTTAATCGTACTGTCAATTTTTGAATATTTTAGTCAGTTCATCTAAGGAAGAAGTGATTTTTGATTTTCTTTCAGCCTCAATTATTCAACGGCTGATTTTTCTCTTTTGCTGATAGTAAAGGACGTCCATTTCCGATTCGGTGGCTCGATCCAGCAGGTGAACCGCGGTTGGATCTCGGTCATCCAGTGGACCGAAAACCGTGGTCACCTGTTCTGGAACGAGCCTTATAATTTTTCTCCTCTTATGTTACCGTTCATAAGTTAATGAGCTATAGCGAATAAATATCCGTCGTAAGGTACCTAATGCCGTACAGAAAAAGACATTTTGAAAAAAAAAATCATTTATCTCGCATTTTTATCCATAGATTTAACTAGTATTCGCTACAGAAATATATTCAGTTTTGTACAATAAGTGGATCGTAGCCTTTGTAGATTGCATGCTCTCATCTGAACTAATTTCTCCTAAATTGTAAATAATTTTCGACTACTACCTAGTACGTATATTGTAAATATATAAATAAATCTGTATAAATTTTCTATTATCCACAAGTGTGTCAAAATCATCTATCAATATAATATTGGCTATTTGTGAAATCATACTTCCTAACTCCTGTCTCGAGCTGCTTTATAAAGACCGGAAAAACTAAATTCATGTACTTATCGTTATAATTTATTTATTTTATTTTCTTCGGTTGATGCGTTCTAATTTTAAAAAATGCGTTGTTATTTTAATTTTCTAATAAAGTAGCTGGAAGTTAGCAGTTTGAGTTCATTTATACCTCATCGTTCTTGCGTAACTTGATGTGTAGGTGAGCGCTTTCGCCGATATTGGCCTCATTGGGAACGCTGCTGGGTACTAGTTAAATCGTTATAAAACTGCTGATATCGCGAAAAAATTTCCAATGCGTCATTTGTTTCAATAAGATTCAAAAATCTTTCCTTTTTCTTGTACACACAAATTGTTCCTGATTATGCCCTGATGATGGGTAGAAGTCTACCCGAAACGTCGGCTTGATCAAAAAATAGAATTAAAAAATTGACCAAAACTTTTTTGACCAAAAGTTTATTTTGATCGTCCAGTGGCCGAGAATTCCTTCAAAAAATATAATTAGCGATAGATGACAAGAGCAAATAAAATGGACAAATGAATTATTTTCGGTTTTTTTTTTTGTAAAAATCATTTATTTCAACGTTTCCATAGTACCATTACTTAAAAACAATTTATTGCTGCTTCTACATTTTAGTTATTGTAAATGCGATAAATATAATCAAAGTCTTTGATCTTATAACAATTTCTTTCGAATGTACAATAATTACATCTTAGAGGACAGCTTAAAGAAATGTGATAAAATGAAAACGAAATGCTTATATCGAAAATTGAATGAATTCTTACGAGGGTGCGTGAATCATGTTAGTTTGGCGTACATATCTTCTAATTGAGGCTTGAAATACGCTTTCAATTGCGGGCGTTTCGTTTTGAACGTCGGCGTCAACAGGCCGTTCTGAATTGAGAACGGGTCCGGGTGCAGGTAAATGTCCTTCACCTGGAATGAGAAACAAATTTTTGTTCAGCTCTTTCAGCTACAGAGTTATTTATTGGAGAGTCTGCAAATTGCGTATTTTTGGAAAGCCCCCCTTCATGCCCGACGAAACGAGTTTTGGTACCCTATTTCCAGAAATAATGTACCTATTTTGAGACAAAACGATTCTGTCTCAAAATAGGTAGGTACATTATTTCTGGAAATAGTGTGCCAAAACTCGTTCTGATCGTTTCTCTGTTCCACGTTCTCGCGATACTAAAAATTTCTCACCTGTTCGAACGATTTAAGGCCACTTTCTTTCCCCCACGTGATCATGTCGTCCATGATCAGCTTCTTGACTTCCGGATGGGCGCAGAGCACGGAAAACGTGCCGTCGATGCTATTCTCCAGAGCCCAACTTTTGACTACGTCGACGTCCGGCACTACGATCGCTATGATACACGACTGCAACAAAAAAATACCTACGATAAAAATCATCGCATAATGAGTATATTGAAACTTGAAATTCGCACATGTCACCAAAAGTGACATTTTAGAGGATCTCCCATACCTCGTACACGCGTTTTCCTACACTCCACGCCATAATGTGAACTGAACCTCCCCTATCCCCCAAATAGAACCCCCCCCCACCATAATCAGACCACCGCTTCTTCCAAAAAAATCTTTTCATTTTAACAAACTCAGTATGAGTAGCCTCAATTTGGAAGTATTAGCTGCTTTTGGAGGTTCTATCGTATTGAGTTATTGGCTTCTCCACCAAGGACCCTAAAGTGGAGGTCGAATTGCAGAAAAAGAGGTAAAATTCAGGCGCTTAAAAGCCCAAAATAAGAATTTACGAAGATTTACCTTGAGTGATTCTCCATGCACGAACACCTGATGAACGTATTGGCTTCTAATGTAAATATTCTCTATCTTCTCAGGCACTATGTATTCTCCTTGAGACAATTTGAAAATATGCTTCTTCCTGTCAATTATTTTGAGGGTTCCATTCTGTAACAAAAAAGTCAGCGTTACGATGATAACGATAAAACACTCCTCAAGCACATGAGATTCTCGTTATTTCATGTCATCCCCAAAGCAGAATGATATCCTTCCCTGAATCGATAACACAGGATAACACAGGCGCCAAAAAGCTCCCCTGGGGCACCCCGAGCCGGACCTGTCCCGCCACGATGGGACTCCTCACCGCTCTTTGCAGCCCGCCCATCAAGAAACTCCAAAACCGTTGCAGCTCACGGCCTCGCTCACCAATCCTCAAGAGCTTTGGAATGAGCATCTCGATCGACAAGGTTGAACGCCTTTGCCAAATCAAGACACTAACAAAAGTCAGCTTAGCATTGCCAACAACAAATCTCTCCTCAAGCACATCATATTCATCAAATTCTCAAAAACCTACCGGTTGCCATTGCCCGATGTCTCCCGTGTGGTGCCACCCGAGTTCGTCGATCGTGACTGCGTTTTGGTCCTGGTTTTTGAAGTAGCCCTGAAACGATCCAGAGAGATTTCAATCATGAGAATGTCGGATGCTTCAATTTCAAAGAAGGCTTAACATGAAGCAAGAATCTTCATATGAGAATCAATCACCTGGAAGACGTTCGAGCCTTTGACGCAAACTTCGCCCTGGTTCATCGAAGCGTAGTATTCCATTTCTGGTACGTCGACCAATTTGACGCAACAGCAGGCGACGGGTGGACCTACGTGTTCGGGAACGTGGTCACCCTGAACGGTCAATGTGATCGGGGCGCAGCATTCGGTTTGGCCGTAGCCTTCGACAATCTGCAGAAAGAGTAACAGTCTGGAGGAATCTTGGGTTTCCTAAGAAAAATCCGAGTCCTCGCCGGATTATTAGGTCACTGATGATTGGAGACCGAAAAACTTACCAAACATCCAAGAGAGCAGCGGGCGAACGTGAGGACGTTGCCGGCCAGAGGCGCGGAACCGACGACCATCAGCCGCAATTGCCCGCCCCAGCCTTCTTGGATTTTTTTGAACACCGTTTTGTCCCAGAAACTGTTTCTTCGGATGACGCCTCTGAAAAATTACGCAGCATAAACCAAAATTAGGCGCTGTAGTTAGAAAGAATTCGTATTTGGAAAAGAAAGAAACGATTAACCGGTGTAGGTAATAATATCGAGGAGTTGTTCTCACTTTTGAAGTTCTTTGTGCTTCGAATTCAGTCCCATGTTGAAGAGCAGTCGTTTGATGAACGAAGAATTGACTTCAACCATGACTTTGTCGTACATCCGGTTGAGGAGACGAGGCACTGCGGGCGACACTGTCGGCCTCAGCGTTTTCAGGTCGTCCGCCAGCCGAGTGATGTCGCCCGAGTAGAAGCCGACCGCCCCGCCGACCAGGTACATACCGTTCTGTGAAATTATGCAAAAACGATGGTTATATTCAGCTAATATCATTGCATGGCAGGCATCCAATTTTGGTACCAACAAAATTTTGTCAAGTAAGGGTGGGAACTACTGGGGGATGGCTGTGCCTTTGAAATTTCGTATGCCAAGCGGCTGATTGCTTGTGTTAGTCTTCAGGTTAAAATGACCAAAGTTTTGTTGGTTTTGGGTTTTTCGAGGGGCCGAGAAGCGTTGGAGAGAGTCAGGGAGGCCGGCTGAATGGTGAACGACCGAGGTACCTGGTGGAGCATCGCTGGCATTGGCCTGAATCAGTGAATATCTTGTTGAGCAACAGGGTGGCAGGCAGTAGGCTGAAGGGATTATTGGTCTTCATATTTTGAAGTTGTGAGCACCCAAGGGCGTAAAATGAGGCGGACCATTATCTAGGAGCTGGTCAGGCCGTGTGATACAGCCATCAGTCACATATCAGACTAGTCAGACACGCTGCTTGATAGTCGGTAGTTCAGCTGAAGGAAGCAGGGACCCTAGGTTAGAATGGAGCTGATATCCCTTCCGAGAAAGTGACGCGTCTGTAGTAACTATCACTTGGGTGCGATGCAGGGTCTGTTCTGTGAGGCGACATCTCTGAATGGGGGTCCTGTGTGGCCGTGCGGTGTAAGGCACCATCGGATATCGGTCCACAGCAGATAACTCGGGGGTTCAAATCCTCCGTCCAGCCCTGGATGTGACCCTAGCAGTGTCATCCTTTCGACATAATCTTCCCAGAAAAGCGCCTTCGTCTTGTCAGGCCCGGTAGAGCTTATAGATTTACTTGATTTAATTTTTCCTGATGTCTTATCCTTCTTTGGGATAATATGTCTGTCAGGAAATTCGTGATTTTTTTTCAAGTTATCGTAAAATAAAAAAAAATGGTAAGCTTACCTCACAACACCGTTCGAGCATATGGGCGAGCGGCAGGAAGGAGATCATAGTGTCGCTACCGTTGGGCCTGTGCTCTCCCAACTGAAGCATAACCGCGCAGACGCCAGCTACGACATTTTCGTGACTCAGCATGACACCTTTGGGGTTGCCCGTCGTTCCTGACGTGTAGCAGATCGTGCACAGGTCCGACGGCTTGGGAGGCTAGCGGGCAAACCATTGCATAAAAAACACAAGTCAAAAACTGATTCTCAGCTCAGTAGACATGAAAATTGAATTTAACCACAGTAACAAAGGTGAATGGAAAAATTAAAAAAAAAAAAATTTAAATAAAAAATGGATTAAAAACTCACCACTTCCGGCGGACTTCGCGACGCTCCGATTTTTTCCACTTCGTCAAAACGTATGATTTCTATGCCACGATTTTTGGCCCGTTGGCGCGTAGCAGGGCTCGCATCTTTGATGATGATGATACGCCTCAAAAAACGCGGCGCCCGTTCCAGCAACATGTTGCATTTCGGGTCATCTTCGCAGATTACGACTGCGATTTCAGCTGTAAAAGGACACTGTCAGCTTATTTTTTGTGAAAATCTTTCCTAGTGCTTATTTTCGCTTAGGCACCAACTTTTAATAGAATTTTGAACTTTTCTAGCTGCGAGTCACATTTAAGGCTCACAGCCCAAAAAAGTTAAAATGCAAAAAATGAGGTGAGGGGGAGAGATACAGAGGTTTCTATTTATTTTTACGCAAAGAAAAAACCGACAACCCTCCCTTAAGGCAAACCCCCTCGCTGGATTGCCCCTTGTCTGCGAAAAATCCTAGGCAAAATGTCAACCCTGAAGAGGCCCAGTGGGAAGAAAGCGCTTGGATGAATAAAGATAATGAGAGTACGATGGGCTACCACTCTCTCCCTCACCTATACACTCAATCATAAATTATATCAAGTCGAAAATGAATAAAATTTCACTCTCCAGCTGGACTCGAATCTGGCACCACTTGCTCTGACACTCTGGCACCTCAGGTTCGAGTCCTGCCGGAGATTTTTGTTATTTCTCAAGTAGTCTCATGTTTAACAGCAATTCGGGGGAGTAATTCCCAATCGAATGGAATTGTGAGTTTAACAACATAGTTACTCGTACTGTACGAGTATGGGACAATATTGCTGTTCGGCAAGACCCCGGTGTGTTGAAGGTCAGGTATAACCTGATTTTAGCTTTGCCACTATTTTTGTCGCTGGTTTCACTCATACATTTAAAAGAAAGTCAGAAAACCTCGTAGGGGCGGCAGGAGTCAGTGTAAACACATTCCAAAAAAGTAATTCTTCGGTCGAAAATTGAGAAACTCGTAATTTACCTTGAGCGATAATGAAGGAGCAAGCATCGGGCCCCAACGTATCGTATAGAGGGACGATAACCATGGAATAGCAGTACGCCCCCTGTTCGGCGAGTATCCATTCGGGGCAGTTCTGTAAAAAACACATTTCATGAATTTTTCGCCAAATTCGAACATTTTATACAAAAATTTATGGGACGAAAATTCCCGAAAATGAGTTTTAAATAAACCTATAAAGCAAAAATTCCAGAAAATGAGTTTTAAATAAGCCTATAAAGCAAAAATTCCAGAAAATGAGTTTTAAATAAGCCTGTAAAGTTGCTCTGATTTCCCAAAAAAATGAACTCCTCGAGGTAATTTTCATATTTCGAGCTGCTAACCTGCGAATAAATTCCTACGAACGTGTTGGGCCCAGGGGCGAGACCGATGGTTACGAGGCCGGAGCCGAAATTCCTGGCGCGGAGCAGCGTTTCATTGTAATGCAGCCATTGGTAGGGTTTACCAACACCGTCTCTCCATCCAAGGCACTTACCATTATCTGGGGAAAATCGGGGAAAAGTTGTTAGTAAATTTCAGGGCGGAATCAATTTCAAAAGTTTTGTGACTATTTAAATTTGTACTCAATTGTACTCACTTGATAATTTCGCCCCTTTCCGGAACGTCTCATACAGAGTTCTGGCGTCTTCTGACAGGCAGCTGACGAATTTTCCTTCTTTGGACTCCTTGTAGAATTTGGAAACTCTGATCATTTCGGAGCCCTAAAACCAAAAAAAATCATCATCAAGTAGTCCCCAAAACCGTTCGAGAAGATTCAATTTTAAAAGACCAAAAATTGACCATAAAATTCGAATTCTTGAATATTTTCGCTCTTGATCTTGCTCTTGCCCTTGTGTCTAGAAAATATAAAAATCCGTTGTTCCCATGTGGCGACTGCTCTTGAAATATTCAGACGGAGGAACAGTTGATTTATCACCGACAGTAATAAACTAGCCATTAAATAGCCCGTGGAAGGATTCCCCACGTAGAAAGACAGAGCTGAAGAAAAAAACCGAATAGGCCTCCCACCCCTTGTCCATTAAACCCGATATCTGTTAGTCAACTCATTCCCTATCTTGTAATCTCGAGACACGGAATAAGATGCTAATTCGCATACGTTGTCTGACATTGTATTTTTCATCATAAATTGCTGTCGCCGGACGAGCAGAAAAAACTTGAAAGACACTGTGCCATGGGCCTGGCATCCGAAGAGATTGGCCAACAGCCATAAATGTGTCAGCTTGTTTATCGGCCCGACCTAAGGACTGGAACTGCTTTTTACAGACTCAGTTGTCTTCCCATCTTTGCCCATCCGCCACATAACCAGGTATACCATTCGGATACAAGGGTGATTCTCAGAAAAAGGGCAATTTTGATGAATCGGCCCAGTTCTAGCCGTCCTATGACAGTGAGACCAATTTTTTTTTCTCACACAAAAAACTACCCCTTGCTATTAGGTTTTCACATTACTTTCTTCTAGAAGCAATGATAAATTTTATTTTTACGCCAAACATCGGAATTGTCAGTACCATGGGTGAATCGAAATCATTGTTTCAAAATTTTTCATCAAATTCGTCAGTTGGCCGCCATCAACCTCTGAAGATTTCGTTTCGGGGCGTATTTTTATTCAGGCCAGTACCGTGGATCTATGTTTTTCTGCTAAATATTGGCATAAAACATTTTGCTTTTATTTCATGTTGTCATAGGGCTTTTCCCTATAAAAGTTTGTTTCAGTTATTACCATATGATTCATTAAGTCGCTGGTGGAGGAGTTTGAATTGCAAATTGTCAGTACCATGCAGCTATTGCTGTCAGTCCCGTGGAAGTATGATTGATCCGTGAGACTGACCATAAAAGTAAAAGATTGGTAAAGAGGTTGGTATTGGTAAAGAGGTTGGTTGGAATTGTCAGTACCATGGGTGAATCAAAATAATTTCTGAGTGTGTGACGTTCTAACTTCTTTAGAAAAAGGGTCAAGAACCAAGAGCCTTCAAATCTTTCAATGATGTACCTCCACCTATTAGTTTCAAAGGTCTCCAAGTACTATTGGGTATTTGGAGGTAGCTAGGGGTATCTCTAACTTTGAATCGGAAAAATCAGTCAGTACCATGGATCAATGCATAAAATCCCCCCCCCCCACGCTAATCAAACAACACTGCGGGAAGTTTAGGGCGCCAAAGTTGTTGTGGCAGCTGTGACTGATAAATCTGCGGCCAAAATTCGTGCATCTTAACCACTAATTTTTTACTCTAACCCTTAGCATTGTCAGTACCGTGGCACTATGAAAATTGAAATTTTCATTTCTGGCTCCAAAATAGAGTTTGACCCCTCAAAATCTCTCTTTGCAAAATTCGAAACCAGCCTAAAATTTAAAATACCTTCAGTTACCGAAATACAAAAAATATCCTCGTATTCTGCAAGGTAAAACAAAGAATTCAAGACGGTTCGAGGGGATCTGAATCTTTCTCCAGCGATCGCAATTGTTTGTTATTGAATTATAGCCCATAACTGGGTCACAGATCAATACAACTGGAATCACGTGAGATGGTGCAGGCAATTGAGAATCGTTCATCCCTCGGACAGTGTCATCGTTTTCCATAACGAGCCGTGAAAGTATCGAATCGATCGAATATTAATATTGAAAAAGGTTGACGTAACGCCTGAAAAATAGAATGACGCCATAATAATTAGAACACCTACACTGGCACAGAAAAAATTTTAATTTAAAAATCATTTAATGATCTTGTTTTCCTGATTTTGAGTTTGAAGTACTTTGAGTACTTTCAATATACTTTTCCAATGAACTTTTCTGTTTTATTTTTTCTGGTCACAACAATGAACCTATTTGAGGGTTCTTGGCCTTAAAATCTTCGTTTTACCTTGCAGAATAGGTACGTGGATATTTTTTATAATCCGGTAACTTGACGTATTTTGATTGAGGCGAGTTTTAAAATTTGCATTGTGAGTTTCTTGACATTTTTTCATCAAAACACTCTCCAAGGTAGTCAAAAAATTGTGACAAAATTTACGTATCAAAATATGGAAGTATTGTGCGTTATCAAGGGCTTTCTCCGCAGTTCGTAGCGACCAACACGTCCGAAGGTAATGAATACGTTCAATTTACAGACTGCAGGGTAAATTTACCGATGGATTCCCTCGACGGATTTCGATCGTTAAATCTAATTTCGCGAATGTGCAACTCCTTAGTTACCCTCATCTTCAAAAATACATCTACCGAGACGACGTATAAAGCATGAAATCGCGTCGGGACCTTCTCGGCACCTGCGAAACGGTTATTTCCGTGCCCAGCATCTCTGCCAAGACCCATTCAGGTTTTTTTGCGAAACGCCCAACTCGTGAACCCGGCAAAGACAGGCTTTTTGGCCCGACAGATCGCCGTACAGAACAGCATTGAGGTAAATTTGGCCCCTGCTAACAGGGTTTTATAATATCTTTAATTTTCCTTTCAAAAGTTTCCCCGACGTCCGCATACCGACCTTGAAAACGCGTGGGAAATATTTGTATCGCGGTAATTGAAGCTTTCGTATTGTAATAATGTTGTAGCATTGTCAAGAGAGAAAATAATAATTATTTGATAATTATTATTTATTGATAATATATGATATTATATTATTTATTGATAATTATTATCAATGATAAAGCGCATTAGCATAAATAGTAGGTAACCTATATCTACCAATGTAACGGGTAACAAATATTTTCTTTCGCGTCTCGGTAAGTTTTTTAGGACCAACAACGCTAAAATTGGTTCGATTTTGTGGCGAGGAAAAAATGGAGTAGAAAACACTAAGTGCAATTTTGATGGAGCGCAACTGTCCCCCCAAAACCGTCATATTAGTGAAGTCTTGCCCCGGTCCGCGAACCTCCTGCCGAGTTCTATTCCCCTGTTACTCATAGCTCGTTTTAGGCCGCTTTTCAGCAATATTTCAGCGCGACTGTCCCCCCCCCCAAAACCGTCATATTAGTGAAGTCTTGCCCGGTCTTGCGGCGAACTCTTGCCCTGGTCTGACCCTGTTCCGCGAACCTCCTGCCGAGTTCTATTCCCCTGTTACTCAAAGCTCGTTTTTGACCGCTTTTCAGCAACATTTCAGGGCGACTGTCCCCCAAAAACCGTCATCGTCTTGCCCGGTCTTGCGGCGAAGTATTGCCCTGGTCTTGCGGCGAAGTCTTGCTTTGGTCCTTTAGAGCTCATATTGCAGAAAATTGTACCTGCTTTCATAATGATATCAATGAGTTTTCGGCAAAAAAATGAAAACTGCCAAAATTTTGCGGTTTTAGCTTGTGTTTTTCGGCGAGCCAAACGCCGAAAATCCAGATTTAGACTAGGTATCCAGATGGACCATAACAGCATATTAAAAGAGCATCTTTAAAGTATTCACTTCCATTTCGAATGTAATTTATGGTCCAGATTCTTTTGACCTGGTTGAGCTCCTTTGATCTTCTCAAGTGCGAGAGAATACGGCTCTAAAAAGGCATTTCTACCTGGCAGTAGAAAATAGGACTTTAAACTTCAACACATCGAAGAGGTTAGTTAATTCGACAAATAATGAACCGATACAAAAACTGGTACAGTTAAGTCTAAAGTTCTAGTTCTACGAGGAATCGCAAAAATAACGCGCACTCAAATCAGCTAGAAAGGCAAAATAGGTACGTACATAGTAGGTACATTTGCATGGCCTGAAATGTTAATTGCTCTGTAAACGTAGGTAGGTACGCACCTACTTGTTACACGTATTAATTTAAACCAGAAAGCGTCATATTATCGTCCTAGCTTTTGACAAATAGGTACAATGAATAATGCTATAAAAGGAGTCGGGACTTGGTGTAAAACAAATTGGGTGAAACTAGACCGAAAATGGAACGAAACGCCGTCAACCGCATTTTCCATTTCAACTCGTTTCCAAAATAAAATTTTCTAAAGTTTTTTTTAAAATAAAAAACCGCCTTATAAAACCTCATATTTTTCTGGCTCAGAAAAACTTTTTTCCTTCTACTTTTCATGTTTGAACTGCAATTGCAGTGGATAGGAGTTAGTTTTTGACCATGGTAGTACACTAGACGTGAAGAAAATTTAACGGCAAACCCAAAAATGTCCTCAAACGTCACAAAAAGTAATTTTGAAGCTGAGAAATTAAGGGTTTTATAGAGCAAAGTGCGGTTTTTCTGAAATAAAACATTTTAAAAACCATACCTTGAAAACGAGTTGAGATAGAAAAATGCGGTTGGCGAAGTTTTGGTAAATCTCCGGTCTAGTTTCACCCATGTTTTTTATACACCAAGTTCGGGACACCTTGTAAATACTACCGAAGACAATAGCGAGAGATTGCAAAATTACTACGTTCATTCGCAAACCGTGGATGATTTACCATAATATCCTCTACGCATATCCGTCTCATGTTGGGGCCGTGTACGATTTTCGTACTTGACTGTCTCTGTAACATCGGATCATTTTTCCAGAGAGACGATCGCTAAAGAACAGGATACTTTTCATGTTTCATGAAGTTTGAATATTTTGCAACTATAATTGGCTGAGACTTTTGCCAAAAACAAGAAATTTGTAAAAAAAAATTAAAAAATTTGAATATTTAATTTTTAATAATTTAAAGTTTAATTTTTTAATGTATTTTTTTCTTTAAATTTAAGTTTTAATTTTATGTTTTAAGGTGTGCTGAATCTGAATTTCAAAATTGTACTTAATTTGTTTTTTTTTTGGTTGGGCCAGACCCAATTTTTTTCAAATTATTGTCGTTTAGTTACAATAAAAGCACTGACCCATCGTGATCGTAAAAACTGACCAGTGTGCGCCCATAACTTGAACCACCTTTGTCAGTAACGCAGATTTATGTAAGTCCCAACCCTGATATTTGGAAAGGGTCCAATGTCCATTGATCAGAGGCGAGAACCCCTCAGGATACTAATCTTATTGGTCCTCTATTTATAGTTGTCTATTCAAGAAACGATACAACTGACTCAGGATTGCATAAAGGGTCATTCGCAGGCAGAGTAATAGATTGTGCAAAATGTATTTTCCGTTTGAACAGTACGAAAATGGAGTAAAATCAACCGAGTTAAAAAAAGTCTTCAAAGAGGAAGACCAAGAATGCCTCAATCGGTTCATTTTTGAGGCCACTAAAAATAAAATAGCAAACACAAAAAGTGCGAACACATCCAAAGTACTGAGTAATTCAAATTCTGGCTAAGCAGCGTAATAGGTCTTACTGAGACAAACATCCCAGTTCAAGAGATTTGGAAAAAGGTTAAGAATTGAGGTACCTATGGCTTTTTTCTTAAATGACCACAGCCGGACACACAGACACTATTCAGGAAGTGATTAGAGTTATAGTTAAAGTGAAATTTTTTCTGAAGCTCCGACCCGATTTTTGATTTTAGAACGATAACAATGCTTCGATTCACTCTGTATATATGTAAGTAAAAATAGGATCGATAATTAAATTCTTTCAAAGAATAGGTTCAATCAGGCTTGAATTGTTTTGAAATGTCGTTTCGTGTTTTAAAACATTCGATAATCCGAATCACCCATTTGGTCATAAATTTTCCCAAAGAAGGTCCAAAGAATTTATGGAAATTGGTGGTTTAACACCCCACAATTCTTTGTTCTTTAACCAAAAAAATTTCAAAATTGTGGATGCCGAGTTACGTCAGTTTTACAGTTGACTTTTACCCCCTGTACCTTGAGCACAAGTCCGAAATATTTTTTCCCTAATCTCTAAACAGCTAGCGCAAAATTACATCTTTGAAATATTGAGCAAAAATATATCTGAAGTCACTCAAACGTAAATCCACAGAATTCATTAAATTTTTTTCGTCCAAAAAAAAGCAAAAACGAGTGTAAAGGGTCCACATTTTTTCATCCACATTTGTAACAGTAGGTATCTCAATCGCAGTAATGTTCGAGTAGATAATGTTCGAGTGTTGCCAAGGTGCGGACGTCAAAAACCCCTGAGACAACGTCAAAAAACCCAAATCCCCCAAATGAGAAAAACAAATCCCCGAAAAAACCCCCAAAAGTTGAGGAGGAATTAAAAATAAACTATTTCACATAAAATAGGACCTAACTCCATATTATACATCTACAATTGTAAATTGTACCTAGGACAATAAATTATTTAATACTCATTTTTTCCGACTTTCTATCATCCAATTTATATACGAACCTTTAAACTTGACAAATTATTTTGGCAACTGTATCTCCGAGAGTCAGTCGAAACTTCAATCTAAATCTTTCAAGCCTTTATTTGAGTACCTATCTTTCAAACCAAATAGCTGTGCAGTCTTAGCTGGCATTTATCTGCTGTACTTAGCTGTTATTTATTTATTTTTCAATTTTTTACCAATCCCTCTAACTTTCGTAAAAACCCCCCAGAAAAACCTCCAAAATCCCCCTAGGGCATTAAAAAACCCCCAAGTTTGGGGTGAAAACCCCCAACTTGGCAACACTGGACGAGATTACGTTATTGCACTGCCTAATGGACGAGGTAAAATCGACAACAAACCCACTTTGATTTGATCCGACTGATTATTGAGATCGATGGGTATTTTGATGGGCTCGTGAAAGCAGCAGCCGCCGCAGCACTTGCAGCACATTTTGCTCGGAGGAACAACCGAAAAACGCTAAGGGTTTTTTGAACTTTTCGAACCGGAACCCCCGAGGGCGGTTTTTTCACTCTGCACTGCACCCAGCTTCGCGAGCGCGCGGTCCTTCACTGACAGAATTTCCCGCCCTACCAGAGCCACCTAGGATTTTTTGGCACTATTTCCGTCCACGGGGATCTTCGCTTACCAGCCACGCGACCGAAATACGACCGCTCGAAATTCGTACGGCGAGCGCCACAATCAGCCAAAAGGAGAGGCATTTTATTGCGAACTGCCACCCCTGAACCGACGGAGAAAAAAGCAATACAAGTAGCATGATGGAGGACTGAATAAATTTCTTCGATCGGGTTTCAAAGTAAAAAAAAAACTTGAGATAGGCTTCAAAACGTTTTGATTGACCTGAGTTCAACGGCTTGTTCTTCAAAGTTGTTAAAACCCGATGGCTCGGTGACTTGAACTCAAACGCAAACTGAAACTTAAACTCCGAGTGGAACTCGAACCTGATATTAAATCTGGAAAAGAGCAGTTTTAATCAAACAAATCGATAGTAAAAGTGAAAAAACCTCGTAAGTCTCAATTTTTGATAAAATAAGGATTTGAGCTCTATGGGTAGTATTTGAGCCGTAGATCCATCAAGTGAAGCCGGATTCCTCCTTTTTCGTCTCATTTCTTCTCTGTGGCCATGTGCACATGCAATAACCTGTAAGTCAAAACCTTCCAGAGGTGTTGCAAAAACTAGCACGTTTTTTTTGGTAGGTACCCTGACAAATTTCTGAATTAGGACTTACAAGGATTTACTCTTTTACTATCGAAATGCAACCTTTCTCGGGCGCAAGATTGACGGTTTCACCAAAACTACCAAACAACAGTCCATCGAAAAAGTAAGGAATATGAAAAAACCACATGATTTACGTTCATTACGCGTTTTTACTGGCTTGACTGGGCATTTTCGCTCATTCATTCCCGACTGCAAAAATAGTTCGGCCGCTGATAATTTGAAGCAAAAAAATTTCCCCTTCCATTGGGATGACATGTGCGACAAAGCATTCAATACTTTGTAATATACATCACATCAGATCCAGTATTACAACTGCCAGATTGGAATTTGTCCTTTGAACTATGCACCGATGCCTCAAAGTTTGGTTGCGGTTACTCAACTTCGAGATCAAAGTCAACTTCGAGATCAAAGTCAACTTCGAGATCAAAGTCAACTTCGAGATCAAAGTCAACTTCGAGTTCAAAGTCAACTTCGCATTCAAAGTCAACTTCGAGATCAAAGAGAATTTCGAGATCAAAGTCAATTCTGAAATCAAAGTCAACTTCGAGTTCAAACTCAACTTCGACGTCAAAATCAACTTCGAGATCAAAGTCAACTTCGAGTTCAAACTCAATTTCGACGTCAAAATCAACTTCGAGATCAAAGTCAACTTCGAGTTCAAACTCAACTTCGACGTCAAAATCAACTTCGAGATCAAAATCAACTTCGAGTTCAAAGTCAATTTCGAGATCAAAGTCAACTTCGAGTTCAAAGTCAACTTCGCATTCAAAGTCAACTTCGAGATCAAATTCAAGTTTTGAAAAACCAGCGGTAAAAACCGGCGGTCATAACCAAAGAACTGGGCGTTTACAACCTGCGGTTGAAACCAGAGAGTAACAGTATTTAACTGGAAGTTTATTGAATTTGTTTTGTTGTGGATAACCAAGTAATAAAGAATCAAAACGGTGCGTGTAAATTATTCGAGACGGCCTTCGGTTGAAAGAATTTTTTTGCTATATATAAATTAGCGCGCCATTTAATTCGGACACTTTGGCAGGTGTGGTCAGATATGGAGCTATTTTTATTCAGCCCGATCGACCTTGCCACGATGCTGGAATTGTCAGCGGCAATGTAAGCTGCGCAGATCGCTCTAATTTGACATTGAGAAACCAAGTCAAATCAAATACCTAGTTTATTGTAAAACGAAAAAATTGGCACGTAGATAAGAAACAATACCTTCATGTTCTGTGCACCTACGTAACATTTTCAAGTTGAAGTGGCAGTGTTTATTTCTGTAGAAGAAAAAACACTCGATAACACCCTGATCTGAGACTGGGAATCGTACTAAAAACAACAGGTGGGTTCCATCGCTGTTGGAATGAAAGCAATATTTCCGAATTGGGGTTTTCCATCAAAACGCCATGGAAAAGAAAAACAAGAAAAATGGGATGAGTCGAGATACCGGCGGATTGCTCAATGCTTTCTGACTGAACTAGGTCGGTCCACTATTCTCGTCCATCGCTATTGGTGATTTGAGCCGAACTGACAGCTTCTCATAAAAAATTGGATTTCCGTCTCTCGAAGACACTAAAATTGATTTTACAAAGACCGAGAAACAGCTCTAAGGATTTGAGAACCCTTATCTGTGTCCTGCTGACTAATTTTTCAAAATAATGTTGCATCAGTGCATGCATCTCAGTTGCATCAGTCTCACAAAATATCCAACAATGTTTCCGATTCGGACAAAAGGCCAAGCCCAGTCGGCTGCCAAAACCAATGTGCCCGATCAGAACATTTTAATTGCGCTTTTTAATTGTCAGATCCGCTCACTCAATTGGCCACTGTTACCGTTTGGCAATGGGAGAAGAAACTGATTTGGAAGATGAACGCACAGGTTACACAACGTTTGTGAGTCGATGATTTATATCGGATTACAATTTTTATACCTAAAATATTCTTCATTTTTTACTTGAAATTTTTTTTTATTCATAAAATATTTTTCATTTTTTATTTAATAGGTAGCTAAAATATTTTTTTCTGCCCGAAATATTATTTTTATTTTATACCTAAAATTTTTGTTTTTTTACCTAAAATGTTTTTTGAATTTTATACCTAAAATTGTTGTTTTATGCCTAAAATTTTTTTTTATTTATATTTTATGCCTAAAATTCTTTTAATAAGTAGGTACCTCAAATACTTTTAATTTTAACCTTCTTATTTTATTTAATGTTTTTACACCTAAACCTATCGTGTGTTTCTTCCTTTGACGGAGGCTGTCGCCAAAATGTTAAGACCATAATATGGTTTTTGGGCCACTAAAAAAATAGGAGAAATCTAAAGCGCCAAAATCTTGAAGTACTGCGAGTAATTGAAGTTTCCCTTAAACAGCTCGTAAGTTTTGCTAGAAGAAACATTTCTATTCGAGAAATTCGAAATAAAGGTGAGAGTTGGGAGCAATAAAGGGCCATATTTTTGAAAATGCGATGATTTTAGAAAATAGAGACTCGAGAAAATATGGGTAAGTTCTTCTCCGAACCTCTGATCCGATTTTCAGCTCGGGGATCATAACGATACTCCAATTTTCTCAAATTTAGTGAAAAATATCAATTACCCAACTATACTGGGTACAAGTTTCGCTCGAATTCCCGTGAGATCCTTTGACTTTCAAACGTGACGACGCGACGTGACAATGCCTTGATCTGTGTGCCCGCCTTCACTTTAAAAATAAACTCACGACCTAAACGCATTGCCAAAAAGCCCACTCGCTTTGACCTTAGGTACAAGAATAAGCTAATTAATGTGCGCGCATCATTTTCTCTTGCGGACGTTTCAGCGGCGGATTAAAATATCGAAAAGTGGTTTTGTAGTACACAACTTGTACCTGGTCGGATTCGCTATGAAGTGACAATTTAACCGGTTTGCGTCTCGGACCGAATGACAGCAACGGGTAATCGATTAGTTACAGACAGGTATAAGAAAACTTCCCCTATTTTCTTCGACTGCTGCCCTGTAAAATATATTTGATATTCCTCCTTCCGGACATATAGCAATCTAGAATCTTTATTAAAATTTTCAAAATTTGAAAAATCAGCTAAGATATTGTTTTAATTCTTGTTTTTTGAAACTTTCTTTTTTCACCTGTGGCAGACAACCTGAAAATCTCCATTTACAGACAGGTGAGAGGGGCTCGCCAAAATGTGGTTTTAATTTGTCAATTTTATTGAAACCAGCTACCAGACACCCCATGCCCAATAATGGTCTACGGCATTGTTAAAGAGCCAGTTTCAGTTATGGGTGTTACTGAAATATCACGTTTTATGGGATGAGTGCCAGACACCCGGCCAAAATAAACTTAAAACCAGTGGTGCGTAGGTAATTTGATTATATTTTAACTGCTTCGGTGCCTGTTAAGATAAAAAAATGTCAAGAACCTTACTACGCAAATTTTAAAACCTGCGTAGTTCAAAAAATGTCAACATTTCACAATTTTGGAAATATTTGCCCTTTTTTGCTGATCCGTAGCTCCGAAACTCTTGCGACTACCAGAAAATGTTATAAAGTAAATTTTGTTGGAAATTTATTGTTCTACAAGTTGTCTAATGGTCTGAAAAGCCGAAAAATGCAGTGGGAAGCAGCTACAGGTGAAAACCCAAAAAAAGTGCAAAAATGGCATGGACATTTTTTGAAATGCTACTACTGGCCATTGTGATGGGGCTGGTCGCGTTCTACAGAGGGGAATGGGGAGTCTCAGTTAGCATTATGGTGGGGAGTGTAGAGAGACAGCACTTATCCAAAAATCGCTGTACATTTTGAATGAAATTCGAAATTTCTATCTCAATTAGGTTGGGTGCAGCGTTATTTCGAATTCCGTCCGTTCTTTCTCACGTATTGGTACATTATTTTTCATTATTTTGGCTTACCGGAAGAGGAAAGCTTTGCTTGTCCAGCGGAACGAGCGGTTTTTCAGGCTTAGGTCGCGTCAGGTAATACCACGTAGCGGCGGCGACGCTGACCAGCACCAGAACACCAGTGCCTGCCCCCCAGTCCTCCATTTTCACCACCTGTAACGAAAAAGGCGTATCTGGAATAAGGGATCCGTCCAGCCCGATTAATGGTTCTTATCGGATAAAATGGGATTTCACATAAGTAAATAGGTACACTAGGTACAGCCAATAAGACATGAGTGATGGCCTTTATTTGAAAATATCGCAGAAACATATTTTACCATTTAAATTTAAAGGGGAGATTTGGTGGTGGGGGTAGAAAAGTGCATAGGTGTGATTGGTCGAGTTGGCGTCAATGTAGAACCTTTCAAAGAAGACGAGAACAGCATTGCTCTCACAATTCACACGAATTTACTGATTGGAACTGAATGATGACTGATGAGGTCACTATCTTCAAGTTATAGACGATAGTGACGAAGATAGTGACTAATCTTTATCTATCAATAGTTGAGCCTTCCTCTAAACAGTTGAATAAAGTGACTAAATCACGAGCAGATTAGAAAATATTTCACAATGTCGAACTAAATCGATTATATTTTTGCACTAATTTGAATAAAAAATACCAAAAAACTTAAAACGAAAATTTTAAACTGGTCTGGGAATAGAAGAGGTTGGTCAAGTTACCGGGATTAGAAAAAATCATCCATCATCATGATGATGGGTAGGATCAGGGCGTAAAGATCATTCAACTTGAAGCTAGGGTTTTACCAACTTCCATCAATAATATTGATGGACTCCATGGACTCCATATTATGGAGTTCAATAACGTTACAAAATTTGTAATGTAGTAATTGTAATGTAGTATAACTACAATCGCCAAGTTGAAAAAAATCCTTCCATTCTGGAAACGAATACCGAATAAATTTCAAGACACCAAAAGCGCGAATCAATCCATTTCCGTGGCCAGTAGGTTCCTACTTACCATATAATCGAAAAAACAAAAAATGCTCGAAAGATATTCGAATAGAAGCTAAAAAGCTATTGTCATGCAAGAAGCTGAAGCTACAAGAACTCCGAAAAAATGTAAAAAGAGAATCAATCAAATCATCCCAACTCCATATAGTGTCGTTTTTAATTAACCGTAAAAAAAACTGAAATATTTTGTTTTTTGAATTATTGGATTGAAAGCGTTGCATGCCACATTATACTACGCATTACAGGCGTTACTAGGCATTACAGGTAGTAAAAGAAGTGAGCTGGTAAAGCTGAGAATCCCAAACGCATGCAGCATAAGAATCTTATAATTATCTTTTAATGGCTTGTTAGGAGTTTAATCGGGGGCAACGAAATTTTTAATCTACGTACAAACGAATTTTTCGGAAAAACGTTTCTTTTTCAAATCCATCAAAAGCGTTCCTTACGATGATAGAGGCCGTAGCACTCAGGCTCATCTCCGCCAGCACTAACTAGACATTGTGACACCAAGTGTTGTAGCCCTTTCTTCTAGAATCATTCTGTAAAAATAAGAGTATTTTTTTTGTACGAGGCAAACCAGAAAAAACGAAATTACTCATTTGAAAATTTTCTTACTCAAAGACAACGGCATTTTAGGGCAAAGCTTTTACTAGGAAGTTTTCATTAATCCAAGCCTTCTGTTGAAGGGTAGGTAAGTAAAGAAACCGCCGTTCGAGGACGAAGATGTCCCGGGCGTGGCCTGCCGCCCTCAAGAGGCTGGTCAGAACATGCTGCTCTAGTCTCCCATAAATAATTTATTATTGTGCAAACAATTATTGTGCGATGTAACCAATGATTATGTTTGTTGAACAAGCACATCGGGCTTGGCCAAGGATGTCAGCTCATGTTTTGCCTCGACAGTGGAGATGAGCCGCGATTTTAAGTCGGGGCGCCCTGTCCGAGCCATTGAGCAGCAGTTTGCATGAGCTGTCGAGTGCACGAGCATGAGTGAGCTCATGGAATGAGCAATGGAGTGCATGTGCGTGAGCAATGGAACATTAAACTTCCACGACTGAGCCATGTTCTGACCTAGACAGTACACGCCTGGAGAATTTAGGAAGCTTTAGAACGGCGGGATGCATTTTTCAAAATTAAAATTTCATCGGGTAAGTAGCATTTAACAATAGCTACCGATTGATTTCTCCTTCCTTTCAATGAAATTCATCTTTATGATTTGGAAAAAACTATTATACGCCCAATTTCATCGAAATCAGTTCATGAAATCATCTGACCATTTATTATTGGAATTGGTGCTAGTCCAATCAGATCCAAACGAATCTTGAAACTTACCACTAGGTAGGTACCCCAAAACAGGTACAATGTTCTTTACTGTGAGGGTACCAGGTTACAAACTTCAGTTGTAGAACATTTTAGACGTAAAAACGTTGTACAACCAAAATTTCGAACCTGGTACCCTCACAGTATGGAGTTCTACCAAATCACTCCCGGATCTTTAAAAATAATTTGTAATGTTTACAAATGTATACGGTTTCATTTCTTTTTTTCAAATATAGTAGATAAATATATATCATGGCTGCTATGGCTTTGGAAATGTATTTATAGGGAAAGAGGCTATAGAGTTGAAGGTACCCTAGTACCACTTTCATTCAGTCCCTCAGCTACCTAACTGCCACAATAATACGATAGTTCTACAAGCATAAGATTTGAAGACGCTAAAATTAGCCTTTAACAAGTAAACAGTTTCAGCTAGACCGTCCATGAGCGTGCACAAGAGTCTATTTTTTGGTTCTTTCTAAAAACCCAAGTTTGTGCATGTGAAGACACAATTTTACAGATTATACACAATTACTCAGAATCACTTCCTGAACAAGTGTCTATGTGTCCATCTGTCCGTCTGTGGCCATTAACGAAAATGGCCATAGCTCCCTCAATTCTCAACCTTTTTTCAAATTTCTTGAACTGCAATATTTGTCTCGGCAAGACTTAGCACCCTGTTTAATCAGAATTTGAATTACTCTCAGTACTTCGATAAATTTGCATTTTCAGTGTTTTCTATTTTATTTTTTTCCGGCCACAAAAATGGACCGATTTGAGCGTTCTTGGTGATAAAATCTTAGTTTTACCTTGCAGAATATGTGGATATTTTTTATATTCCAAAAATGTGGCGAATTTCTTTTTTGGGCAAATTTTAAAATTTGCATAGTGAATTTTTCGATATTTTTGACCTAAACACCCTTAAAAGCTAACAAAATATGATCGAATTGTGTCACAATCTTACGTTTCAAAATATGGAAGTATTGTGTGTTATCTACGCTCCACTGGTTTAAAATGCTTGTGCTTGATTTTGCTTGGAAAAACCCACCATTATGCCCACCATTGTGGTACAGATAGCGATATTCATTTACGATCTATTCAACATTTAATGATTGAAATGATAATAATGGCTTAGCACCTTCATGAATAAAACGTTTCAGACTCGGGTCGTTACCTAACCAAATCAATGCGGCAGGTGCCTTTAGACTGAGGAAACATGAAAGGATTCGTGGCGAAGGTGACAGTCGACAGAACTGGACCAGTACACAAAGAAAGGGACGGAGAAGGCGAACACGAGTCGGACGCATCACTTCACGACCATCGAATGTAACATTTTCGGTTAACTTACTCGAAATTATCTGCGCTGGAGATGGCGAACATGGAAACCCAGATCTCGGAGCGGATTGGAGCACGTGAGGCCGACAAATGCGGAAAATCGATAGGACTCGAGAGCGAGAGGGCGACTGTTAACAAGCGAGAGGACACGACCGGCCTCCACCCGCGCGCCAAGTCACCCCCCTTCTGAATTAAACAGACGAGACGGATCCATAGGTAACTATGGCGATTTAACGGCCGGCTAACGAATAAATGATATTCGCCATAAACTAATAATCGGCCACACTCGGCGGTTGTCAGGTAAACAAAAACGAACGGACGGCAGGTGTTCTAGTTAGCCGACGGGCGATCGACCGGTCGCTCAGTCGGGTCGCCCCTCGAGGGGGGGGGGGGGAGGGGGTCTGGCTGTTCTCAAAATACTCAACCCCCATCTCATCCCGACCTTGCGGTACCGTACACCCCTTCTAACCCTAAACGCTTCCTGCCTCCGATATAGGAAATGCCGCAATGCTCAATGGATTTTTTCGTCTGTCATACATAACATACCCTCATACCACGTAATGACTAAGAGACAAACCTGACAACAATTAGGGTAAACGCTCGTAACTTCTATTTTAACCATCAATCATCTGGTTTAACAAAAACGTCATATTTTCAACAATTCATCAGGGGAAGTTTTCAGTCACTGATGTTAGATGCCGAATCTTCCAAACTCAAACTGAGACTGAAACGAACTAGGTGGCAATCTGAAAGTCAAGCTCAAACTGAAAAAGAACTGAAACTAGAAGTGGAACTGGAATTAAAAATCAACACGATCTAATTCAAACCCTAACTAGAACTGAGACCCTCAAACTGAAACTGACACTGAAACTAAAACTCGAACTGATACTGATACACAAAATCAAACTGAAACTCGAACTCCAACTGAAAGTCAAACTCAAACTGAAACACGAACTCAAACTCTCACTCAACTTAGTTCAGTTCAAGTTTTACTTTCAGAATGAGTTAACGTTTGATTTTCAGCTCAAGCTTCAGTTTGAGTTTTAAATTAAGTCTGAGTTTCACTTTGTCTCCAGTTTTCAGTTTCAGTTTGCGTTTCAGTTCTTGCTCGAGTTTGGGTTCCACTTTCGGTTTGAGTTTCAGTTTCAGTACCACGTATGAGTTTGAGGTTTGGTTTCATTGTGAGTTTGACTTCGATTTCGATTGTGAGTTTGAGTTTTGGTTTCATTGTGAGTTTGACTTCGCTTTCGATTGTGAGTTTGAGTTTCTGTTTCATTGTGAGTTTGACTTCGAGTTCGATTATGAGTTTGAGGTTTGGTTTCATTGTGAGTTTGACTTCAATTTCGATTGTGAGTTTGAGTTTTGGTTTCATTGTGAGTTTGACTTCGATTTCGATTGTGAGTTTGAGTTTCTGTTTCATTGTGAGTTTGGCTTCGATTTCGATTGTGAGTTGGAGTTTCTGTTTCATTGTGAGTTTGAGTTTCGGTAGATTGTGAGTTAGGCTAAGTTATGTCATGCTGCATTTCCAGTTGTGCTCTGCAGACTGGAAGTTTGAGTTGCAGCTCCACTTAAGGTCCAGTTACTATTAGTTTGCGTGAGTGAGTTTGGTTTGCGTTTTATTTCATTGTTTTTCAGTTTCAAGTTCTGTACAAAACGGGAATGTGAAATTTTGGTGAGGTTTTCGATACACTTCACCTTCTTTTTAGAAGGAATTCGGGTTTTTGGTCAGTTTTTGGTTGTTGTTTCTCTTGAAATGGGGATTTTAGTTGAACTCCATTCTGGACTGGGTCGACTTCAGTTCTATAATATTTGTTCCTAATGTGATACATGTCGCCCGTAACGGCATTTGCAAAGCATAAAGAGCGACAGTTTTATTTCCTATATGAGTCGGCCGGTGCAAACTGTTTTACACGGAATGCAAATTTGCTTCACCGGAGGCCCGTTCAGCTGCTTCGTCAGCTTGATGATCCTGTCAGCTTCCCTGATCCCGGATTCCCGAGCCCCTTGCAGCGTCGAATGGAATTTGACCGACGTGTGCTCCCCGGCGAAAAGTATTATCGGAGCCATCTCTTCGCATTGGCCAGGCAGCGGGTCAGCCATGTTCCAGATGTGGCCAACATTCGACTCAGGCCCGATGTAGGTGTAAGAACCGTAGAAGTTCGAATTCGACGACCAATCGGTGACCGCGAGCTCTTTCGGGTAAGGGATCGTCGAATCGCCCAGAAACGTTCGCAGGAGTTCGGTGAGATCGCGGGCGACCGTTTCGTTCTCCTGTTGCTCCATGAATTTCGCCTCGGGGCCTGAAATTGTGACTTCGAGGACTTTATTGCTGCCAGGTACTGAAGCGAAGCTCGTCACCCCTTTGAGCCAATCGGTGCGTTCGGCGAGTTCTTGAGGCGACCAAGCCAGACGGAATTCGGTACGGTCGCCGACCCAGAACGGGGCATCAAACTGCAGGAACACCTTGCTCACATTTCCGAACCCGAGTTTCTGTATGGCGTCCATTTTACAGGCTGGAAGAGCCGGGCAGAATAACGAGTCGGCCTTGTTCTTCAGCACTCCAAGAGGCACAGTGACGATGACGTAGTCCGCAGGGAATTCTTCCCCGTCGCAGGCTCGGACGACTACCCTTGGCCCGCATCCGGATGCAGTCCCCCATCTTATGCAGTAGACGGGCTTGCAGAACACCATGGAGCAATCAGGCATGTCCCGGATGAGAGGAGCCAGCAGAGAGCCCATGCCCAAGGGGATCTGGACCCTCCCGCCAGGAAGGGAATGAGGATGGCCGCACGCAGCCGATATCGGGCTGTTCAGCTTGTCGCCGAGCGTACTTTTCAGGCCGTAAATGACTCTGGCCACGTCGTATCTTTCGATTTCGGGCAATTTCCTGATCGCTTCCAGGACAGCGTCGTCCATAAACTTGTTCAGGTTATCTTTGGCCGTTTTGCTTTCGCAGTAAGGCACCAGAGATGCGTCGGCCACAGCGCGGAAGAATATCTTGGACGCCTTCTCAGCCAGTCGAGGTTCGATAGCTCGGCCTTCGCTCGTGAAGTACATCATGTCACTGGGAGCATCCAGTCTTGGCAGAGGTGCTTTTATCAGGCGTTCTTGAGCAGCCAGCGTGTACACAGGGTTGGCGATGCTGGCACCGTCGATATATGCAGCTCCCATCTCGATTGCTGTGTCTCCAAGCCAACAGGTTTTGATTCTACCGCCAGGTCTGCAAAAGGAGAAAGTTGCAAAAGCTAAGAACTGTTCCATCGATCCTTCGAAATCTTGATGCTTCATATGTTATCCTGACAGGCAGATCTAGAGGACAATTGTTTTTGTTGATGCCTCATCTTGAGGAGCATGGAGTGAGGGTGCAAGAAAGTACGAACAATGCTATGGGGAACAATGGGGATAATGGAATCGTGGAAGATCAAATAAACCGGTCGTCATATTTTGGCACGCATGGAAAATCTGAGACAAAATACAAGACTGGATGGATCATACGGCTGCTAGAACCGCTGATGAGTAAAAACACGCATGGTTTCACCTGGAAATATGGGGGCGAAGAGTTAATTTTTTTTTCGCTAACCTGTCCAAAGCTTCGAGAATCTTGAAGTTGGAGATGCCGCACTGGACGAGCCTCTGAGCAGCTGATAGGCCAGCCAGTCCGGCACCTATGATGATGACGGCCGGCTGAGACGTTCCTGGCTGCAGACAGCACATGTCGTAGATGCAATTCTTCTCGATCACTTCACTAACGCAATCCTGCATCTTGAATTCCGGTCTAGATGGAGAGGTTTTCGCCTTGAAAAATTTGGAATCGCATTCGTCGCCGCAAGTTTTTTTTGCCCTGTGGGTGATAGCAAGAGCTGCTTAAATATGGGTGGCGCTGCAAAATTTTCAGATTTTTCATATTTCCATTTCCATGAAAAACGTTTCCCGCTGCCTCAACCAATTGTCTACTTTACCCAGGTGGGATGCCTCGGCGCTCTTGGGGAGCAAGGCCGTCGAGCCTTCCGAGTTTGGTGGGACCGGGAAGTTGAAGTTTCCCTACACTGCTTCGGACAGGTTCCTTGGGTTACAACTCAAATTTGTGGGCCCCAAAGTGTGAGTCAATCTGCTTAGGCCTTGCCATCCCCTGGATGCAAGAATATGACTACCGGATGTGGGGATGTGCTCAGCTTTCTGGATACACCGAGGACACGTCGGCCTGGCTTCTCAAAAAAGGGACATCCTACAATTTAACTATCAAGACGAATTGCCAACAGCTTTTGAATAGCAAACCCCGAAAGCAACTTCCCAGTCGACTTACCATCTGACTGGGACAAACGACGGATTCGTGATCCATGGGAAACATCTGAATTTTTTGAATATCATTGTTCAAAATCTTCGTCAAATTTGGGTAAATTGGTACTTAATCTGTAGCGAATCACGCTTCGATAGATACTGTAACCCTCGAGAGAAGTTATAACATCTCCAAGAGAGAACTGTATGGCAGATTATAGAGCAATTTGAAGTCATCACGGCAGGACAATACCAAAAATTTTGTTTGGCCCGATAGTTGCCGACTTTGCGATTGGGTGAGTGCAAGAGACAACGGCCGACTTCCTCTGGGCATTGCCTCTATTAACATGAGTTCGAGCGCTTTCGCCGTCGCCGCTATCAACAGGAACGATTCTGTAAGCTTTTCCCAATTTTGAGGTCGATCCTGACAGAGAAACACCTCAGCCCCTTGCGAAATTGTTCCTGATGATGGCGATAATGTAGAAAGCGTTCGTTGCATTCCCAAGAAGTTGATTAGCGAATAATAAAAAACAACGACGTAAGACCCATAATATTAATGTATTTCAACTTTCAATAACTTATTACCTATTTACTTATGCCACAACTTTTTTTCCAGATGTACAATAACCTTCACGAAGGTACGACAGCTAAATTGATTTACAAAACAATGTTCCAATCCGCTTTTTGTTAAATTAGGGAAATTTTTTTCAACTTTTTTTCCATTTACTTATTCAATTTCAACGTGATAAGCTTATTCATTAATTTACCTTTTAATCATATGTAATTGAAAGTCTCATAAATTGGAATATTTGGCAGTTATGATAAAAATGGTAACATAGTTAACTTTTAATTACACGATCGTTAATAAATATTTAAAAAGTATAATTCTTTTAAATATTCACATTACCATAGTCTACAATTTTGTTAATAACCAATAACTTAGCCAAGGTCAGGGGAACAATCTCTGGGTCATTCAGAAGACCTTGTGCGATACAATCAATAGTTCTATTCATTATATAAATAATAGTTTATAACACCGCACGGGGTAAAAAATGAGCCTAAATGAGGAACAGTCTAGAAAATTACTTATTCATCGTAATTATATAATATTATAGTATTTTAATAATATGTAATGTGTACAGCTCTAGGGGAAATAGTCGAAGGTCGCTAAGTAATGCTATATAATATTTCAGCGATTTCAGCTTGACTCATACCTAAATAATATATACCAGCAATAGTTGACAAGAGATTTTCGAACGTTGGAGGGAAGGAATCGCTACATTTTCATACTTGGTCAATCATGATCGGCTGGACAGGGGAGCACACAGGAAGAGATATGGATTCATTATATTACCGGTAATTTATTTATGTATTTATTTTTCCGTACGACAGTCGCGAACCGCGTTCAGGGGAAGCTGGGAGGGAATAGAGATGTACCTATTTGTATTTATAATTCAGTTAATTTCATTCGCTCCTCGTCCAGCCAACTATAACCGAGCAACCTTTTTTTTAAGCGAAATTATAACCAAAAATTGCCAATATCACCTGAGCATCCCAATTTTCCAATAACTGATTTAGCGGCTGGGCGAAATTCATTTCCCTTTCCATTTTTGTGTCGGCAGGCTGAAAAATCTACGAGGACTAACACAGCTAATAATTACAAATCGTTGAGCAATAGAAATTCCACGTTTTCAGGAGCTAAGTACGGGTCGGGATATGACTAGATGGGAAAATGATTTTCCCCATTTTTCGTTAAATACGGAGTAAAAGTCGATTTAAATCGAGGAAGAAAAAAAAATAGGCGTTTTAGATGAAAGAAACCCCTCAAGTCGTGCAAGTTCAGCATGCAATTTCAAAACTCCCAGTGAAAAGTGGATAAGAATTATTTTATCGTGTCAATCTCGTTGGAATGCAACAATATTTCGCGCTAATAATTAAGGGAATATTGTCTTTTAGTGAATTTCAGCTGGAGTCTGCCCAACGAACCAATCAGCGAGAAAGTAGACCATTGCGCAGGCATAGACGTAAAAGATAATAATAAAAAGTACGTTAGGGGTTCCAAGCTTGGAAACATGAAGAGACAAATTTTTAGTCAGTTAGGAAAAGATCTTTGCCGACCGATGACGGCTGTACCGATTTTAACGTTCAGGGTGATCATTCGACGCGGAATTTTATGTTGTTGAACAGTGAACGAGCAACAATTTTACTTAGGATGCCTTGTTTACAAGGTGTACGCGAAAAACGAAAAAATGCCAGAAAACCGCGGGGCTTTGAGAAATGGCAGACACTTTTTACTCTCCGGCAGGACTCGAACTTCCTACTCACACGTCTTCACGCATTTCTGGCTCCAAAATAGAGTTTGACCTCTCAAAATCCGCTTAAACTGTTTGTTTGCATCTGGGGGACGAGCGAATACCGCAAAAAATGTAGTTCGAAGTACGCGGATTTTCGGGAATCACTGACGCTGACAATTGCCCTTTTTCTGAGAATCACCCAGAACCTCGTTCCAGAATTTAAAAATCATCAGATAAATTAACTAATGTTGTTCATCTTCATGGAGCAATTTAAAAATGTATCTCAAATTCTCAATAGTGGTCTCGATTTGAGGGTGTAAGATCTCATCAGTATATTATGGAGACATCAATTGCATGAAATCGATTTTCCTATGCCCCCAAGTATTACTGACCCCTAGAGTATTACGTTTTGACCCGAACCCATTGCATTTCTCAACTAGAAGCTAATCGGGGTGAAACCGGTATAATAATACTAACATTTCCATTGACCGGAGTCCAAATCAGGGTAAACTTAACCTTCCTTCCGGTTATCAACGATTTTGTTCTAGCGCTAAATAATAACAATTCCAACGCACTACGTCAAGCGGATAACAACGAAATTTACCTAATTATCGCAATTTAAAGCTTGAAGAGAAAATATCCGAAAAGCAAAATACTAATTCGATACAAGATTTATTCGAATAAAAGGTCAGCGTGTCATTTTCCAGTTGAGATTTCTTTTCGTCCTACTCGAAAAAAAAGAAGGGTTTTCGGTCGAGTTTTTTGGCTTTTCACGTTTCAGAAATATTACCTACTTCCGTGAATTCCCTATTGAAGGAGATTTCCCATAACCGATTGGAGAATTCATTCTCATTTGCCTCCCAAGGTAAATTTGAAGCAAAATACTACATTTAGGAAAATGCTCTATCGGGAAATTCTACCCTTAGCTTTCATCCGCCTAGAAATCAAGCGTACCGTATCCTTTTTTAACATAGCAAGGACCGAAACGAGGCAAAACATCGGCTATCGAGAGGAAAACACGATTTTGAGCGAAGAGAATTTCCCTCGGCCCAAAACGAAGCTGATACCCGGGGATAGTTGCGATAGAAATACGCACGTTAGAATTAATAAATTATGCCGAACATCCGCGGTCTATTTATATTGAACACTTTGAGGAATGACGAACGTATCTCTGCCCTAGTAAGGAAAAGGGGCGTATTCCTTAGTTTGAGGGCAGCATTGAGGTAATTATGTTTAGTTTGTTGGAAATTATCGCGATACTCGCTCCCGTTGAGAACATTTTCATGATTTTTGGCTAAATGAAGAACGTCGCTATCTACGAGGGCTTTTTTCAAGTCCGTATTTCTAGCAGAAGGAGTCGATAAATGGAAAACCATGACGGATCAGTGATTTTCGGGAACTTTTTCCGCTACTTTTGTACTATTGTGGCTTGTTAAGGCGTCTGCGAAATGAACAAATTCATTTTCAAAAGGCTCCCTCTTTACAAAGAGTTTTTTTTTGGTCTGGTAGTTTTTCGAAAAATTTTAGGCCGGTGGACAAATTCTCAACGTTCTCCGATATCCCTCGTCAAAATATAGGGACGTCAACATTATTTTAAAAGGACCATATCGCGATAGTTTCCAACGTGAGAACATTATCGTAGTCTATTATTTAGTTGTCATAGTAACAATCGTAAGTTGTAATTCACTAGTATTGAGCGAAAAGAAAAGTTAGAGCTTGATTTCGTAGTATTCACTAACAACGATAAATATATTATTCCTCTATTTATTCCGATCGCCAGGATGGAGACGAACAATTCTGTTTACGATTCAACAACCTGAGAAAACAACGGCAGCTTCTGTTTTTCCTATAATTAACGATATTCGTCAGTCGTTCTATCGAAGTACTTAATACGCTACGGAAACGGAGAATGAACTTTGGAAGGCCAGATTTGGGAAGAATTCAGATGACTTTTATGATATCTAAACGACTTACGCTCCTAACGCGTGCGCTTTGTTTACATTCACCTCGACAAGATACGATGCAATTTTTCGGCGACCGGCTCGAGAAACGGTTCGAGTTTTAGTAAAAATCGCCCGCGCATGCCCCGAAATAGAGGCTGATTTCATTGGCGCGTTTCAAGAGACTTACGGCTGGTTTTACGAAGCCGCTGAAGCCGGCAGGCCGAAAGACATGAGTCAAATTTGATTCCAAACCGCCAAGGGCGGGGAGAAATGTTAGGAATTCAGCGGCCCAACAAACCGGCTCAATTGCGATTGAGCAATTGACCTTTACAACTTAAGTCGGCAACTCAAGCTGCTCTTGGACCTGGGATAAGACCATAGATAAAAAGGTGCGAAACGATAAAACCTTGAGGAAAATTAAGTTTTCGAAAAGAAATGATACCATTAAACGAAGAGGGGGTAAAAGTTGATATATTTCAGGCCATTTTCTGCACTCTGCATTTACCCGTTAATCCTGCAGTAATTTGACCGCAGACAACCGAAAAAATATTGTAGAAATTGACACGTTTCGATAAACAATGTCATCAAATCATTTCAAGTCGCCCCGGTAAAAAAAATAAATAAAAAATCCATTTTTGCACTTATGCAAGTGAATCGTCGAGGTAAGGTGAACAAATGTGCATCGATTTGTTACAGACACGTGAAAAAGGAGAGTCTACACTATTTAACCTCCTTTTTCGAGGAAAAAACGAAACCCTGCGTATTGCTGATATGTGAAAAACTCAGAAGCGATGAGAAATTCGAATGAACAACTGTTTCCAATGGTAACTACGCCAAAACCAGGCCCATTATGAGATATGTAATTTATATAGTTTCTATTTTACACGAAGAGCAAACAACGAGAAAAGAAATGAAATAAATGCAGACGTAACATTGGAGAAGAGACACTATGGACAATGATACAATCGAATTTACACGTATTTACAAAGATTGGGGGGGGGGGGGAATTATCTAGGGGGGTGGAAATGAACTAATGGAGGTTTGACTTTTCATAGTACCGACCGGCACGCGATCGAATTCATAGCTACCAATTCAAGGCCTAGGAGAATAATTTAAAACAATAAATATCGTAACGTTATCGATTTAAGCGGAGATTTTTGCTCAATTCTGAGACGAACCGCTTTTGGCGAAATCGATTTCAGCATAAACAAAAGACGACGACCCGTCGGCCGGGTTGGGGCTCGGCGACGACGCTGACGACGATTCGGTCAGCGAAGTCTGCGTCTGAAGCGTTTTGGTGGACTCTTCGCTTTCGGATCCCGACCTGGCGAGGTCCAGAGAGGCGTAGTGGAGTTCCTTGCTCCTAAAACAAAAAAAAAAAAACTAAGTAGATTAGTGACATGGGTACATTATTTGTCTGGGTATCACAGAAAATAAAGTTCAAATAGTTGGACCATAGTAATGCTGATTTGGACCGTTTAACCTTTTCCGTTAGACACGATATTAGACCGCCCGGACAATATGTGTGCCCTCCCCCCCACTGCACCAGAATGCCTGGGGTCCCGCCCATCTCCTACTAGCCTCCATTCCCCTCACCAGGCTCACACACCGATCCAACAACCTCAAAACATTCAAAATCGTTAAACCCCCCTATCTTATGGTAAATCAAGCGGAAAACCCGGGAAAATATTCAAAAAATTCAAAACCCACGGCATCACCTTCAAAATTAACTGACTTGAATTGATTGACTTCATTTTTTGCGTTATTTCAAAAATATACCCTAATTATGCCAAATTGGTGGACCCCTTAACCTTTTCCGATTGGATAGCCCGGACAATCCCCTACCCTTCTTTCACCCTTGTAATGACATTCCGTCTACCCAATCACGCTGGCTATCACACAAAACCTCCACTCTCTAAAACCCCAATTCCCAGTTTTGCAAATCCGAATCAAAAAGCGGACCGATAGTGCGTGTGAATGGTCCGTAATAAGGGTTTAGAGATGCATCAGATAGGAAATTCATCGCCCAACGTTCTCATCCCTATCAAGTTTTTGCCTAAAACCCATACTTCGGCCGTTAAATCAAGAAATTTGGCTGTATCACTACCCTCAAATTGACCATGTTGACCGAAATCTCAAAGAAACGACAAAAATATCATGTTTTTCAGTCGATACCTAAAGATTCATGCTTGTGGAAACCAAATTCAATTATTTGAGATAAATTGGGAAACTTACTTAGCATCAGTAGGTGCCTTTGGGGTGAGCGAATCGTCGTCCGACCTGGCGACGGGTGTCGTCTCTTCTTCCTCTTCCTCTTCTTCGGGTAGAGAGGAAGACTCTTTGAGTTCAGGCGACGGCTCGGAGATCGTCTTGATGGAAGGTGACGACGAGCTACTCGTCATCGATCCTGACGACACTCCGAGCCCTTGAAGGATCCGGTCGAAGGGGCGCAATTTCAGCAGCGGCACCGACGTCTTCCTGACGACCGGAGTACCGCCGGACGGCTTTACGGGAGCCATATGAGCGTAGTCGGCGTCTCGGATGGCCAACGAGCCGGGTTCGTACATGACGTAGTCGTCCGACTCGCCTTCCAGCACCGTACACTCGACCCGACTGGTCAGATCGTCGACCGACCGGCTCGTCTCCGTTGACAGCATGACGGTCCCGCTCGTAGCGTCCACCAGGCATTTGGATTCAAAATCTTCGGGAGAATTTATCGAGCTGTTGAGGCTCAATGGGAAGATTGAATTCGACGATCCGGAAGATCCTGAGTTGAGGTTGTCCCTTGAATCGCGCCTGAGGGTATTCTTTCTGGGTCGATTCCTTCCAAGAGTCGCATAGGGACTAGACACAGGTGATGGTGAGGAGCCAAACTGCAGAAAGGAAGGCTTCGGTGACGTACCCGTTGAATTTTTCCGAGTGCCGACAACAAACGAGCCGCTAGTTGTCGTCTCCTTGACGGGCGGCTGGATGGCTATCGGCATCGACCTAATCGGTTCCACCTTTTCACCACGGCCGTCCATTTCCATGTAGTCTTCCTCGCCCGAGGTGTTCTTGCGCGTTCTCGATTTGCTCGAGCTCAAATCCATCTCAACATACTCGTCGACCGGGTTTGACGAATTGCCGATGATGATTTTCGTGTTATTGTTGTCCTCCAGTATCGCTGATGCATGAGACATTTTTCGCTTAAGAGTGGATTCTTCTCTCGACGAGCGCCTCGGTGTTGACGTCGATCCGACCGTCGGAAAGTACTCGACTCGAGCTTTGGGATTTTTCGGAGCGATGATTTTCTGCCCGGCTGCCGTCGAGTCGGGAGTCATTTCGACGTACGAATCGGTATCCTGAGATGGCGATTGCTGACCGCATTCGCCGCAGACTGGCTCGATTTCAGGTACCCGACCCAGAGAAGGCGATGGATAGCCGGACACCGGGGGAGAGTTTCTCGTGAATGATAAAAAATCGTACTTGGGCGGCGACTTGCTCAGCATAGCCAAGAATCGGTTGGTCTTGGGGGGCGACGGGGCCAAAGAGGGCGAGCACCTGGGCGACATATCCATGTAGCTGCCCTCGGCTGTGGAGTAGGAACTGGCCGCAGAAGACAACGTGGAAGCGCTGCCGCCAGGAACGCTCAGGCGCTCCGAGCTCGACGGCTTCTTCCGATTCTTCATTCGGCCTTTCTTGCTGAAGTCGAGTTCCATCATGTCGTCGGACGGCTCCATGGACGAGTGGCTCGACATATGATGGGGGTGGTGGTTGTGCATCTTCAGCAAGTTGAACCCCTTCGCGTTCTTCGAGCCGACGGAAAATGCTCTTGTCCTTTCATTGTTTGTAGTGACCGGTAGCTCGGTACTGAAAAATAATGAAAAATCGTGTTTTATAACTTTGATTGCAAATCCTCCAAGTAAGCCATCTTCATGGGTTTAGGAGATTCCATCAATGTTGACAATCAATTATCTTACCGGTTCTTATTGAAGGTAGGACGGGATCCCAACGAGTAGGCTCTCGTTGGCCGTTCGGCTGGCACAATCTCCTCTTCCCCGTTGAAGTACGAACTCACTTTGTCGAGAGGGTAGTCTCGGAATCGTTGATCCGTCGACGGCGTTCCGGACGTCACAGAGCAGCTGGAACCGGTGGAAAGCTCTCCGCTTTGGAAAGGTCCTGGAAATACCGGCCGCAATCAAGACACAGCAAAGTTGCCGGTACTAGCCGATTTCGACCTGACGCAATTGATTATCCAAAAAAGTCAACACAAAAAAAGGCACCTTTACGTCGAGTTGTGCCGTGATCCATATCTACGTAGCCATCGTCCGAATTTCCCGGGGCCATGGGAACGTAGCCCTCCTCCGTCAGACTACTTCCTCGGCTGTGATTGATTGTGGGCTTATGATGAGATTTATCCACTAAAAATGAAACGGCAGTGTTTAAGAACTGATGCAAAAATTATCAATAATAGTAGGTACCGAAGTGTGATACTCAAATTTTTGAGTTTTTCAACTTTTTATTGAAATTCGGCTAATCAATAATAGCTTTTTTAAGGCTTCAATCTTAGCAATAATAGCTTTCAAGGCTTCATCTAAACACTCGCATTACCTGGGCTCATGATGACGTAGCTTCCGTTCTTAGCTTTGCCTCCAGGGCTGTTCATTTCGAGTCTGGATACCTGAGAATTCAATCGAGCTACATTTAACCATAGAATATAATTTTCCAAATTTAGCATGAATCAAACGTGGTAACTTATTGAATTGACAAGCTGACGATGGTGTCTTGACCAATCAAATTTATTTACTTTTTAACCTCGCCTTATACTTCATGCACGCCGAAGTTCGCGTACCTGACTAGTGGTGTAGTTGCATTTTTTGAAATCCTGGTTGGTGGTTTGGAGATTGTTGGTGCTGTTGTGACAGCTGTGCGACGTGTCGTTGTTACGTACGTAGTTGTTCAGCTGCTCGTCCTCGCCTGAAATAAATTATTTAAGTTTATTTTGATAGACTAGGATTTGGGGGCTTGATTCCTGCACAGGTCCTGGAATTTTTAGGACCCTTCCAGGTCTCATCTTTTGGTATCACCATTTCGGAAAAATGCTCTTGGTCAGGCTTTTCAGATGAGTCTTAACGACGCGACGTATAGATGTCGTCATTACGACCACTATGCTTCACAGTTATAGCTATATTTATTCCTCAGGTTATCAGGTAGTCGCCTACTCCAAAATCATGGAATTGGAAAACTTCAGATCAAATCGTTTACCTATCCAGGGAGCGTAGTCGTCCGCATTCTCCTCAACTATGACGGGCTCGTCGGGCGTGAGCGAATGACTGTAGCGATCTTCCCAGTGGCCGTCGGTGACGTCACTGTCCATCGATAAGGAAGACCCGGCAGAGTCAGTCGAGCAAGCGGCACTTCCCGGGCTATAAGGAATGAATGAGGAAATGAACATCAGTGAAAAACCTGACTTATGCAGTTTACAAGAAGGGAAATTGATATGTTTGCAGAGCTGTCGACTTCTTTTGGGACTCCTTCTGCCTTAAGGAGGAGGAGACATCCAGAAAATGTTGAGGAGCGAGGCTGACGTCACCCAGAGCTGTGGTGGGACCAGGGCCAAGGTTTCCATAGTGTTGTAACCCAAACAACAGAATGAATAGGTGCATTGGCAACCTCCAGCTTCCTGGTCCCACCTCAACTCGAGCTTACATCGGCCCCATTCCTCGGAAAATGTTCACTATGACACGTCAGTATCATTTTTCACAATTAGATCAACGCGTCAAGATTCGCGCCATACCTGACAGGACTAGAAGCGCCAGGCGGTGAATAGCTGATGCCCCGATTGTACGATGTCGAGGGAGGCCGTCCTAGCGGATTGTTGTGCAGCCGGGGGGGATGAGGCAGGTGGGTGGCGCATTCGCTGGTGGTCCTCGCCCTGGACGGCATGCTGTCCGCCCTCTCGCGCGTAAGACCTGCGACAAAGATTCAAGGAATTCTTAGTCTACCTAGATACGAAGTCGCGTTGGAAAACATCAAACGTCCATACAAGCCGAAATAAGCCGATAAGTTGGCAATTTATTCCAGATAAGGTGGACTCTCACATTGAGCAGCGGCCGCTTATCTTATCAGCGAGTAAGCACATTCAGATGAAATGTTACGTGTGATAGTTGCGTTAGAAGACATAGCACACAGAGTTAGTAGCTTGTAGTAAGCAGGTCAATGGATGATAAACAAACAAGAGCTGTTAACTTGCAGGTTTGTCAGAGAACGTAACATGATTAACATGATTGAGGGTGACTGTGGGTTGCTTCGGTCCGAGGGGTGAGATTCGCAAGAAAGAACACAACAAAAGAGGTAATGACAAGAACGGCTCAACCCGCAACCCCTGACCAGTCCGCATAGCCACTCCATCGTGCAGCACTCAGCCAAAGAGAGACACGATTGCCCACCACGCTCAACAACACACACACACGCCCACCAAAGTGGACAAGCCCACCAAGGGCTCAAATCACCGGCCGAAGGGATTCTATTCTCAAATCTTTTGGGCCAGCCTTGTCGTTGCGGCTTGAGCACTTGTCTGAGAGAGCCTTGATTTGAGGAATTTCAATGGGCCTCTAAATTCGAATTTTTCAATTTTAGACTAAAATCGAGAAAGTAGTATTTCTTGAATGCATTCAGACTGTGCCGGTTGGATTTCAGTATCAGTGTCAGTACAAGCGCACCACGAAGACGAAGGGTTTGTTCAATCAAGCCAGTCCTGGACAGTCCCGGACTAGTTACCAACGACTTCAGGCAAATTCACGGCTTGAATTTATTCACCATAGGCCATGACTGGTCCGAGGGTGTCCATGACTGGCCTAGCACACCCAAAGTTACGTTCTCTCGACTTACGTTATCTTTTACGTCATGCTCAGGAAACTTCCCTAACGCGAGTGCGACAGCGTTTCGAGATGGAGGAGAAGAGAATCGTGATGAAACAAAGAGTGCCGACAATGGAGGAACATAATTTTACGTACTGGACTGAGGAGATGTGGAGATGATGAGTTTAGAGTGAGTTCTGGTACCCGTGCTTGCTCTTCGAGCAGATGGGAGTGGAGACAGTGGAAATGAATATGTGCGCTGGTGGTTCCCTCCACCGCCACTAGTAGCTAACAACAAAATCGTGAGCCGGATTTAAAAAATATGTATCCATCTGAATCGATGTAACGTGGATGACCGACCCGCTCCCAGTCGATTGAATGGGATCGGGGAGTTGGACGCATAAGAAAATCTCAGATGGCACATCGGTGATTCTCAGAAGAAGGGCAATTTTGATGAATCGGCCCAGTTCTAGCCCAAGACAGTGAGACCAATTTTTTTTTTCTCTCACACAAATAACTACCCCCTGCTATTAGGTATGCACATCACTTTCTTCTAGAAGCAATGATTAATTTCATTTTTTACGCCGAACGTAGGAGTTGTCAGTACCATGGGTGAATCAAAGTCATTTCTGAGTGTGTGAAGTTTTAACTTTTTTCAGAAAAAGAGTCAGTAGGAACCAAGAGCCTTCAAATATTTGATGATGTACCTCCGCCTATTATTTTCAAAGGTCTCCGAGTACTATTGGGTAATTGGAGGTAGCTAGGGGTAGGTATCTCAAACTTTGAATCGGAAAAATCAGTCAGTACCATGGATCAATGCATAAAATTCCCCCCACGCTAATCAAACAACACTGCGGGAAGTTTAGGGCTCTAAAGTTGTGGCAGCTGTGACTGATAAATCTGCGGCCAAAATTTGTGCATCTTAACCACGAATTTTTACTCTAACCCTTAGCATTGTCAGTACCGTGGCAGTATGAAAATTGAAATTTGGCATTTCTGGCTCCAAAATAGAGTTTGACCTCTCAAAATCGGCTTAAACTGTTTGTTTGCATCCGGAGAACGAGTGAATACCGCAAAAAATGTAGTTTGAAGTATGCCGATTTTCGGAAATCACTAACGCTGAAAATTGCCCTTTTTCTGAGAATCACCCATATGCTGAAAGCTCGGCGATATTGTTCAACTCTGCAAGACACCAATCCCAACCAATCGACTCCAGACATTGGCATTGAACTCCTCAAAGTCTCAACCGCGGACGAACGTTTGTATCGTGTTCTGCAATTGGGGAAAGAGCTTCTCAAAACTATTTAGCCTTTTTGATAGTCATGGCGTATCAACCAAATGGGAACAAGGCATTCAAATCGTGTGGGGTAAACCCAACAATGTAATACGGAACTAGGAAAAATGGAGGGGGAAAAGCGAGAAAGAATTCCAAAACTCACCTGTATGTGTCGGCCATTTTTGCATCGAAGCTGGTCGTGAAGATTCGTTGACCGACACTGACCGGTCGCGAGCCTTGGGCCGTATGTCCTTATTCGCATTGATCGTTTGGTTAGAATTTGGTTTCCTGCAACGCGTAATACACAATGTCGTCTATCGACTCGGAAAAAAATTCAATAAACTCCGTAAAAAAAAAAAAGTTTAATACTTACTCAAGGTACCTCATTATGGTTTGATGAATGTTTCCGGCTATATTGGTGTCTTCCGCCTGCAGCCAAAGGTTTCCAGCACCAGTTACAGTGCACTGGCCCACCTCTATGAACAGGAATGTATTCACATAGCCGCAACGCCGGATTTTCTGGAGCTGCAATAATCGATTGGAGCACATTCGACGTAAGAACGATTTGACGAATGCAATTCATTTGACATAATTGAGCGATTAAAGGGGGAATTGCGCGGTCAAGGCGTCCGGAATCTCTAAAAACTATGGTTTAGAGCTTTTGAATGAAAAATCGGTAAATTCCTCCGCTTTCAAAATACATCCAAAATACGACTCAAATATGAAATGCCTGATCCAAACATTAAAAATCTTTTTTGTACTAAAAAACAATATACTTAGTAATTAATCTACCGAACAGCGTATTATATACCAATATTTTTTAGCCCTGTCAATGCCTACGCCTCGAGTACCTCACGATTCAATGACTCACCGAATACTCTAACGATTTTTCAGCGACAGTCTCGTCGCGCTCCAATTTGACTAAGGTGACTGATTGATCAGTAAGGCAGAGACGGCATCGTCCGACCATGTCTGTCCTTGATCCGAGCTCCTTCGAGTGCAGGTACACTTCCCAGACGTGTTCTGGACAAATAATAATCAGTCATCAGAGGAAAGTCATTGGAAACTGGAGAATTCTGATTTTGGTACAATATTTCCAGAAATAATGTACCTATGAAATCGGTCGAGCAAAATTTTTTTACAACACCCCCTGAAATTTTTTTTTCACGTTTCAGAGGTTCTAGAACATAAACATGAGGTTCAATACGATTCAATACCGCTGATCCGATTTTGATGAAACTAGTCATGAAAGTTGTGGTTTGCTCCAACTTGATGCATATTGTCCGGGGAATCCGAACGGAAAAGGTTAAGGGGTCCAAATCGTCATTAGTATGGTCCATTTTTGAAATAACGCAAAAACTCAATTTTGAAGGTGATGCCGTGGGTTTAGAATTTTTCGAGTATTTTTCCCGGATTTCTCGCTTGATTTACCGTAGGATAGGAGATTTTTTCCGAAAAATGTTTGAAAATTCTGTTTTTTTAACGGTTTGGCTAGAAAATTTTTGACGCGATATCTCCCTTTTCGCGTTTTTGCCGATTTAAGGGAGTTCTACTGAACCGATTTTGAATTTTTTGAGCTCGTTGGATTCCTTGGAGGTTTTTACATTTTTTTCACTCCCTATAAGTCAAAATTAGATGGGTTTTAGCGATCGAAAACTGGTTTAAAGACTAATTTTTGACCTAAAAAAAATATTTTTTTGGCCCTTCAAAAAAAATTTTAAAATTCAAAAAAATATTTTTTGAGTAGGTTTTGGGTGATACATGACACAAAAAATTTTCAATTTTCGACGGCTCCCCAAGACTGAGAAAAATCCAAAAAACCGATGTCACATGGAAAATCCAATGACTTAGGAGCCTAGGCGCATACAGCCAAGAATCACTTCGAAATTAGTGGCCTAGAGATTGGTCAATGATTTCATCGACATTGATAAAGCGATATTTTTCCATCGATATTTTTCGACCAAAAGTAAACCGCTCACCAAAGTTTGGCCGAATCGGACCGCCGCCTTCTTCAGGTTCGCCCCGTTGCAATGTGAGCAACGCCCGGAGCCAACTTTCCATCTCTTCTTCCGTGTCCAGGACGATGCAAAATTCGTCGTTCCTGATGTACAGAGCGATGACGAACTTGTGCCGGGTATCGGTCCTTTTGTTTATGTTGAAACAATTTTTCAACACGATACTCCTGCAGGTACGAAGACAATGAAATCGCAATTAAGTACAAAAAATCAACGGTAGGTACCTCAAAGGTAATTAAAAAAAAATTTTTTGGCAAATGAAAATTAAGTATTTAATTTAGCGATGCTGCTGCTCTTAAGACTTGTTAAATCCAAAAACTGCTCAAATTCATAGGCCATTTTACGAACCTTTTCGGATTACAAGTCGTAGTCTTCCATTTCTTTTCAGTTTCGTAATACTCCAAACGAGCGGGCGCTTCGGCCGATTCGCCCCGTAACACAAAATACCGTTTACGCATCTTCTGAAAATAGAAAATAGCGAATAAGATTAGATTTGAAATGGTATGACGAATATGGAAAAGCACGCCTTTCTTTCGACTGAGAAATTATCAGCATTGATTGAAGGGCTGTTGGGGGAAATTTATGAGGTGATAAAGTACAATGGGCTTTTGCCTTATCTGAGCTAATTGGGCATTCGTCGATTGTTCGTCATACTGAAAGATTTGAGGAAATGTAAGAAGCTACAGGATAAACTGGTCATCTAGGAAAAGGCGTCTTCTAACCCGAAATATTTGATGACAGAATAAAAATCCAAAGACCAAGGAAAGGAGATGGAAAATTATTGATGTACTGAACAAAATTATCGAATAAAACTTGACTGGATTGGAGGATTTTTACTTCCAGCACACGCTCAACTGGAGGGTCAACTGGGATAATTTTATTTTATTTTTTATTCGGGGGAGTCCACCGCATTGAAAAAACCCTGAAAGGCTGGCGAGCAAAATGAAATTGTAATTTTATTTTGTTTAATTAAAATTCACTTTACTTCAAGATCGATGACCTTAAGAAGTGAATGACAGATAACAAAGGGGCTTTTCTGTAATACTGGGAAATTACCTTCAGCTTCCGTAGGTAGCCCTGCTTCACAATCTCGCCCGATTCCACCCTGGGCACGACTTCACGGCTCGACGGCACCTTGAACATGGCGCCGGGCAATTTTTCCAAAAACCTGCAACACGAGCAAAATTTGGTTAAAATCAGTATTTCGAGGTGAAATCCAATTCGGTAGGTGGGCAGGCGAGCGCAATTTGACGAAAAATATTATCATGCGCTAGGTTAACCGAAAAAATTGTGAAACCTGAGCGAAGGTGGAAGCCACAGTTAGGAATCTCAACCCTTTGCCAGATTATGATTTTTTTAAGGTTTTCAAAAACCCCCTTTTTTTTAAGCCTTCATCGGAATACTGCATTTCCAATAGACTAGTCAGAGAAGATGAAGTTAGATAGTGAAGGAGGCTGTCAAAAAAATGCCAGGAAAATATGCAAAATTCATAGTACGGGGAATTTGGTTAAATTGTTTGGGTCAATTAGATGGTGGATAATCCATATTTTCGTATTCCAATCCGGCTCGCTTCCTCCGCAATCATAAAAAAAAGTAATATTGGCACTTTTTTTGGTTTTTCACCCCTAGCTGCTTTCCAATGCATTTTTCGGCATTAACAACTATTAAAAAACTTGTAGATCAACAAATTCCCAACAAAATTAATTCAATGACTTTTGTATGCAGGATCAATAGTTTCGGAGCTACGGATCGACAAAAAAATGGCAACATTTCACAACTTTGGAAAAGTTTGCTCTTTTTGCCGATCAGTAGCTCTGAAACTATTGCTCCAATCAAAAAATACTATAGAATCAATCTTGTTGGAAATTGATCGTTCTACAAGTTATGTAATAGTACTAAACTCCGATAAACGCAATGGGGAGGAGCTACAGGTGAAAAACCAAAAGAGTTCCGTGGTTTTTCGATGATTGTAGAAGAAGCAAGCCAGATTGGAATACGAAAATATGGATTGTTCACCTAATAATTGACCACATCCAAAATCCAGGACCACCGCAACTATTTTTTACCTAAATGTGGAAGTATCCTTTATCTCACCGCCCCTGGTACGCTCTGCTTTCCGCGAAGCGATCGAAAACAATATCGACGGCTCATCGCGTAAAGTTTTAACGCCGGAAAAACCGCGAGTCAATTGAGATAGTCCTCAAATTGATATCGCAAAGTTGCCTCATCACCCGATCAATTATCATTGCACCATCACAGACAACTTGCCCACTCTATGAATGAACGACGAGAAACCAGCGCTTCGAAAACTCGGAAACACGTAACAGACGCGATGACAACTAGAATCTATCTAAATTTAAACGTTAAAAACCCACTCGTGTTAACAAGAAAGGGCCACGGTGTAAACCAAGCTAACACGAGTGCCGGGTGTGGATTGCCGATCTTGTACGTCTTCAGATAGCGAACGGCCAGACCCACGTGACCGACTGTCGAAGGAGGCACGACCGAAGAATCTGATCGACCAACGGCTGAACGTGATGTTTACGTTCATCGTCCCGTGGACAGGTCAACCGAAACGCATTGGCTTCATTAATTCCATACATATTCTGAGATGTTCGATTTTCGAGAAGCGATTTTGAAAGTTTCTTGCGGCGCGCACCCCCAAGCCCGAACACCACGGCCCCTGCATTGGGGTGTTCAAAATGGGGGAACAAAACGTTTCGAATAGTAAATTAAATTGTTTTAATTCATGATTTAATTCGATGAAAAACTATGGTCAAATCGCTAAATCGTGGTCAAAAAACCCCTTTTTGAGTTCAAAGGAACCCTAAGGGCCAAAGGAAGTCTCCCCTACTCAATATCAGAATGGCTGGGTTTCTTTTGCTGTGTTTTCTGCGTTTCTTTTTTCTTGTTTCTGTGTTCCTTAAATTGCAAAAAAAAGCTGATTAAATTCTCTACAACTTCCATCCGCTACACCTTTCGCTGAGACGACAGTTTCCCCGAGCAATTGCCTCGAGAAGTTGGCAGAAGATCGAAATTTCACATTTTGCCTCTTTTGCCGGTCCGTAGCTCCGAAAATATTGCGCCTACCGAAAAATGTTATAGGTTCAATTTTGTAGGAAATTTATCGTTCTACAATTTGTCTCATAGTTGTAAATGCTGAAAAAAGCAATGGGAAGCAGCTACTGGCGAAAAACAAAAAAGTGCAAAAATGGCGAGGTTTTTTGTTGATTGCGGAGGAAGCAAGCCAGATCGGAATAGGAAAATTTGGATTTGGAGGCACAAACCCCACGTGCGTATGGATACAAGGAACCGGTCCGGAATCCGGATGAGGTTCCTGATCCCACCGTGAATCCTCGAAATGAGGAAAAGTTTCCGTGGAGCCGCGGTGGTCGAAAAACCAGAATTTCGTTCTTACTGTAAAAAACTACGTAATAGAATTACAAGCATTTCTGACAGTGACGCAGCTTTAAACAGAAATGTTATTCATTCATTCGTTCGATTCCCGTCATACTGGGTAAACGGAGCACGATAATAGTCACCAACGATTAAGCTCGGGAAATAACAGCGATAGCGTCGGAGAATTATCCGAACTTATGTCATATTGTCGTCGAGGGTGTTGACTGTGAATAACAGCATTACCTAACATTAGGCTTTAGGAATGTACAATAACATGGAAGGCAACGCTAACACCGGTTTGACGTCAATTTTAGAACGAGTTCCAGGCCGACAGAAATTCAAGGGCTGTAAATAAAAGGCGAAGAAACAGGCATAGGGAAAATGACGGTAAAACCCGAAGCTAAGCGATTCGATTTTTATCGAATTTCCAAATGGAGGTTACTCAAATTGGCTGTACGAAGGCGATTTTTATTTTTTGCTTTTTAGGTACGTTTGTACCGTCCTTGAAATTTAGCAATTTATGGTCGAAAATTATTTTCATTACTCAAATATAGTTCATTCCGGGCACAAATTTATGGCACTTGTTAAAGTTTTTTTGCTTATACCTCGTAAACTATGCATCTTACAGGAAATTATACTCGGCCCAAAATTAAGCAGCTTATAATTCTTCAAATGACTACCTCGAAAGTTGAAATCGGTTCTTCAGATCAAAGTCAACTTCGAGTTCAAACCCAACTTCGACGTCAAAATAAACTTGGAGATCAAAATCAACTTCGAGTTCAAACTCAACTTCGACGTCAAAATCAACTTTGAGATCAAAGTCAACTTCGAGATCAAAATCAACTTCGAGATCAAAGTCAACTTCGAGATAAAAATCAACTTCGAGATCAAAGTAAAATTCGAGATTAAAGTAAACTTCGACGTCAAAATCAACTTCTAGATCAAAGTCAATTTCGAGATCAAAGTCAACTTCGAGATCAAACTCAACTTTGACGTCAAAATCAACTTTGAGATCAAAGTCAACTTCGAGATCAAAGTCAACATCGAGATCAAAGTCAACTTCGAGTTCAAACCCAACTTCGACGTCAAAATAAACTTGGAGATCAAAATCAACTTCGAGTTCAAACTCAACTTCGACGTCAAAATCAACTTTGAGATCAAAGTCAACTTCGAGATCAAAGTCAACTTCGAGATCAAAGTCAACTTCGAGATCAAAATCAACTTCGAGATCAAAGTCAAATTCGAGATCAAAATCAACTTCGAGATCAAAGTCAACTTCGAGATCAAAATCAACTTCGAGATCAAAGTCAACTTCGAGATAAAAATCAACTTCGAGATCAAAGTAAAATTCGAGATTAAAGTAAACTTCGACGTCAAAATCAACTTCTAGATCAAAGTCAACTTTGAGATCAAAGTCAACTTCGAGATCAAAGTCAACTTCGACGTCAAAATCAACTTTGAGATCAAAGTCAACTTTGAGATCAAAGTCAACTTCGAGATCAAAGTCAACTTCGAGATCAAAGTCAACTTCGAGATCAAACTCAACTTTGACGTCAAAATCAACTTTGAGATCAAAGTCAACTTCGAGATCAAAGTCAACATCGAGATCAAAATCAACTTCTAGATCAAAGTCAACTTCGAGATCAAAGTCAACTTCGAGATCAAAGTCAACTTCGAGATCAAAATCAACTTCGAGATCAAAGTCAACTTCGAGATCAAAGTCAACTTCGAGATCAAAATCAACTTCGAGATCAAAGTCAACTTCGAGATAAAAATCAACTTCGAGATCAAAGTAAAATTCGAGATTAAAGTAAACTTCGACGTCAAAATCAACTTCTAGATCAAAGTCAATTTCGAGATCAAAGTCAACTTCGACGTCAAAATCAACTTTGAGATCAAAGTCAACTTTGAGATCAAAGTCAACTTCGAGATCAAAGTCAACTTCGAGATCAAAGTCAACTTCGAGATCAAAGTCAACTTCGAGATCAAAGTCAACTTCGAGATCAAACTCAACTTTGACGTCAAAATCAACTTTGAGATCAAAGTCAACTTCGAGATCAAAGTCAACTTCGAGATCAAAATCAACTTCGAGTTCAAACTCAACTTCGACGTCAAAATCAACTTTGAGATCAAAGTCAACTTCGAGATCAAAATCAACTTCGAGTTCGAACTCAACTTCGACGTCAAAATCAACTTTGAGATCAAAGTCAACTTCAAGATCAAAGTCAACTTCAAGATCAAAGTCAACTTCGAGATCAAAGTCAACTTCGAGATCAAAGTCAACTTCGAGATCAAACTCAACATCGACGTCAAAATCAACTTGGAGATCAGAGTCAACTTCGACGTCAAAGTCAACTTCGAGACACTGCAAATACTCGTTTCGAGGGCCCAGCTCCGGGTGGAGCTTAAAAACAACCTCACCATTCAACCCCGAACTTGATTTTTCGTATATTATCGTACCTAACTTATTTTAGTGAAAAAATGAGATAGCGTCTGTTGTCGATTCTACAACAAGATACAGTTTTTTTCATACTTAAAAGCGTTTTTGTGCTTAAAAGACGAAAAATAGAAAAAACTATTTAATAAAAAAATGTAGGTAGGTAGGTAGTTGATTAATTGATACGTGAACTTTTGGAAAATTGCGGCTCTCAAATGGTGAAACCTGGAAAATCACCGATGAAAATTGTCCGAAAAATTACTCACAAAAAGGGATCGGCAGTAATTATCCGATAAAAGAGAAAAAAGCGATCGACCGACGACGCGAGTGCAGAACAAGCGACACATTAGCCGACGGCGACGGGCGCCAACCCATTTATAACGATGCTCATTGAACGGACGAAAAGCGAGCAAATATTTTGACTCCCGGTCCACATTCCACGATACACAAATAAATAGACAAACACTTGAAAAGCGCAAACGGATAGGGGGGGAGAATTATCGGCGTTACCGCATCGAGAGAACTGAGCTATCGGGACCGATCGGAACCCTCGCCAGTCCCTGTACAAAACAAGGAGAACCTGAGGGGAGGGGGAAGTCCTGATAAGGCGACGGGCTGATAAGGCGGGCGAAATTCTGACGGGCAACGCGTCCATTCAGGCGGAGGATCCGGGGGTGGGGAAATTCCGGGCTAATAAACTCGATTTTGGGCCATACCAAGGCGATTTCGACCAATTTAGCGAATGAGGTAATCTGGCTCGTTTTACCAGACTGCACCAAAACCGATTGGAAAATTTCCGTGTTTTTTTCATACATTTCAGTTGAGGGTGATTCTCAGAAAAAGGGCAATTTCGATGAATCGGCCAAGTTCTAGCCGTCCTATGACAGTGAGACAAATTTTTTTTTTATCTCACACAAATAACTACCCCCTGCTATTAGGTATGCACATTACTTCCTCCTGGAAGCGATGATAAATTTTATTTTTTATGCTGAACATAGGAATTGTCAGTACCATGGGTGAATCAAAATCATTTCCGAGTGAGCAACGTTCTAACTTTTTTAGAAAAAGGGTCAGAATGAATGAATACTTTATTGCTTATTAGATACACATCCATAGCATGATTCATTAAGTCGGTGGTGGAGGAATTGCAAATTGTCAGTACCATGCAGCTATTGCTGTCAGTCCCGTGGGAGTATGATTGATCCGTGAGACTGACCATAAAAGTAAAAGATTGGTAAAAAGGTTGGTAAAAGACGTACCAGCCTTATTTATGGGCATAGTTAGCGACGAGTTGATAAAAATTCTTTGTGGTTTCAAGAATCGTGGAAAAAATCGAAAGAATTACTAAGTCAACTGCGGCTGCGCCTGAGCTATTTCGTGAATTGCTACCTTTCCTACCCTAATACTGTTAACTTTAAAATTTATATTTTCTATAAATGCATGTTCTTTCAATAGGTCATACTTTCATTTTATATATTCATGCATCTTAACCAAGAAGTTTTACTCTAACCCTTAGCATTGTCAGTCCCGTGGCAGTATGAAAATTGAAATTTTGCGTTCCTGGCTCTAAAATAGAGTTTGAGTAGCAGAGGAACATTACAAGAGCGACACTTGAGTAATTACTTGGAAGAAGTTGTTTTTACTTCTATAATTACGGAGTTAAGTAAGGCGTGGTAATTTTTCTAAAATTGAAAATCGGTTCAGGAAAAATTTTGATCGCACACTTTCACCCTATCACTTCTCGCTATGCCTTATTTTCCCCAGTTTTTTCCGGCTTGGGGAAAAACAAGAAAAGCGCGTATCTTTGCCGAAACCGCGGAAAGATAAGACAAAATCCCCAATACGGCTCAAAAAATAGAAGGAAGGAAACGTTCATTCATGCGGTAGCCCGAGATAAAACCGCGAATATTTTTTATCAGCTCGACGGAAGAGAGAAAACAGTAAAAAATTGGCGCTGCTCAGCACAGTCAGCGTAAAATTCCGATGGCACGAGTAATTGGTGAATTGTGTGTTTGAGCGTGTAAAGGCTCTCAATTCTCATGAGAAATCGAGGAATGGACGATTGTGCGAAATCAGCAAAACAACAGAACAGAAAAGAATATTGCCGGATGTGGTACTGGGAAATGGGAACTTTCTCGAGCTAGCTCTAGAGAAATGGGTAGTAATTACCCTCTGCAATTGTAGTAAAGTCATACGGTTGATTCCCAAATAACCGCCAATTTTCAATTTGGAAAAAAATTAAAATTTCACCTCTTTGAAAAATCTTGAAAAAATTCCTGCATGCTCCCAGGACCTTCCTAAGATTGAAAAAAATCAAGAAAAAGATCGGAATCACAATCTTCGAGTTTTTAATTAAATTTGAAAATTCAGAATCCATGGAGGGTTACACCATTGGCGTGTACGGAATTATTGGCATTGCTACCAAGAAATAAGCAGTGAATGTAATAATCCTAAACTTCAAAAAGGTCCACCCTCAAAATTTCAGGTCAAAGGGATCAAAATTACTCAAAATCAATCTCTTTGTAACCCTCCATGGAAAGCTGGTAACGTTCCATGGTCGGTTTATGGTCAAATGTAACCCTCCGTGGGAATAAACTAAAATGTGGAGGTTACATGTTTTGCAGCATGGAGGGTTACATTTCAACTTTGCTCCTTAATTATAAATCAGGATTGAATGAAATTGTTATGGGACGTTAGGTTGACAGAGAACTTTGATATTCTATAGGGGGGAAGGAGGAGAGGGACAAGAAATTGACAGTTATTTGGGAATCAACCATATATTGTTATTTACGCGTTTCTCACCTTAAGTTGCAACGTATTTTCATGAAAATGAGGCGATCGTCGGTTGGCAATACGCACATTAACGTAACACTATGGTTGGCCATCGCCGCGGTGCAGCACACGACTAGCATGACGAATTGCAAGAGCGAACAAGTGCAACTGCAATCGCGTCGTGCGCCTTTCCACCCCCAGGCGTCCACCCGAGCCACCCCCCGACACGACCCCCGCGGGGTTTCACCCCTTCAACCCTTCAGTCCCACCCAACAGCTGTAGTCATCTCTCCTGTCTGACGCTTCATCGAATAAGCGAGGAAAAACATGGTCGAGCAGACAAGACAGCTTTTCCAACCTTATCAAACTGCTGATCCGATTTTGACCGAATTGGGCTTAAAAGCTCCGGTTTGCCAAGAGTCGATGCCCACGGGATTTGCATTTTTAGTGTTTCCTATTTTATTTTTTTCAAGCCACAAAAATGAACCGATTTGAGCGTTCTTGGTCTCAAAATCTTTGTTATACCTCGCAGAATACGTGGATATTTTTCAAATTCCAATTAATTAACGTATTTCGATTTTTTGTAAGTTTTAAAATTTGCATAGTGAGTTTTTTGATATTTTTGACCTAAACTCCCTTAAAAGCAGTCAAATATGATCAAATCGTGTCACACTTTTACGTTTCGAAATATGGAAGTATTGTGTGTTATCTACCCACCACTGGCTGTTCTTGAGGGGGAGGGGGTCAATTGTTCGTTACGCCGCTGATCAAACCGATATCGTCGTCTGAGGCGCAGCATGGCACATCTAACATTTGGCAAATTTTCAGGAAAAAGGAAAAATCAATTATTTTCGAATGCATTAACATAGGTATCCAAGCGTATCTAAGGGATATTTCAGTGGGTTCCACGACGAATTTAGCGAATCTGAAACCGAGCAGTGATGTGGCACAGAGAGTAAACATGATTTTCTGTTTTACCTAAAAACTGCCAAATTGTTAGATGTGCCATGCTGCGCCTCAGACGACGATATATAGGTTCGTGTTGTGGTAGAATGGTAACATCTAGGCAATCGCAGGCACTCGGCTTGGAAAAGGAGAAGGAGGCAATGGAACGATAGCCAAGAGAATTAAAACGATGATGCGGACAGAACGAGGTCACTCGCCAGTCCCCGACTTCAATGAAAATAACTACCTGCCTAGACGGCTTTCGGTTTATAAATACGCCCGACTACACCTTCGGAAACCGGAGTTTATATTTATTCCCCAAAACAATGGAGCCGATTTTACTAGAACAAACGTCGCCCAATCGATGGCGTGTGGCACAAAAAACAAAAAAAAAAAACCAGCCACCGCTAAACGAGGGTATTTTCGAAAAAACCATTTCGATAAGTTGTTTGGGTCGACCAGAAGGTAAATAATCCATATTTTCGTATTCCAATCCGGCTCGCTTCCTCCGCAAAAGTAATATTGGCACTATTTTTTGTTTTTCACCCCTAGCTGCTTTCCAATGCATTTTCGGCATTAACAACTGACTTTTGTATGCAGGATCAATAGTTTCGGAGCTACGGACCGACAAAAAAGAGCAAGCATTTCACTACTTTGGAAATGTTCGCCCTTTTTGACGACCCGTAGCTCCGAAACTATCGCGCCTACCAAAAAGTGTTATAGCATAAATTTTGTTGGAAATCTATTGTCCTACAAGTTGTTTAATAGTTCTACAAGCCGAAAAACGCAATGGGAAGGAGCTACAGGTGAAAAACCAAAAAAAGTGCAAAAATGGCACTACTAATTCGGACGACAAAAGCCCGACGAGCGCATGACCGGGGCGGGAATTGAATTTCAACATCGGCGCAACCAAATAAAGCGATAGGCGAATTTTTGGCATCGTAAAAAAAACGACGGGTTCGAGACCGAAGGAAATTACACGCACGTGTAGACCCCGGCCGTTATTTTAGTGCTTGGCAACAAATATGACGTTCGGCGACAACGAGGCAGTACGTAGGCAAATTTGCGTCAGTATTTACTTTTCTTCCCCCATGGCGAGGTGGAGAATGGCGAGAGAATGCCGAGAGAAGCGGTGGAAAATTCGAAATTCGAGCAATTTTATCAAAACTTGACAAGGAGATACAAGACGTCCTTGCATTGAAAAAACCGCATTCGGCCAATTTTGATTGTTTTATTATAGGTTCGTCCAGCAAACGGGTTTTCAGAAGGGGCAATTTCGTGAGAAATACTGAATCCAAATTTTAGGTTTGCCATCTCAAAATCGGTGCCGCAACCAAAAAATTGAAAAAAATTGAAAAAATTGAAAATTGAAAAAAAAGCCTCGAAATTTTCGGACTTTTTCGCTTATTTTTAAAACGTTCGGTATTTCAGGAAAACGTGCAATTAGCAAAGTTAAATATGACTAAATTTGTGACAATTTAAGCGCAACCGCAGCATTCTAGCTCGAACAGCTGCTGAGCTATGGCATGTCAAATAAGAATTATTTTTACTTCCATATTTTAATCGTATTGGATCGTCCTAAAATCGGAACGGAGCATCAGAAAAAACTTTTACTTATACACAATTAGGTACTCAGAATCACTTCCTGAACAAGTCCCTGTGTGTCCTTTCTGTGGTCATTTACAAAAATGGCCATAGCTCCTTCAATTCTCAACCTTTTTTCAAATTTCTTGAACTGGGATGTTAGTATTAGTAAGACCTAACGCCCTGTTTAATCGGAATTTGGATAACCCACAGTACTTCCGATTGCATTTTTAGTGTTTTCTATTTTATTTTTATCCGGCCACAAAAATGAACCGATTTGAGCGTTCTTGGTCTTGAAATCTTTGTTTTACCTTGCAGAATACGTGGATGTTTTTTTAATCCGATAAATTGACATGTTTGGATTTTATGCGAGTTTTAAAATTTGCATAGTGAGTTTATTGATATTTTTGACTTAAGCACCCTCAAAAGCAGTCAAAATATGATCAAATTGTGTCACACTTTTACAGAATAGATATTTTCATTATTCAGAGAATGGTGCGTATTTTTAATTTTGGGCGAATTTCAAAATTTGGATAGTGAGTTTTTTGATATTTTCGTCATAAACACTCTTGAAAACAGTCAAAATATGATCAAAGTGTGTCACGTTTTTACGTTTCGAAATATGGAAGTATTGTGTGTTATCTACGCACCACCGGTTAGTTTTTGCACCGGGACGACCGCAATATATCAAAAAAGTTGGACATTTTCCAAAAAAGGTGAACATTTCCCAAAAAATTTGGACATTTTCCATCTACCTAAATCGCAGTTCATCTGATGTTCATACAGTTTTATGTTGAGAGATGTTTTATGTTGATGTTGTTCTTTGTCGGAGCAAACCACATCCAAATTGAATGACGAAATGAATTTGATGACATATTTAGGGGGTATTTCTACGAAAAAAAATAAATGCCGATGTTCTGTACGCAATGTATCGATTGTTTATTGAGGTCATCGATACCGATTGAAAAACAAAAACGTCGAAAAATGTCCACTTCGAAGGCGAATGACAAAAATCTTGATAACTCATAACAGGACAAGGGAAGTTGCGATGCTCGCACGCCTGATATTACGAACTCATAATAAACAAGGCGATTTCAAGGCCACACATTTTTTCCCGTCGGATCGGCTCAAAATTGGAAATCGGACACGATTGAGGGCGTAAAAAGGCCGAAAATCGGCTCGCAGGTTCAGTTACGAATGAATTTTACTCACTTCGACGTGATTGGGGTTCGTTCGGCGCTTTACGAGGGAAGGCCTCACGAGGGCTTAGCAATATGGGGCATCCCAGTGCGCCGAACGCTGCGCCTCGTGGAATTCCGTCGCACTTGTCCGCGAAGGGAAAATCCGCCCGAAAAGCGTGTAAATCCGCACTTTCCTTACCCCGAGGGCGGCTCGGATATTTGCGCAATGTTGCGCGAATCGTTTCACGGTCGAGGAGTCAACGGCGGCGCATTTTGCGCAGTTACCACCGCCGCCGTAATCAACTGTCGAGCGGGCCGTCGCCTGCGGCGCAATTGCTCGCGAACGTTTTCGCACTTGTCCGCGGTCGGGAACGAACGGAAACGACGAACGGAGCGCGGATAATTTCACTAAAGCACGAACGCGGCGAACGTGCTCGCAATCGTGCGCCTAGACTTCGGTGCGCAATTTACGCGGATTGACGCCTAGAAGGTCCGCTGACATCAAAACTGTCGAAAGGCGCCCGGCCGTTGGGACACGAACGTATCGGAGGCGATCGCGAAAACGATATCCGCACGAACACGGCCAAAATATGCGACGGAATACGTATCGGGAACCATCTTGGAAAAGGTCATGTGTGCGACTCGGCCAGAGAGGCAGAGCCGTGAAATGCGCGGAACCGAAAAAATCACCGGTGACGGGCGGAGCGCCGTTTCACGGTTACAATGCGGCCCGCCCGCCGGCACGCCGCTCCTCGCTTTTCGACCTGGGGAATTTTTCCAATTTATAAAAATCGAAATTTGATATATAATTTTTTGATGTAATATAATTTGAATAGTATCTAATACAAGTTGAAATAGTCACAGATTCTGCGACTGAGTGATTTTTGAAATGAGCTTTCAGCGTTTTTTTATTTTTTCCCGGTCACAAAAATTACCTAACAGATTTGAATGGTACCTTGGAGAATGCTGGATATTTTTCGTATTCGTGTAACTCAACTCATTTCGATTTTAGGCGGGTTTTAAAATTGCATAGTGTTTTTTATTTGTAATTTTGATCTTCGAAGCCCCCAAAACGAATTGTGGTGAAAATTCACTTTCAAAGCAATTTACCTATTATCCATGTGAGTATCTCATAATTTTTTCAATCAACTACCCTCCTTCCTCCCAATAGAATATCAAAGTTCTCTGTCAACCTAACGTCCCATAACAATTTCATTCTACTGAATCAACTACTGAATCAACTGAATCTTTCAATCCTGATTTACAATTAAGGAGCAAAGTTGAAATGTAACCCTCTGTGCTGCAAAACCTGTAACCTCCACATTTTTGTTTATACCCGTGGAGGGTTACAGTTGACCATGAACCGACCATGGAACGTTACCAGCTTTCCATGGAGGGCTACAAAGAGATTCATTTTGATCCCTTTGACCTGAAATTTTGAGGGTAGACTCTTTTGAAGTTTAGGATTATTACATTAAATTTACTGCTTATTTCTCGGTAGCAATGCCAATAATTCTGTACCTGTAACCCTCCATGGATTCTAAATTTTCAAATTCAATTAAAAACTCGAAGATTGCGATTGCGATTTTTTTCTTGATTTTTTTTTAATCTTAGGAAGGTCCTGGGAGCATGCAGGAATTTTTTCAAGATTTTTCAAAGAGGTGAAATTTTTATTTTTTTCCCGAATTGAAAATTGACAGTTATTTGCAAATCGATCATATATTGTCTGTTATCTACGCACCGACGGTTTACTCGAATTTTCGAAAATAAAAACAAATTCGTCCCCTCCGTACTACCAATACCTGGTGAGAAAGGGTGTGGAAATTGTCACCGTTCTTCGGTCACCGTTACTTTGTCACAGGTTACCATTCCGCCCGACTCAGGCATCCGACTCGGTCACAGGTCTCCGCTCTGTGTACAAGTCGAGACGTAAACAAGCAACGCGCATGCGCCACTCGATACGTCTCAGTCGCCCCACCGCCGACTTTCGCCACCGTCGTCCTCCATGATTCATCGTTAACCATTCAACGCTTATCCGCTTATCAAAAGTTGTAAATGGATAATGTAAATAAGAGGAAAATTACCTTTTCGAGCGTTTAGTGTACAGACTGGCTGCCAGCAAGTACACCTAATAAAGTACACCTAGTACACCCAATACACCTAATAAAGCCATCTGTCTCCCTCTCCTCCGCACATTCCGAAGAAATTCCACCTGTCTTCGCTGCCAATGTCAACATCAACGATTCCAACAATAATTGTTGTATTTTTGCAATTTTGCAGCGAATATGGTAGAATTTTCAGATCTGGAATAAATTTATTTATTTGAAACTGTTTCGGGCTTTTGGACAACTTTTAATTGGAAGAAGGACGAGAATTTTAATTGCGAGAATTGTGAGCGCCAAATTGAGGTTTTGATTTCGATTTTTCATCCAAGAATTTCACCCCCATGAACTCCCAATTGGAAAATATTCCTCACAATTCTTGCAATTTGAATTTTCGGTCCAAAAGCCCATAATTTTCGGTCGAATGAATAAATTCCAAATCTGAAAATTCTACAGTATTCTCTGAAAAAAATGCAGGGGAATATTCCAGGTTTTCCATATTTGGGAAATTCCACAGGCCAGTAGGCGGTTTCGGGACCGAGTTACCCGCCCAGCGGAGTCCAAAGACGCGAACACATTGTGCGGAAAACGGGAATTTTTTTTTTTTTGGAAAAAATTCATTACGAGTGGATAAAGATTTGAAACGGAAATTTCTAGGAGACGATTTTCGGCGAATTTTAGTCTTCCATATTTATTTGAGGCAAAATCGTCATAAAACTGAAAATCGGAACCTGAGTTCAGAAAAAATGCCTAATTTACTCGGAATCGTCAACTGAAAACCAAAACTCAAGCTCAAACTCAAATTGGAACTAATTTTGAGGGTATTTAGGTCAAAAATATCAAAAAATTACTATGCAAATTTTTAAATCCGCCCAAAACAAAAATACGTCGAATTATCGGAAAATAAAAAACATCCACATATTCGGCAAGGAAGAAAAAATAATTAAAGACCAAGAACGCTCAAATCGGTTCGTTTTTGTGGCCAGGAATAGATAAAATTGAAATAAAAAAAATGCCAAAGTATCGGAAGTACTGTGAGTAAATTCCGGTTAAACAGGCACGACGAACATCCCAGCCCAAGAAATTTGAAAAAGGTTGAGGGAGCTATGGCCATTTTTGTAAGTTTTATGAGTAAAAATTTCTTCTGAAGCTCTGATCCGATTTTAGGACAATTGCAATACTTCCATTCACTTTTTGAAAATGGAAGCAAAAATTGTCAATGCGTAATGCACAATTTTGCATGTAACGTTTTAATGAAACTACCGCTCACTATGCGCTCCAATGCGAACAGATCCTGAGCCTGAGGCGCAATGGAACCGGACCATAAGGAAAGACTCGCGTTTGGAGCCAAGCGTCTAGTCATTGAAACTCGCTCGGTACATAAATGGCCATAGCTCCCTCATTTCTCAACATTTTTTCAAATTTCTGGAACTGGGATGTTTGTATTAGTAAGACCTAACTCCCTGTTTAATCAGAATTTGAATAACTCATAGTACTTTTGATATATTTGCATTTTTAGTGTTTTCAATTTTATTTTTTTCCGGCCACAAAAATAAACCGATTTGAGCGTTCTTGGTCTCAAAATCTTCGTTATACCTCGCAGAATACGTGGATATTTATATTCCGATAAATCGACGCATTTTGATTTTATGCGAGTTTTGAAATTGGCATAGTGAATTTTTTCGATATTTTTGACCTAAACACCCTTAAAAGCAGTCAAAATAATATTTTGATCATATTATGATCAAATCGTGTCACACTTTTACGTTTCAAAATATGGAAGTATTGCGTGTTGTCTGCGCACCGCCTGTTTTTTCAACCACCCATTTCGGGGCTCGGATACGACTCGGCCTTATCCGGACGGTCTGAACGGGCGGTTTACTACGACGCAAAAGGCGCGAGAGGGGAGTACAACTCGGATCGATTCTAGACGACGCGACCTCATTCATCGCGCTCGGATCTGCGGACGGTGCGGGTGCTGGTCTGTGGATGCCGACGCCCGCCTCGTGTAACGCCCGTCCAGACTCCAGACAGACACACCCACAAAGTGAACTGGCGAGACGGACGTCTCGGATTCGCTAAGGACGTCCGACTAGGACAACTCGGATCGAATGGGAGATCCGAAGAGGAGCGTTCGTTCGCGAATTTTTGAAAATGTTAACGTTACCGCCGGTTTTTGAAAAAAAAAACCCTACCTGGTTGGATCGGTTTTTGATAATTCCTCCCCGAAGTTTACGGTCCAATTTGCCTATCGTCATAAGCGAAACAGCACTTCTGGCAACTTTCAATAAAAAATTGACATTTTTTGACCGGCCTCAGAGTGGCGGTGGAACCAGGAAGCTGGAGCGTCCCTCGTATCTCCATTTTGTTAAGACCGCCCCTGTTCCTATGACACCCTATGTAACCACATTGAATTTCCATGACATCTCTTATGTGCACGTACAGGTACGAAATTGGAGATACGAGGTTTCACAACTCAAATTGATTATTTTTTGAGTACTTTTGAGGACCTGGTTTAGGTAAAAAATATAAAAAACTGACTTCGCAAATTTTAAAACTCGCCCAAAATTGAAATACATCAAGTTATCGGATTATAAAAATATCCGCATATTCTGCAAGGCAAGACAAAGATTTTGAGACCAAAAACGCTCAAATCGGCTAATTTTTATGTCCAGGGAAAAATAAAATACTAAAGTGCGAATATATCGGAGGTACTGTGTGGAATTCGAAATCTGGATAACCGATTGTTTCTGCCACCCACAGCAAGTCTCGGCCCAGTCTCATGATGACCGAGTCTCGCCTGGTCTCGTGACCGCGTGTCGGCCGGGTTTTGTATCCGTGTTTCGGCCCGGTTTCAGGTCTGAGTCTTGGCCTGGTTTCATATCCGAGTCTCGGCCAAGTTCCTTGTCCGAGTCTCGGCCAGGTTTGACCAGAATCCGCGAAGCTCCTGTCAATTTCTAATCTCCTGTTACCCATAGCTCGTTTTAGCCGCCTTTAGCAATATTTCTTAAGCAGCCTTGTGACCGCGTGTCGGCCAGGTTTGTATCCGAGTCTTGTGACCGCGTGTCGGCCGGGTTTCGTATCCGTGTCTTGGCCCCGTTAGAAGAATCCGCGAAGCTCCTGTCAAGTTCTAATCCTCTGTTACTCACAGACCCTTATCAGCAATATTCTAGCGCATTTTACCTCCCCAGAACCAATGATCAATTTTATTAATAATTTATCAAATTAAATATTGTTTTTAAATTAAAACCAGTGGTGCGTAGATAACATACAATATTTCCATATTTTGATACGTAATTTTTTAATCAATTCGATTTTAATATAAATTATTATTAATTATAAATTATATTAAATAATTAATATAATTTAATTAATTTATATTAATAATTTATAATATTATATAATTATAAATTAATTAAATTATGTATAAATTATTAATTAATTAAAATTAAATTATATATAAATTAAATTATAAATTATTATAATATAAATATTATTTTGAACCTTTTTTGTTAATGCAAACGATTCGGGTACGGGCCTGCCTTGCAGAACGCGTGGATATTTTTTATATTCTGGTCACCAGTTCGTACGGTTTGTCAGGAAGAAACAATATTTTTCAAAATGCTACTCCTCCCCTTGTGACTGTCGGGTTCTACAGAGAGGTATGAAGATTTTCAGTCCCCATCTGGTGTCCAAAAATGACAAACCCGTTACGGATGTCACCATTTCGTTTAAGCATCGAACGGTTTGAACTGAAGTTAAATAAAACAAACATAAATCACTTTAATCGACTCCAATAAATTATAACCCGTCAGTTCTGATTGATTTACATGACGCACTCAACATGTAATTTGAAAATAAATATCCAAGCGAACACCTGTAAATCCTATTTAACAACTAGTAATGAGCGTGGTTGACAGTAATTGGTTTATTTTTTATTCAAAACAAGAATAATACTGCGAATGCGAATAAAAATGAGATATCACCATTGAAATTTTCTAAGCTTAATAAGATCGAATTGCTGGTGGAACTGTGGCACACTCGTTGGCATCGAGCGTCGTATCAATCACGGGTCTGTAGGAAATTTTGACCTGCAACAGTGAAATTCGCGGTTTTAGAGAGAAATATGGCACCTGGTCAAATTCGAGAGATACGCTGCCTCTGAAGTGAATACGAACAGTTGTTCCCAAAACTGACTCCCTGGAAACAGTAAGCTCAATCTGACTCCCTGGAGGAAATTAGTTCAAACTGACTCCCTGGAAGAAGTAAATTTAAACCGACTCCCTGGGGGGAAGTAAATTCAAACTGACTCCCTAGAAATGTAAGTCCAAAATGACTCCCATTTAAACTGGCTCTCAGGAGAAAGTTAATTTAAACTGACTCCCTGGAGGAAATTAGTTCAAACTGACTCCCAGGAGGAAATTAGTTCAAACTGACTCCCTGGAGAAAGTAAATTTAAACTGACTCCCTCGAGGAAATTAGTACAAACTGACTCCCAGGAAGAAATTAGTTCGAACTGACTCCCTGGAGAAAGTAAATTTTAACTGACTCCCTAGAGGAAGTACCTTTAAACTGACTCCCAGGAAGAAGTAAATTTAAACTGACTCCCTTGAGGAAGTAAATTCAAACCAACTCTCTAATAGAAGCAGTATTGTTCCTTGCTGGGAGTCAGTTAAAACTAACCTTCTTCAGGGAGTCAGTGGGACCCCAAGGGGTGAAACTTACCTCCCCCGTCTTGGGGTTGATGTGAGTGAGGGTGTGCTTGCGCCAATGCTCATCGTAGGGTTTCTTCTGCTGTCCTTCGATCGGCTTCGAATAATCGTATTCGTCAATTCTTATCTGCGAACGAACGAAAAATAAAAAAAGTTAATTACGAGTTAACCTTTAACATAGTTGAGAAGAAAAAATGTTCCTTGATGTTATCGAATGTGGAGATGGATCCCCATAACCGGCCAACTTACTCACGGTCGTTCGCACAGGAGCCTCCCTCCATGGAGTTCACCAGAACATCTCATTCGGGCGCTCGGGGAACATAAATCTACCAATGGCCTATTTTATGGATACTTACTCAAGCCTCTCAGTCGTTTGCCCCCATGCCTCTCTCGCAGAACTCCTCTGACAGTCGCTCAAACATTAAAAACTCATCAATCGCATACCTCCCTGACGCTTACTCAAACGTCTCGGTCCTCAATCCTCTAGGTCGTTCGCACAGATGCCTCATCACAGAACTTCCTTGTTGGTCGCTCGAAAATTCAAAACTCATCAATGGCGTACCTGCCTGCCGCTCTGTGAAGCCTCTTGGTCACCTTTAGGGCCTCCCTCCATGGAGCTTACTGGAATATCCTAGTCGGTCGCTCAGAAAACATAAATCTGCCAATCGCCAACCTCCCCAATGAGAACTCAGGCCTCATGGTCTTTCGCACAGATGCCTCATCCCAGAAATCCTCTGACGGTCGCTCAAACAGCCAAGACTCATCAGTGGCATATCAAGGCCTGCCGCTCGCTCAAGCCTCTCAATCGTTCACCTCAAGGCCTCCCTCCCAATGCTAATGTCGATCGCAATGCAGCAAATACATAAAATTCACCTTGTAATCCTCCCGGGCGTGAGCTCCGCGGGATTCCTTCCTGTTCTCAGCTGAGACGATCGTCTGCATCGCGCAGATCATGAGATTCTGAAGCTCGAGCGTTTCGACCAGATCGGAATTCCAAACCAGACTCTTGTCGGTGACCTGGAGCAGTAACAAAGCGCCGGAATGATGAGAAAGAGAATTCATATTTGTAACCAATTCGTGGCAAATACAAGTCTAAATTGAGGAGCTCACCTTGAGACGTTCCATCGATTTGTAGACCTCCTTCATGTTTTCAACGCCCTGCTTCAAGGTTTCGCCCGTTCTGAAGACGGCGGCGTCTTTCTGCATTGTCTTTTGCATCATGAGTCGGACCTGAGCTGTCGACAGGTCGCCTTCGGCGCGCCTCAACTCGTCAAGGTTGGCGACAGATTGTTCGCCGTGGCTCTGGGGAGAATTCAAGACGAGAGAAGTCATTTTGTTGATCGGAGAACCATATTAATAGATTACCAAACGTCAGCAGGCAGTAATGATAAACAGGGCTCCTTGGGGAATTCATAATTCCATAGTTTCGGCTCAATTTTCGGATTCGGCATCCTTTAAAACTCTCGTATTCCAATTTTCAGCCTAGAATTTATTGTGATCTGATGTCAAAACTTCGGACGATCACCGAACCCATCAAGTACGGATGTGAACATCTGCTCAAGGAGGCCACCGTCAAGGTTGAGGACTGACCGAGTTTAGTTCCGGCAGCTTCTCGCCTGGCTTGTTCTCCTCGGCGATGGTCAGCGCGCATGCTCGGCCGAACACGACGAGATCGAGCAGCGAATTGGCTCCGAGACGATTGGCACCGTGAACGGAGGAACATCCGACTTCACCAGCGGCGTACAGGCCGTGGATGAGTTTATCTTCGTTGTTCACGGTTGTGATGACCTGCGAAAAGTGTTAACGGTTAATATCGGCAACGATTCTCCACTCCCTGTGATACATTTCACGATAAACGGACACATACCTGGCCTTTGTAGTTCGTGGGGATGCCGCCCATGTTGTAATGTACGGTGGGAATGACAGGAATCGGTTCGCGCGTAACGTCGACGCCGGCGAAGATCATAGCAGTCTCCGAGATGCCCGGGAGCCGCATCGCCAATTGCTCGGGTGGAAGGTGATGGAGCTGAAGGTAGACGTGATCTTTTTCAGGACCGACACCACTGAAACGGAATAAGACGAATGATACCTCGAGGAAAGTAATGAAAATGCACGATCGAAACACAAACCTCCAGCAGTCAACAGATCAAGGTTCAAAATTCACCGAATATCTCCTTCGCCGAGCTTTCCATTTTATCATACTGATAAGAGCAGGGATGTGCTGGAGCATCGTGTGCGTCCTGACGCGTGTGACGTTCGTGGATCGCCTTCATTCGGCTTACAGGGTGCTGCTCCGAAGACTATTGGCGGGAGAGGCGTATGCTTACGTAATGGGAAATGCCGCTCCCGCCAAAAGCAAAATAAACGAGAAGAGCCGACCTCCTGGGCTGCCCTCCTTGCATCCCACAATGATGGGATTTGTAAAGAGGTCCCAGGATTCAGCAATTGTACACGCATTGTATCTACGACTGAATTCAGCAATGCTGTCCAGTGTCCAGTGCATAGCAATGAGATACACGCCCTTGAGCGGGTTCAAAACTGTATTTCAAGATGCGCCATGAAGGCTGAGGAGGGGATGAATCGATTGATGTCCCGTATCTGCGTAAACTTGACAGAAACAAGGTGAGTAGCAGCCCGCTTCTTTCGCAATCGGATTTCGACGCTTTTCCATACTGCACTTGCCTCAGAGGTGGATGATAAAGTAGACCTACAAAACCTCGCCAATCCCTTCAGCAGAACTCTTCTAGCGAAATTGAAAAATTAACCAAAAAAGCTCGGCCAAAGGAATTGTTCAGTAAGGTCTGACCTCAGACCCGATCTGCGGACTGCTGCTTCGATATAGAAATTAGAAAAATAATCAGCCTCATGAAAACATAAAAAACTACCAACCGTCCTTCGCGGATTTCAATTGTCATCGACCTCGAGACGACATCACGGGACGCCAGATCCTTAGCAACAGGAGCGTAACGTTCCATGAAACGTTCACCTTCCGAATTCACCAGGTAACCGCCCTCGCCACGGCAACCTTCGGTCATGAGGCATCCGGCGCCGTAAATTCCTGAAAAATCGCAGTGTTGTCAATTGGAGGAATTTTTCAACAGAGGGTTCAGAGGAATCGTAGGCAACATTGAAGCAATTACAAGTCCTTCTTTGTTTACCTGTAGGGTGGAACTGGATGAACTCGAGGTCCTCGTTGGGCAGATTAGCACGGGAGACCATAGCCTGGCCATCGCCGGTGCAAGTGTGAGCGGACGTGCATGAGAAGTAAGCTCTGCCGTAACCGCCGGTCGCCAAAACCTGAAATAGCCAAAAACACAAGATCGATTGAAATAGACGAGAAGGTAAAAATATTTTTGATTAAATAATTACAAAAAGTCAATTCGCTTACCGTGTTCTTGGCTCTGAAACGATGCAAGGTCCCGTCCTCAAGGCAGAGGGCGATAACGCCTACGCATGTATCACCTTCCATCAGCAGATCCATGGCGAAGTATTCGATGAAATAATTGCAATTGTAGCTGAAATGATAAAATCGCATGGCAAATGAAGTTGAAAGGAAAGCAAAAATGGGATCCCCAACATTGTCAGGATTAAATATTTTTCTACTTCCAATGCAAAACCTTTAGAAACGCCAATATTCAGCTCAAAATGACAATTGTTCTAGTGCGAAAGCGATTTACGGCTCATTTTCCCCTGCTGATCAAATTTCTGAATATCAATTGATATTTTTGAGAATGTTTAATCGAACTAGATCAAAGTCGATGCTTACCTAAGCGACTGGCCGTAAAGCGTGTGAAGGAGCGAGTGTCCGGTTCGGTCAGCCACTGCGCAGCACCTGTGCGCCTGTCCGCCTTTCCCGTACTTCAAACTTTGACCACCGAAAGCTCTTTGGTAGATTTTGCCGTCGGGAGTTCGGGAGAAGGGCATTCCTAAGAGGGCAAAAATTGATAAAATGGATAATCGATTGTATCGATATTCAACTCAATTGGTTTTGTTAAAAATCGGTAATATTTATTCGGACAGAATCGTTTTAGGCTCAAATTAGATAACATTCGATAAATGAAACGATTTTCGCTGATCTAAGCAAGAAGCTAGCGAAATAGAATAGCCGAACAATCAAAACGAAATCGGGGCTTATTGTATCATAAATAAAAACAAGCTTGGCCTAACCGTAGTTTTCGAGTTCGATTACAGCCTTCGGAGCCTCTCTGGTCATGTAGTGGATAGCATCCTGATCGCCGAGCCAATCGGATCCCTTGACGGTGTCGTACCTATGGAAACATTGGACTCGATAGAGTGTCGAAATAAGACAGCGTAGGACACGACCCATTTCATTGGCATAGCCACGCCCCCTTGCACACTCCACTATCACTCATCAATGAACGGCTTCAAAATGAATGTGTTTCTGTAAAACGTCGAAAAAACCTCACATGTGCCAGTGCCAGTCATCTTCTTCCATGTTGCCCAGAGCTGCGTTGATACCGCCTTGGGCTGCAACCGTGTGAGACCGGGTCGGGAACAGTTTTGTGATCACGGCCGTTTTGAATCCTTCAGCGACGAGGCCGAAAGCGGCTCGAAGTCCGGCACCGCCAGCACCGACGACGATGGCATCGTACGTGTGGTCGACAACAGGGTATTCCTTGGAGATCTACGTGCAAATAGATAACGTTAACGCTAAATACCATCCCGAAAAGAATCTATTCTCGTTTATTTTTTATATAAAGTAATGATAGGCTCGTAAGTGCCATGAGGTTTGTTCTGAATGCGTGATCTGACAGTTCCAAACGGTTCTGAGCATGCGCAGTCCAGTTTTGCTGTCGCAAACAACTCAAGGAAAAAACTGGACTACGCATGCGCCGAACTGTTCTGAACTGAGAACGCGCACTGAGAACAAACAAGAAAAAAAAACAACTTTTCAAATTCTATTCGTTCTCGAAAGAATTCCATTTTGCGACAATTTCATAACAAAACGCAAATCCTCTCACGTAATAAGCGAAGGTGGATTCATATTGCATCATTGAGCGAGAGAATAAATTCGGGCATTCTAAAACCAAAAGACTTGGCAATAATTCAACGACACGAGCTAACTTTGATGAGCCGAAATTATCCTGCAAAGAGGCGCTAGGTGAGAAAAAAATAGGAGGGGTATTGAGGGGGAAGGGAGAAGCAGAAACTAGGAAATAAACTATCCCGTATCGAGCATGCTGAAAAAGCCTTGACAAGTTTCAAAATATTTCATGTAGGCACTACAACTAAGGTAATTTCATCGACAAGTGAATATTGTACATTTTAGAGGCTTCAGATAATTATTTGAATGTTAGTCATGTGAGGGACCTCATCATACGTATCGTGACTATTTTTGACCTTCAGCAAAATCTCGGACCAACCTGTGATTTGGTGGTGCTTCCAGCATTTGGTGTGATGTGTATTTTCCTCGAGCTGACGACAGACGGGCAAATCGCATTCTGCAAAATAGAATCGAAAATGTCAGACACGGCCCACGGACACAACAAGGAATATACCTACCGCCGGGGCGGCGCTAATTTGACAAAAACGAGTAAAAGCAATACCTTACAGTTAAGAATAAGACTGGATTTCCCTTGAAACCTGTAATATAATTAATTTTTTGTTTTCTACAAATAGGTAGGTAAGTAGGTATCAAAATCACGCAATCCCCATTGAAGAACAGACCAATTACTTCAGTGGCATTTCCGGTCACGCAAAAATTGCAACACCACTGACAAGGTTGATGCACTGCATAACAAACCGGTGGGAACCGAATAGGGAGGCAGATGACCAGAGAAAAATCTGTAAACGGATCCACTAGCCGGCCTTTTCCTATTTTCAACTATCGTAACAACTAACCAATCGAGTTAATTGCGCAAAAAACCAAAATGCCCACTACGGCCATACCCAGAATAAATTATCGATCTAAATTTAGTCGGGCCAGGGAAAAAGTCAATTGCATAACATCCCTCAACTTACCATGGACAGCTTGGAAGCATTCTTCGCCAGAAGCGACGATACTTTCAAAATGCTCGACATATTTCCTCGCTAATTAGCCGAACAATAATAAGTAACAATCATGCACCGAATAACCGAGATATTAGAACGATTAGCACTTTTTAATAAACCTCACGACAGACTCTACAGACACAGCACAGCTGTAATGATCGTCCTTCGAGTATTTTTTCGAGGTCGTCCACCAGATGATTATCGTCCAGTTGTGTAGATAATCTGTTGAGTTTCCCACTCTGGGTTCATTACTTTTCCCGTTTCTCCTATATTTTTACCTTCACAACAGTGTTGCCAACTCGTCGCCCTGCTCTCAATCTGTCGAGCACCGAAAAAACCTCTGAATTCGACTAAAAACCTCTGACTTCCAAAAAGTTGTGTTCTTAACTCCAACATTAAAGAATACGATTATAAAAAGATCCAAGTCAACTTCGAGATCAAAGTCAACTTCACGTTCAATGTCAACTTCGAGATCAAACTCAACTTCGAGATCAAAGTCAACTTCACGTTCAATGTCAACGTCGAATTCAAAGTCAACTTCGAGTTCAAAGTCAACTTCAAGATCAAAGTCAACTTCTAGATCAAAGTCAACTTCGAGATCAAAATCAACTTCAAGTTCAAACTCAACTTCGAGATGAAAGTCATCTTTAAGATCAAAGTCAACTTCGTGTTCAAACTGAACTTCGAGATGAAAGTCATCTTCAAGATCAAAGTCAACTTCGAGTTCAAACTCAACTTCGAGATCAAAGTCAACTTCGAGATCAAAGTCAACTTCGAGATCAAAGTCAACTTCAAGATCAAAGTCAACTTCGAGTTCAAACTCAACTTCGAGATCAAAGTCAACTTCGAGTTCAAACTCAACTTCGAGATCAAAGTCAACTTCGAGTTCAAACTCAACTTCGAGATGGAAGTCAACTTCGAGATCAAACTCAACTTCGAGTTGACTCTTGTTTGAGTTTGAACTCGTAAACATTTTTTATCTATTCCAAGCATTGTAGGGTACATGGCTCCTGCCCCATTCCAGCCCCGCAGTTTTTTCGAAAGGGACATCCGTAAGCAGTACTACTGTAAACAGAACTAGGTACTTTCCTAAGTACAAATTTCTTCTTCCATGGTACTTTCCTTAATTTTAGAAAACCGAAAATCAAGGATTCAAATCAGGTTCTACCAAAAATCTGGGATTCTTTGGGCTTCCCCATTCCCTACAATTACGAATTTTTCCCTACTATGTCAACACTGCAAGGCTTTCTCGTTGGCGGTTTTCGAGCGATTTGCGTCGTTTTTTGATAACAATTTATCGCAATCCTAAAGTCAAGGCGAAACTCCGAAAAATCAAAAGACTCAACGAAATTTTTGTTGAGGAAATTTATTTATCGTCATTTAAATTATCTAGGTAAGCTAATTAAAATGATCCAATTTGGTTGTACTGCCTAGATCCGTGAGTATTGGGTGGTTATCACACAATATCGACACTTGAGCTACCTAAGGGCCAATCTGCTTTCTGGTGCAAATTGGCCCTTGGACCGCTCAATCGTCGATACCCAAATTTATTGACGATGAGTTTTAGCGAAGAATCTGTCATAAATTCCTTGGGAAATTCTAGTCCTTGGGCTCAGAAAAAATAGTAAAAAACTATTTGAACCAGAGTGAAGTTAGCAACGGTTCAGCAACGGTCAACTGCGGGTTTCTTTTCTAAATTTTCGGACTCTAGGGACGTCTAGGAACACATTTATGGCAATTTAAAATTGTGCTACCAGTCATACAGTCCGTACAGCTCGTTGCTAACTGTTCCTTCACACATTCTTTATACAGATCAGGTGACCTGGATGCTCGCTGCGCTCGCATCTCCAAGACAGAAAAACATCCCTCATCAGTCCAATTCGACATACTCTTCAGTCAAACGCTAATCAAGCAAGATAATAGAGAGTTTTTGCATGCCACTAACGGGCAACGTAGAACCTCGCGACAGAGCCCGTAAGAGCCGGGAGACGGTAACTCGACATGACGTTAGCCACGGGTGCCGGTAAAATGGTCCATTCAGCGTCACCCGTTGAGCCGAAGAGACGGGCCCGTTGAATGCCTAACCAATAAAAACCCTAACTAATAATGGTAATACGGTTAACATGGCAACCAACATAGCAACCGCTGGCGTTGTTGCCCCTATTCGTAGTTAACGTCGCACGCGAAACGTCACCCGTGAGAAACGTCACCGCGTCACCCGTCGGCTGCAAAAACTCTCTATTTTATAGCCTACCTACTTATCCGAGAAGGTGTTGGATACACCAAGGTGTTTAATCCTAAGGCGTACAATGTGACTGGTGGCACAATTCTTGTACAGCCAGAAATGTGTTCCAAGACGTCCCTAGAGACCAATTAGTTAGAAAAGAAACACGCAGTTGACCGTTGCTGAACCGTTGCTGACTTCACTAAGCTACTATTTGATGCTCTTTTCCGTTCGTTTTTCCTGAATTTCTCCACTGACGCGATTCGATGGAAATGCATAAAAAAATAAATCCAGGATGCAAAACGACAGTAAAAATTCTGTTCATGTATGACTGTTATTGTCATATTTTAAAATTCACTTTTCGTATACTCGTTTCAGAGCTATCGCCTGTTGAGTTCCATCGAGCCGTTGATCCGTGAGCCCTTGCATCTTTCTGGGTGACGATCTGCAACCAAACTCACGACTTTCAAAGGTAAACTAATCCACAAGGCGAGTCATTGCTTATGATGGAATTGCTGAAGAATGTTCCCTAATCGGTTCAACACCGAACTGGATTGGAATCGACTGATTGCTACTTCCGTAGACTACGACTGATGGGTAGACCGACATGGGAAGCTTTTCATACCATACTCAAAGTTCAGAGTGAACTATTTCTATTCACAAATCATGAAGTTCGGTTCTCCAGACTCGTGCGGTTCTACTGAGATTATTGCCGATTCGCAGGGCGAATCTCCAGCAAAGGGAAAGAGTCTAGATAACTCTCAAAATTCTCAGCTCGTTATCTCCATTCAAACCGACTCTGATGTTAATATTTCGCTCCAAAATAATCTCATTTCGCCCAACTCTTCAGCGGTCGGCTCTTCGTTGTGCATAACCATTTCCCCCGGCATCATGACCAAAACTGATGCGGAGGCTCCTGGTCCGTCCGGGATGCAACCGAGAGATTCTGAAAAACCTTCATCTTCACTTGATTCGCCGAGTAGGACTGCGTCACTGGTACCAGTCCAGTATGGTACGCCACCGAAAGCTACGTCTTCAAAACACGATCGATCTCGGAAACGCTCCGCATCCTGGTCATCGGTTGAATCGCCCCGTTCGAAACGCGGTAAGGCTCCAGCACAGGTTTCCTCTCCAGGCCCATCCGCTGAACTTGAGATTCGAGATTTTACCCCCGACAAAGGATCTACTCCAAAATGCCAATCTCCTAGGACACCAAGTAGAGATCCGCTTTTGAATCTTCTCCAGTCCGAAGATCCATCTCCGTACAAATCGTTCCGTCCCAAATACCTTCCGAAGAATTGTAAACAGCACAGGAAGAAGTACGAAGAACGGCAGAAATATCTGGAATCCGTCCGAGAGATTGAAAAGAAGTGGGAGAAACGCGCCCCGGCGGATCTCATGCCGTCTTGGACGCCAGAACATGAACCGGTTAATGTTGATCCTTGCGGTCATACGATCCCTCAGCTACGTTATTTTCGTCCTGAGAAATACTTCATCTCTTTCACCGAACAATCCCTGAACGTCAATGATTTTGTCCCTCCTGATTCGCCGTTGCTCTCCAAGAGTTGCCGGGCGATATTTTTGTACTTGCAATCTGTCGCAAACTACACTCCGACTGCTAGCGAATGTCGTTTCTTTTTCTATTGGCTGTCGGTTACCCGAAAAAGCCACGTCGTTGGCTTTGTCGTACCGTTTTTTCACCAACGACTCCTCGATCGCCATCTTTACCTGGGATGGCCGGATGTCCAAAAAATCCTCGTCAATTTTGGCCTCACCAAAGAACCGCCTCAACTCGTCGGTGCTGTCGGCTCAAGAGACAGCCGAACCGGCCCCCAGCCGTGGAATCTCGAATTTTTCGTATACCTGTTGGAGAATTCGTATCCCAATTACAGTTGTAGTAAGCTGAGTAGGATGCTCACTTTTCTGGCGGGCGTTCTGTTCGAACCTCTATTTTCACCGTTGAAAAGCAGGGTCGCTGCTCTCGCCAACAAAATCATCGCCCTGTTGATCGCAAAACGAATCGACGAAAAGGCGCTTTTGGATTGCGTCGACCAGGACTTTTTTTCCATCTGCTGCAACCGCTACTTATTCCAAATGATGTCGTCCGATCCGACGCTTCGCGAAATCTCCCAGTCATTTGCGGTGAAAATTATCGAAGGAGCATTGAACAACAATTCGGATCTTCAGATCAAGGTCTCCTGCAGCCGAATTATGGACACCCTGGTGAAAAACAGGGAAAACTTCGAAAAACTGGACCTCATATGTTTGTTCCAAGTTATCATGATTGTTGAGAAGCTTCTGCTGATGGAAACATCCGAATCTGTTCGAACAGACGGAGTTCGCAGGCTCTCGACTCTTCTCCAGTCGGTCGGCCAGACCCGCAATCATTTCGAACGCTTGTACCTGGACGAAATAATTCGAAGGGTCAAGGTGATTGATTCCTGATTTAAACATTCCAAAGCGCCTAGTCAGATTTATGTTAACGTAATTATTTTTGTATTTTTGACGCACAATTTGTACCTGTTTTGTCATTGCCAGTTTCATCTCATGTCATCTCAAATCCTATTCCTAGCGTTTCTCTGTTAAAAAAATATATTTTTGAAAATGGTCGACATTTATTGAGTGTTTTCAATCCATACATTCGTTCCTATGGCTGTTTTCCACTTGAAAGTGTTTCTTCTAGAAAGCTATTTGCAATCGAGCCAATGGCCAACGATCCTCGCATGCCTTCAAAATCTTCAAATGCTCCAAATTGTTGGGCACGCAACTTCAACTCGATTCGTACCATGATATCGCACCTATGATACGCATGCGCTGTGGCCATGTCATCTTTGCTGTTTCCACACGAATTTTAGCAGGTGGAGTAGGATTCCATAAAGGGATGCCATAAAGGAAGTTTTTGCTCGCCAAATGTACGCATGTGCGTAGTCAAGAGGACATGTAAGCAGCAAATCAACAATATTTGTGGGTTTTGTACGGAGTTCATTACGTGATGTAGGTTTTGATAAAAGGATTGCAACTAATTCCCAACGTACGTGTAGTACTTAGGGTTTCCTACCGTTGGAATAGGTAGCCTCGATAGGTAGGGAACTGTCTTTTTCATTCGTCCCTACAGCAATTAGTCTATGGAGAGCAAATTTTGGATTTATTTTTGCCACGTGTCTGTTCCAAACCGTGGCTTAACTATCCCATAGTTTTTCATCGGGTCAAAAATCTACTTGAATACATTCCAATCCAAGCCACGTCCCCATGGACATCCGCTTCGGTTGTCATCAATTGGATAGTGAACGGACACGCCTTGATGAGCTTGCGATGAGCCGGTGTTGAATCCAACGAATTTCATTGGCGTACCTAAAGCTCGTTTCTATAGTCATCTCGGCTCGAACAGCCAGCAATGGGATAGTGAACGATGGCTGCATGGAATAGGCTGATTGGAAAAGTTCCATCTCTATAGTAGAGCAGTAATTGCCATAGTCATCTTATGCTGCCATAATAGTCTTATAGTGGCATAGAGATCTTATGCTGGCAACCATGTCGGCTGCAAAAATTATCAGAATATTATGCCCAGTGGATTCGTTCTTGAACATTAATTTCATCTATTCTTCCAAGGCCGCTGGTTTTCCTTAGATAGAATCAAGCATGAATTCATCCACCCATGGCCATAGGCGAGACCCGGTGCAAGTAATACAGACGACGCAAATCGGGAAAAAAACCAACGACTGCTCCGTCGACGAACTGAAAGAAATAAAACAAACTCAAATCGGCGTCGACGAAGGGATCCTGCGCGAACTTCTCAAACAAGGATTCGAAAGCGACGATGTGAGCGAGACGCTTCTTATTGCTGATGATCCTGAAATCCGCAAGGCTGCGAGGAGGATGAGGATCGAACAAGGGACGCAGGAGTCGAAAGCTGTCGAAGGAGAGTGAGTTCTATAGTCAGATGACATCACATTGTGATGTATATGAGGGCAGGTACGTCACCGCGCTGGGGGAATTCGGGACTTTAAATGCATGATATTTATTCGATGATGAGCAGGTGGATGAAAAGTTAGGTGGATTCATGGGTAACCGCTTATGAACATTTTTTTTTTTCAGCCAAACGAATCCTGCCTCGCCCACTCTTGTGAAGGCGCAAATGGAGCGAAGCATGTTGAAAATTCTGGAGCTCCTAGAAGACAGTTGGCGTTCGGTAGGATCTTGGTTTTAAAGGCTTTGTTGGTGGATGATGTTGTAGGGGTTTCTCGAAAAACTTCGAACACAATACGAGGGGGTATTGAAGACTATTCCACAACATGGTCTTGGGCGAGCACTGAGCGATGCTCGGCCATTTCCTAAGAAGGTGCTCGGGGATGCTCATTGTCTGTACAAGTAGAAAATGTGAAGTAGAAAATGTGTGTGTAGAAGGTGAGCATCGCGAACCTTCTTTTCGAGGAATCGTAATTGAAATACCCGCTACAAATTAATAGAACTAAACCTTTTGGACTACTTGATAACAGTCGGATTGACATTATCCAGGTGAGCAATGTTCAAATTGCATCTATAAAAAACGCAATCGAAAGACAAAACAGCGGGAAGAAATTTCGAGAGGAAATCGATAGGCTCATCAAAGAAGAATGCGACGTAACAATGGAAAAATTCGAAGGAGTCAATTCGTACTGGAAAGAAATCAGCAGGTCGAAGTCGATTTCTGAAATCTGCGAATCGACAGGAGAGCAAATGGGTAAGTCTCTTCAGCTTTTTGATGATAACTACTCCCCAGCTGATTTTGCTGATGCAGAATTGAATTTAGTTGCTTAAAAATTGCTGCGGATTTTGTTGGCGGTTTGTTAAAAAACTTTTCCGTGGAAATTTTCCCCTTCAGACGACTGTCAAGAATTATTACAACAGAAAGATATCCTCATTGAAAATTTGAAATCTCGCCTAAAACAAGCGGACCGTCATTTTAACGAGGAATTGGCCAAACGGAACGAATTCTTGACTGGCCTGACCGAAAGAATCAACGACCAGCTGGTTGTGATGGACGATTGTTACAGGAAGGAACTTCAAAATTTGCAGGTTATTCACTCAAAACTCGACATTTTGGATTTGTCGCACCGCTATTCTCAATGTACGACATTATGATCTTGAATGACGGACCCTGTCCACCCAGAGGGAGGTTGAAAGGACCTGATTGCTCGTTTCATATGAATCTATCGCAAATTTCCGCAGAATGTGGTCAACATTGAGAAACGCGAATTTCTAGATGAGCGGAAAAAATTGTGGGAAAAGAATATCGGCAAGAAAGAGCTGCTCGAATTGGAAAACACCGTCAAAAGATACGACTACCTGCAAGAATACGAGGAACAGCTAGACACGATGACTATTGAACACACCGAAACGATGCGCGATCAGAAAATGATCATGGAAAATAAATTGAACGTAAGTTCATTCGCTATCGTAAACCCGAAAAATTATCATCATGGTGTCCTTCAAAATTTTAATTGACATTTCGTCTTGGAATTTCATCATTCATTCCACCTGGCCTAGGACCTTGCTGTGGAAGAAAGTCGGTACCAAAGTGCGATACTCATCAGCGGAGAAATGCTAAATTACAACGTCCAAGTTCTGCAAAAACGGCAGTACGAAAATCGAGTGATCAAAGCTCAACAGCAACGTGCTGTGAACAAGTGAGAAAACACAGAACTGTTCGATCTCAAATTTCATTTCTTAGGAGGTATTTACTGAAAGGATTGTGGGGCAAAGTATTGGGACATTTTTTTTTTATACTTTGTTAAAAAATCTATACTTTGAGACCGAAAACGGCAAAATCGGTGCATTAGTTCCAGATATATAGCGGCTAGAAGGCACCCGGGCTAATCCTACTTGGAATTAGGTAGGTACACAATATGGTACACGCCTGGCAGTAGCTAAAGATGTACGCCTTCCCTATTCAGCCTTCAAGACTTAGTGCGTAGGCTTCGGCAAGAGCAGAAAAACGAATTCCAACGTCTCGTCAATAAGAAGAAACATTTGGAAGAGACGATCAAAGCGTTGCACGAAAACGTCAACACGCTCCATATTCGGCTGAAGAATTTGTCCAATATAAACAACAGGAAATATTTTCAGCTATGGGATTACAACCAGGGGGAAGCCGAGGAACTTATTAGCAAGGTGAGGTGTCCCAATACCCACCTTCCAAGCATTGAAAACAGTTTACTGAAAGAGATTTGAAATAATTTGATATTTTATGGCCTAGGCGGTATGTACCTATTTCGGTTCTTCGTGTTTCAGCTCATGAAAGCCGATAAGAAGTTTTACACGAGTCTCCTATGCGTTTCTTGGCATGGCCCTCAATTGTCTTTTTCTCGGCAAATCCTACCCTCCTACGTCGAGGCCAAAGCTCTTCAGAAAGGTAAATTCGGGCGGCCTGAAATTTTGAGGCAATATTTCACCGACTCGCCATTTCTGGAAAACGGCGTACCTACACCCGTGCATTCCACGCCATGATGCGAACTGGAACTTCAAATTCCCATCTCCCCCCATCAGACCAGCTCTTGGCGAGTAGTAGGACGTCCGAAAACATCCGTTTTTTCTAACGACCTTGGACAAATACCCACACCGATGGGGTGGAAGGCATAAAAAACAATGTTTTTCTGAAAACATGTCATGTTTTCAGACCTAAGGGTCAACTGACGCGTGAAGATGACAAAGAAATTTTCTGAATACGGCCTTGTGAATAACTCGAATTCGAATTTTCGGATCCTTCGCTATACTTGAGGTACGTTACGCATATGACTAATCTCAACATTTGCCTTTCATAGAGGCAACAAATGGGAAATCGAGCAAACCAAATTTACCCGATATTCAGGCGCGCGAAATGAGAAAGTTGTGCTCTCTTATTGTCGAAAGTATCGAAAACCATACGAAATTTTTAACGGACGATACTTTGAAAACAATGTTGAACAATGTGGAGCCGACGTCGAGAACCATATTTTTCATCAACAGCCTGTTCGAGGTGAGGAAATGTTCGGTCTGGAATTTGAGTTATTCGATTTTGAACTGCAGTGAGGAAATATTGGCAGATTCCAAAAACCGATTGGGACCGGGGCGCTCTCCAATTTTTAAATTTGAGGACATTTCAAGATGTTTAGTTTTGGTAGGTAGCGAACGAGGAGCGAAACCCAGAAACAAGTGCGAAAAAATTAAGGCAAAAGATTATGGAATCTGAAATGCCGAAAACGCGTCCCTCAGGCACCAACAAAAATTGATTTTGTACAAGCTCAAACCACCATACAGTTCAGACTATATCTCACTAAATATTTCCAGGTCCTCGGATTGAGCGGCAGGCACGACATAGCTTACTTGTCGAAATTTTTCCTCCCTTATGTGTACTGCATCCAATGCCAAGATGCGGGACGCTCTAAAGATGCCGAGGGGGATCTGTAAGAGATGGCATTGTACCTAATTAAGTAGAAAATGAACATAATGATGAGAGAACTAAATAGAGACATCAATCTTAGTGACTTAGTCCACCGAATTAGTATGCAGTTTTGAAAGAAAACTCTTCATATGGCTTCATGTTTTTGTTTTCGATTCTTTCAGGGCTGCGACCCAGGACAAAATCCGGACGAATGCCGACATAGTATTTTCAGCTCTGAACTCGAGATTCGTCGAAGCGAACGCCGTTGTAAAAGATGAATTCTGCTGCAAAGGAGCCGCGTAAAACTTTTTTATGTATAATTATTACGTTTATGCTGACGAGATGCGACTCTCCAGAGGGCTGATTCTTGGCGCAACGATACTCTCATCCCACGACACGATTTCTCGTATATTGCGTTTCTTTTATGGGTGATTCTCAGAAAAAGGGCAATTTTGATGAATTGGTCCAGTTCTAGCCGTCCTTTGACAGTGAGACCATTTTTTTTAATCTCACACAAATAACTACCCCCTACTATTAGGTATTCACATTACTTTCTTCTAGAAGCAATGATTAATTTTATTTTTTACACCGAACATAGGAATTGTCAGTACCATGGGTGAATCAAAATCATTTCTGAGTGCGTGACGTTTCAACTTTTTTAGAAAAAGGGTCAGTAGGAACCAAGAGCCTTCAAATCTTGTGATAATGCACCTCCACCCATTATTTTTAAAGGCCTTTAAGTACTATTGGGTATTCGGAGCTAGGGGTATCTCAAACTTTGAATCGGAAAAACCAGTCAGTACCATGGATCAATGCATAAAATCCCCCCACGCTAATCAAACAACACTGTGGGAAGTTTTGCGCACTAAAGTTGGCCGCCATCAACCATTGAAGATTTTGTTTCGGGGGCGTATCTTTATCCAGGTCAGTACCATGGTGGTTTGAAGTATGTGGATTTTCGGAAATCGCTTACGCTGAAAATTGCCCTTTTTCTGAGAATCACCCGAAGTGCCAACTAAAGTTTTTCTAGATGTATCTCATTCGGTAAATTTTGTGGACTGAGCCAGGTTTACTTCTGTAATGTTTCTTTTTCCCTTGCCCCTACAGTCTCAACCTCGTACTTGGCGATGATCATGTTTCTCCTGTGGACATTACAACCGACCAGAATGACGACTCATCCATGCTAACCCATGGAATTTCAAGTCAGAATGCTCAGTATTATCCAACTTGAATGGTTTTTGAAAATATGATATCGTCGTTTTACGAATCTACCGGTTATGGTCTAAAAACGTTAAGTTTTGCCTGTTTTCTCACATTTTTTCAGTTTTTCTTTCATTTCTGGAGGGCGGGAAAGAGAGAGAGAGGGTGAGGAAGGGAGGGAGAGATTCGTTGGAGATGACTTGTAGAAGTTTCCTTCATATAAAGTGTAGACCATAAAAGGCACCATAAAAGTAGACACCAAGTGTAGACACCCTGAGTATGACGTCTCATTACGAATTTCGCGTACCAAAAAGTATGGAAGCATCGATCTACTGTTAACCAACCCCCAACACCGGGGTTTCTTTCAATGCCCTATTTTCTCTCAAATATTCCAGAGTTGGGGAAATTCGAGCAGTACGAGCTGCCCATATTGATGACGAGAAGCCCTTCGAAACTTTGCGAAAGCGATTCCTCGGGAGACGTTGGAAATAAATCTGGTAAGCTTGGCACTCGAGTTTTTGTAAATTGCGAATCCCATAAAATTTGGCGAGTCTTCTTGAAGTATTCGGAGTGCCGTCAAATTGGCTCGAGACAGTTACCGATTTTTGTTCAGGGGTTGAAAAACAGCTGGAGTCGCTTTCGTGTTCAAGATGGGGACACCGCCTTGGCATTAAGGACATCCACGTTTCTAAAGCGCTCAACGAATTCGTCACTCAACTCAATAGCGAGAGGATGTCGTACGATTTTCCGATTTCATCTCATTCAATTTTATACCTGTACAAAAATTAAAATTCGTTCATTCTGGCTTCCCCAAAAACTTTTGATTTGTATTTCAGGAGCGATTCAAAGTCTTTGAAACTAACTTTGGTCCAGAAAACTATTGTCGAATCGAGGCTGTTGAAAAGAAAAGACGTCGAAGAGTTTTGGCGAGGTTTCGGCCTCGTGTTCCCGCCTAAGAAAAGATTACTGTGGAAAAGTCTACTTTCCCAGATGAAAATCTACTATAAAATATTACTGCGTGAGTTGCCAATCGAAGGCGGTAGGAGCGGGGGGTTTTCAAAATCTTTCCGATTCATTCAGTCACCACTGGATAACGAAGGGTTCGAGGTTCGATTCTCGCGGGAGTAGAATTCCTAGAGTGCTCCCCTCCAAAACTGGCGCACTCCATTCTGATTACACCAATTATCCGCAGGGCGTCATAATTTGGACAACGAATTAAGGAAACTCCGTCGGAGTAACGTCGATTTGAAAAAACTTATGGCAAACTACGCGAATTGTACCGACGAGCTTGTGAGTTCAATACTCGAGCATACGTGGCTCCTATCCTTAAACCGGCTCCTAACCTTATCCTTATCTATTGGCGGCTCCTATCCTTAAACCCAGGGGGTGCCCTTAGACCATAAGCCAGCGTACCGAATTGCGACCTTCTCCTCCAAAGTCAATTTTGAAAAATTCTATTGAAATAGCTTCACTTAATTCATTTTTGACATTTCGCAGAAGAAAAAAAATGCACTGATACCTACCGCGCTTTTTTAAAATCCGAAACAGATCAGTTTTTAACCTGATAAGATAACCTCAAAGTCGATCGCATCTACCGGCGTGCACGACAGGCTCTGTGCTCCTGGACACCTAATTCAGACATTGACTGGCTCACTCACACTTCAAAAAACACACTACCACTAACACTGTAGTTTACCGTAAGCGCCAACCATTCTCATGCACTCGGGGTTTGTGCACGAGGGCCCATACTGTTAACTGCGGCAAGCCCATCGTCCTTCCTCTTCACCCTGAACACTCTCTCTTCTTTCTTGAACCTCCCCCTTTCCGTTAGTAATCCTGAGGCTTTGCCAATGAGGATTTTGTTGTTGTTTTTCAGAGAGGATTAACGGTAAAGAGTTGAGAGTAGTATGACAGTAATAGTTATTATTAAGGTAGGTCGCTGTTTTTCCCTTTCTCATTTTGGCCAGGGGGTGCAGATGCTCCTATGCTCCCGCCAGTAGCCGCCCCTGATACGTCCTTTGATCAGGTAGTCGGAAAAAGCTACCAAAATACCGGCAAGCAGCCCTCAGCACAACCGGTGTAGAGCACAACGTCGACACACCATAAGCTACACGTTCTGCCGTGCATACGATTTGCACTATTGCCTCGTTGACGTTATGCTATACACCCCGTTGTGCAATGGCGTCGCCCAATTCGCTGAGGGATCGCCATGGCTGGACACGCCCCAGCGGCACAGATTGCCGGCGTGAAGGATTCGCTTATCGAATCTTTCAGGCCGGGCGGCCTTTTATGCGCCGTCGGTGGAGTTGACCCGGTCGTCGGATACGTAAGGTTAACTTTCAATCGATTTGACACCACCTACTGATTCTTCCTGATCGCAACTCAAATTTACTTCCAGAAATTGGACCTCCCGTGGTGCGTGAATGCAGGGCCGCTCGAAACAGATGACAGTTTGTCCTCAGTGTTTAGTCAGGTGATTTGAAATCGCCAAAATACGGAGGAAATCTCCGCATAGAATGAACCAAAAACCTGCGATAGAACGAACTTCAAAATTGGGCCTGGTCTCGATGAAGTAAACAGTTCATCGTTCATCCGATTAATAAAATTCCGGAAAATTTGCATAAAAAATCCTTTATTAACAGTCTACAACAAATCAATCGCTTGAAGTATTACACACTGTTATCTACTCTGATTTACAACAGATGCTATGTCAATATTTTTTACATCTTCCTCTCCGCGAGAAAATTGAAAGTGAGTGATGTGATGGGAGAAAAAGCACGACACTCTGTCGGTTAGATAAGACACATTTTCGACGAAAAGCTATAAAAATAAACGTATTGCGGAGACAATCTTAAAGCTATAATCAAATCTCGATAGCTATAATACGCAAAAAAAAATTAGAGAAAACGCACAAGAAAAGCAAAGAATTAGGATTTTGAAACGTGGAAATTTTTCGAAGAAATTTCACTGTTGGTTATTTCAAATTGTTTTCTTTCTAAAACTACACACGAAGTTCTTCTTATTCAAATAATGTAACACACGATTTTTCATAAATAGTTTCATTCTAAAGGTAATCTATTTACGCTTAATTAGCCAGGAACTTTGCACATTGCCAGTTATTGAAACATATTTATATATAATATACAATAATTCTTCTTTCTTCTTCAACGGAAGGGTATTTTTGATATTGCTGTCCTACAAAAAGACTGCCTAATGGGTTTCATTCGCTTTTTGAAAATCACCTAAATGAGAAGAAACTAAAAATGGGTAGGAGGTAAGAGGAATCATCAATTATCGAGAATGGGAGGACCGGATGTGATGGAGCCGCTCATTTTGATCGAAAAGAATAGGCAGCGAGAGAATAATAACGTCGATTGTAGTTCAACGTTGAAATTTTGTAAATAGTTGATGACGTTATTGGTGTGTGATGTCTGGCGAGGGATATGGCCCGAATGGCTCAAACAGCAAAGGGCGGCCGCGGCCGGCCCGAAACATTCGATGATCGCATCTTTTCAGCTTGCGATTCGAGCCGTCACTGGGCGGGTCCAGCAGTGGAGCGTCCCTGGTCGGGTGAGTGCCGCACTCTCCGGTGTAACGGGTCCGCTCAAGTGGGAATTGCACGAACGGCTCAAGCCACATACGGCAACCGTTGTGCCCACTGAGCCGCCCTGCGTAACGTCAGATGATCAATGATCGATGGGCACGAGCACCGACGGCTCAAATCGCAAGCTGAAAAGATACGTTTATCGAATCTTCGGGCCGGGGGCGACCGCCTTCTGAAAAGATTCGATTGTCAAATCTTACTGGCCAGCCGTGCCCACCCTGTCTCGTCGTTGGGTGATTGCAGGTTTAGCTACAACCCTTGTTTGCTACTCAGACGGGGTAGATGGCTTTCCAATTCAGTTCCACAACTGAAGGCTGTTGCTCTAAGATTTAGAACCAATTTCATCAACAATTCGCAAGGATGACCATGGCCATGGGGCGTGGCTTAGAACTGCCACTGTAGTGCTGGCTTAATATCAATAGCCTTTCGATATATCAGACAATCGATAGCCTATCGATAATTTTTCAATTTTACCACTGTTACGAACGAATATAAGCAACCATCGCTCCTCAACAGAAAATCATCAGGCTTCGCATAGACACATGAACACAAAAAATAATTTTTGGCTCAAACATGGTTGCTTTGGCTCTTCCGGATCCGGAATCAGGGAATAGCATCTTTTTTCTGAATAAAAAATACCTAATAGGTACTAGGTACCGACTCAAAAATCAGTAAAAATAGGTTCACTTTTCTTAAAAAATGAGCATTTTCTTAATTTTTTCCATAGATTTTTTTTTATTTTTTGCTTAAGATTTTTTTTTAAAGATTTTCTTGATAAATGAACCAAAATTGCGGTTTTCTTAATTCATTTTATTCTCAAATATTTCTTATGAGCTAAAACTATTGAAGATAGTATCGGAACTATAGTTAGTGCTATACTATCGATATTAAGCCAGCACTAAGCCAATGCCATTTCGACGCCGACGATTTTACAAAAGCCTGATGCAGAAATTGAAAGGAAATACCGACATATTGGCCCTGGACAAAAATTCAAAAAATTTGCGTACAATGTTTCAGCGAAGTTTTCTATACAAATATCACATCATTTACTCGAGAAAAAAAATACGTAGAGTGGTAGAAGGGATATATTTATCTCAGAGACTATTTACAATCAGCTGTTTGGACTATTTCAAATAATACACGGTAGAAAATATTACAGCTTAGGTTGGTGTTGTATAGAATGTTCACTTTATGGCACTCGGTGAGAATTGATTTCATGTTCATCAGAGATTGCTGCGATCAGATTCATTGCATAGTCTCTACAATCGGGAAAACAGCGAGTTTCGATAGAGATTCTTCAGGAAAAACAAAGTTGACGATACTCTCATTTTTTCTTCAACGTTACCATAAAAATAATGATAGATCAAGTTTATAAAACTACTAGAATCGTCTGCTTTCTCGACACGACGGAGGCTTCTCATCGCGGCTCTACGAGACTACAAATCAAATATATAATCGCTATCTATTATTATTATATACATCAAATCTAGACTTCTAACAATGCGTTGTTCGAGTACTGACGAACCGCAAATACGAGAGAATATCTTACCCTATGGCCAGAACGCGTCGGATGTGGATAACAGTAAAAAAACCAATGTACAACACACGTTCCATGGCCCATAGTAATGGCCGCTTACAATTGTAGGTTGTGTGAACGACCTACAATTAGAAAATACTGTCTAACTGGCTGTGGTTCGACGAAATACGTTAAGGTAAATTATTTCTATAGTTAAAGGTAGGTAGTTCGAGCTGAAGTTGGTAAATGCAAAAACCGCACCGTTTCATCCAATGGTAAGTATTACATGAAGTAGGTGGGTAGGTACATGAAATGCAACCCGCATGAAGATCAACGGAGAACAGACGTGGGTCAAAATTTCGGGTTTTCAACCTCATCTTCGGATTCGGGGATCTCAAAAACTCCCGATTCGCCCTTTCAGAAACGAAAAATTCTTCAGCATTGAAAAGAATTGAATCAATCGGATTTATGCGCTCCCTATCAAACTGACACTGAAACTAGCTAGTTGGCCACAGAAACAGTACTACCCTTGCTCCAGAAGCTAAGGTGGGTTGTCAAGTAGCTCCAGAAGGTACCGGTCCCCAGAGAGGGCGTTTGGGTCGGATTATTTCGGTAGGAAGGCCGCTAAGAGGGTCGAGGACACACCAGATGGAGATCCAGACGCCTCTCAAAATCTTTGTAGGAAGATTGTGACCGCTAGCAAGCAACCGCTGGCAACTTTGTTGAACGTTTGGTTCAATGTTTGCTTACGCTCGTTTGAGAATTTCGAAGCGTTTCTGCGGATGGGGACGCTGAAATTTCATGGCACTGCTAGGATCTGACTTGGACAAATGCGTATGTCAAATTGGAAAGCATAGGGATATTTTTCTTTATAGGAGTCCTTGATAAAAATTAGAAATTACGATCGGTGGAACATTTTAGGAGTAATGACTTTCATGTTTTAAGCAACACTCATGGTTGGTGGGTAATCATGCCTGAGAATTCGCCCGAAGGATTCCGCCATTTGTTATCTTGCTTACGATTTTAATTTTCCAGCTCGCGCATGATAAACCATGCGAAAGTCGTTTTGGAACATCTCCGGTCGAGGGGTTGAAAAACAAAACCGGAAGTTACCTAGTGTTACATTATGGGACGTTATTATGGGACATAGCGCTCGATCGCAGTAAAAATTGAAATTGGTGGATGCAGCAGGGATCGAGGGCCGATGCGAGGAACGCCATCGTCAGATCCACTTTGACTTAAACAACGGCTACCTATCCGATAAATAGGAACAAACGGTTTAATAGCCCGTTGGCTCGGTCTTGAAATAGTGGTTTTGCAACATCGAAGGCATCTGCGAATAGCCGATGGGTCCCGATTGGTGGTGCATCGGCTGAGAGCCGGCAGAGGATGGACCGCCTAACGACTGGGAAGATGGCTGCTGCATACTCTGGTCCATCCCCTGGGATATCCGACGCCCCCTGCGTCTACTTGGAAGCATACCTTTTCGTGCCATATAGAACCGTATCGTTGACATGGGAATGTTGAACGTCTGCGAGGCCTTCTGGAAGGTCATCCCTTTACAGATGGAGTCGGCTGCGCTCAGCAGTTCGGCGTCCGAGCGTCGTATTCTCTGTATCTTTCCAGGCGCCTCGTTGCTAGGCGACGGCATACTGTACTGAGGCGAACACGTCTCTGTGAGGATGACGTTCGGATAGCCGTTGTTCATGTTCCACATGTTGTTGCCACTGTTGCTGCTGCTCGGTCCTGTCAGTTAACAAAGGAAAAACGACAGTAGGTAAGAAAACTCGCTCAAATCTTCAATGACGACATTTTCGAGCAACTCCTCTCGAGATTTAGAAAATTATTCTCTCACTTCTATTTTACAGCGAGCATTTCCAAAAACCGCCAATAGATCTGGCTTCAGTAAAATAACGCTGACTTGATACATAAATTAACATTTTTTATTTCTCACTTTTTAGTTGTTTTTCACAATTAGTTATTTTTTCTGTCGCAACAACAAAAAACTATCGAATTTCCCCCAGGAAAGCGCCTTTTTCTACCGCAAATCGAGCAAGGAATCCAAGAAAAATTCTCGATAAATTCCAAACCCATTACATCATCTTTAAAATTGGAAATTTTAGAAAAAATGTGCCCAAATACCGCTGGAAAAATTTTGGGAAATAAGATTGGAAATTAACAAGCGAGTATGGCACCGGAGGTCTAGCAACCTTGCCTTTTGAAACCTCTCATACGCATGCGCACCTCACTTTTCCACCTGCTAACTCTCTAATCGGGGTACCTGAACGTTTATTCATTTGAGGATTATATAATTGATGTGGACGACTACAAGTCCAAATTTATTATCCAATGAGACCGATAAGGAAAGACAAATGAACAAGGTGACGACGATACTAGAATTGTTTAATTGCATTGAAACTTGAAGGATTGAATATCCTCTTTTTCATGCTATTGTTAACTAATACTGACGAAAATATACTATACATAGCAGCTAGTCTACCGATCGAAGCCATTCTATGAAAAGATTCCGACTTACAAAACTCAGTGCCTGAACATATCGATTGAGTAGCCCGATAGCTTAGCTAGGAATTGTATTTCTTAAACATAAAAATAATTTCAGTTTACAATAAAGTAAACATAATCTTATCATTTAAGCAGTACAAAATTGAACTAAGGAATCACACAATCAGCCTTGTGCTTAGCAATCAAAAATAATTACGATCTTATACTAAAAATATTGCCCTTCTAAAACACAATCAAGCCATAAATAAATTTAAAAAAGTTTTTTTTCAACTTGAAGAATTGGGAAATTTTCAAACCAATTTGAGAACTTTTCGAGCCAATTCGGTTAGGAAAATTCCCAATTCGATTAGGGAAATTCTCAATTTCACTCGGAAACGCTACTATATCGCAGTTAACTGAATTGTGATGACGTTCAACACGGAGTATAAGACGATCTCATAAAATTTATAGGTGAGTTTATCGAGGTGTAAATATCTGTTGAAAAGGGTGTCCATCTCCCGCATTTCCTGGTAAAAACAGGTAGGCAAAAAAGGTATCAAAAGGAGCGATTCAGTTCTCCGATTTGGATAGTTCCAGAAACCCCGAATACCAGGGATAACATGGAGGTATTCATCTACATATATGGGCCAAATTTTTCATGCCACCTATTGGAATCGAACCAAGTTTCAGGAAACTACCACATCTTGATGGCAGATAACCAATATTGAAAATTCCAGAATAAGCCATACCTATTCTGACATTTTCAGAATAAGCCATCGGAGTGGATTGACAACTTAAATAGTTGCTAGTAGTCAGAAACTTGAGATTTTAGGATAGATTTGATTACAAATGGCCCTTGATTCACTCATTCAGAAATTTGGGGAAAATCGGTGGAAATAAAATTGTAAAAAATAATGCAGTAACTCCAAAATAAACGAAAAGGAACAAAACCAGAGAATTTTGTAAACACGATTGGAATTTATTACAGCGACGATCAAATTTCATATTTCAGTATAGCGATACGAACACGATAGTCAGATATTTTGCATGGTTGGTCGTGTTATCAACTTATCAGGTTCACATTTCGGCATGGGTAACGAACGCATTCTGACTCAAGACCGATCATTTATTGGAAATCAATAACACGAGCAATCATATTCGAATTTTCTAGCAATAGTGAAACCTACCTATTCTAGCAGCGCATCTACAACCTTCGTTTAAAATTAAAATTGAGACTCAACACCATCACTTGCACAATAGAATGGGTAATATTGTTAACTGAAATGTACAGCCTGAAAACAGATGTTTTCTGAGAAGATGACCCTCTTACACTCATTCAGTCTTAGTTATGAATGACATGATTTTCGCTCTGTAGCGGAGCGTCGTCATGGGAATGCCGTAATGCCTGGCGCATGCGCGGACCGAACTGAATTTGCCGGTTTGCAAATCGTAAATCGCCCGTTCCAAACTTTGCTGCGTATACTGTTTGTACGGCTGCTGAGCTGAGTACGGGGCTCGAGGTTTTTGCTGTCCATTGCCTTCCCACTGAACATTGACTTGCTGCTCTCCCAATGGAAATGGAATGGAGTCTTCGTGCTTAATGTCTTCCAAGAGCATTTCACCTGGAAGGTAAGAGAAGAACAATCGTACCGACTATTTCTAACGCTCAAGATGAATAATTTACGGAGGATTTACGGACTAGATCTACAGTTTCCCCAATGGTGTAGGAAAACTCAAGCGTGGGAAGAATGACCATTTCGTCAGGACTCATGTTGAGTGGGTGAAGTCATGGGTCATCATCTTGAATGGCCAAAATTCTCCAGCGTTTCTGCCCATTTCACAAGGGAGTAGGGATTAACGGAGAGAACGCCAAAATCTCAGTAAAATTGAGCACCTCAAACGTCCCAAAAATGTAAAAACGCCCCCGGTAGCTTCTTTTAAAAAGAGGCACCCTCATTGCACCGAATTCCCTAATCAAATTGACAAGCACGGGCTGGTTTCAACAACAAACGATAATTGAGCATTACTAGAGGGTTCAAGGTTGGATTGAAAAAAATGTTGGATTTCACAGAGCAAATTGAGTTTAAATGCATAAATTAAAGAGCAAGTACAATATCCCTTCAAATTCAGAGGGGGTGAACTTGAAATCGCAAAAAGACTGGGAGGCTGAATTGATAAAAATGTGATGTATTTAAGCCTTGATTACGGGTTACTGTCTTATCTTATCAATATCAACCGCAGTCTTCATTCTTGTTTACTTCCCAAATGCTCAAGCATTTGGGAAGTAAACAATTAATCAATTTTTTCAACAACATCATTTTTTGAAACAAAAAATCAATTTTTTCTATTTTTTACCACTTTATTTTTTGGTTTAATAACGTTAATAAACGCTCATATTGTAGTATTCCTTCTATTCGTGAATCATTTTAAGCATTTTAAGTTAGTAAAACTTCATAATCTAACAGCGTTAGAAAATGGGTTAGGTGATAATGTGCATCAAGGAATGAGTCAAGATCCATTGTTGTTGGGATATTCGAGAATCAGCTCTCACATTTGATTGAGGTGAAATTTCAACACTACAGAAAGCTTCACAATAAGCAACTGTTACTGTTCAAAAAATCGGCAGCGAATCAATAAAAAATTAATGTCATTTGTGCCTTATCACCGATAAGTTATCGGTAAAGTTCAAGCCCTTGATCGCCTAAAATCGGGCAGTAGCAGCGATTGATGGAGAAATTCAAATTTGGATTTGTTCACAGGATTACTCATGATAGCTAATTGAGCAGGGATCAAAATATTGGTGAAACCGGCCCTAAATGAATGAAGATTCGCGTGAGATTAATGAAAACTCTCGATAATATACATTTCATGGGCCGTATCCATGAAGGACACCTGAATGTACGTAATGTACCTACTACCCCTGAGGGATCCTGTGGTCATGAGAAACACTAATTGGACTTGGAAATGTAACTGCAGAAACTCCCTATCAGCTAACCACTGTTGTACAACCGATCGCTTTGAAATTTGTCCCAATACAATTACCGTATCTATTCAAAAATGTGGTAAAAGGGGAAAACAGTGTAACAATACAAGATAACATGATGCACGTACTTGAATTATTCTAAGAGCCACAACAGAACCTTTGAAATACCACCAGTATCTTACGCCATCTCTCGCACAAATTCGGTTTCCCAGAAATAAGCTAATTCATGCCATTACGATCAGACGAATTACTTCATGAAGCTGTTCGACCAATCGCACGGCTTGGCGTCGCTAGCATCTTGTTCTGGAGTGGTCCAGGACTGGGACGGTTCGATCGGGACAGTCCTAGGAAAGTTAACGACGCCAAACAAACTCAAGCCATGCGATTGGTTGAATTGGCTTGGTGTCGTTAGTAACTAGTCCGGGACTGTCCAGGACTCGCCAGGACCCACTGTCTGTCCGAATATACCCTGAGAAATCGGATAAAATGGTCCAAAAAGGCATAGAAGCTGATAAGCTAAGGGGGTAAAAATCTTGAATTGTTAATGATAATACGCTCCAATACCGAAAACACTATCGTTCTCAAGCAAATCCTGGAAATGGGGACCTTATCAACCGGAGCAGGCATATTTATTAATTCGAGAAAACATTTTCATGAGCCCACCACCGGTAGGAAAGAGAAACGAAAACAAGAAAAAAGAAATTGGTAAGTATCCTACATGCCTCATCCATAAAAGTTTGTACACCCCCGCACGAACATTGGTGCCCATTCACAATCCAGAAATTGGTCACAATCTACAAATAATTTTTTTAGTTTTTTTTTGTATCTATGTACCATGACATGGTGTTTCATGCACCATCTAATCTTGGATTTATACAGGGCTAGTTCCAGGAGCGTGAGGGCATGGGGTAAACAGGTTTGGTAGGCAATGCCCCCGCAACGACACTTACTGAAAAATCGTACGGTAAAAGGCGAATTTTATGTGAAACCGAAAGTGCGATTGAGACGAATAGAATACTATTTCTATTACCAACTGGGTGAAAGTGCGGTTCTATTCTGACTCTTATTACAAAATTATAGGTTAATATAACAGTAAAATAGGGAAGTTTTAGCTAAAATAAAAGTACACCACCAACAGCTTAGCACCCGCTCAGGACACCTTACACAATACGAGATCGTTGGTCATCGAATCAATAAAACACTTAAATACTTTGAGAAGATTGGTTAAGGGAATATTTGCGGCACAAGTTTTGGGTATCAAACCTGAGTTGGGTAGAAGTGATTGAAGATCGGCTGTACACCGAAAACCAATGAAATTATTATAGGTACACCTGTAGAACAGTACACCGGGAAACAGAAAAAGAATTCCAAATCGCACTTTCACAGATTCCATTCTTAATTCGAACAGAATGATCAGAGCCTATCAAAAAGACACGAGTTTTAATGGTTCAACTTACCTTATTCCTCGAATGGTGATTGACGCACCACAGGAGGGGCCAGCCACCCAAAATCACTTTGTACAATGAAATTTACACAATTTAACGAGAAAAATAAAACGGAGAAGCTTCGCCGTTTCTGAAAGTTGACGAAATTACGTTAGAAAACTGATAGATCCGAAAGGTTCTGTGGTCGCCCTTAGAATATAAGTAATTGTTGATGAGGTAGTGCACCAAAACTTGTCATGCTACTCAACTGTACAAATAATTCGGGATCAGAACTTCAAAAAATTTGAGGTTTTGACCGCCAAGGCGCTTCAACAGGCGTAAGTAATAACGACGATCTATTGCGATTGTTAACCTCCCCCCTCCCCTATCATATTGATCAGTTACAGTTTCCTTCGACAAGGTAACCCCCATTTATCCATAATTTTGAAACGAGTAACTCTCGAGAAAAAGTCTACAGAATGATGCGGAGAAATTGCATTATATTTGTTCGGAAACAGAGTGAGCAGAATGGGAATCGAATCATGTACCCACCATCTGATGGATTTTCCAGCCACCCGATCCCAGCCAAATTTCTACGCCAAAGATACCTCGACTAATCAAAGCATAGGACTTTTTCATCCCCACTACCTACGAGTTCACTTCACATTTCACGTTTTGCGGCACTCAGCCAATCAGAGACGCCTTGCCACGGTTAGGTCTATCTCCAACGGCTCAAGCCACCAGATTCAATTGTCGAATGTTTCAGCCCAGCTGCTTTGTCAGGTTGCGGGTCAAACTCCCTCAATCTGCAACTACCAGGCAACCTGGATAGCAACCTTATTGGCAACCGTGGTCCAATTATCTTTTTTCCTAGGGTTTGAATACAAGCCTGAGCCAGTTTTTCAACCAACACAATTTTTCTGAGCGCCACATGACTCCCATGTAGGACTAAACTTCTTTCGGATCCCCCAACTGCCACCACTGAACCAAAAACCTTTCTTCAACAATAAGGTACCAAAATGAACTGCTGTCCAGTATTGATTAAAAATAAATCATGGACTCATTGGAGAACCGCTAGAAAAACGCTACGAGCTTATAAGTAAATATCATTCATGATTGTAATGCAAGCATGCATAATTTATTAATTGCCGTAAAAATGCTTGGTAAGAATTTATTACAGGCCTTCCTGGGATTTGATCGAGATCGTCTAACTGGCGCTAAACCATAGTAATAGAATAAACTAGTAAACCAGTGGTGCGTAGATAACACACAATACTTCCATATTTTGAAACGTAAAATTGGGACACAATTTGATCATATTTTGACTGCTTTTGAGGGTGTTTAGGTCAAAAATATCAAAAAACTCACTATGCAAATTTCAAAATTCGCCAAAAATGGGAAAACGTCACATTTTCGGAATATAAAAAATATCCACATATTCTACAAGGTAAAACAAAGATTTTGAGACCAAGAACGCTCAAATCGGTTCATTTTTGCGGCCGGAAAAAAATAAAATAGAAAACACTAAAAATGCAAATATCTCGGAAGTACTGTGCGTTATCCAAATTCCGATTAAACAGGGTGTTAGGTCTTGCCGAGACAAACATTTCAGTTCAAGAAATTTGGAAAAAGGTTGAGAAATGAGGGAGTTATGGCTATTTTTGTAAATGACCACAGACGGACAGACGGACAGACGGACAGACGGACAGACGGACTAACGGACACACGGACACACGGACACACAGACACTTGTTCAGGAAGTGATTCTGAGTAAATGTGTATAAGAAAAAGTTTTTTCTGAAGCTCCGTTCCGATTCTCGATTTCAGGACGATCACAATACTTCCATTTACTCTGTAAATATGGAAGTAAAAAAGAATAAATTTTTATTGCACATCCCTAATTTTTTAATGGACAAGCAATAGACTAAGAGCCCAGCCTGAAAATTGCTAACTCTTTCATCTGTAATTCAACTATCAGAATGGCCGAAATAGATTAATGAAAATTTAAAACCTAATAACCGTAGAATCAAAAGCGTTTCAAAAAAAAAAAAAATGTGGCCAGCATTTCAAGTGTGAAACTTACGGTTATCCGTCGGGCTGCAGTCCAATTGAACGTTCGGGGTCGTCAAAGAATAAGCGTTTCCGGTTTCATCAATTTGTAGCGAGTTATCATCCTAGAAGAAGAAGGATGATAATGAAAACGTTTCAACAGAAACTGAAAACATCCATGTGATTATCGAGTTGTTAGGCACCTGGTAAAAATCGTCGTCAAAATCCTCAAACAGTCCGTTATCTGGAGTAGCCATGCACTCTTGTTTCACCTGGAAAATCAGTTCCCCAATTAGCAACGCGCACACTTGGCCTCATAAACAATCAGGTCGAAAAAAGGCGAAATGGAGATAAACCTTGAGAAAATCGATTGGGCAGAATCTGTTGAATCTTTACTCACGTCAGATGGTGTGCTGGTCGGTGTAGCGCCAGTGGCGGCTGGGTCGGCAGATGATTGCTCGGTAGCTGATGAACCGCTTCCATCAGGGTTGGATGAGGATTGTGCCTGACCGACACTGCCGCCATCGCCAGCGCCATTGGTATCTCCGCCTCCAAACTGCGAAGGTAGAACAGGCGTCGTCGGAGGAGCCGGGCCCCCGCCATTGCCAGCCGAAGGAGTGGCGCTATCTCCTTTACCGCCTACGTTCTCGTCCGCTCTCCTTTTTTTCGCCGCAGCTTCAGTTCCACGAGGGAGGAGCTTGTTTCCTTGGCCGTCCTGGGAATAATAAAATCATTTTCGACACAAGCGCACCAAACGGTAGATTCATCGATATCGGAATTTTTTCGAGTCAAACCTGTTGGCCGCAGAGGCCGCGGACTTCCAGAGCTTCGGCAGCTTTCAAGAGAGAGGCAAGCTCGTCCTGCGTCACGTTCACCTCGCCCTTGTACATGAAATCGACCAGGGCTTGCACTTCCCAATATTTCATGTCTTTCATGAAAATGATTGGATGTTGACAGGGATTCTGGACGAGGAGCTTCTCGAAATAGGCGCTGCAAGCGCTCAACACAACTTTGTGGCATTTGACCATTCGCGATTCGCATGCTAGCGTAACGTCGACGAAATGTTCGTTCGTCAACAGCTTCGGGAACGCCGACTGCAAATTGCTCTGGTAGCTGTTCCACCGGACGCAAAATTGCTGCGGATCCTTAGGAGACGCCATCTCGGCGACGGTGACCCACCAAACAGCGTCTGTGGGCAAATCAAAAGTGGACGCGAACTTGTAAATAATCAAGAACTAATACTGTGGTTAGCATGTACCTATTCGATGAGAAATCCAACCGTGGCAGCCGTTTTCAGTAAAAAGTAAAAAAAGTAAAGTAAACCGCCGTTCCAGGCGTTGGCTTTTCGCCCGATAACCGAAGTTGTCCCGGGCGTGCCATGCCACCCTCAAGGAGAGGGTTGGAACTATTCAGGACAATGTCCTGACAGACATGTCATGTCGCTCTAGTTTCACAGCACCTATGTACTGTGACACACGGCTACTCACTGCCTCACCCCCTGGAGTGGAGAGGGACAGCCGTTTCAGTGCACGTCCGGACAAACGCGAAACACTTGCATAAAAGATCAGTTTGCGTCGATGGACAACCTGGCACGATTTGCGGTAGGTACAAGGTGCTGGTTTGTAAATGTCATCACCCCCGAGTACTCATAGTTTAAACTAAGGTGAATCTTGACAGAAGAAAGAATCATTTGAAATAGTCCAATAACTAGCCAACAATAATTTCATTATCATTGATGAAATTGCCACACACAAACTCAACTTTCTTATTCAACTAACAAACTCGATTCACAAACTCAATATTCAAACTTAACTTGCAAACTAAACTCTCAAACTCAACATTCAAACTGAACTATATAATATATAAACTCATACATACTCAACTTATAATTCAACCCGCAACCTCATCTTACAAAGTCGACCCACCAACTCAACTTTCTATCTCGACTCACAAACTCAACTCTCAAACCCAACTCTCACACTCAATTTACAAACTCAGCATTGAAACTCAACTACCACACTCAGCGCACAAACTCAACTCTCAAACTCGATTTACAAACCCAACTCTCAAACTCAACATTGAAACTCAACTTACAATTTGTAAGCAACAAACTCAACCTAAAACCTCAACTTTCACACTCAACTCTCAAACTCGACATTCGAAGTCAACTCTCACACTCAACTTCAACTTTTGAACTCAACTCTTAAACTCAACATTCGAAGTCGACTCAACTTCACTCAACTTCAACTCTCAACTCAACTTCAACTCTCAACTCAACTTCAACACTCAACTTCAACCTCTGAACTCAACTATCAAACTCGACATTCGAAGTCAACTCTCACACTCAATTTCAACTTTTGAACTCAACTCTCAAACTCGACATTCGAAGTCAACTATCACACTCAACTTCAACTTTTGAACTCAACTCTCAAACTCAACATTCGAAGTCAACTCTCACACTCAATTTCAACTTTTGAGCTCAACTCTTAAACTCGACATTCGAAGTCAACTCTCACACTCAATTTCAACTTTTGAACTCAACTCTCAAACTCAACATTCGAAGTCAACTATCACACTCAATTACAAACTCAGCATTGAAACTCAACTACCACACTCAGCGCACAAACTCAACTCTCAAACTCGATTTACAAACCCAACTCTCAAACTCAACATTGAAACTCAACTTACAATTTGTAAGCAACAAACTCAACCTACAACCTCAAATTTGAACTCAACTATCAAAGTCAACATTCGAAGTCAACTCTCACACTCAACTTCAGCTTTAGTACTCAACTCTCAAACTCAACATTCGAAGTCAACTCTCACACTCAATCTCAACTTTAGAACTCAACTCTCAAACTCAACATTCGAAGTCAACTCTCAGACTCAACTTCAACTTTTGAACTCAACTATCAAACTCAACATTCGAAGTCAATTCTCATACTCAGTCTCAACTTTTGAACTCAACTCTCAAACTCGACATTCGAAGTCAACTCTCACACTCAACTTCAACTTTTGAACTCAACTCTCAAAGTCAACATTCAAAGTCAACTCTCACACTCAATTTCAACGTTTGAACTCAACTCTCAAACTCAACATTCGAAGTCAACTCTCACACTCAATTTCAACTTTTGAACTCAACTCTCAAAGTCAACATTCAAAGTCAACTCTCACACTCAACTTCAACTTTTGAACTCAACTCTCAAACTCAACATTCAACGTCAACTCTCACACTCAACTTCAACTTTTGAACTCAACTCTCAAACTCGACATTCGAAGTCAACTCTCACACTCAATTTCAACTTTTGAACTCAACTCTCAAAGTCAACATTCGACGTCAACTCTCACACTCAATTTCAACTTTTGAACTCAACTCTTGAACTCGACATTCGAAGTCAACTCTCACACTCAATTTCAACTTTTGAACTCAACTCTCAAACTCAACATTCGAAGTCAACTCTCACACTCAATTTCAACTTTTGAACTCGACATTCGAAGTCAACTCTCACACTCAATTTCAACTTTTGAACTCAACTCTCAAACTCAACATTCGAAGTCAACTCTCACACTCAATTTCAACTTTTGAACTCAACTCTCAAACTCAACATTCGACGTCAACTCTCACACTCAATTTCAACTTTTGAACTCAACTCTCAAACTCAACATTCACACTCGACCCACAAGCTCAATATTCAAACTCCACATTTACACTCTACTCTCGAATTCAACCCACAAACTCAACATTCGAAGTCAACTCTCTGACTCAACTTACAACTTCAACGTTCAAACTCAAGCTTTAATGTCCAGTTTGTGGGTAGGGTTCGAGAGTTGGGTTTGTGGGTTGAGTTGGTAAGTTGTGTGTGCCAGGTAAGTTTGTGGGTTGGGTTTAAATGTTGAGTTGGTGAGTTGAGTTTGTATGTTGAATTTGTGGGTTGTACTTTCAAGTTGAGTGAGACAGTTGAGTACAAAAGTTGAGTTTGAATGTTGCGTTAGTTGAATTTGAACGTTGTGCTTGTGACACATATTGGGAAAACTGATATTCAAGTCGAGTTGGTAGGGATGCTCTTGTCATTAGCGGGCCTTGTTGTCCAAAATGCGTGATTTTTTTTTCATTTTTGCAACCTATTTGTTTTACGATGGGGAAGTCCCTGAAGCGTACGTGGTTTTTATGGCCTATGCCTTATTCGATTTTGACATTGTGAGGCTCGTACCTCCCCAATACAATCTCCTAATTTTTCCTGATACAGGTACAAGCTGGTAGTTAAAGGTAATTTCGCCTTCAGAGCTTGCATATTAATCAAATTAAGAACGATTGCGATTGAAAATAAATGTATAACCACTTTCCACCGATTCAGATAGAGAATTATCCCCCCCCCCCTCCTACTTATGTGATAAATTAATGATGATAATGGGGGTGATAAGCACCTGGGCTGGGGGCTGAACTTTTATAGAATAATTAGACTGGCGATTGCGTCGTTTTCCGTATGTTGGAGGCGTTTTGAGGGTGAGAGTGATGGCACTCTCTCTAGTGTTTTATTATGGAAGGTACCCGAGCAAATAAAACACTAGAGAGTACGTCGTGCCATCACTCTCACCCTCAAAACGCCTCCAAAATAATTAGACGATAATCGTTCCCCGATAAGGAACAACTGTCGTCATCAAAATGCGCAAACGAAAATCGTACAATTGTCAACCCTTAACGAATTTCTAAAAATACAACGATGGCATCACAAACGCATTCAACTGGATCATGCAGAATTCAACATAAACGTCTTTACGGCCTGTAGAGCTCAATCGGGTATCTGGTATCCACGATACACAACCGTAATAAAGCTTAAAACTGTAAACTGCCTCTAATTTTGTAGAACGTAGCAGGCATTGTCAAATTTCAGTGCCTACCCCTCGGGAATTCGAGGAAGCTCGATGATACGACTGTGTATTACACAGTAGCAGGGTACCTCCCGACAGTCCAGATAAACAAAATCAAGTACGTGGGTTTCTGTAGGACCACGCAGAACAAGCAATTTCACTACACAGGTCAAAGTTGATCAGAAGAATTTAGTAAAATCGAAGAAACCACGAAGATTTGATTCTATTTTAGCGAGAATTGACGAAGATTTACAATAACTAGTAGCCTTCAACTAATAGACATCAATAACTAAAGATGGCGACAACCTTTAGCTCTCAAATTCACCCCGGAATTTGTTAAACAATATCGAGCACCGTTCCGGCAAAAATATCAAAAGCCGAACTTACCCTTCTCTCGGACGGCCCAAGTTCACATTCGCGATTCCGACTCCGTTAGATTCGTCCGGTTAATTGTTCGCGGACCACCATTCGTAAAATATCGGATGAGTCAAACTTTCACGGAAAAATAAACCACAACTTCGCTTCACCACATAAGCCCAACCTCAGCCCCCTAGTCGAGTTTTCACCACCCCAACCAGCAGCCGACCCAAGCAAGTCCAAGGCAACAGAAGCGTCAGATCAGGGAGCACTAGAAGTTTTCGAGCCGAGGAGTTGAGTCGGTCGGCGCCCGGTAGGCGGAGCTAGAGAAAGTGACGCCGCGGTTGACAACGATGATTCCATTTCTCGCCGCTAGTCGTGCCATCAGCGCTGTAACCGTTTTCCCATTGATTTTAGCGGCCTAAAATCGGATTTTGTACTTTTCGTTGTTTCCACCTTTTGTATTCCCTTATCTTTCAACATTTTTACTGATGTGTGGAAATGAAAGTAAATCTTTATAGCGATTTTGTCCCTGCGATGGCTTAATGCAAGGTGACCTGCCTTCTCGAAGAGTACATTTTTCAAACCGCTGCGATCGTTTTCAAGATGGCAGTGGGACCAGCTTCACGTTTTCCTTTGCCGTTTGCACTTTGCCAACCGATTCTTTACAGACGCTCTCGATAACGCATTAACACCAAAATTAACAATCACCGAGTTAAAATGTAAGTATTTTTCGTCGCCCTCAGGATGAAAACTGTATTGGAATAGTAACAGACTAATTCATTTCATTTAGGCTTCATTCAATTTTTCATTTTAAATCACTTTTATTGATTTAAGTAGTTACATGCCTGAAAAGAAAAAACTGCTTTTCGTCCAATGACCAAAGTTGTCCCGGGCGCGCCCTGCCGCACTTATGGAGAGGGTCGGAACCAGTACTGACATGTAGGTACTGTGATTCCCAGCTACTCATTTCCTTACCCCCTTGAGTTATATGTAGTCAGCTGATCAGGGATAGGGTCAAAACTAAACGCTGTCTCCTTCGCCGCGAAATTATTAGTATTTTTCCCCCACCAAACCAACTTTACTGGACTAGGAAAGGATTTAGCAGAACTACAGGTGGCAGGTACCTAATGGGTACTTAGTACCTACAGGATACGTATTTCTGAAAAATACGGAGTTTATGCAGTTTCCAGGCAACGTACCAAAATTACCTACTTCAATACTTCGCTTAGCCCGTACTATTTATCAAGATGCGTCATTTTTACTAAGCTGTAGTACCATGAAAATAGGTAAAAATAGCCGAAGGTAGGATGTAATCAAGGTGAATAATTAATGATCATAAAAATTATATATTTATGTTGGTAGGTAGGCCGTTGTTGAACATTTTAATACAATGTATCTATATATATCATTTAAAACTAGACAAATAGGTAGTTACAATACAAGTGCAGGAATGTCAACCTGCGTACAATGGGTCGTATTTTCAATAGAAAAGAAGCAGTCTTTTTCATAATCGTTCTACAATTATTGCAGTCTATTTTCAACATGATGTTTAGGTACTTGGATGGCCTGACATCTGGAATATTGAAATCAATTCAAGAGCAGTACCAAGGTCCTAAACTCTAGAGATACATCACCAAATTCTCGCATGCACTCTCGATTGATTCTGAGGAAATTAAAAAAAATTAGGTCAGCTTTCAGTACAGAGGGCCATCTGAGAGAACAATACCCCCTCGTATGAGACGCCATTGATGTCCATTTTGACGATCATTGAACCGTTCCCTTCTGTTGTATTTCCTGAAAAAATGTTGTAAAAAATCCAGAGTTACTCCCGCCATTGATAATACGAATTATGCGATAAATGCGACAATATGATGATAAACCTGCCAAGTCCAACTATTTGAACTTTATTTTCTGTGATACCCAGACAAATAATGTACCCATGTCACTGATCTACTTAGCATCGTTTTTAATTTATTGGTATGTATCTATCGATAATCAGGGCCAACCAACCTCTACTGATGATTCTCATGTGGACCCCACCAGCTGCCTTCATTTCAAAAGCTTCGTACCCCGTCTGAGTGCCTTGATCCCGTTCATCCTTCAACGGCGGAGACGTAGACAGGTCGAGCGGCCCTTCCATAAAGCTGCCGTTCATGAGCCCGTGATGAGCTGGCAGCTTCCACAGGTAAGGATTTTGGGAGTCCGAAGTCGTCGACGTCGGACGCGAGAATGGAGAAAATGGCGAATGGTCAAAATTGATCGGTTCTTCTTTGATGGGCGTTGAGGCGACGGAATTGCAATTGCTTTTCGCTGAATTCGGCGTCGAAACTGGCGAATTGCCTCCGAGCGAAGTCTGCGTTTGCCCTGCAATGAAAACTGCGATGAGCTCAAAGCACCGACTTGGCTTGTCTTTTAGAAGCCCCAAACTTCCATAAAATTTTGATTAGGTTTGTTTGTGAAACACTATTTGCTTATGCGCCATTGATCAAAAGGAACTTATTGGTGAGACGAAGTTTCATGCACGACATACCGTCTTTGTTTGATGTTAATGTTGTTTGACTGGAAAGAGGAGAGATCGGCGCATGCGTTTGTATAGAGGACATCTCGCGAGCCCAATGGTAAGGATCCGCAATGTGCCTCAATGGCTTTGGCGTGTAAACCGAAATCTTCGGACTGGCATTAGCTTTGGTACTGGTTCCGTTGGTATTCTTGGTATTGGATGCTGGAGACGCACTTTCGCCATGTTGGTCACTGGGTTTCGTCCTGAACGTGGTTTCTATAGCTTTTTGAAGCTCTTCCATCGTGCTGAACCCCTTTTTGGCACACTCAAAGGCGAACAGGTATTTGGTGTAGCTAAAATGAAAGTAGAATTAGAACAACATGAAATAGGGACCTACGTACGTAAGTTGGTAAGAGGTGTTAGGAGGATGGGTCATCATTAACCCCTATCTAGATTAACCCCTATGTAGATAAGGCACGAAGCCCATTTGCGAATGGATGCAACCCAAGGAACCGGTCCAAGACCGGATGAGCGGTATGGGGTTCCTGATCCCACCGCAAATAAGGCTAACGACCTCCGCCCTCAAAATGAGGATAAGCTCTTACTGTGTCCTTAATGTGTAAGCAGCCGAAGTACATGACGCTGGTACGTCCAAATCTATGGTCACTTGACGCCATAATTTCTTTCTGATGACATTGACTAGACCGCCTCGGGAAATCACAGCATTGTAAAACGTGCACAAATTCAACGAGGATTTGTTCACTGTTGGAATACGGCGCACTGGTGTTCCTGCAAAAGTCAGTAACTCGATGGAGAAATCCGCAAATTCGAGCGGAGTGGGGGAGGTGAGCAAAAAATGGTGACCAATTAAATCCGAGAGAAATAAGAAAACTGAGATAGAGCACAAATATTATCACTCCGGCAGGAATCGAACCCGCCGGCTTTTAATCTCACGACACTTTGATGCGTTGAAGCAACAGCCTCCCAGACAGGAACACTACTCGATAGAGAAATAATAAACTGTACCTATTTTAATGAAAACTTATCAGATATACATCATGAGGTTGAATTGAGATCCATAAATACTAACCTCTCTTTTCCATAAATTGGAATAACTCTTGTAAAAACGTCATCGTTTCTGCATCATCTTTCCAGGTAAGAAGTTGCTGAAATATTACAAACCAGTCCATGAAGAAAATGTTTACGGATTCTTGGCTAGAATGTGCCAACCTACTGCATAAAATTATGGATCACCCACTCAAGAACCATAATATGGTTCATAAAATATCATTTTAAGCCCAATTTCCGAAAATCTGGTTGGTGCACAGGTAGCCAAGTAAAATTGCGAAGACACGAACATGATCCAGTAAATTTGGCCAACTTACTTCTATCAAGGCGTGTGTGATTTTATGCTCGCTGTTGAGACAGGAAGGCAACATATCTTGGAGGAGAGAGGGCAATGTCTCCTCTGTTGGCGGGCTCATCGTTGCTTCCATCGGTTCTGGAACTCGATGATCGTCCTGTGGTTGGAAATTGTAAAAACTATAATTTTGTACTTACCCGACTATATTTCACTAGGTACTCCTCACAAAACCAGTACCTACTTCGCATATTTTGCTATGAGGATTTTTTGAACAAAATTTGTAAAAAACTAGTTAGGTAATAGTTAATATTCTTTCAAGTGAAGAGGCAACTAAAATCGAAAATTTCAAAAATATGCAACAATCAATATCATCAATCAATCATCAATATCAACTCAATCAACAATTTCAAATAAAATCAAACTGTCAAATGCAAAGTTTAAAATCAAACTGTCAAATTAAAATTTTGAATTTTACCGGAATAGGAAACGCCACGTATTCACGTAAAACAAAGATTCCAAGACCAAAAACGCTTAATTCGGTTTATTTTTGAGGTCAGAAAAAATTAAAACAGGCGAAAAAAATTTCTGAGAAATTTTCTATTTTGTTAAACAGGAAAGTGCATAAAACCGTTTTCAATTAAATGCCTTGGTAGCGTGGAGCCGGTATGTGAATCCAGCTTCACTGTCAGGTCAGACTGTCACCCCCGACGCCTTGCAAAAATCTTCCCAAAAATTTATTTAGTCGCCGGGTAAAATAAAAAATTTTCATTTATTTTTTTATAAAAATAATTTGATAATAAATTTATAAATAATAATAAAATAAAATTTGTGATAAGTTTTTAATATAAATAGAAAAAAATTAGAGAAATTATTTCCAGAAAATTTCTGGCAATTTTTAATTATTTAAATTATCAAATTATTTGATGATGTGCGTCTATGCAATCCGTTGGGAAGAATTTTTTTGTTCAAAAAATTAAAACAGGCGAGTACTTACAGTTTTGCCGGAACATTTGACGCTTTGAGAGGGAGGCTGTTGGAGATTCGCTTCTAACGCCATGACTAGAGCACACCGAGACTGAAAAATTAAAATAAGCGTTCCACTCAAATTAGTTGATCCGTTCTGTTCAACACCTTCGGTTCGACTGGCCAACGCTTAGCGAAATACATTAACTTGAAGGCGTTTGTGTGCGTGTGGTGGTGAGGATTCGTACCTACCTACCCTTCACGAGGAAAGACAAAAAAGTTAAACCTTTCAAATGCGACGTCAGCCGAACTGAGTCCTCATCAATAAAAGCAGCAAAACGAGCCCCGCGTGCTTATAGGTCCTACTATTTCGGATTTAGAAAGGTCCTTTCCAGGTCATAAAAGGAACATCGGACACTGGGCGTATGAGTCTCAAAAATCGACAAGTGATTGCCAGACAGACTTCGCTTTGAAACGAGAATGGAATCTAGCCCTTGGGAAAGGGGGTTAGGGGTTTGCCTTCTACCTAGCCAAACAGAAAGACAGCATTAGACCTTTTTGGGTTCAATGACATCTCGAGGATTGATATTTCTTCTAATTGGCACAGAGAGCAGGTATAATACGATTTCTAGCAAGAGGGATTGTGAAATGAGCTACGGGTAAATACGCTCGAATGAGTGGGTTACCTACCAACAGACAGGAAATATAATACGTATACCTATTTATGAAAAGTAATATGAAGAAATCTGCTTTAAATTAGATTATAACTTCTACAATAAATTGTCACGCATATTATATATGCGTAACATAATATGTAAACATAAAATCGGACCCTTAACACTTAATTTTTGTGTTTAATATAAAAATACTAAAAAAGCAACTTACCGTTAAGATACATGCATACCTACTCGAAAAACCTTTTAGAAGATCGGAAATTAAGCCGCCATTCGCTTGGAGCCCAAAAAATGTGAAGAAATACTCCCTTCCTGCCAAGTTAAAATCAAAATAAATTATCTGGGTGATTTAGAAAAAAAAAAACTGTGAAACCCGAAATTTGGAATTTTTAAAAACGTGGGGGCCGCCGTCGATGTCGAAACTTTGCAGGATTGTACATGTGTTGCTCCCTCTAGTTACTTTCCACGGCCCACAAAAAACAATAATTGGTTCAATTATTGAACTGCCTTCTTACCCTCAGTACTCCCGAAATATTGGCGACTCTAGCATTTTCTATTACTTTAATTACAGGCCAAAAAACGAGCACCTTGCAGAATACGTGTATATTTTTTCTATTCCAGGCGATTTTCTTGTTTCAATTCTAAACAATCGTCAAAATGACGCATTTTCTAAATTCTTATCTTGGATTCTTTATCATTTGACTAAATGACACATTTTCCTTCAGTTGGCCTTCCAATGACGGCAGTGCGGAAGCCTTGATTTTTATGTCGAAATAAAGCGGAACATGGTTTACGATTTTCCTCCCGTTCCAGAAGCTCATGCAGTCGGTATGCCAGGAACTAAACATTTTTGATTTTTTAAAATTTGCCCAGGATGTTGGGTACTTTCTGATCGCTCTAGAACTTTCGCCCAGTTAGCCATCATCAAGAAGAGATAACTCCGTCTTTTTCATATGAAAGGTGGTATCGAAGGTAGCAACGGTCGTTTTAACAAATGCCCACCTGTAGCCAAATGGTGATTCCTCAGGAGGAAGGGAAAGTAAATAATATTTACACCTGATTTTGTACATTCTGATAGGAATGAAGGATATTAAAGGCCAGTTTTTTCTTTTAGGTTAGCAGTTTTAATTCAAGGCAAATAACATAGATGCCACTCAAGTAATAGAAATAAAAATACCCTCATACAACAAAGTAATAGTTACAATTGGGAGACAACTAAGAAATTCGACAACTTCAATTGAGGCGTTGATAGCCAGAGTGGACCATTCCACAAACTGTCCAAAAATGAGTTATACAGTGCAAAGGGTCTGTGGTTGCTCTATCTATCGAATTATTATTAAAATTTGACTCGTTCTCGAATGTGCTAAGAGAGAGCGCAACTTTTCAAATGGTCCGTCTGCAAATTGGCCGCCGATTTTGATGGCCAGAGTGGACTTTGTGGCTTGTAGAAATGTCCCTATGGTTCATGAGTCATCTGTTCACCCAAGAATGCTTGTATTTTTTTCTTCAAAACACCATAACAAGGCCCTTAATCAATTACATGAAATTAGTCGAAATTTTCAAATGCAATTTTCTCAGTTCAACACCTGTGTGGAATGGTCCACTCTGGCTATCAACGCCTCAATTAGAACTCACATTATAAAGTGCTATACTTAGACGTATTATAATATGAAATTGCGGCAATTCGGTGAAATTATTCTCTTAATTAGTGAACCTAGTTTTCGTTGCGCTAAGCACGTGTGTAACCTTTACTTTTCCGAGAACAAATTTTCTGTCAAATCGCGAATCTCTTCCAACGTCTAACACTTGTTCAAATGAATTGGTACTTGAAGCAAATAATAATCATGTATTTAAAACACTTCTTCCTGGTGTTAGCGTAGAATCATGTTCATGTAGGCATAGGATTAAAAATTCCACCGAATAATGCGCATTTTGAGTTATCGTGCACTAATTGCCGTAGAAGGCTGCTGCAGTTGTTCGTCAGATCCATCGTCGTCGCTTGAGCTGAAATCGTCGTCCATGATGGTTTTCTTCTTCTTTTTCTTGACGACCGGAGCAGCTTCGGACGATTTTCTCTTGACAGCAGTATCCACAGTAGCCTTGAACCCCTGTTCGACAGAATCGGCGAGTTTCTCGGACAGATCCGACCGTTCCGCGTCGTACGCCTCGTCCTTGAACTCGTGTTTCGGCTCTTGCGCGAGTTTCTCCAGTTTTTTCTTCTTCTTCTCCTCGAGCTCTTTCTCGCGATCACTCTGTTGGGAGATCCATTTTTTGAGCCGTTGCTCTTCGTTGATGTCTCGCAGGCGACGGCCGCTCAGGTCTCGGCAAGCTTCGCGATTTGTCGTCTTCTCAATTTGGGCTCCAATGGCTCGCAACATTGACCCGAAACCGCCTTTGCCTCCGCGCAGACGGGGGACAACTTCGACGACATGCCCGAGATCTGACGATTCGGTGACAAGTCGACCGTTGCTTTTCAAGAAATATGATCCATCGTGAAGCCCAGTCTGCTCCCGAACGATAGCATCAATTGCTCCCAAATCATTGATTGAGACGAAACATGATGTCCTCGAGGACTCAGAGACAGGGTCAAATAGTAGCAGAAACATACTGTTGTTAGTACCGACGAAACTGTTTGTTTTGTTTTGTTAGTACGAACCGTCGAAACTGGGATTGCAAAGTTGTCGAACGAGGGTGAAAACTGAGACGATGTTCAAGTTCAGAGGCGATTTCAGGAAGCTGTTTTCAACTTTTACTGACGCTTATGAACAATTACGTGAGAGCGGGTAAGGGCAAATTATGATTACTTGCAGGGAATATTAAAATTTCGTTCGCAAAAATCTTCGGATTCACACCACGAAACCACAATGCAATGTAAGGTAAATAAATAAGAAACAGATAACAGATGATTGAGTGTGAAGTACGAGCTTACTATCGATATCCAATGGATAATATCGATAGATTGTGCACACCGCTGAAGTTGAGCTCTTGTGAACCCCCTTTAGATAGTATCGGAAACCGATACTATCGATATCAAGTCAGCACATGAGTGGGACAAAGAAAGGGAGGAATGAAATCATTGTAGTTGTTGTTGTGATAGAATTTGTCATGTCATATGTAGCAGCCCTTAGAGTACCTTCTAGCCCATGGAGATTTGATCAATGAAAAATGAAGGAAGTAACCAATCGATCAGCATTTCAACTTGCTAAATCGACCAATAAGAGGCTTAATTTTACCATAAAGAACAAATTTTCCTCAATCGGAGATAAATTGGCGCTCGAAGCTCAAACGGTAGCGTTACTCCATGGTATCTGAGCACAGTAGCACAACAAAAATAGCGTTGCGGAAGCTCCCCAGAAGTCAAAAGACCTGTCAATGTTTTGGGCCAAGGACCATGGTTTAGAACTAGAAATGTAGGTATACCTAATTTTTGATACAGGCCACGATCTCACTACTATCTCACCAACGCTTACCGAAACGTTGTAATACTCTTGTTAACACTCAGAATTTATTTGGCATTTCCCTTCCGAATTTTAAATGCGCTCGTTAAATGGATCATGGATAAACAATACTCCAAACTGCTACCCGATGGTTACGCTGCGTTCGAAAATCAAGTCGCTGGTCACAATTCGAAAGACGGCAGGAGTCCAACTGGTGAGTTTGATCACCCAAGAGCCAAATTTGATGGCCATTTGTGTAAAATAGTTACCTGCACATTCTTAACTGAGTACCACTCATCGAAAAATTGTGCAAGACCCATGTCATTTTGACACAAGCCTAACATGAGCGTCCCTGGGAATTATCATTTTCCCGCTTCATGTTCGGGTTCAGAATACTTTGAAATTCCTATATGCTGGGGTGATCCCAATTTCCAGCTGAAAATGGGCATGTGGCGGCTACTGGGAGGAGCACAGGCGCATCCGCACCCCCAAGTCAAAATGAAAAAGAAAAAAAAAGATTCTCAATAATTTTATAGTTTTTGAAACAGCCACCAACTCAATAATCAATTTTTTACTGAAAACAAAAACAAAATCGTAGTTGGAACGAAGCCTGGGCGGGATAAAGGAAGGAATGGAAAGGGCCAAGAAGAAAGACGGGGGTGTGGTGAGGGAGGACCGGAGTGAGTGCAACGCCAAATTGTGCTAGCGAATACGTTAGTAGTCCATCGTAAGGATAGCGTTTGTTTTGAAGTGGTAGTGAGCCATCAGAATGCTTACAACGCTATTCTGGGTGCACTGCACCCGGTTGAAATTCGTAGAAATGGATCAATCCTATCACCTTATCAGTTCATATCCCGCCTCTAGCCTACCCACTGAAATGTTGTTTTTCTTTGTAGGGGCCGCTCCGCTGTTATAGCGTTAATAATTCGTTTTGGTTGCTGTTAACAAACAATTTTTAAACCGAATTGTCCAGGTATACTCAAGAGCTCAGATGGCTACGTACTCAAACCGATAACAAAACAGCCGCAGAGCGACACTGAGATTGGTTTCTACGAGAGTATTACGAGCAATGAGAAGTTTATATGTTTTCGTGATTTCGTACCTGCATACAAGGGGACGACAATCCTCAATATCCAAGGGCTCGGTGCGTAGGGTATTGGGCTGCCAGCTCGTGTTATTGTGAATTAGTTGGTACAAGAAAGTTCTTGGCTTCATATCTGTACCTATTGCAGAGATAAATTTCTTGAAATTGCAAGACATCACAAAAGGATACATCAAACCATGTGTTATGGACGTGAAGATTGGCAGTCAAACTTGGGATCCGAATGCAACAGCAAGCAAACGAAAAGCTGAAGAAGTAGGTTACCTAAATTTTGGGAAGAGCGTACCTACCTACATGAGTATTACCTATCTATTTTGTAAAAAAATTTTCCTATGCTTATGTATCAAATGTTTGTAGGTAAACTAGGCACCCCCTTGGTTAAAGAAAACAAAAATATCTTCTCAACTATTTATTCCAGGAAAAGTATCGCGTTTCCAAAAAAGAGTTTGGATTTTGCATTCCTGGTTACCAAGTTCACTGTCTATCCGATGGCTCGTTCAAGAAGATGGGCAAAGAAGAAGGAAGAACTCTCGATAAGCATTCATTGCCTCTTGGTGAGCAGTTTGAGAATTTTAAAACATGTTTGCGCTGAACAAATGGGCTTGGGTCTCCCGTTACATGGCCTCGGACGAGGGCCCGATAGGAAGTGGAAGATGAAGCCTATGAAACAAGTATGAAGCTGCTAAATTTTATCTGACCGATCTCCATAACAGCGAACTTGACATTTCCCCTTTTTCAGCGTTGAAAAAATTCTTCAACACCGATTTCGCTCGCTCGGGAGAACTGATCGATCTATTCCTGGAACGTTTGGGTGCAATACTGAACATGTGGCTCAAGCAGACCGTCGTTCACATCTACTCGAGCTCTCTGCTCTTTGCATACGATGCGCACCACCTGGAACTCTCAATTACGACAAAGGTCATTGGCAACATTCGGAGTTGCATCAACGTTATGATGATCGATTTCGCGCATGTCGTTCCTGCCAACAACACGTTAGATTCCAATTATATAGCTGGACTGAAAAATTTGATCAAATTGCTAGAAGATATCAGGAGTGGAAAATAAATCGGATACGGTCTAATCAAAGTTCTTGTTAAGGTTATAATTGTACGAACCGTTCCGTAACCTATTCTTGCCTTCAATGTAATATTTCTAGTTGTTACACGTTTTTTAGATTTAGATCTGTTCCATCAAGTGTACCACAGTCAGGCCCGCCCAATTGGTAAAAGGGCATTGAATTGTTATTCTCAACCCAAACCCCACAGCTCATGCGCGAGTCGAGCGCGAAAGGTGGGCGGTTTGCTGACCATCCTTTTATTGCCCATTCCTGGTAGGATATCATGCATGGTACACGTCACTGTTCACTGTCGTACGTAAGATCATTTTTGTTTTCACCTGCTGGGTGGCAGGAATGAACGTGGGAACTACCGCGTCTCAATAATAACTTTGGAAACTTTAAAATGAAAATCCACTCTTCCACCATGATTTGTTGGTTTGATTCGGCCACAAAATCGAAAATTGGCAAAACTATCACCAGTATACTTACTTAATCCTTTCTGATGTATAGTAAAGAACTAACGCAATAACGCTTTCCAGTTACCAGAGTAGAAGTACGAGATTCACACATTGGACTGACCTAGGTTCCATCAGAGTTTAATTTTGTAAGAACCTGTAATGAATGCAATAAATGATAGGTATCTATACTAACATCCGGCTATCTGAATTTTCATTACCCGTAAAAAGACCAAAAGTGCTACAAAAATAATAAATAAGCTAATCCACCATTTTACCGCAAGGTTATAAGCACCAGCTTACCATCGATCACGTCTGGTGTCCCATCCTGGCCCGATAAATGTAACTTCAATTTTATCGCTGAAACTAAGATTTTAGGTGTTATTCGTTAGAAACTATAGTTATACTGACAAATTGGCAATTAATACACATACATTTCTCACATGGGTTGGCTCTTCATTCTGTGAAGCGATGAGTTCATAACGGCATTCAAATGTGTTGCACTCGCACTAGATCAAAGATCAAACTTCGATCAAACGAGTTCGTGAACTTCGGTTGAGCTGCCAGGATTGCCGCTTGGGTGCGCACCGGTAGGCAAGGAACAAGTAATGAAAATTCCTTCTTCTTCTTCCTCTTTCTTGCCCTGGCAGTTTAGCCAATTTCTGCTTAGCATGAAAATTCCCGTTCCTCTAATTTCATTGGCAACATTGAGCACTGGAGGATTGCAAAATGGCGTCAGAACTTTGGAGTCGTCAACACTAATCGGATAATCGTCAATCCGATCGGGCTCTCCCAGTGCTGTGTTTGGTGTTCGGTGTTGGTGTAGTAACAATTTTATCATTGAGCTCATCGTGCGAAAACAGTGCAGTTTTCGTTTACTTAATTACGTGCTTAAAGTGTGCAAAAGTCGGGATCGAAGCTGAACGGCTGCGAATTACCATGGGCGATTGAACTTTCCGATTTCAATAATGTGATCCCTTCGCTTGTGCCTGGCGATAGTCCGTCAATCGGAGTCTTTTTTTACCGCCCGTGTTCCCAATAAAGTGAACGATGCTACGATTCCTCAGTCGTAAAAATCGCAGAGACGGTCCGAAAAACGCGAAAGACACGCAGAAGAAAGATTTGCACCGAATATTGACGAATAAAAATTGCGTCCAATGTCGGGTTCTGATGCTGGACGGGACGGATCTTTCGATTGACTTATCGGTAAGTGATCGGACGACTGCTCTACTTTTACTAAAACCAGTATTTTTCGAGCTGCGTGCTCGATTTATTTCTAGATCTATTTCACTACTCTCCTGTCATTGTCTTTCTAGAAAAAGGCGATCGGTAGCGATCTATACGAACAGGTGTTTTATTCGCTGGATCTCATCGAAAAAGATTATTTCGGCTTGCAGTTCACCGACGCCAACAATGTACAGGTAGGTTCAGCCTTTATTTATCTCTCCTTTTTTTTATCTCTGCTGTCCCCGGAGAAAAAACTGCTCCTATCGTCTGGTGCCGTTCTGCATCGTAGCTTGAGGGTGAGACATTTTTTGACGAAGTTGTCACATAATGTTATTATCATTGTCCCAAGCGCTTTCGCCGCTTACAGGAAAATCCAGGGTGGTGGTGACATTGGGAAATCAAATACTTGAGTCATTTTGTTTCCTGCAGATTAGGTGGGGACGTTTGTGGTTGAAATTCGGTCGAGTTTTGTTCATTTGTTAGTTGTCCGCGTATCTTGACGCTGTTATAAGACTACTCTGCTAAGATCCTCGATGTTGCTGTCACCCAGAAGTCATTTTTAACAACTAATTTAACGAAAACTGGATCTGGAAAACATACTCTGCATACAGAAATGATCCTGTTGAAGTGCGATCACAGAATAAAGGTCTCACAAAAGTCCGGGAAAGTCGTAGAAAATTGCAAATTTTTTTGTCATGTACCTACTCAAAAAATATTTTTTTTTATTTTAAAACGTTTTTCTAAAGGTCAAAAAAAATTTTTTAGGTCAAAAATTAGACGTTAAACCAGTTTTCGGCCACTAAAATCCAACCAATTTTTACTTACAGGGAGTGAAAACGGTGTAGAAACCTTCAAAGAATCCGACAAGCTCAAAAAATTCAAAATCGGTTCAGTAGGACTCCCTTAAATTGGCAAAAAACGTGAAAAAGGAGAAATCGCATTAAGAAATCCGAGCCAATCCGATTAAAAAACAAAATTTTCAAGAAAATTCGGAAAGAAACCCCTATTCTATGGTAAATCAAGCGAGAAACTACTGCAGGCTATGCCTTATTTATAATAGGTTCGATCAATTTGGCCCTTATCATTGCAATTCATGTCATCCCTGGTATTTTGGCTTTTGGAAATTAGCCTAATTGAAGAACTAAATCCTCTCTATGTGAACCTAAGGGTCCACCCAATTACACCTTATTTCAAGCAATTACACAATTTTTTGCAGTTAAACAGAACCGAAAACCGATTAAATTTAAACAGATATGTGCAGCAAGACTGGCCAACTGTAATAATGATGTTTTTTGTTGAAAAAGTTCCAAAAGGTTCAGTGCTCAGTATCTACCTACAACTTTTTTCTGTATTATGCCCTACATTCCTTTCGATCTTTCTGCATCGACATTTCCATGGAAAACTCCGTAGAACACTGAGTTGACCCAGTTTACTGAATTCGGGGTCATAAACCATGGTAATTTCGCCGGTTGTTAGCCCGATTGCGTGTTAATGGCCTGACCAGGAAGGTGTTCGCCTCGAGGCGCGCTCCATTTCCGTTAAAATTCCCACAGGCCGTTCAACTGGTCATAAAAAAGAGGAAGTACCCATTATAGCCATTAACTATCTTTGCAAACTGCTAGTCTGACAAAGCGTAGACGTATCTCGAGCCCGTTGAGAAAAGGCGTATGTTTCTCCAACTCGACAAAACCTTTGGATAGATCAATTTTTTGGTTTGTACTTCCATATTTACGAAGTTTCTATTTCTTTCTCGGTCCTTAAGGAAAAAGGGAGGGTACAGTTAGTAGTCAGGTCGAGCATTTGAATTGGAGTTGTTCGAACGTTCGAGCGGAAAAAATACTTTCACAATCCACAGATGGCTCAATTTTTTTTTTTTCAAATTTTACGAGCGAGTTTAACAGTCTTTTCTTTTTATTGATGTATTTCTCGTCATTTAATTCGAACGATTCTTGTTGTAGCACTGGCTGGACCCGACCAAAGCGGTCAAAAAGCAAGTTAAAAGTAAGTACGAGTTCACTTTAATGATATCGAGTTCAATGATTTGATTCGATTCAATTTATTGTTGATGTTTGAATTTGATTTCAGTCGGGCCACCTTACACACTTCGGCTTCGAGTGAAATTCTATTCTTCCGAACCGAACAGTTTGCGCGAGGAGCTCACGCGTTATCAGTTTTTCCTGCAGCTCAAACTTGACTTGCTCGAAGGGAAATTGGAATGTCCGGATAATGTGGCGGTTGAGCTCTCGGCATTGGCTCTTCAATGTGAGTCGAATATATTATTTCAAATGAAACTCTTGATGAATATAATGATGACGTCATATAATAACCTCGTAGCTAGAATTTTGGCCATTTTTTAAAATTGCATTTCTTTAATGAAATCCTCGTATCTCATTGGCCGGTATTCGAATTTTGGCGGAAAATACATTCTCTAGCGCCCTTTTAGTGAACCTCGTATTTCGGTCAAGGAGGCCCTGTTTCACTGATATCAGTTTTTTGTCTCTCCTGAAAAGTTAGGGTTTTTCTGACATATGAGGCTATCATATTAGTGTTATCTGTGTGTGTTGTTGCGTGTTTGTTGTGTTGTGTGTGGGTGTGTTGTGTTGTATTATTATGGTTATCATATGAAGGGTGCCAGTGGCAAAACGACCTAAGTGCCCAAGCAAGAATTTTTCAGGAGAGAAGAAAATGTTTACAATATTCGAACAAGGCGCAGAAAAAACAGGATTATCAACTTGCATTACTGGTGACGCATCACCCTAACAATTCAGCATGTGTTTCCCCTGAAATTAATAAAGGGCACAGAAAAAAAAATCCTCCAACTTCAAAACGGCGTAAGTGCCAATTTACTTGCACATTCGTAAATGGTACAAAATATTTCTTTTAGAGAACAAAAAACTGAAGTATAACTTGAAACATGTACTAATTGAACACCAAAACATTCTTCAAACACCAAAATCTTCTTCAAATGCCAAAATGCCTATCTAACAGCGGAATGTCTTCTAGGAACCCTTCTCATGAACGGGTCTGACGATTTTTTTCCATCTTAGTACTTTCCGTGACGTCGTCTTTTCAAAGTATCCAAAGAAATCAAGTTTCTCCAGAATGACTGCTGATTTTCTCGCCCAAAGCCAAGAACTTGCGACACATTTCCTTTCTTGCACGCACAGATAATATAGAACAAGCAAACTTACTTTAAATGTAAGTTGCAAATTTTGCAAGTAACAATATCCTCAAGAACCGTCTTGCCAGGAATTGGTCAGCCTCTCGAATTTGCAAACGGTTCACCGGTTGTGCGTCTCTTTTTGAGACACTCACGAGCAGATCCACTTTTTACTTCCATATTTACAGAGTAAATGGAAGTATTGGAGTCGTCCTAAAATCGAGAGTCGGAACGGAGCATCAGAAAAAACTTTTACTTTTACACATTAAATGTGCTGCTCCAAGTGTGCTGCTATATTAAACAGTGCTGCTCCAAGCGGTTCAAAATCGAATCCAAACATCAAAACGGCCTAAGTGCCAAATTAGTTGCACAGCTGGAAGCAATACTTTGCTTTGAAAGATGTCACACAGTCATCCCGAACAAGTGTCTGTGTGCCATCTTTCAAAGCAAAGTATTGCTTCCAGCTGTGCAACTAATTTGGCACTTAGGCCGTTTTGATGTTTGGATTCGATTTTGAACCGCTTGGAGCAGCACTGTTGGCCTAGAATTTTTTCTGCTATTCCGGCGTGGCACTCGATACCCTAAACACTCAAAAACCCAGTTTGAGAAAAAATGGCACTTAGGTCGTTTTGCAACTGGCACCCTTCATATTATTATGATATAGGTATTTGCGCTAATGAATATAGTTCACCTATGTTCAAATTTTGTTTGAAAATAATTTTTTCCCCTCAGCCGAGCTCGGCGACTACGATGAGACTCGGGACACGCCAGCCTTCATTTCTGAATTTCGCTTCGTCCCCAACCAGACAGAAGAGATGGAACTTCTCATATTGGAAGAATTTCAAAAATGCCGGTTAGTGCGATTTTTTCATAGTTCGAGCGCTTTCGCCAGTAAGGTGTATGTATAAGAAGACTTGGTAGAATAATTGGACTCACGGCCTAAAGTTCGATGGATTTTGGTTTTAAACGCACCAATAAACGAGAAAAGGAAGTGGAACAGCGATTCTCGGGTGTTCTCCAAAGTGTTTACAGTTAGGTACCTGCTCCTTTTTTTTTCTAATAAATTGAGTTACTCTTATAACTCACTTATCAAATCAACGTGCTGATTCTCGGTCGATTATTCCGATAAAAAAATATCAAATCAGCTGCATTTTTTAGTCCGCTACGCTCCATTGAAGGAAAAAATTCTAAACAAGCCCGTCGACCTAATTTTTATCTCGTCAAAAGATAAACTTTACATTGAATTACGTCAGCGTTCACACGCCCCACATGTCGGGCTGGGGAACTTAGCGGTCCCACACTCAAGGTTACAAAAGCTTTCTCACAATTATACCAGTTGCGTACTTCGAGCGAACGCTTCGATCCATTGAGCCAAGCTGAACCGACTGGCGACATTGTCTCGAAAAAATGAAAGGCTGAATGATACGTGTTGCTAGTTTGAAAAATCATCTGGTAATGATTTCAGAGAGCCAGAATCTAATTGCTGGTTCAGATGAGAGGTGATTCTGAGGTTTATTTTATGGTGCTGAATCCAAATCCGAGGTTGGTTTAAAGAATAGTGAAGTTGAAAATAGTGTGAATTTTTCAAACGTTTGCGTTGGTAGTGTAGAACCTCTGCGTCTATTGGCAAAAAGAATTTGGATTTGTATTCAGCACCCTGGAAAACGTCAAAAAACAATACAAGAGCTCTCAAAAAAAGAGTTCTATTTATTGTTTTGTAGGCCACTGTAACCTTTCATGGGAGCTTACAGTTAATGTGGGAAAGCAATTTAATTGGAAGTAAAAATCGGATTGGAGGTTCAGAGTAATTTTCTCTTTGACACTTATACTCAGTATCACTTGTTGTGACTACAACTTACGAGTTAACTTTTATACACTCAGCCCCGCCCTACTTTTTCAGAGGACTCACCCCCGCCCAAGCTGAAACGAGTTACTTGAACAAGGTGAAATGGCTGGAAATGTATGGAGTTGATAATCACACCGTTCTTGTAAGTAGCTATTCATTTGTAAGTTGCGAGTGTATTTCAATGTTTTCTTGGCCCAATGTTCCGATAGATTTTTGTTGATTGTTTGGAAAAATTCAGGACTTTGCAATAAGTGGAAAATGCTGCGATTAGGTATTATTGAAGTCAAGTTAACCGCTTAATTTGCAGGGTAAGGACGGCTGCGAGTATTCGCTTGGCCTGACACCAACTGGAATCCTGGTCTTCGAAGGGAGCCAGAAAATCGGACTTTTCTTCTGGTCAGTTTTATTATGGAGTTTTATTATGCTAATAAATATTCTTCTGAAAATTTTTGGTGCATTGGAATTGTCAAGTTTTGCAAGATTCCTTCATGACTGTTTGTCAAATTTTGACTGCAGGCCGAAAATAGCCAAGTTGGACTTCAAAAAGAAAAAGCTGACCCTCGCAGTGGTGGAAGACGATGATATGGGGAGGGAACAGGAACACACGTTTGTCTTCAGGCAAGTTATAGGATACATTTATCGGAGAATTTCAAATTTTTCCAGAAATTCTCTAAAGCTTCAGTCACGAATGGAATTTTTGACTTTATTTGTTAACCGGTCAACTGTATTACTCTGACAGATTGCACAATGAAAAAGCGTGCAAGCATCTGTGGAAATGCGCTGTAGAGCATCACGCCTTCTTCAGACTCAGAGCGCCAGTTAAGGGTCCGTCAGCTCGTCAGAATTTCTTCAGGATGGGCTCCAGGTTCAGATACAGGTGAGCTCATATAATTATCGTGGAATTTGTTACGGATCGGTCGAAATGAAGTGCATCTCATCAATTAAAGGTGTCAATCGTCTCGAGGGGCTTGGGAGCGGTGTTCAACCGTTAGTTCCGACCCCCTCCGTGAGGGCGGCAGGGCACGCCCGGGACATATTCGGTTAATGGGCGAAAATCCGGATCGGCGGTCCCTCAAACTCGGTTACTTAAACTTACTTTTACTTATTAAACTACTGACTGTGCACGTTCCATCGCGTTCTTCCAGTGGCAAAACGGAATTCCAGACCACCCAAACCAACCGGGCGAGGCGGAGCGTTCAATTTGAAAGGAAACCGAGCCAGAGATACGCTCGTAGAATGTCGCACGTCTTACGAGAGAAGAACAGGTATAGGTAACCAAAACAGCTATTCGATTTTATAAAAATGTGTTCAACTCAGGGCCATTATCGCCGAAAAAGTTTTGATTGGTTGAAGTTAGACTTATTGCTAGCCCTGTTGTCAGATACCGACAACTTGATAAATTTATCGTGTTGAAATTTTTTTGGCAAAAGTGGCCCTCAGTGATTTTTGAGGTTAACTTGCTTTGGATTTTGGTTAGGCCCGAATGCAGTAAAACTACAACATCGGCCGAATGTGAACCGCACGCATCCCCCAGCCCAGCGAGCAGCGTAGTTTCTGGCTCTGGTGAGCATTTATTCAATTTTTTTGTTGAAATAGGTGAAGGGAGACTGGGGCTAGTTGGCGCAGTTTTTGGTTTTTGAATTCTGTAATTTTCCTAGTGCCGATTTCCACGATTGCGAAGCACCTTGGCTATGGAATCTGGTTAGGTGCGTTATTTAAATAAAGCATTTGCGCAATAAGAACTTTTTTCAACAGTGTTCTTCTGTCAACTTGCCTCTTGTGCCTATTCGCCTCTCATGCCTTCTTACCCCTTCTGCCAACTTGCCTCTCATGCCAATTTGCCCCTCATGCCTACCTACCCCTTATGCCATCTTGCCTTGTACGCCAACTTACCTCTAATGCCAACTTGCTTTGTACAATCACTTTCCCCTTATGCCAACTTTCCACTTATGCCAACTTACCCCTTATGCCGATTTGCCCCTTATACCAACTTGCCCCTTGTGCCAACTTGCCTCGTATGCCAACTGACCCCAATTTCCCCTAGAGCCTAAGGATTGGACGTGTTGTTTGGGGCGTTGCCTACCAAACAAATGCACCTGCGAATGCCTACACTCACGCTCCTGGAACAAGCCTGATGATTTACCTGCCATCTCTACGGAGGTGAAAGAGTTGATCATAACCTTACTCGTATTTTCTGTAGGGCCGGTCGCTGAAGAAAGGCTGGATGTGCTTCTGAAGAGTTTAGCCAAGGACAACCCGGGCAACTCGATGGAAGACAAAAACGATTCGAGCTCGATCATCAGCAGCAAGACGGATACCGGTAAGAAAAAGATTTTTTTTCTTCAGCAAAAATAAGGGATGCCTACTGTCTGTTTGCTTGGGGTACGGAAATATCGCATGGAAAACCTAAAAACGTTTATTTTCAAAACTTACTTGTGAAAATCAGAGTGCTATGTGTTGCATTAACGTTCAAGTAGACGGTTTCAAGACAGTAGAATCTTGATGAAAGTGTTAGTTTATGGGTTTAAGAAATCTAGGATCGTCCCCGTTAGAATTGTATTTGTAGTCCAGAACGATTCTATTGCTCGACGATTACATTAACCTCGCGTTTTGTTGTTACTCGACAGTTTACCACTGTTATCACCGAGGTTGGGATTACTATTACTCATACGTGTAAGTGTTAACTGCCGTTAGTTGGTAGAAATCTGAGAACCCCCTGCCAGTAACCTTCTTTGGGGAATTATTACGTTGAATATCCCTCGTACGAACTGCGTTTCACAGCTTTTATCCCTCGTCCCTCGCCTTTTCCTTTTCTGTTATTGTTGATCCATTTGTCTTTGGCAATTGCAGACACCGTAGTTTCTGTAGAAAGTACAGGTGTACCCAATAACAAGACCGTCGTACCGTGCGCTGTTCCAAGGCCCATACCTCCTCATCAGCTCAAGTGCAATATCCTCAAAGGTAATGGAATCCCTACGATAATCTTTGCGCCGCTTGAATGCTTCTGTTTTCTTTAACATTGCCCCCCTCCCCCTGCAATTTTGTTCTAATCCCACTCTCAAAGCTAACCTACCCAATAATTGTTACCTACGCTCGAAACGGCCATTCAGAAGTTCCCGGCTAAGATGGAGAAAATACCCAAATCGTAGTGGTCAAAGTGCGTCCCTTCAAAATAGCGCCACGTAAGACAAAATGCTTCCCGCCGGACTATCAAGAATCATTGGAATGCCGTTTTTACTTCCATATTTACAGAGTAAATGGAAGTATTGTAATCTTCCTAAAATCGGATCGGAGGTTCAGAGAGGATTTTCGCTTAAACACTCTTACTCAGAAGCATTAAATGCCGATCCGATTTTCTATCCGATTTCCTCCGATCCGATTTTCGATATTAGGAATTCTTCCTGATTCTGCCTGTTTGTGGTCATTTAAATAAATGGCCATAGCTCCCTCGATTCTTAACCTTTTTCCAAATTTCTTGAACTGGGATGTTTATCTCGGCAAGGCCTATTGCCCTGTTTAACCGGAATCCGAACTACTCACAGAACTTTCAATGTATCCCCACTCATTGTGTTTTCTATTTTACTTTTTTCCTGGCGACAAAAATGAACCGATTTGAGCCCTCTTGGTCTTTAAATCTTAGCAATACCTTGCAGAATTCTTGAATGTTTTTTGTATTCCGATATTAAACGTATTTTGATTTTGGGCAAGTTTTAAATTTTAAATTGTGAGTTTCTTGGCATTCTTTATCCAAACAACCTCCAAAGTTGTCAAAATATTGTCAAACCGTGCCAAAAATTTACGTATCAAAATATGGAAGTATTGTGTGTTATATAAGTGCCACTGGTTTTTGCTTAGTTTTTGAAAATCACATGTCCTGCCTCGTAATTGGCACTGCTAACGAAATTTCTTCTATTCAAATTGTAATTTTCCTTTCATAATTTGTTGCAGCTAAAGTTGAAGAAGAGCTGCGCAAATCGCCCCTCCCTCCACTTGTTGAAACACTGTCATCAAACGAACCCCCAACTTCGCTTCTCGACATCAGCATTGAGTACGTATAATTTGGATTTCTAGCCATACTTGGCCAAAAATTGTTGAAAACAGTTTACAACTAAGTCCCTAGGCACAACCTTGAATTCTGCTAGAACTCTTCAAGATTGCCTGTTCCAGGGACTCTACCATATCCGAAATTTGAGTATTTCTCTCTTTTGATGAAAGTTATGCCCTTGATTTTCTAGGGATCTGCCCGGTGAAACAAAATCCCACCTCACTCAAAACAATCTGGACCAGGCTACTTTTGTTTCCGTGGTAAGTCCCCTTAGAGGATTCTATGTTTTTAAAAATTTCCCCTTAATACCTACAAAAATTGCTCCTATTTTTTGCGTTTTGAAAATGTCCGTGCTTTTATCATGTTGCTTTTCGGAGTCATATCAACATCTGAGCGGCTGAAGGGCCAATCTGCTTTTTTCCGCTTTCGCAGATTGGCCCTTAGGTCCCTCAGGTGTCTGTGACGTATTACAGAATATTCCCACAACGCCTTTTCAAGAAGGGAATTTTTTTTTCAAAACGATTTCTCGCACTTTTGTACAAATATAAATCACAGAGCCTGAGCTCAGCATCTCTTTACCTCTCTTTCTGATTTTTTTGTAAATATATATTTTTGTGTAAAAATAACGCTCTAATGTCCCCCCCCCCCCCCTAGGACCGTTCAACTTGACAATCATTCATGAAATTAACTGGTTTTTCTGATCAGCGTAAAAGGATATTGTAAACTGCTTCGTTTTTTGGCATCAGTTTGGTTTGGGACTTGAAACCACGCGGGGTTTTCTTGGCCCCTTGTATATAAAAAGCACTTTTTGAGAAGGCGTTCATTTTTTGCACTGCTTATGTCACTTGCAATTGTCCATCTCCGCTCAGCTCTGGTGTGTTCAGCTACTTCATATGGTTTTCCGTTCATGTTGCATATACCGTGATAACGTTTGCTATAAGTGCCGTCGTAGCATTTTACCTGCGGCTTCTTGAGATTCTTACAAATCCTACCGGAAAAGCGCAATCGTTTGGCGAAGAATTGGTTCAAAAAATATGAAAACTGAGGGCTTCACTTCACGCCACAGGCTATGCAAGGCGCATTGGGGCGGAGCGCATTGAAAACATTGATTTTGAGGCGTGCGCTGCGTGAGTGCTCTGCAACCCTGTCCCCGCCTGACTTTGGTATGCACATCATCAAAAATCAGGTTGATGACAGGATGCTGACGCGAACGGATTGGCACCTTAAAAACCCATCCCAGAGTGTCAAGATAGCAAACCACTTGGATGGAATGGCTACATTAATTAATATTTCACGATTCGTACTTATCGTGCACAACTGTCTGTAACGCACTGGTAAAACCCCATTTCTCTCATATTGGGCAGCACAACATGATTATCCCAACATGAAAATATCCCAATCCCGAACACTAGATGACTTGTCTTTTGTGCATACTGAACAGTCAGAAAGCGTTCTGGTGTGGTGAATCTGTTTGCTTATTATCTGTTATCGCTTCAGTGCTATCATTACATCTCGTTTTTTTGCTTGGGGATAACTGTTCGCTACGGATTACTCGTACAGATGCCTTGAAGTATGCGTCATGTAAAATTGCTCTGATTATTGTTGGAGTTGATACCTATCAAGGTCATCTACCCCCCTCGTCAGCTCTCGGCTTGTCGAATTTCCTCTCGAAACGATTTCCGTCGAAGCTGTTGAACGCACCAGAGGAGAGTACAGTTGGAGTAGCGAATTTTTGGACAAAATCTAATGGCGAGCATTGGGTTCCGCTCCGATTCACTAGGGTGGTGACAAGCTAACTTTAGCGCTGAGCCCGTCGCTGAGCCCCGCCGCACCGCTATCTCCGCAGTCACCAACGCCCGTCACAGTGACGCATTTCTCTTGGGGCGACGCCGGACAAATCGAACAGAAAGTCTTGCCCTCGTCCAATCACACCAATCCTTTCCTATCGTCGACACCGACGTCTCCCGTGTCCGTCCGACCGGTCAAATCTCCGACGGTCGCTGCTGTCGCATCACCCGTATCGACCAATCCTTTCCTAAACCCGTTCGTCGGTGAAGACGAAAAACTGGAGAATAAGATTGCCCCTATTGAGTCTACACTGGGTGAAACAAAACGCGAACCTCCATCATCCGCCATCAATAATCAGGTAGCTGCCAAGAAGGACGATATCATCGACAAACAAGAGACTCCTGCAAAGGTAACGTATCTCTTTTCTTTAACTCGTTTTTACAGGATGGTCTAGTGATATCGAGGGTTACATCCAATGGTACGTAGTTTAGATCAGTCGGCAGGTCGGACCTACCTATTTCGGAAATTCTCGGTTGTACGTTTCCTGTTCTCCCAAGTGTAGAATAGACGGGTTACGTTTGGGAACTCCATATCGTTGAATTTGGAACCATTTTAACGCTTGGGTAGGTACCGAAATAACCACTTTCATTGACCGGTCGCCAACCACTCTCTGTTTTTTTGTGATTTTCTTTATCACAATGTTCACAAAAAGGTTCTCTTCTCGTCATTGGAATTCGCATTAACCGTTCTTCACCAGCGGTTTCTTTTCTTTGCGGATTCGTGGCCGTTGCCTTTTTTTTGTTTGCCGCACTTCCTTCGGAATTCTTTCTCCGAATTATGTACATACATGATCTGAGGCCTTCTATGCACCTCAAAAACCCCAGAGGAGAATATGAATAAGCATAAATGAGAGCAAGTGTGGTTCGACAAAATGTCTCTCCCTGGCAGGATTCGAACCTGGCTCTTCCTGCTCACGATGCTGATGCCACACCGTAACCCTTTGTCAACAGAGTTTGGTTTCTCAAAGGCAACGTGTCACTTGAGTGCACCTCCCAGACTATTGCCTCTCTGTTGCCGAAGGGTTGAGGCCTCTGTCTTCCTTGCAGGAGGTGCCAGGTTCGCATCCTGCGTGAGAGTTGAATATTTCCCACTTGATTTCATTCATGCTCAAGACTAATGCGTAATTAATAAGCTGAAGACTGAGCGTAATGGAGAATAGGTTCGGGCTTCCCATTGACTTTTCTGGGGTTGGTGGAAGCGCACAATTGATGAACCCCTTTTAACCTCCAATTGGCAGATTCGAGTGTAGACAACCTTGCTGAAGCCCGTATCACACGTCAAACCATCCCCCCCATCCCACGTACAGACCCACAGACCCTATTCTCTGATTGCTGATCCAAGGTCTTTTTGCGGTACGGCTTTGCTTCAGCAAACAGTAATCGTGTAAAAATGGCACTTCATCGCCGTAGCTTTTCTGTGGTTTTTCATGGGCACGCTGCCATAGCTTGTTTATTGTTCGCTTCTTGTGTGAATAGATTCTGTTGTTTTTATAAGCTTTTTCAAACACGATCCCAAGGTAGGTACGTGTTGTGGTGTGTTGTGTTACGCGTTTTGGAGAAGGGTGGTTTGGTGTAGATTGTCTTATAATCGGGTCAAGTTGGGATACTTATCAATTTCGTTTTTTCCAGTACCTACCTACTCAAAATTCTGAGAAATTTGTGAAAAACGGCAGTTTTCTGGTTGAAAAGTCGAATAAAGATGTGTGGAATGATTTGGATTAATTTGTAGATAAGAGAGATAACGAAATGAAACATTCGCAGTGCTGCCAAAACACAAAATAGAAATTTCCTAGAAGTTTCAGTTGTCCGGATCCGGAAATTTTTGTTCAATAATAATTATTGTGCAACTTACTTCTAAGGCCCGGTTTATTGACAAAATCCATTTATCCGGTCTTCAAAGAAGCGCCCGATACCCATTACTATTAAGATTTTGGCATTGAAATTTGATGTGAATAGCACAGTGGTGAAGTTTATCTGAAGCTTCCTTGGATATCGGATAGAATTGTCAATAAACCAGACGCTTTACCTAAAACTCTGAAAGTGCACACATGAAATTTTGCAAAAACACATCTTCACCTCTCTGTGTTATCCCAGTTCAGCGGGTGAAAAAATATGAACGTAACAATTAAAAAAAGATACTGTTTCAGATGAATTCCCAATTTTACTAAATTGTATCGGAGCGATTTTCAGCAATTGTCTGCCGTTTTTACCATTCTTCTCAGTAACTTGATGGAACTCGACTGTTTGAGCTTGTCGAATATCCTATGCTTGAAATAAAGGTACCTAACTTGTTCAGTTTCATGGGAGCGTAGAGCAATGGTACCTCTTGTTCTTCTGGGGGATACTACCAATCATCTTCTTCTCCTTCGCGTTCCACTACTTGTTTAAAATCCTCTGTGAGTTGACCAACCAACGTTTCGGTAAGGTAGAAATAAGTCGGGCGATGAAACATGATAATATCTTGTTTGTTTCCCCTTCAGCAGGTTAACAAACCAGGATACTTTGGGAGTTATCTTCCTACCTTTTCCATACTTCCGATCTCACTGTTATCTTGAATACTTACATGTTCGTTACCTGTGTCTAATTCGACAAGGTCTTAAATTTACAAAATCCTAAAACGACTTGTGCCGAGTTGAATCAGTGTTGCCAAGTTGCGGACGTGCCCTGAGACAACGTCAAAAAACCCCCGAATCCCCCCAAATTAGGAAAAAAATCTCCGAAAACCCCTCAAATGTTAACACGTACTAAAAATAACCTATTTCTCACAAAACAGGGCCTAACTCCATATTCATGTGGGACACTTTGGACACTACGACACTGTGGGACACTTGGGCCAATTTGGGACACATTGGGGAATTTTTGGGACGCATTTCGACCCTTTGCCCACTTGGGACACTTTGTGACATTTGGGACACTTTGGGTCACTTGGGACAATTTAAATTTCAATAGATTTTATCATATCGATTGTAAAAGTGAAAAACCTCGTAAGTCTCAATTTGTGATAAAATAAGGATTTGAGCTCTATGGGTAGTATTCGAGCCGTAGATCCATCAAGTTAAGCCGGATTCCTTTGTTTTCGTTTCATTTCTTCTCTGTGACCATGTGCAATAACCTTCCAGGGGTGTTGCAAAAACTAGCACGTTTTTTTGATACCCTGACAAATTTCTGAATTTGAACTTACAAGGAATTACACTTTTACTATCGATATTCTCATAATTACTAGTTTTGTATGCTTACTTTGCCCTTTGGCTTGTCTTATCCTGGGTGTACTCAACTTACAGTGCCAACAAAATGAGCGATGAGCGACTATCACAGTTTAGGCTCAAACTCAACACAAATTCAACTCATGCTCATTTAAAACTCATTTCCAAACTTACCTCACCGTACCTCTTAAACTCAACCGACAAGATCAACTTTCAAACTTAACTCACAAACTCAACTGAAAAACTCACCTTTAAACTCAACCGTCAAACGCAACTCACAAACTGAACTCTTAAACTTAACGCCGAACTTAACTTGCAAACTCGACCCACAAAGTCAACTTTCAAACCCAACTCACAAGCTCCACTTTCGAATTCAACCCTTAGACTCAACTTACAAACCTAACCAACTAATTCAACTCTAAAACTTGACGCACATATCAACTGACAAACTCACCTCTCAAACCACGCGAACTCAAACCACAAAATCTTGCTCACAAAATCAACTCCCATACTCAACTTTTAAACTTCACTTTCAAACTCAACCCACAGCCTCAACTTATACTATCTCAACTTTTGAACTCAAATCAAACACTCAACTTACAACTTCAACTTTCGTACTCAACTCTCACACTCAACTTACAAACTCATCTTGCAAAGTCAACTCACCAACTCATAGATGAGTTAAGTGAGAGATCTCTCAAACTTCACTTCCAAACTCAACTCACTACCTCAACTCTCAAACTAAACTTTTGAACTCAACCCCCAAACTCAACTCTCAAACTCAACTTTTTTTAACTCAACGCACAAAGTCAACTCTCAAACTTAACATTTGAACTCAACCCGCAAACTCAACTCGCAAACTCAACTCGCAAACTCAACACTCAAACTCAACTTTTTTGAACTCAACTCACAAAGTCAACTCTCAAACTTGACTTTTTTGAACTCGACTCACAAACTCATCTTGCGAAGTCAACTTTTTTGAACTTACCTCACTGATTTATCACAGACTTATCTCACAGTCAACTCTCTAACTTAACTGTTAAACTCAGCCCACTAACTCAACTCTCAAACTCAACTTTCGAATTCAACCCCCAAACTCAACTCTCAAACTTAACTTTTTTGAACTCGACTCACAAACTCATCTTGCAAAGTCAACTTTTTTGAACTTATCTCACAGTCAACTCTCTAACTTAACTGTTAAACTCAACCCACTAACTCAGCTTTTTTTTAACTCAACGCACAAAGTCAACTCTCAAACTTAACTGTTGAACTCAACCCCCAAACTCATCTCTCAAACTTAGCTTTTTTGAACTCGACTCACAAACTCATCTTGCGAAGTCAACTTTTTTGAACTCATCTCACAAAGTCAACTCTCAAACTTAACTGTTGAACTCAACCCACTAACTCAACTCTCAAACTTCACTTTCAAATTCAACCCACAAACTCAACTCTCAAACTCAACTTTTTTTAACTCAACGCACAAAGTCAACTCTCAAACTCAACTTTTGAACTCAACCCGCAAACTCAACTCTCAAACTTAACTTTTTTGAACTCATCTCACATCACTCATCACCCGCAAACTCAACTCTCAAACTTGACTTTTTTTGAACTCGACTCACAAAGTCAACTCTCAAACTTGACTTTTTTGTACTCGACTCATCTCGCAAAGTCAATTTTTTTGAGCTCAACTTTCGAACATGACCCCCAAACTTGACTCTTTCTAACTCAACTCACAAACTCATCCCGCGAAGTCAACTTTTTTGAACTCAACTGTCAAACTCAACTTCGAAACTCAACTCTTAAACGTCAGTCGCAAACTCAACTGACGAACTTAGAGGTTCAGCTGACATTCTATACGTATGTTTTAATTTTTGAATTCTACAAACCATCGAGGTAAGACAAGTTGCTGTGAGTGAATTTTTCGATTTTTTTGTTTCTTGTAAACATTCATCTGTTTCTCCAGGACCAGGTGAACAACGTGTCCATCACCTCGCTCAGCCAATTGTCTCCCTGGTTGGTCGGCTGCGAACCCACGTCGCCGGTGAAACCCTCTCCCACGATTATCACCAAAACCGTGATAACCACACAGTTGTGAGCCTTATGGGTACTTAAACGTAAATTTAGGTATTTTTTTTCGACCTGTAAACTTGACCAGTGACGGTTGGCTGCCTTACGATTCTCCAGAGTGCCTTAGGTAAATTCTAAAATTTTTTATACCTACTATTCGTAGCGTGAGAGATAGTATTTTATTTGCTGTTATATATTATACTACTTGCCTCTTTCCCGTTGGGAATGATACGATTTGAGAAGTTTAAAAATTAATTGTAGGAATGTCGGAAGAAACTGTGATTAGCATTTATCAAATATTCAATTGTACTCGGATCAGGCGATTCTGATTCGCCTTGTACATAACTATTTTCACACATATTTAATTATTTTGCCAAGAATTGTTCAGTATATCGCGTGCATTCCCTCCTATTTATATGACCTGAGTATCCGGTAATTGATAATTATAACGATACGACTCCGTATCGTGCCATCGGACCATTTTAAGGCACCGCTCGTAGATTTTTGGCGAATTTGCCTAATTTTGAGAACATTCCATCTTCAGGTGCTATAAATAGTTATTAAGACTCGGTATGCCAGTGTACCGAGCGGGGACATTTTTCGAAAATATGTAGTTTTTCGAAACTACTTTTTTTGTGTTTCCATGTTTTAGAAGAACTGAAAAAATAATTTCTCAGGTATATCCACGAGTATTACGTATGAAAAAAGCGTACGAACTAAATAAATATATAAAAATACATTCCACACTAAACTGTGACCTTGGATGACTCGGAATCGTGATGAATTCAAAAAAATTATTTTTAGGAAAAGCTTTCATAAATGCCGATTTTTTTTTTGAAAACTATTGATGTTGGGTTGATTAAAAGAGAATTGACTGACCGAAATTCGTTCTCTAGTGTACAAACTGAACAAAAATATAGACGTTTTACTGAAAATACTACTAATCGATTTTGGCCGTTCAAGTCTCGTTCTTTTCCGACCTCGAACATAATCAATGATCATTGTTTTTTCACCAACAGTCTTTGGTTATTCACACGACCCCTGAGCCCCACAATCATCAGTTTCCCTTCAAGGAATACCCTAGGGTTTCTTTTTCATTTGCCTGTTAGACTTCGATTGATTTTCATGCGAAAGACTCTTTGTTGTTTAAAACGTCCAATTTCAGATTCATTAAAAAAAATTCCAGCGCTTCCGCCATGACGCATAGTGCAAATCGATCGATTGAAAACTTCAAAGAATTACAAGAAAGAGGTTAGCGGAAAAAAAATTCGAGAAATTGGTACGGTTTAACAGAACTTGACGTTTTGCGCAGAGTAGAGGATTTAACGCTGAAATTTCTACTAGGTTAAAACTCACGATTGAAACAGGGAAGAGGGAAATAGTTTTTTTGACGATACCCAAATCCATGCTCAATGGCCAAAATCGAGTGCCTAAAATCATTCAAGTGAGAAACAATTATTGTTCACGGGTGCCTTTTATGAAAATGATTTCACATCGACGACTGACTTGTTCTACCGTCCAGTTGGTGCAATACCTCTCACCTAAGTGCCACCAATTGCGGTGCTAATAATTTGTCAAGTACCTAACAGTTAGTCGAGATTTTTCCCGTTTTCTTACGAATTGACGAAGTGCACGATTTGCAGAAGCCACAGTTATTTACGAGTGTTTTGACCACATGTTTTCCTTTTTGTGCCCTGCAAGAAGAATGTAAGTTTTTTGTCACTACAACCATTCGTTTGTATTTTTGGTTCACCGACTGTTGTTTCCTAATTAGAAAAAGTGCGATAAATTATGTTCAAAACAGTATGTTCCGTGTTTTATTTCCTTCCCATTTCCGATTCTAATCTTGAACAGCCCTAGGAAATATTATGCTTTCACTCGGTAAGCAAGCTTGTTTCTTGCCATTTTATAACAACTTGCACCTTGAAATTTTCGTCTCGGCAGTGCCTATCCAGGAAAATTGTCGAGAGCTCTCCATTTTCAACGTGGTGATCATGAGAGCGTTTCGAACTTTTCAAACTGACACCACTTTGAATTTCTTTTTAATTTTCGAGGTTCTCGGGTATTCTTTGGACCAAAACGATTGCCATTTCACAGACGCGATTGCTGGATAATCCCACCGACGGCTCAAATCGACAGATTCAATAATCACATCTACCGCACTGAACCATTTTTCAATAAAATCCGCCGGTCCGCCTCTCGCGGACTTTCATTATTCTCTGGGCTAAAAATTACACAGCCTGGAATCTCGCGAAATATTTTTAATAGAAAAGCGACACGTGCCTCAGTTGTAACTGACTCGTACAGACCAAACTAGAAGGATTCGACCAGTTCGTCAGATAACCGCTGACGATTCAACAATAAAAAACAGCCATCTCTAATCAACGAGTGATAAAATCAACACTAAGCGATCAAACAAGTGTGCCCTTTTTGATTCATCCGAAAACGTAACAATAATTTTGACAAGCGAAAACAGTGTTTCACAAACGGCGACCGTGTTAAGTGGTAGGTATGTCGCCAAAGTCGTCGACGCGATGATAACAATTTTCAATTTTTCGAAGTCCTCAGATCGACTAATTTCACTGAAGAGCCGGCATCGATTTTGACGTGGTTGGCAATCTGAAAAAATCGATAATTAACCCAACAGAATTTTCGGAGTTTTCGAAAAACAAAAATTCTTGTATGAAGACGTTCATCAGACTTACCGTGTACAGTTCTGGTTCCGTCGGATGAGGATGGAAACCTTTTCGATCGCAATTGGCAATGTAGTCAAGCCCGTAGTCGGGGGTCAGGTAGAAAAATTTATTACTGCAAAATAAAAATCAGTTATAAGGTCATTGGAATTCCTATGACAAAAAAATCGAAGAAACCGAGGATCACTTGTTTTGGAAATCGGAGAAATCGCCTGTAGAATCACTCATTTGCTGGCAACAGCTCTGTGAAGCTCAACTTTCATGCTAACAGGCCTCGTGTACACCCCCCTTGGTACTATGCTATGTGACAAGTTGCTCACTTGTTGTAACGGGGAGCGCAAACGATGGCTATCGCCTCGGGCATCATCCGCTGGTAGGAACAATGTGTATGCAGGTCGACGCTTGACAAGAACGCCGTTTGTGTTGGATGCGTCTGAAACGATTGATCAATTATTGTGCGATTCTTGCTGAAAATCTTACGCTGAATAAGTTTAATGGGCGTAGAGGCTTCCTTCATGTGTTTTTTGCGGAAAAGGACCAGAAAAGTGCGGGTTCCCATCAATTTTGAGGATTTTGTTCACTATTTTGACGATTTCGCAAAACCTAAAATGCTTCTTCGCATTCGACGCAGAAATGTACCAAGTATGCGTTATTATATAAAAGAGGAGCTATAGAAGGAATTTCTCACGTGAATCCATCCAAAGGTGATCAAATCGTTTTGGTCCTGGAAATCGAACAAATCTTCCTCTCGCTGAGTATCACAGCTGTCAGGGGATCCCGTTTGCTGTGGTATCAGCAGATGGGAAATCACTAGCTCGTCTTTTTTCTGAAAATGAACAAAAACCGTTAGCCCTGATTGTAAGGATTTGCTGTGTTTTCACCGAGTGTTAACCTCCCATTTTGCCGATGGCGGTACAACTTTTTTGCGGCTAATTCTCCAATGACTGACCAGTCGCCCGGCGAGAATACCGCAGGTTTCCACATTCCGATCCGTATTCCTCTGGGCCAGAGATGTGAACTGTTTGATGAGATTGCCAGGGACGACGACAGTGCGCAATCTCGAATTCGGTAACGTGATCGTAGGACTGAGCAGATTGGCCGGTTTGTTGCTACGGTTAACGGTCGGCCTGTGGGAAGGTCAATACAAGAATCATTGCCGGATGCCCTATAAATGTTACATTGTAAATACGGTAGAACAGCCCTGCTATCTTACAGTACACACAGATTGGCAACACTGGCTCGATGAATAGAATGATCGACATTACGTGGTAACACAGAGTTGTAGAGGTTTCGGCGGCACGAGGACAGCTTTGGCTTCATCGTCCAACGCCACTAAATTAGGATACAGTTCACCGGTGATGTTTGGCACCGGGCTGATACGGAGGTTCGATATGTGCTCAGTAGGTGGCGCTGGGATCGGCCGCGGAGTCGACAGCGCGTTCGCCCTTTCAGCCTCTTTCTTCTTCTTCAACAGTTCCAACTGCTCCCTGGCCTTGGCCGACTCTTCTTTTTTCCTTTTCTGAAAAAAATTCCCTAGCAATCATAGGAAAACTTGCAGGTAGCAGGATTTTATTGCATTAAGCTAAAAAAAACTGATAAGCAAGGGTGTCAGTTACCCCTGAAATCACAAGTCGCAGGATGCCGTACACAGCCCCAATGACAGGCACCAACTCGCACGCCTCCATTCGGTATAGTCCGTTTTTGTCTATGTTGGGTTTATTGAAAATAACCAATTTCATCTCCATTTTGGACATATCAGCAGGAAATTCTCACCTCGTCCTTGAGATAGCGCTCGTATTGCTGTTTGTACATATCCAAGAGCCGAACTTTCAACAACTCGGCTTTGGGAAAGACTTCGTCCAATTTCTCGCGATTGATTTCCTTCTCTTTTTTCGTAACCATCGGAAAATCCGGGTGATTTCTGATTTTCTCCAGAAAAAGCCTAAAGGAATGGCGGAGAATAAGAATGACTTCAATACTTGGTAAATGACCATTGAAAATCTCACTCAACAGAAAAAATTATGCTTACGTCATAAACTTCATGTACAGGACGAATGCGCTTTCCAAACTGCCCTCTTCAAGGTAGGCGTTAGCCATGCGTACCATCTCTAAGCCGGAACGATAATATCTGAAAATTGTATTGGTGATTTATTTCAATTTTATTTTTAGTATTTCCTCCCACAGAACAGAGTGCAAAGCGGCAGGGCCCAAAACTCGGATTTCAGTTACTTAGGTACATATCGCTGAATCGTTTGTGCGGCTACTACTTCATCAGACGAACGGGTCAAACTGCAACCGACGACCGTCTCGTCCGCAGAGCCGCCTCATCGTGCAACAATGGGGCACGCCTACCGACGGCTTGAGCCTTCGGCCGAAAAGATTCAATCATCGAATCTTTTGGGCCGGCCATGACCGCTCTGTAGCCTCGTTGGGCAGTTGCGGATTGAGCCGTCCGTCTGATAAAGTAGCAGGTTAGTGCCTCGGTATCTTTAGATGGTGGAAATGGATCAATTTTTTCAGATCCTTCACTTTGAATAATGCGATTAGGAGAATGAGGAATGTTGCGCCTTTTTCATGCCTGCGTACCTTCGCATTACTTTACCTGTGAGGGGGTATCTTGGCGTCAATTTCCACTGCGCTTCCCATGCTCGTAATTGACTTCAGCCTCGCGTCCGGCTCCAGTACGTGAGATGAGTAAAATTCCGGTTTTTGTTGAGCCATCGCGCGAATTTTCGACCACTGCGTTATGAGTCATCCAAAAATCCCATGCGAAACTCGAGGCGATCGCTAATGATTATTCAACAGGCACTTACGTATCGAACAGAGGACAACCCAGTCTATCGATTTATCAAATTTTAGGCCGTTCGAGAGTTCCAAATCAATTTCAAATCAAACTAATTACGACAATCGACAATAATCCAGAAAAAATAATCCGTCAACTCGATAAATAAACAAACAGTAGTTGCTGTTGCTGTGTATATTTCACAAACTTATTGTCCTCAGCGTGTGGTACTGACGAACACAGTAGTAACGAGTTTTTGGGACAGTGGCAAACGGGGTTTTTGGACAGTCTTCCATCCCAACTTAACCGATTTTTGGCCAACCCTAAGGTTTTTTTTCTTTTTTGCTGGAACTTTTAAGAAATTAACATGACTTTTTGGCCATTCGGTGAATGGTGGGGGGGGGGCAGATGTATGCTTATACTTATAATTCCGCTTCAAAGGTCAAAAAACAGTTTTCCATTTTTTTTTTAAACTTAGTCGTTCTTTGAAAGAGTTTTTGCCATTGAACATTGATGGTTTAACGTTTTGGGTCTTAAATTGTCCAAAACTCTCCGAGAATTCCTAGGAGCCCAAAAAGCCAAAATCAATAAGTACATATTACTTTATTTCGGAACTGAATACCTTAATATTTAATCAGAAGGAATTTCAATAAAATTGACGAAAAATTGATAAAAGGAAATCGCATTCACGGAAAAAATGCCTAGGTAAATCGTTAACTGGTGTAAAAATAAATTTTCTTTCAATTCCAGAAAACGCGCCATATTACCAAAAACGAGTGAAACATTCGGGGAAAAACTGTGCCAATTCCAAACCCACGGCATCACCGGCAAAATTTACTCCTTCCATTTTTACGAGGAAAAGTATGGTTTCTTGGAATTTGGTGTGGGAGCCTTTTATGTCCTATCCTTTTTCTACAATTATTAGCTAGGTGCAGACCCCCGTGCTAATCCGCTTGATCTTTCCGTATTCTGCATCTTCTCAACGAACAAACAACTCAGCTGACTATCGAGGCTCGGACCAGCTTACATTTACATACATGACACTCCAAGCCCTCGAGTGTAGGTCGTTTTTGTCCGCCAATTTTTCCTCTCTTTTGTTTTGGCTCGAGAGCCCGTTTTACTCGGCCTTGGGACTGTTTACGATCAATATTTTCTGAGCAGATGGAGAACAAGGTTTTATAATACGGGAGAGATACGAGAGAATGAAAATTTACTTTTCTGAGGGGGAAAGTAGCGACGTTTTGAGCAAACGATACGATTCTACCAAGGGTTTTGCCTTTAAAAAAAAAATAAAAATAACAATAAATAATATAAAAAAATAAAGTAAAAATAAATGAATAAAAATAAAATAAATAAATGTATAAAATCAATTAAAAATAATAATAATAATAAATAAAATAAATTTTTAAAAAAAGAAAAAGAAAAAATAGTGTGTAGATACGAATTTTGAAAAAAGGTTGAAAATTGAGGGAGACATTTTATCTACATGGGCCCAGGCGGACACCCACGCCATTGTTCGATGGATTATTCTGAGAAACAGCGCCATTTTTCCTGAACCTCCGACCCGATTTTTAAGATCGTTGCATGGAAGTAATATCCCCTGAGTACAACATTCATGCTCTTGAATACTTCCATTTATTATGAAAATGCATAAAATAGGTATTTTCAACTGCGAAGCTGGAAAAAAATCGGATACAAAATTCGCATCGCCTAGCGGACCGGGTGAGGAAATGGCAGACTCCCTCTCTCTCGGGTTCCGCGTAGCGCGTAGTAGCCGCGACCCAAACAACGTAAAACGAAGCGCAGTCGCAAACGCGAATCAACAAACATACGTGCGGCCCAGTCGCGATGTGAAGCGAAGTGCGCCCCGCTATGATACGTGCACGTTCGTGCCTGAATTTTGAATATAGCGAAACATTTTTCTAGAAAAGTTTTTTCTTCGGGGGAAAGTTTTTGGAAATTTGCGCTCGGAAAGTCTTTAAAAAATGACGCTTTCGGAAATAGAGAATTTCACGAGGATTACGTCTCGTTCTATCGTTTATCGCTTGCCTGGGTACAAACCCTGACCCGATCTGTTCTGAAGAGGGAGGCGAAAACCCGTCTGGGAGAATTGGAAAAAGATAACGACCCGATATTCTATCTTTGAGAGATAATCGACAAATCTTAGAGTATCTGCCCAGACGACGACCGAGGTTCGTCAAGTGCGCGTGATTTTGCCGTCCCGATGAAATTGGGCCACTTCAAAAGCCCAACCTGCGTTCTCAAAGCCCTTGAATGAAACGTGGAAAAATAAATTCTAGAACCGTTATAACCTCAACATTGAACCTGAAATTTGTTCGTGTTTACCCGTTCAATTTACCACAAATACCACGACCGCAAGTGCCATAAACGTGGAAAAATGGCGACCGAAGTTCTCTACACGTCGTGCCCGCAGTTGGGGTCGCAAATTTATGTGACGACCACGGTCCCCATGAAGAGCAGCCCGAGCCCGCCGACTCTTCTAGATAAAATCAAAAATTTCTTCCTCTGCGAGTCCATCGAGCGGAAAAAAAAGAATAAACAGCTGCCAGAAAACGCCTTCAGACTGAGGAAATTCCTAGGTGAGTCTATCCCTTTCAATGAGCCAAATCTTAGTTCTTTTCCTAATAATCGGTTAGCGAAATTCTCAAATTGACTTGGAAAACTCTCAACTCGACACGGAAATGCTAATATTTCGGAAATACTAGGCTTACTGTGCTTGCGCGCTGGGAATAATTAGTTATTTTCAAGTTTCAGCGTATTTGGATGTGGTTTAAGAATAATTTTATTTTTTATGCATATTTATAAATAATTTATATTATTTAATATTATTTTTATAATATTATTATCAATTGTATACAATATACATCGTGTACAATATTATGTATATGATGATGCTATTGTATAAATGAGTTATTATACAAAATTATGATTATTAATAATTATTATTATGAGTAGGTACCTACCTGTTCGAAGTGTTGAACGAAAAAGTCGGCATGTTTGAGCCCCCATCGGGTAGGTAATTTCCATGATATTTTTATATTCTATATTCTCAAAAATAAAATTCCCATTAAACTGACGCATTAGGCCGTAGGCGGGGTAAATTACGTGGAAGATGGTAATGTAATATTTTAATGATCCAAGTCATCCTAAACTTGTAGTCATTTCAAGGAAAGGTCTGCTGATCCAGCAGTGTTCGATCATCCACCTTGCCTCGTTAGGATAATGTGGCGCCGCGTGTGGCGTAGTCGTACACCTACGCCAGGTAATGTAGAGGGGATTTCGCATCCAACGGTGGAATAGATGGCCCAAAGTATGTTTATTACAAGAATTTTAATTTATAATTGTAATTTAATATTAATTTAGTCATTTAAAATTTAATTTAAATTTTAAATGAATTTAATTAAATTTTAAATAAATTATTTTAAAAAAAGTATTTTTTTTTAATTTAATAATTGTTAAATAAAAATTTATTTAATAATTATTAATTAATGTAATTAAAGACAATTATTGTCTTTACCTATAATTATCTATCTTAACCTAAACCTCTGGGTTCAATGTGCTACAAAGTATCGTGTACTACCTAGCGTACCTACTACTTTTTGCCCTCCTTGCCAGAAATTAAAAAAAAAGAAGATAAACTACATAATGCGAGTTGTGAAATTAGGCCCATCTATCCCATTCCATTCTGCAATCGAGAGTGATAGAATGGATCATAATCTTCGGAAAAAATTAATTTCGGAAAAACATGGATCGAGCCGGTTTTGAAACTACAAGCCTCAAATGAGGGGATCTCATATCGTAAAATTGATCTTGATTGTAAAATCGAATGAGGTTGAAAACCAAAATATTGACATTTGAAATTTTTAAAAATCAAAACCAGGATAAATGAGGGGATCAAGTGAATCACACCACAACTCTTTCCCCTCTGATTTCTTTTCGATTTTCCTCGACTTCCCTTTTTTAGTGTATCGCACAATTTTTTCAAGTCAGCGCGAAAATTCTCTCTCGTCAAAACGCACGGTAAGCTGTGGTGTAGTTATAAAAAGGGTACCTTATTCCAACACGGGGTCATCCATCGTTCTAAGAATCAGTTGACCGCCGAGTTCTGTGCGCTTCACTTAAAAAATGCATGGGATAATATGTGCACGTGGTTATCTGAAAAATGCGGGTAAGTTCAAAACATGATTCCACAAGAGATAGGAAGAAATTAATTTTTGGATTCGCCATCAAATTATGGAGAAACCAGTGGTGCGTAGATAGCACACAATACTTCCATATTTTGAAACGTAAAATTGTGACACAATTTGATCATATTTTGACTGCTTTGAAGGGTTTTTAGGTCAAAAAGATCAAAAACTCACGATGCAAATTTTCAAAATTCGCCCAAAATAAAAATACACTACATTAGCGGAATATAAAAAAAAACCACATATTCTGCAAGGTAAAACAAAGATTTTAAGACCAAGAACGCTCGAATCGGTTCATTTTTGTGGCCCGAACACTAGAAACACTAGAAATGCAAATATATCGGAAGTACTAAGAGTTATTCAAATTTGTAAGGTGTTAGGCCTTGCGGAGTCAAACATTTCAGTTCAAGAAATTTGAAAAAAGTTCAGAAATGAGGGAGCTATGGCCATTTTTGTAAATTACCACAGACGGACACACAGACACTTGTTCGAGAAGTGATTCTGAGTAAATGTGTTTAAGGGAAAGTTTTTTCTGAAGGTCCGATCCGATTTTCGATTTTAGGACGATACTTCCATTTACAATAATAATAAAAACATAACATGGTAGTACAAATGGAAGGAAATGATGACCGGTGGGGTTGCACTGTCTTCGCAAAGGTGAGAATTTTAACATTTATTCCGCAGTAATTTCCATTGATACGCCATCCTTCTCTGCCAGACAGATAGGTTCATTTCTATTGACGTAGAAGCTTAGCGTAAAAAACGGCCGATAGGCCCGGTGAAGGGCCCGATCAATTTTATTGTGATAACACTTTTTCACACGAGGAAGGCCTCGAAGATGAGCAGTTAACTCTTCTTATACCAATAGCCGATCAACTGAAACGGGGAGGGATTCAAAATAAATAGCTCGCCTTATCGTATGAAGATGACGTAAATCAGGATTAATGAAACGAACCCATGGACAGATAACATGTCTTGTTTCCTCCGGTGAATGGGATCAGTCTGGACTGACCTAGAAGAACGTGTTTATTGGCATAATTAAAATGATCGACTTTTCGAATTTAGCAGGTTCATCATTATTTGAAGATCGACTTTCCTTTCGGCTGATTTATTTCAGGCGTGTTTTGAAATTGGCACCGAGCCATTTTTGACAATTGTACTCCTAGCTGCCCCCGAATTGGTTAAAAAGAAATACAATTGTAACCACAATCTTAAGGATCGGAAGACTATTGAATTATCTGAGCGTGTCATCTGCTCACAGTATAATATATTATCATTCGGAACCTCCTACTAGATTTTGAGTTTTATTATTTCAAAAATAATAAAATACCTATAAAATTAGAAAAAAATAGCAAATCCGATCCAGCATTTTCCCCTGAGGTAGGAAACAAGCGAGATCCAGGACGGGGCAAGGAAGAAGAAGAAAACAACATCAAGACCAAGATCCTAAACACATTCTCCTGACCACAAAACAAATTTTTAATAAATCTTTACAAAAAAGAAAAAACAAGTAACAAACAATACTTCCATATTTTGATGACTTCGTAAATTCTTTGACCAAATTATTTTGTTTTTGGCTGATTGAGAGGCAACCATGATCAACACATGCAGACTCTACATTATAATTTTTAAACCCGCTTAAAATCAAAATACCTCCAGTTACGGGAATATTAAAAATGTCCACGTACTTTGCAAGGTACGTAAAACAAAAATTTTAAGTAAGACCAAGAACGCCCAAATCAGTTCATTCTCAAAAGTTTTCAATTTTTTCGCGTTTTTCTAATGTTTTTAAAAGTTGTTTGCAAGTTTTCAAAGATTTGTTCAAGCTTTCAAGTTTTTTACTGGTTTTAAAGTTTTTTCTCAAACTTTTTCTAGAGCTCTAATCCTATGCTCGATTTTACCACGATCGCATTACGATACTTCCATGCACTTCGTAATTATGGAAATGATGAAGTCTGCTAAAAAAAATGCTGCGAAGATTTCATCGTATTTTAAGGCCTCATTCGGTTTTCCCAACAATAAATCGACCGAGCGATTGTGTAATTCTGAACAGAATCAATTCAATGAGAGAACCGTGTAAATTAAATAGCAAGTTAATTAGCCTTCAGTCGTCCAGCAGCCACCCGTAAACTAGCGGAGTAATATTTTTCGTGCTCCACAGCCCAACAAGTTGTTATCTGGTCGATATCCTATTCAGAAATAGACCCAGGCAGTTGTTTAACAACGCTATTCCGAATCTCTCGCGTTATCTTGAATCATTTATCATATGACAGTTTTAAACTGTATCCCGAAGATTTCAACTTAAGAATTTTCAATATTAATTTCGTGTAAAGTAAATTTGAAAAATGTTTTAAATGTCTATTTTTCCCCCTTTCGGAGAGAGCGAGGTTGAACTGACCTACATTTCTCGGCGAATCTCCGCATCCACTGGCTCTAGAAACAGTTTCTGGGCTCTAAAAACCAGTTACTGGTCTCGGACAAAGGGATCTTCTAGGTGGGCGAGGATCAACTTTCCATCCCTCAGATTTAAGTTTAGTTAGGCTTTAGGTTTTTGAAAATTTGTGAAATTTTGTGAGAATTTGAAAAAAGGTTGTGAATGAATAATGGCGGCTTTTTATGAATGAGGAAAGGCGACAGCGCAGTTCATCAATACCTACTAATTTAAAAATGTTTGGTGCACCAAAACAAACTGCTCTAACAAAGAAGTAGGCGCTTATTTTACTTTTACTATACCGACCGGTGATCACTGAAGGTGATTAATTAGTTATGGAGGTGGCAGCAGGAAAAAATAGCAACAGAACCTGTTGCTTTTTGTTCTTCGAGGAAGGCTGGCATCAAGGTTATCCACTCTTCGCTAACAAAATGCCAAGTGCATCCTTTAGGGACTGATTATCAATTGAATTGAATTAACTTCATTCGGTTATACAATTTCCTTGATTATTCGACGATATAAATTGGTAGGTATTTAGGTACCTTGTCGTAACTGTATTACTAATTCGCGACGATTAAGTGGTCAGAGACAAAATATGTAAATATGAAAATTATTTTCATAAAAAGTCTGCATTTAAACGTCTGTTTCCCTGGTAATACGCAGCGTAAATGCAAAAATGACTATACCGTCGGAAAGCTGACATTTTGGGCCATTTCTTCCCGGAACGTGCGCGGGATTTTTCCGTCTATTTCTTGTTCTAAACAAAAGTTGAAAAAATGATAATTTTGAAAAATTGAGAAATTCTCGACTTTGGCTCAATTTTTTTCTTATTTAACCTAGCTTAGAAGCTGCGAATACCGTAAGTTTATGGAAAATTTAACTCCCTTTCCAACGGTATCCTTAATTTTCGGATTTCCTCAATATTTAAAAGGCTTATGGCCTTTTTACTGAACTAAGTTCATAGAACAAAAATTGTAGCAAATTAAGACTCGATCCCTCCAAGACAGCTATGCCAAAAAACGTGGTTCTCCATTAATTTTGAAGATTTTCTTATCCACCAATCCGGCGATTCTGCAAAACCTGCAATACAGTAGGCACTTAATCCAAATCAATAAAATTTTCACGAACGTGCTATAAACGATTTTTGGTGTCTGTTTAAAGCTTTAATGCAAATTGTCAACAACACCAAATTTTTTGTGCCAAATCATCACTTTTATCTCGTCCAGAGCCCAGATACTTAATTGATACAATCATAGGTGAATTATATGAATTTGAAACTCCCCCCTTTTATTTGGGGTTCAACCACCTAGCGGTGCCAGGTTCGAGTCCTGCCGGAGGGTGAAATATTTTGTCATTCATGCTCAACAGCATTAGGCTAATACTCAAACTGAAGTAGAGAGACTTCAATGAGTATTTTTTCAAAAAAATAACTTCATTCGCAAGGACTGAACAAATCGAAGAAACATTTCTTTCATTTCTGCTATCAAAGCGCTCGCGCAATGATTGCTGGAAACTCGTGGCGGAAACCGATAAAATCTTTTATTTGATACATGCCTAATCGATTATCTAGTGTGGAAAGGAGGGGTCCTTTAGATATAACCGGTCAACAACCTAACGGGCTCAAGGATACCAGATGCTCCTTCGACCAAATGGCTGTTCGGGCTAAACGTTTTTAGGTGTGCACCTAAATGTTCGAAAGGATATTGTTACAATACTATTTTAACCTTAGAAATAATCTGTCATATCGACAGTCATAGTGCAAAAATCTGTAGGTGTATTTTCGAAAACTTTTCAAGAGGCCAAAAAACCGGCATTAAGCAGAAAGGAACCAACCACAAAAAATGGCAAAATGAGATAAGAGCTAGGTCAACTACGCTTCCGCAAAAAAGAAACTATTTTTTTTTATAAGGCTTTCCCTTCGAAATTTGAATTTGAAAAACACAATCGCCACGTGATTTGTATGCTTGAAGAAACTTTGAAGCCTGATTACTCGAAACTAGGTTTTTGTGGTTGGTTCCTTTCTGCTTAATGCCGTCCAATTAATCCCAAAACTTTGAAGCTGTTGATTAAAACTATAGTAGGGCCTCAGATTCAAAATGAGATTTGCTTCTCTGAAAAATATCATTTGTGATGAAAGGAAAACTTCATTCAATGAAGAAAGCCAAATCCTGAACCTTCTGGAGGAAATAACAAACTTATTTTAAGACAAGTCAAGTAAAAAATTTTTACTCTCTGTCTACGATACCGATCGAAAGAAACTGTTGGTTCGCTCGTACTTTGTAACCGCACGTAAATGAAATAGTGTAAAATAAGACGTCTGTTCCCCGTAAAATCGAAGTATTGAGCACCTTGCAAATGTTCGATTACCTCATAACTCGATCCGTCGACTTGTTTGCACGTCGAGTTAAATTTTGGACGGAGTCCAAATCGTTCGACAGCCAATTACAACCGCAAGCCGCCGGTCGTCACGAATTACACACGTGGTCGTCCCATAGAAGAAATTTCATCAAAAACCCTGGTCAACAAATAATGCTCCAATTCTGCTAAGCGAAACTAAGATTTAAAGACCAAGAACGCTCGAATCGGTTCATTTTTGTGGCCAGGAAAAAATAAAATAGAAAACTCTAAAAGTGCAAGTATTTCGGAGGTCCTGTGGGTAATTCGAATTCCGGTTATACTGGGTGATAGTTACTGCCGCCTAACTTCAATATTTTCTGATGCCTCCGCCCAGTCCCATGACCGACTCTCGCCCCAGTCCCATGACCGAGTCCCGCGTTGAATCTGTGGTGAAACCAAGAAGAGGAAGCCATGGTTTCCAATACTATTCATCCGGAATAAACCTATTTATAGGTAGGATAAGGTACCTACCGTATAGAGAGTGAAAAATATACCATGTTCGGAGTACTTATGTGAGCGAATCCCAGGTACGGGCCTGCACACTATTTACGAAAATCCATCCCCACAAATCAATAGGAAGCGAATCGGCCAAAGCGAAGTCGTTCTCGTTCGACCATGAACTTGACACGATCCTGGATCGATGCCAGTTAAAAGCTGCTCCAACCCCAGAATACAATAAATAGTGGATATAAAGTCTGCCCAAGGTATGTACCTTGCTTTCAAGGTAAGAAGCAGCCTTTTACCAATTTCGTCCTACCTTCCGAACCATTGAACCGATTTTGTCAGATAGACACACACCTCCTGTGGGCAAATGAATTATTGGCTGATAATGATTACAACTACCTATTCAAATTTCCGTAACGGTGGCTACCCATCGAAAGAATTTCACCCGAAGAGAGACGGTCTCGGAGGCGAAAGACAAATGTTTGCAATCGTATTGTCGACACTGTCGAAAATTAACAATTCGCAAAACACTCATTGGATATGCAATCATTGAGCCCAAAGGCCAAACGATCGACGAAACAGTAGGGACTGATTAGCAGCTCCTTTGTCTCTGCCGTATCAAAAATTCAGCGAGCGAAAAATGTTACCTTTGTCGTCCGCTAATTCCTCAAGGAAATCAATTTTCAAAGAGAAGTAGTTATTTTATAAACATTTTTTACCCACCCATGGGAAGAAATTAAATATTGTGGATGCGATCCTGAATTATACGTAGATATAGCATTTCTAGGTCGAATTGAGAATTATAAAAATATGGTCATAAAATAAAATATTTTCATAAGATTTTACGTACAGTACATTTCGAAGTCAAATTAAAAATTATCAAAATATACGACTTGACAAAATTTTTTTGTAAAAACGTATTTATACGTTATGTTGGAAATATGGCAGTATGCTGTTGGAAGTAACTCTCCAAATGGTATTTTACCAATAAATTTGGTATTCCCATAAAAACACCCTCGCCGAAGACAAAAAACCAAGAAGCATCTTTCTGTACGTGTAACAATTTGCGCAGAAGATCTAATTGGGTGACCCTGTTGGATGCCCAGTCAAACGTGATCTCGAAGGAAAAAAAATTCACCGGTCCCGTTCACTGCGCACACAGTCCAAGGCCGCGATGTTTGTTGCCTACGCACAATTTCCGTTTCTCCCTTTGTGGCCATCAAGGCTTAACTCCGCATCAAGTCTGCCCATATATTGTCCGAAATAGTCCGTTTTTGCCCAAACATGCCCAACCTGGCGGAAATTGTCCACTATTGTCCGCAACAGTCCGAAATGCCTAACTGATTCAAAACTGTACAACACTGTTGTCCGAAACCTCTGGAGTTGCCCGAAATTGTCCGAAATAACTACCTGATTCAAAACTGTGCAGCACTCGTCCAAAATTGTCCAATCTGTATTTGGAATAGTTGGGGAATAGTCCCAAAACGGTCAACAATCGTCCGAAGCAGTCCTAAATTGTCCGAAACGTAGCAACGCCAGCGTTGCTCTAAACTGTCCAATATAGTCCCAAGCTGTCCAAAACTTTTTTCTATAGTCCGAAATACCGACCTAATTCCAAACTGCACAGCATTGTTGTCCGGAACAGTCCGAAACGTCCAAAATTGTCCAAAACTGTCCAATATTGTCCGCACCTGTCCAAAATAACTACCTAACTCAAGACTGGCCAACACTGTTGTCCGGAACCGTCCAATTGTTTCAGAGTGTCTGGAATCGGTCAAAACTGTCCGAAATAGCTACCTGATTCAAAGCTGTACAACACTGTTGCCCGGAACAGTCCGGAACTGTCCCATATAGTCCCACATTGTCTGAAACTGTCCGAAATAATTCAAAACTATCCGAAATTGTTAATAACTGTTCAAAATTGTCTACAATATTCCAAATTTGTCCGAATCAATTTGAAACTATTTGACATTGACTGGAACCGTTGGAGACTGTTCGCTAGTTTCAGAAACTTTCCAAATTTGTCGACATCTGTTTGAAACTGTTCAGAATTGTACCTACCTGCTGGCCAATATCGTTCGAACCTGTCGAAAACAGTCAAAATTGTCAAAAAATGAATGAAACCGTCCAAAATTGTGCAAATGCTTCCAGGTCAGAAAATCAAACGTTTCGACCGTCCAGCGAGAAAATTGTTGAATTTATAGGATAACCTCTTTTGTTCCAGGCATTACTATTCTATCCAGCGTTTTTCTAGTCAGCCTAGTCGGATCCGGCGTTATGTGGTTTACGGACATTTACGTCGAAGAAATCATCAATGTAAGTCCTCGTTTCAAGTCATACGTTTGTTGTTTAAGAGTAAATGTTTACAGTCATTCAACACAGACTTAATCGAATCCAACCTAGAACCTACAATATAAGCTACCCTGTCTTCTGTAGATAGATGTACAATATTCATTTGCTAGCGACATACACGAGTCGGCCATTTTCACGTTTTAGTATAGGAGAAGATAGCAAAAATGAGAGTTTATCTGCGGGCAAATATTTGCGTCCCAAATAACGCAGTTTTTCCGGATGGAAATATTAGAAAATGTACCTAAGGTCGAGTATAATGAATATTGTACAGACAACATAGTGGCCGATTAAAATTGTAAACAATTCGGGCAGATTTTGCGCATACAGTAATTTGTAGAGAACACGAGAGGTCACAACTTCGGGCCAATTCCTTTGTCCCAGGTTATCCAATTGCTAAATCTTCGTTTACAGTCAGCGCTCAATGTTTTTCAGGGTCTCCTCATGATTTTCCATATGAAGTTTAGGTTTTTTGAGGGCAATTCAGGTTTCGAGGACAAACTCAAAACAGTGCTCATATAAGTCGGAATTGTATTCACGGTTTTTAATTTCAGTCGGTCAACACCCTTATTTTGAACCATTTCGATGCACCAAGTTTTTCCGATCAATGTATTATCAATGATAATTCATCATGTATTTTATGGATCTTCTTGCAGCAAATGACGATTCGACCCGGCTCGGAAGTGTTCGAAGCGTGGAAAAAACCTCCGATGAAACTTCTGATCTGCATACACATATTCAATTACACGAATATGCCGGAATACATGGCGAAAATTGACGACAAAATCAAAATCGAAGAAGTCGGCCCCTATTGTTACAGGTGAGAATGGAAGATTAGGATACGGTGATTTGATATTGTCATTCATTGGAGCGCTTTCGCTAAATGTGGCATCGTCTGGGTCCAAGTTACTTCCGTCTGAAGAAGCATCCAGGGTAACCGAAAGGGGTCGTCTCTATTTTGAAAAAGGTACTAGTAGGTTGGATTTAATCTTCTCGGGTCTTTTGAAGAGGCCTTATGGCGAAATAGCTTAAGAGAACAGGAACATCATGCCTGATAAGGGCTCGACCAATTGTATTAGTTCCAATTAGTTCATCGGTTTTTTTTTTATTTATAGGTTACCCAGCCTTTGAATCGTCCTGTTACAATGCTGATAGATTAGGATAAAAATGACTGAATCCATGATTGATTAGATATGAATCGGATAGCACGGTACGCCCATGGATAACCAGCATGGCATAAAGGGTGTCCGACAATCACTCGACTTTGCCATCGCTTATCAGCGTGTACGCGGTGTGTTTATCTCGAGAGTTTTCTTTAATGAAATTTCCTTGCCCCGCCAATCAAATCGCGTTTATTGGGGCCGACGTTTCGACGAGGTACGCGGTTATGTAAACCACTTCGGTCGCTTCGAGAACAAAGAAATCCGAATAGCTGGTACATGAAAGCCCTTCTACGTCGGTCGGCCACTTGTACCAACCAAATTAGACAGATGGCTTACATAAATTGATGATTGAAAAGATTCGAGATAAAAGTGCTTGAAGACTGATATAGAACATGATTACCCATTATGAATGGTTTGAAATAAATTATAATTAAAAATCCGATTATTTATAGGCATTTATCATTAACTAAATCAGGACATCATCAGTCAAAGATTGAGAAAACCTGTTAGTAGAAAATTAATTGAAAATACCCTCAATCAAGTGCGCATCATGGATATTTCATTGATAACTGTCAAATCTTCGCTTTCCAGAGAGACGCAGATGAAGAAAAATGTTACTTTCAATTCAGACGGTACAGTAACATATGGGGATGTGAGGAAACACGAATTCGATCCAATAGAGTCGAAAGGATCACCAAATGATACCCTCGTCGTGCCAAATTTAGCATTAATTGTGAGTTCTATGCCTACCTGGTTTTTCCTAATTGCATGATCCAACTTTGTATAATGTACAGTAGGAAATGCTACCACCCATTGATATAAAGTAAGTAAGTAAAAGTAAACCGCCGTTCCAGGCGTTGGCTTTTCGCCCGATAACCGAAGTTGTCCCGGGCGTGCCCTGCCGCCCTCAACAAGAGGGTCGGAACTATTCAGGACATGTCGCTATAGTCTCACAGCACTTATGTACTGTAACACACGGCTACTCATTGAGACTGCGGAGTGGATTGAAGCGAGGAATCTGGAAGATGAACTCGGATGGTTAAGGGCTCGGAATCCAAACGAGTTTCTCGGTTCGATTCCCGCCGGAGAGAGAATTTTCGTGTCAGTAATTGAATTTGTTCTCCATTAACAATTGCTCACATCTTCCAGGGAGCGCTGGGCATGACGAAGAATCTCAATTTCCTCATGAAACTCTCGCTGTCAATGTTTCTGAAGAATATCATCCACTATAAGGAATCCATGATGGAAGTCAAAGCGGACCAGTTCATACTCGGTTATGACGACAAACTGGTCAAACTCGGCCTGAAATTGGCTAAATTGCTGAAAGCTGAGATCCCCTTCGACAAGTTCGGCCTCCTTTCAGCGGTAACTATTAACCACTTTCTGCATACTGCGTAAGTGCGCCACATGCTGTTCTGTTTCACCTCCACTGAAATAAATCCTCACGATCAATTTTTTAAATCAATTCATTTTCTCAAGAGAGCGACTGAAACGGACGACTCCATAACAGTGCGAACCGGTACCAACGATGTTGACCGTATCGGAATCGTGACGGAGGTCAACGGCGAGCCGCAGATGTACGCCTGGCCTGGCGAAGAGTGCAACCGCATTGACGGCAGCGACGGCGCGTTTTTCCCAAGGCGGACCATCAACGAAAGCGCAACGCTTTACCTTTTCCATAAGGACATGTGCCGTCGGATGCCGTTCGTCTTCGGCAGGGAAGTCGAAGTGAGTTGCTTCAAGAAGAGCGAGTCGTACTTATTTTGGGGGAAGAAGGGATCAACGACATTACTTGTGCATAAATGAGATCAAGTGGGAAACGGCGAAAATTTCCTCTCCAGCAGGATTCGAACCTGGACTTCCAGCTTTTTAGGCAGACACCTCAACCCATTCGGCCAAGAAGAGCCTGGGATCGGAAGGAAAGATCCTTAGAGAAGACAGGAAATGGCAGAGTGTTTGGCAACGGGTCTGTTTGATGAGGGCAGTCCGGGACAGTCCAGGGCAAGTAACTACTGACGCCAACAAATGCAAGCCATGCAAATTCGCTTGGCGTCGTCAGTAACTCGCCCAGGACTGCCCAAGGATGGCCACATTGAACAGACCCAACGTGTCACCTGAGCGTACCTTCCAGATTGTCTGGCTCTTCGTGGCCGAATGGGTCGAGGCGTCTGCGTCGAAGGCAAGAGGTGCAGGTTCGAATCCTGCCGGAGAAGAAATGTTCGCCGTTTCCCACTTGATCTCATTTACGCTTAAGTAGGACCAAATGGTAGTTGAACGAGCTTCCAATTCACTGAGTAAATAACAGCTCTTGAAATCCAGTTTCAGGAAGGTGTCAAAGCCATGAGATTCGTTCCCGCCCCGCAGCTCTTCCAATCGAAGGGCACTTGTTTCTGTTTGAACAACACTTTCTGTCCACCTGATGGCGTTTTTGACACGTCGCCTTGCCACGAAGGTAACTTCTACCTGTGAATTGATGCCGTTCTTGTGGACTTTTCTGGAACTAGCCATGACCGTTAACAATTTGCTGCAGGGGCTCCAGTCCTGATGTCGTTTCCGCACTTCCTACATTCCGATCCGATCTTGAGTGCTCCGTTCGAGGGGTTACGGCCGGACCCGGAGAAGCACAGCTTCCATATCGACATACAAAGGGTGAGAACCGTGTCCGAAATGGGATTTAAAGTATCATGACCACTCTAGATTTTCTGTCCTTCCAGGGTAATAGAGAGTTTTTGGAAACTTTGTACTTCTAGTCACTTTGTAGTAAGAAGTTAGTCGTTTGTACGAAGTAGTATGGGCGCGATGGGGCTACCACGACCTGCCTGAAAGTTCCGATGATTGAATCTGTTTAACTGGCGATTTGAGCAATCGGTGGACGTTTCCAGCAGTGGCGATCGCATCTTTGATTGGCTCAATGCCGGTTGAGTGCCCGACACAATCGGGCGGACGCTGGTTGAGCCGTTCAAGCGATTCCCACCAACCCAGATTGCTGGTTAGCAATTATCTCGTCTTTGACCAGAAGGCAGGAAAGTGCGAGAGTGAAGAATATGCTGACAAGTTTGCCTAGCTTTCAACCACAACAAAGCCGAGTTCTCACAGGGCTAACTCGGATTCGTGGCACAAATTCGGTCAAATTACTGCAAAAATGACAGACAAAGCAAAACTTATTGCTGTTTTCACATTGCAGATGTTGGGGTTCACGGTAGACTCTGTGTCCAGAATCCAAATGAACATGCAAGTTCGGAAGTCTCGCGGCTACGAAGGATTCCTCAAAGAGTTTCCCGACAAGATGATACTTCCCATAGCCTGGCTCCAAGTGGTAAGACATTTTAGAAGTGCATTCACGTCGAATGAATTTTCCCAACCTCAAATTTTCTTCTAAACCGACTCCTGCGTTTTGCAGTCCACCGGAAAAATGCCGGATTCGCTGTTCCGGGTAATTTACCACGCGACGTTCACCGTCAAGCGGATGCAGATCGCACTCAGATGGGGCACGTTGCTGCTGACTGCAGTCACTTTCTTCTTCCTGATTCGCTACATCCGACGGAAACCGGCCACCGCTGTGGAAGATCCTTCGTCCAAGGAGAACCGAATGGCGAGCCAAGAGATGCTATCGGGCGGGCCGAGCGTAGATTACTTGACTAGACTGTGATTCGTACATATCGAACAGGTTTTCTGTTTTTTTGAGGACCGATGCTCCGCTGGTCGGGTATTTCGGCTGAGTATCCAGCGGCATCGGTGGAGTTTCTTCTGGACAATCATTGGAAACTGAAGAAGGACTAAGGAAGGCTGCTGCTCTTTGGGGGAAATTTTTACAAATTTTGGATCTTGAACTCTGCCGGGCATCTGATAACGCAACGCCAATTTTCCCAACGATGTGATACCACCCGGATAAGAGGTTAGCTTTCCCTCATGACGACCGTTCAAGGTAGCACCAGTTCGCGGGGTTAATCCAAGATCAGCTGAGCCAGCCATATGTAACTCAATATAAATGCATAGGTACATTATTTTTGGAAATAATGTACCAAAAGGGTAGAATAATAGCGCGAGCGAGAGTTTTTGGCAACCAATTTTGTAACGCTTACCATCCATGTACTAGAATTGAAATAACGAATTTATAAAGCAAGGAATTAGTCGTGGGGGTCTTCGTAACTAATTCTTCAAAAACAAGTTAAGTTTAGTTAGAAAGTAAAATACTATAACCCCGACATGCGAATGTAAATTTTTTAATCTTACCTACCTCTATTGTACTCTAGCTAACAATTTTTATTGTGCGTTTTATGTTTTCCAATGAGTGGGTTATGTTGGAAACCAGTTTTTTGACATGAATAAGGCAGGTACCTTAATGAAAGTAACGAGTTGTACTCTAATTTAGAATTTGTACTCTAATAGAGAATAAATAGAGTTAACGGTAACTCGAAAATGGCTGCCAAAAGCTCTCGATTATCTTGTCGGTTTTGTTGCGACAGAAGTCATGGTTCCCGAACATACAGTAAATACATAGCATAGGTACAGCTATATCGTTGTAATTATATTAAACGTGGCAAGGAAAATGCCCTGGAGGAAATTGATATTGGAATACATTCCGTTCGGGATCGGTACAATAGTTAACAATATTCTGTACAAATCGACCCAGAATGAATATTGATGCTCAAATGTGATAAGATGTCTTGATCTTTGCAGCTCACTCAAAGATATCAATTGCACACTGTACAAATGATTTTGTCATTTAACGATAGGATAGTTAACTAGATTCTTAAGAAATTATTGAGATTCAGAGTCACGCCAATGTCTGATAAGATTTTCCTTAAAATTCCTTACGTCACGGCACGGATTCGAATAATGTCAATTATTATACAATTCAAAATTTAATAGTAAATCGAGCAAACGTTCACATTTGAAGCTCAAATCTTCGTCGGAATAATCGCAAGATTCGCAAGGTAGTTTTACAAGCTAGTTTTAACATTTATTCGCCTCCGGTATTAATGTTAAGTCACTCTAATCTTAGTTTAAGCCCTCGAGTGCCATGAGTTGTCAGTCACGATGTGATCATAACTATATTCTACATGGTGAAGATATTTTCTACGTACATTATATACCCGTATACCTAAAATTATACGGTAACTTTCCGATCGGAGGACAAGGGCCAACCATTAGCATTCCAAAGACGTTCAATAACGAGAATTATACGTTCATTTGTAAATTGTTACCCAATATTCGTGTATTTCTTGCGAAGGTTGGTAATTTTAGTTGTGGCTCGTTGTAGACGTAGGGAACAAACAGGAAGAAATCGAGCGATCGTGATAATGATTATTGGTAAAATTGGTTTGTTCCAGGAGCGTGAGGCATGAGGTGAACAAGTTTATGAGGCAACCACCCCCCATGCTATTTCTGTTCACATGTGCGAAAGTCTGCGTGATCCCATGCGTAAAGTGCGTAATGAGATCTGATTGGCTTGCAATTTTACGCGCGCTCAATTTACCTGGTAAATTTACCTGGCAGCCAATCAGATCTCATTACGCACTGTACGCAGTACGGAGATTACGCAGACTTTTACGCACACGTGAACCCAGCTTAAGTGTCGTTGCTGGGGTGTTGCCTACCAAACCTGTTACCTCATGCCTACACTCGCGCTCCTGGAACAACAACAACAAAGTGCTAGGTGAAAAAACCTACTTTGAAATCAGCTTCAAGTGCATTGATAAACTGGCAGTAGGTGTGAACATTCTTATAATAGGCACGATTTGATAATCTGACCTTTAGACGCAATGATTTTCACGACTGAATTTATTCACAACGCCTCTTCAACAACAAAATTGCTGTTGTTGTCCTGATATTCAGGAAATGATTGAAGAGTGCCTAGGTGATGATCGTCTAGTCAAGTTACGCGTCACGGTACGTGATTATGTGAATCGAGTCATACAAAGTCAAAATTCCATTTTTTAACATACATTTCTGATACTGCAATATTGAGACACAATGTACCCCAGCGAAGTGACGGTTTTGGGACAGCTGACCACGATAGTTTTGGGACAACTGACGCTGATTGTATTGGGATGACATTTTTGAGACGTCGATTTTGTAACCTCTCAGAGATATAAACTATTTATGAGATCTACTTTGAGACGTTCCACTGGCAAAAACAGTGCAATTTTTTCAAGGCAAAATTGAGAGGCAAATAAGGGGAAAAATTGACGTTTGATACCCGATCGCATCGGTTTCAAAATCCTCAACAGGTGGAATAACTCGAGCGAAGGACATGTTTCTCAATTCATTTTGGAGGATCGCTATTCATGGACGCTTTATCAAAATATTTAAGTAGGTATCTTGGATTAATTTTGGTTGAGATCCCTCAATGACAGTGTCAAATGTAGATCTGGCGTTCTCGGACAGCGGTCCTCCGAAATGAGTTGAAAACGTGTCGGCAGAAAATTAGGCGAAATTCCCAAGATTGTTGTAAACCCCCTTAACTTTGTTCCGGCGCTCCACAATATGGATGGGAATTTTCAAATTTTTTTTATTTAGGGGAAAAGTCAATTGAACGTTAACAATGTGATGCCATGGCGGCCTTAAGACGATGTAATTATAATAGACTGATCGAATAAACCGTTTTTACAGAATAGTCAAGTTTATCACAGAAATCACTTACAGTTTGAATTTCTTCGCGATTGCTTTTTTCTTCAGTTCGTTCCTCTTCACGAGATCTTCGCTGGATTGTGAAGAAACTGGACTCGACTGACGCCCTTCGACGAGGATTGAGCCGTTTTTGGATTTCTTCATTGGCGGGCCGTCAGTCGGGCTGATTGGTTCGGGTGGCGCCGCTTGAGCCTGGGTCATGAGCTCCTTGTCGTCGGCAAGGTCGGCGAATATGTCGTCATCCTGGAACGAGTCTTGCAGCCAATTGTCAGACGGCTCTGCGCAACTTGCGGCGGGAATTTCTTCTTTTTCGCCCTCGCCTGAACTGTCGTCCGATTCGTACCTGAAAATTGAAATTACAATTCGCAAATGATGAAATTGGGGATTACAATTTGCAAACGATGAAATTTTGGAAAACACTGGCCAACTAGGCTGTAAACGTGCAAACTTGGCCTAGAGTATCAGCAGGTCTACAATTGAAGAGTTCATTACAGAAACAACCAATGTCAAAAATATCGAAAATTGATAATTCAGCGCATTCTAGTCGCTCTTGGCAGCACTCATTGAATAGGTAGCCGTCTCTAATAATAAAAACAGCCTCCAAACTTCCAATGCAATGGTTTCATCGAATTCAGCATGAAAACAACCCTAACCTTGCGATGCCAAATTGAAGAGTACAACTGATGACAGCAAAAACTCACTTAATGATTTTTTTCGCTTTTGAGAACTGCTTTGCGTTACTGATGGGCGGACGTGGGCTGAAATCAAGAAATAAGTTAAGAAAAAGTTAGAAAAATCACATTTTGACTATCAACTGCGCCTCTAGAGGGATAACTAATTTTTTGTTTGCTCGACTCAAGGTCACGTTTCTTGTTCAATAATTCCAACTTTAGGTTAACTGAACAGACCTTTAGTTACTGATCAACTGACCAGCAATACCTCGATAACCAACACTTACTTCTTGGACATATGTTCGTAGTTCTTCTTGGCGGCCTCCAGGCATTTCAAACAAGCGTCGCCGAATTTCTCAATTTTGGCCTCGGTCACGCCGTCCACTGAAGATATGATACTTGAATTTAGTCGATAGTACGAAAAATCCACAAACTCGATCAATCAGATAAAATACTCGGCGAATACATGAGCCTCCGTACGAATCTCACCTTTGGAAAGTTCGGCCAAGTTCTGGGGCGGATTCTTTGTCAGTAGATGGAGCGTGTGATTGCTCAATATCATGTAAGGCATACAGTCCAATTCGGCAGCCACTTGCGACCGAAATTTGATTAGCGATTCGAACAAAACTTCCTGGAACGCAATGTAAATCAGCATGCAGAGTTATCTGAGATTGCATACGCAAATTATGGTCTGCCAGCGATGTTAATATTGCGTAGGAGTCGGTACCTGGTGGCCAAGGAACAAATAAAAGTTGAATCGTTACAAAAAAGGGGAAGCCCTGTTGTTTTGTTGGCAAAACTGGCTCTCCCTAGTTTACGATCGAGGTTTCCTAGCGAGTGTTTTATGCGAATCAATAATGACGTTTGCAGGAAAAAACTTTTGAAGAGATTGTGAAAACCTGAAATTTCCCCCGCTTTTTGTTTCACTCTCCTGCCACCAGGTACCGACTCCTACGTATTCATTATATCACATAAGTACTATAATAATCGAGGATAGGTAGTGAGGATTGCTAAGCCCCGATTTATATCAATTACGTACCTCAATGGTGATATGGTGGACGCCGTCGACTCCATCGTTAACATTTCCCGCAGCACCAATCCACTCGCCCGGACGAACCGCCCTACAACATGATGATAAATTGAATACTTGGAATCGTCATAGCAACAACAATATTGAAAAGTTACAGAATCACTGACAACAGAAGCTCGTTTTAATTTCACAGAAGTCAACCAACTATTTAGAATTACTCGGATGGGGCCATAGTCGATGGGAGCGCTCAAGAAATTATTATCAACTATTATTTATGGACAGTAACAAATGATTTCAACAACCGACGATCAAACTAGGCATTAGCCGATTCTTGGAATTGACGGTAATCCTCACTTTTGAGAGATCAACTTCCCCAGATGATTCGAAAATTCGGCTTAATCCACTGTGAAACCCAATTTTTCCATATTCTTTGGATTACCGCTAATCCGGACCCTAATCTGAGTTTCCAGTCTCGTCCCAACCAGGTGATGAAAAAGCAACGAGTTTCAGAAGATGGCATTTTCATAGATAAAATGCTGTTTCAAACTGTTTTTACCAATCCAGGCTCACAATGCTGAGATTAAGCTCTGGACTCACCTGGAAGATTTCAGTTTTAGCCTCGTATGACTTTCCATTGCTTACCTGCTCCGGCTAAATTTGATTAGATGCGGCAGCATCTCCGGCGTAGGCTGCAATACGCACATCTTGCGGAAAGATGAGCTGGAATAAATTATAGACATTCTGTACCATCTACAACACTATGCATGTTGTGAGCATTTGTCGACCTTACGCACAAGCAGTGCAAGTTTAGGTACGTAACCCCCCAGCTACAACACTTACAGAAATTGAAAGTCAGCCACTTACTTGTTAATAAAATCCGTCCCAGAGCGAGAAACATTTACGGTTTTTATGGGAAATTGTCCAAAACTTCCGTTTCTGTTGACGAATTTGTCTTCCAACAAGAATTCTCGCAGTAAAAGGCCACCTGAAACATTCCGGTCCCCTCCAGGGATTAAGCATGCCGCGCTGATCGGCAGAAACAAATTTTTATTTTTTCTAAAGCAGTCTGTTGGCAGGAATCGATTTCAGAGCTACACTGACTTGCACCAGCTGATTGGGGGTGAGGCTGATCGTCAGCTGGTGATTCAATTCAAAATGGACAAAATATGGTATGTCTAACTCACCCAAAAGTTTCCAGTACTCTTCAGGCTTATCGTACCCTTTCGAGAACAGCTCAGAGTCGCAATACTTGGAAGGTAACTTCTTGTTGGACGAGCCTCTGACTAATAAGATCGGCACTTGCAGACCGTAGAAGCCTCCTAACAATTTGACGGCCTTGAGCAGAAGCAGAGCGTCTTCGGTTAGGTCGTATTCTGGAGCGGATTGGGCAGATTTTTGCCCACTGAAATAAGGAGGTAGACATTTTGATCTAGAAAGCTTCAATTTTGGGTTGACAGCGATCAACACCCCAACACCACGTCAAGAAGCTGAAGAAGATCGCTCCTGAACCTCCCTAATTGGACCTAGGCGTGATTTGTGGGAGGATTATGGAAATGGTACACCAGGCTCGAGATGTCACTCAAAGGGCGATGAGACAGGAGGTGTGCCGATGGCATAGCCGCTCTGGAGAGTCGACCCGAGGTAATGTGCGCAGCAGCCCCAGGTCGTCTCTCTATGCGGCAGTCGGTGGCGCCACTAGGAGCAATGCCCTCCCTCCTGCGTCCCAAAAAACGGTTTTCAAGTGATTGGGAGTTGGAAAATTGGGCTCAAGATGATCGAGCAACTAGCCATGGAAAAGAAGAACCAAGTGACGACCAGATCGCGGTTCACCAGGACCTATCGGAACATCAACAGTTTGCTTGATTAGAAACAATTAGATGTGGGGGTAAAAACTCGCATGGGGCAAAAACTCTTACTTCCATATTTTCCATCCCACAGCAATTTTCCATAATCCTCGCTAGGCTGTGCTTCAGTCAACGTATATTCAGCCATCTGCATATCTCGCCAGTCTGGCTGTTTCCCTCGAGATCAGGTAAGTTTGTTTTGGCAGGTTTTCACGTAATTTTTGTCTAATCAAGCGTTAATCAGTGAACACGATTTCCGTGATTGTTTTATCGCCTTTCATTTGCAGATATCTCTCCGTCCCAAAAATGTTGCGGGCCAACTTTTAGGGTGAAAATTCTCACATCAAGCGAGGAAAAACTCACATAAACTGTCCTGGTCAAGAGAGGCCTTGAAAAAACCTTGATTTAGTTGAATGTATCCATTTCACAAGGAACCTTGGATTTCATATGCACTGGGAGATTTTAAATATATATTTTCATGCATGTTCTAGTTATTTCTTCACATTCACGAGTCTTTACCCCAACCATATACCCCAAGGCGATTCAGAAGGCGAGTGACTTACTTCTTCTTACAGTTGTCACAACAATTGTCGTTGTCTTCGACTGTTGCGCTCGGATCGAAATGGGTAACGATGATTTTCCGCCGGCAATCCGACGTTTGGAGGTAGCGCTCCATAACGCGCGTCATCCGCTCTTTGTAATTCCTATACTGGCTGTCCAACGTGGACAAGAAGTGCCTGCGAAATTCGATTGAGCCTAGGATAAAAGAAGATTTTTGAGGTAATCCAAAACAATACGAGTGGACACAATAAACTGGACGAGTTACAATTAAAAGGGTGAAGAATTCACATATGCGATAAATGCGAAAAACGCAATCGCGTAGAAAAAATCTCAAGGAATAAACGTGAAAAATTCTTGCGGATTTTGATCAATTAAATTGAGTTGAAAAACGCAGTTTTCTCGTTGAAAAAAATTGCTAAAATATTTCTCCTAGACGAGGCTACAGCATGGTCCCAGAATTTCATCACAGCACTACCTACTTTGACAGACCGAAATCGCTTTGCTGATAAAAAACGTGACAATGCGACTGCAGGCCATCTCGGCCAGCCCTGCCGATTTCCTGATAATACGTCTCAATATCGATAGGAGCACCGTAGTGAATAATGCACCTCACATCTGTGGAAAAGAGAGAAATATAGGGCGGGAGTATCTATAGAAAACAATGCTCTTAAGGCGTTTTTTTGGATTCCCTCCATTTTTGCGATGCAAATAAACGATGTAATGCGCCCTGTTTGTAGTGTGCGCTCATATGTAGCTCATCGAAATTTTGTTACCAGGCTTGTCGATTCCCATTCCGAAGGCAACAGTGGCAACAACAATTTGGACTTTGTCCCTGACGAAATCCTTGTGAACTCGTTCCCGGACGCTCAAACTTAGGTCAGCGTGATACATTTCGCATTTGTACCCGTTACCTGGTATATGAAAAAAAAATCGTCAGGACAGTTTTCAACAATCTGTTTTCATGTTATCTACACATCGAACATCAAGTATGAATCGCTAAAAATCTGGAAATTTTTCACCTGCTAAACATGTGGCGACTTCATCGACCTTCTTTTTCGTCGGGCAGTATACGATACAGGAGCCTTTATCTATTCCAGGGAGGATGGAGTTTTGGGAATCGAACAGGGATTTGACATCAGAGATGATCGAGCTTCCCTTTATCGAACACGACAGGTACAAGTTGGGACGGTCGAAACTCGTGCACGACATGCGAGGCCGGCTAAAAGCGAACATGATTATTACAAATACGAATTGATTACAGGAAAATTGGCTTACCGATATACATGGAAAATACCTCAGATGCAGGGAATCGCAGATATCCGTTTGCACGGTTGGAGTTGCCGTCGCTGTTAGCGCCATAAAAGGTACACCGGGCAAGGACAATTTCAAATCGCCGAGGCGTCTGAAACATTGAGAGCAAATGGTTCAAAAATCGATCGATTGCCTTTAAAAATGCTCTTGTTTGCTGCGAAACGAGCTTCCTTCTGAGAAACGAGAATCTGACTAGCGCCAATGTGAGCAAGTCTGTAGGATCAGTCTCAGTGTGTCTGTCAGTGGGAAGTATGTGGGATCGGTCTGAAGTCTGATACGATTATTGTTGCAAGTGAACCGTGGACATGAGGCGATACCTGAGGCCCCAGAAGTCCGCCTTTAGAAAAGTTTGACATCAGAGCTTGACTAAAGGCCGTATCTGACGAATGGCTCAACCCCAGACCGCCTAATGACGTAGGGATAAAGGAAGATTCTATTATTGAATCTCTTCGGCCGTTGGTGGGCGTGTCTGGTTGGGGGATCGAGTCTCTGATTGGTCGAGTGCCGCACGTTCTAGCTCAATAGACTAGACTTGAATGGCACTCGCATCCCATGGCGTTCCAGTTCAACAGAAAATTCCAATGCCGATTGAACGAGTTCAACTTACTGGCGCCAGGTAACTGGCTTCAGCCAACTCTACATATTGGCCAACAACGGGTTTCAACCCACAAACATCCTCAAATAATCACCTCAAGTATGATTACCGATATGACTTGCGGAAATCCATTCCCCACTGGCTGACGCAATGGGCCTCGTCAATGGCTACAAGAGTGAGTTTGGCGGTTTGGCCGGATGCCATTTCCTGCAGCAGTTGAACGGCACCATCGGAGGTACACCATTCGGGAGTCACGTACACCAGCCGATACTTGCCGGCTTTCATTTCCGACATTGCGGTCGATTTATCTTTCTGCGCCGTGCCCATCAAAGCGGCCGGAATGTTTTTGACCTGCGGACCAATTTTCTTATTAGCTATTGGTCTAAAAATGAAGTAGAAAGCAGGCAATGATAACCACATCGGCGGCAATCGAACCTTGCCCCGTAAACAACTAGATCGCAAATCAGACTCACTTTCAAAGCCAGAACTTGATCTTGCATCAAAGAAATGAGGGGAGACACAACGATGGCAACACCTTGGCTGAACACTGGAGGAAACTGATAACATAAGCTTTTCCCATAACCTGTCGCCATCACAACACAGTTATCCTTCTTTTCCTGAAAATGAAAATTTGAGGATTAGTTGATAGTACAAATCAGTCTTACGGTGTTGGCTAACTGACCAGCAGCAGCAAGCGAGCCCAATACTAGCAGAGGTGTAACCCCTAATAACTCCCAGACATGTCATAATCGGACCTACCTTTCATGATAAAATTTTAGGCACTCAATTTTGAAAATTTTGGAGAGTTTAATTCCCCATTCTGTTGACAGTATATTTGAGTAAAGGATTTTAACGTTACAAGTGCAGCAATAACTACGTTATAACGGTAACGTTTTACTCACGTTAAGAACCGAATTGATGATTTTCCATTGCATCGGACGAAATTCGTTGAAGCCAAAATACTTTTTTAGCACGGCCAGGTATTTTTCCGGAGGACGGTCCATAACTTAATTATCTAGCCTGGAATACCAAAGTAGGAGATCCTTAGATGAGGATTAGTTTTGAGCGGGATGCAAAAAAATGGTTTTTTGAATGAAAAATCGATCTTGAAAGCAGTTTTTGACGGCTAAAATTCAATCGATTTTGACATTCAGAAAGCGAAAAATGCGCAAAAAACTTCACTAAATCCAATGAGCTCAAAAAATCAAAATCATCGGATTAGAACACCCTTAAATTAGCAGAAACGTGAAAAACAAGAAAAGGCGCAAGAAATTAGAAAGAAAGCAACAGCCAAACTGATTTAAAAAAAAAATTGTTTTCTCTGATAAATTATGAAAGAAATTCGGAGAAAATACTCAAAAAACCGAACATACTTACCTACGTCGCTAATCGCTTTTGAAGAATGGGAATGCAGTTTGGCGGTGGGTTGCAGAATAATGCATTGATTGGCGTGAAGAAAAATAAACTTTCGAGATGTTACATTATCGGTTTACCTCTTACTAAAAAGTTCTCATCATTACCAAATTACCCAGCCACTTCGAACTTTTCACCAAACGTACTCAACCTTAGTCAGCCGGGATAACGAAAATCAAAGCTCGTATCTCGCGAAAAATGCGCCAACCGCCAAGGAACAATAAAAGGAACTGCTTCAAGTCAGCGTTAACGCTGGATGCAATGAAATGCGAGAGAACGTCAACATCTGAAAGAACGTAAACTAGGAGCTGCTACCGATCGTGGGAACGTAAACAAGTAACAGCTACTCGGGAGCTGGGAATAATAAAATCTCGCGCTACAGCAGGGTGATAAAAAAAGGGAGCAAGTGGGAGTACTCGGATCTTGGTTCTGATGTACATAATGTACATAACTGGGCCGATATTAAGTATCTGATATTAAATATGAGAATAAAACAGGTCGATGCTAAATTTTAGAGGTTGCGCATCGACCGTTTTACTCTCATAGGTTGCCTAGCTTGCAGGGGAAAATTTTAATTAACTTGTCTTCCGTCCTGGGCCGACCCAAAATGTTTTGAAATCGAGATAAAACCGGGTCACAAAGCTCTTTCAACTACCTTTTCACAGCTACGAAACTCAATGCCGAACTGAAACGCGAACACAAACTTGAAGTCCAAGTCAAACTCAAACTTCAAGTAAAACTCGAACTGAAACACAAACTTGACTTAAAACTCAATGTCGTACTGACACTCGAACTTGAAGTCAAACTCGAACTGAAACTCAAAGTCAAACTCAACATGAAACTCGAACTTGAAGTCAAACTGAAACTCAAAGTCAAACTTGAAGTCAAACTCGAACTGAAACTCAAAGTCAAACTGAAACTCAAACTCGAAATCAAACTGAAACTCGAACTCAAACTTGAAGTCAAACTCGAACTGAAACTCAAAGTCAAACTCAACATGAAACTCGAACTTGAAGTCAAACTGAAACTCGAACTCAAACTTGAAGTCAAACTTGAACTGAAACTCAAAGTCAAACTCGAACTGAAAGTGACTGAAGTTCGAGTTGGGTTTCAGTTCAAGTTTGTGTTTCAGCTCGAGTTTGAGTTTCAGTTCGACATTGAGTTTCATTTTGAGTTTGACTTCGAGCTTCAGTTTGACTTCAAGTTCGATTTTTACTTTGACTTTAAGTTTGAGTTCAAGTTCGAGTTGGAGTTTCCTTTTGACATTGAGTTTCTGTTCGAGTTTGACTTTGAGGTTCAGTTTGACTTCGAGGTCGAGTTGGACTTCAAGTTCAAGTTTGACTTTAAGTTCGAGTGTCAGTACGACATTGAGTTTTAAGTCAAGTTTGTGTTTCAGTTCCAGTTGGACTTAAACTTTGAGTTTGACTTGGACTTAAAGTTTGAGTTTCAGTTTGACATTGAGTTAAGTTCGAGTTTGACTTTGAGTGTCAGTACGACATTTAGTTTCAATTCAAGTTTGTGTTTCAGTTTGACTTCAAGTTCGAGTTTTATTTTAAGTTTCAGTTTGACTTCGAAGTTGAGTTTGACTTCAAGTTCAAGTTTCAGTTCGAGTTTGACTTTAAGTTCGAGTGTCAGCACGACATTGAGTTTTAAGTCAAGTTTGTGTTTCAGTTCCAGTTGGACTTAGAGTTTGAGTTTGACTTGGACTTCAAGTTTGGGTTCGCGTTTCAGTTCGACGTTGAGTTTCGTAGCGGTGTAACGGTAGGTAGTTGACATTTTAAGTCGAAAGGATTATCATAACTTTGCCTCTACGACAGCAACGTTTTCCTTCCATTAAGCATGAGAATAAAACAGGTCGATGCGCAACCTCTAAAATTTAGAGGATATTTAATCATCAACGGAGCCGAAAAGAGCGTTTGGGGGATGTATGTTTCCTATCAAGTATTAGGCAGCTTGCACTTTCCACCAAAAAATTTCAAGCACGGTTATCACTTTCAGCCGAAAGGTAGGTTATCACTCACTTTTGAGCAAGTTTCCAGAAACTGAAATATCTGGAAGGGTTTTCATACACAATTAACCGATGATACGATACTTTATGATAGTGTAATTCCCCCACAGGGGTCGGACAAACGCGGAGTAGGAGTATTCTCATTCTAAATATGTAAAACGCTTTATTGACAAAATAGGTCCTTGGCATGCGCACGTTGTTGTCCATCGATTATTATGACTGATGTAATATTTGAATGTAAAATTTATTCGGATTATTCCCCAGATGGATGCCTGAAGTGAAAAAACTGAACACTTTTCTCCGAGGCACTATTAATAAAAATTCCATCTGGCAAAAGTCAGCTCGCTTTCATTTCGTAAAAAAGGTCATTCAATTGCTCCGCTGTTAAGATGATCTAGTCTATTATTGGAACATCAGCATCGCAGAACAGTTGCAGAATGTTATCTACGTGCGTTCTACCTAGTCTAGGAAAACAAAATAAAAATTAGGTACACAACACGAAAGTTCTAGGTACAGTTTTATACAAAAATTCAATTCAGGCGCAATTTTCGGGGGCACTCCTATTCTCCGCAGAGGAAGCTCAACTGGTCGTTGACACTTTTCCGAAGGGACCTCGGAGTGTAGGCCAGCTTGCTCAAGGGTGCCGCCGTCCTTTTAGGGGTGTGAGATAAGAGGGCCTTGGACGGCTTTAAATCTAGAAAATATCAGATCAACATTGCCGTTAAAACGTCATGCGAACCAATTCAGTAAAGAATCAGGCTTGTTCCAGGAGCGTATGCCTCGCGTGTGCGCAGTTAAAAGGATTTGGAACGTTGCTTTAGCCAAACCTTGCACTGCCCATGCGCAAAGATGGATTCAGATGGTCGGCAATGAATTTCGATGGGCATCGCTCGCTCGGAATCTCGTCCTAGCGTTTAGTAACTGTAACGGTAAACGCCATCCGTGTGATCGGGCCTTCGGTTGCCAATGATGAAGTGGGAAGCAGCAGAATAAAAAGCAGGGACAGAAGCTAGGATCGTAAAAAACTTAGTATTTTGACTTGGCAAATTTTGTCACAAAATACCACTTACTTTGTTTCGGCAACTTCATAACGGCCACCGACGGCCTCCTCTTCTTTGCCGAGGCGGATCTCGCAGGCGAACGGGATTTCTTACTCCCGGACTGCGGATAAGAGAGAGGAGGAGCATTTTCAACCACGCTGCACACGAGTTTCAGCTGATTGTCCATCTTGTGCTTCAGGTCTAGGCATTCTTCTTCCAACGTGAATTTTCGTTGCTTGATTTCTTCCATTCTGGCCTCTAAAGATAGCCGTTCTTCGTCAACTTCTGCCATTTTCTTCTCGTTCTCTTTCATTCTACTGTATATGTCGCACTGCTCCTTCAGAAGCTGAAATAGGATGGTTTCACTGAATAGTATCTGTTCACTGAATAGCCATAGTAATGATAATAAGGATGAGTAACCATGGAGATCTATCCCATCACAAAAGAACCAAGGAGGCGAACTCCCTTGAAAATTCTCACTTCACCCAGGAATCGAACCAACCGGCTGACAGCATTGTTCAACTACTAGACTCTGAGGCAATCCTTCCTCGAGTTCAACCTCAAGACTGCCACCGACAGACTCAATCAGTGGTCTTCAATGCTGTATCAACCAAAGGGCTCAACCCGCAATAGCCCTAAGACGCAATGGAGCCACATTCGCAGTCAAAAATTCTATGATTGCATCTTTTCTGCCTGGGGTTCGAGCCGTGCCAGTCTCCGATTGGCTGAGTGGACCACTTAGAACGGGATGTCTCTGGAGGGCGAAGAGACAGGCCAGGAGGTCTGCTGATGGCAGAGAGCCGCTCTGGAGAGTCGACCCGAGGCAATGTCAGCGGCAGCCCCAGGTCGTCTCTCTATGCTGCACAGTCACTGGGGCCACTAGGAGCGGTACCCTCCCACCTACGTCCCAAAACTATAGAGGAAGGAATGCAAAAGGGAAGTTCAACAGCAAAAATAAACCAAGAATCCTATGGAAATGTTCAATTGACAAACCTGATTCAATTTATCCGAATCAAAATGCGCCTGGGGTGTGCGATCCAGTGCACATTGCAGTGTCGTTTCGCCATCCTCGTCATCCTGGTACGGGGAACGGTTTTCAACGTCGCTGTCCCCTTCATTGTGCTTATCCTCTCTTATAATGTGCAATGGCTGAAATGAAAATTATAGAAATAACAACATGATCGATGGTTGGAAATGGCAAGTTCAGCTGTTCGTGCAATTCCACGAAGCCTCTTCGTCATGCCAGGCCCATCTGAGGTCATAAATTTTAACCTAAAGCCAAATTTAACTTAAACCCATTCACTCACAGTTGGGCATGAGTTGACACCATGGCAAGCTCGGTTAAAGGTGAAACGACTGGCTGAACTTTCAAGATTGTTCTGCACTGCCAGGGAACGACGAGCAGATGGAATCGACTTCTCCACATGTGACGATGGCTTGAATGATGAGTCCTAGAAAAATAGTGAAATACAGGGAATTAAACGAGAGGCAACTAAAGTACTGAGCGATCGAAGGATGAAAAAGTTAAATTTATATACGGGTCAATTCAAAATTTCGGTCACATTTGAGGTTTCATTTTTCGGGAGGAAAAAATGTGGAAAAAACGGATTTTTTTTAGTTTTTAGCAATATTTACAGGTTGAATAAGCATTGTTCTCAATGAACACGCATAACCACTACCGTAACCATAGTTACGCAATTTTAAAAAAATTCGATTTAGTAGGGAGTGAGGTTGAAGGGTAGGGAGTGAGAAATGATTACTTTAATTGGAATGTGGTATTGTAAACCTCGTAACAAAGGGTAAATAATACATAGAAATAAATGCGAAAAATGTGAATACTGACTAATGTATCACATAAATTCGAAGCGATATTTTTCGCCCTTGAAAGTGGCCTAAACTAGGCAACTTTCACAATCACAATTTCAGACTTGACAATTGATTACACTAGATTGTTGAATGCCGCCAGTGTGCGGTCAACAAGGTAGGTATCTTGTAGCATCACATTAAATGTAGGTAGTCATGTTGGCAAAAAAAAATATTTTTTATAAAATATGAAAAGCAAAAATAGTCGGATACAAAAGTAGTCCGCACGTAATACATGGTAGGGAGATCAAAAAAGTTTAACTTTCGGTAAATTAAAGGTAATTAAATGTTATGACTGATTAATATTAACTTGAATGTTAATATACTACTTAATAATTAATTAATAATAATTATTATTATTAATTAATAATTATAATAATACTACTTAATTACTACTTAATATACTAATTATTAATTTCCTAATTAATTCCCTTATTATTTCCTTATTAATTTGATAATTTCCTTAATAATCTCACTCCCTACTTTTTTCAAAAAAGTGAGTGGTGTAGGGAGTGAAAGAGTAGGGAGTGAGGTTTCTGTCTTTTGAGGGCTATGAAAGTAAGTGAAGCTTCTGTCAAACACAATTGAAAAGGCTAATGGATGATTACCATCAAATGACATATTATCCACTAAATAAAACTGCAATTGACTTACCTTCAGTGAAGTTATGCATGTGTAGGGAGTGAAGGGTAATAAAAATACACCCACGATTTCTCATACATTCAACATTCCACAAACAACTGAAGATGAGTAATATTACCTGCAGCAAATCCAACTGCACCATCTTGAATCGCTGTTGCCTCTGAACTCGGAAAAAATTGGAATTTCAATTTCCCTGCGAGTTGGCGGGACTTTTAAAAGTTGTGTAGGGAGTGAGAGTAAAACCGCGTGACACCCCTAAAATTGACTGTGGGAGAGAATCCAGTGATCTCTCGGTTTCTCTCATTTGAACAAATGAATGAAGACCATATACTCTCCCACATGACACATCGTTTATTACCAGTAATTAGTATGATTCCAACTTACAACTCCCTGAAGTTGGGTACCTCTGGGTTGTGACAGCAGTAGGGAGTGAGAAATCGACACTTTAAAAATTTTTAATTCTGTCAAGCCATCCATTTTTTCAAATACATGAGAGTATGCCCCCAAAAGGTATAAAACGGAAAAAAATTGAGTTGCGGCAAAAAGTGGAGATTTGACGCGAGTACTTCAAAATGACACAAATGTGACCGAAATTTTGAATTGACCCATACCTGATTGGAATCAACTCGATTGCTCAAATCGCTGTGGGAAAATGGGGTCGAATGAGCATCGACCAAAGTGTTTTCCAACGGGGATTTCCCAAAAATGGAACCGTTCAGCGCCGACGTGGAAAGCGAGGTGTTGCAATTGGACGCTGAAACCAATGAAAATTCCTCAAAGATCTTTATTTGTGAGTTGAAGGCGAAAACAATCATAGTTTAAGAGTAATTGGGGATTGAAAGTTCCGGCTCCGTCATAACGGGCAGTAACTGAAAAAAAAAGTTGAGCTAGATTCAGATGGTAGGCAACAATAATTACGATGATGCTTTTGTACTCTTGCAGTAGAATAGAAAACTACTAAAATATCAAGAGACCGAAATGCGGCTAGTTGTTGTGCTGTTATCAATTGTCGCTGTTGTAAATGGTGAAATCTTCTTTTTATTCTATGTTGACTTAGAATCGCTGCCGAGAAATTGATTTTTTTTTACTTCATTGCAATTTTGAATGGCGATGGCAGCAATCTTATCAGCAGATCAGATGCCCATCAATTCAATGCCTATCAACAATCCTTACCTATCCTTAGCTTCACTGTAGTAACATTGATCATTTCGTTTAGCAGATGGTACGCGTAGTCTGAAGCGAGGTTCTTTACTTTCTTTTTGAGATCCATGAAGTAAAATTTTTCAGTTCGCTTGTTACACTTACCTTTCTGTTCGTTGCACCACTCTTTGCCAAGGGCAGCAAGCTCGGCCGAGACTCTAGAAAATAAATCACGTTCAACTACCAAATTCACGAGGTAGGTAACTGGGATTGAAAAAAAAACGTAAAAGTTGTCTTACCTATTTGCACCTCCATTGATAAGAGCTTGAGGGGTATTCCAATTTTTCACAAGCTTGAAAACACTCCAGTTTTCGCTTGGATTGCTGGAACAAGAAGAATAAGAATATTCAAATTTTTTCATCGGATCGATAAGCCGTAACATCTTTTGGTGCAAAGGCTGATATCAACTGACTTGAAAGATAAAGGCACTTGGTTTCGGGGCGTTTCAAACGGATTCACATTGAAATTTGACTCGAGGCTAGATAGGGGTCTGGCTTCGTTCCTGGAAAATGCGTGCACAAACAATTTAATGCAAATACAATCATATAGGTATCTAAAAATGGCTTTTCTCAGGGTTTCTGACGCTGGTTATTGTATTGATACATGAATCAATGTCGGAAGCCCTGAGGAAAACTTTAAATTGTTATTGTCATCATCATCCGGCTGGTGACCAATTTATGTTAATCGTTATTGTACAGCTCTCAACATCTTGCAGAAGATCCCCCCCAGATAGTAGTGATACTTCATCCATGAACCCATCAAACTCTGAACTCCAATTCAGGATCGACCGATGGTCCGTAGTCGTTATACCTCTTTGGTGTAGCTTCAACTGTTGCAGTGCCCAAAGCTGGCGACTTTGAGTCCTGCGGATTCCGATTCCTGCGACCAAGGATACTCCGCCGCTTCATATCCTGCGAGCAAATAACCCCAATAACTTCAACTTTGAGTAGATCGTGATGTCGAGGGCGCTTCCTCTTGTAATTATCCGTAATTAAATTCAATAGAAACGGTTCTGGAGAGACAAATCTGAGGCCCCACTTGTACAAACGGCTCATCCATGTAACTCCTTCTCTAATATCGTTACCGCGCTCTCAGGCATCGTGCCAAAGATGGAGCCTCATCAAATCTTAATTACCTAATCAATCTTGAGTATTTGAGTTATGGTGGATTTAACCCACCTCGGATTAGAGTTAATCCAGACTTGGTTGCCCTTGTTAACTTTGTTTGAACGTAGTAACACTCTGGTAAAGTGGCTTCAGAACTCTGAACACAATTTTTTGAGCCGACAGACACGTGATCCCAATAAATGTAGAAGTGGGTAGATAATGCGTTGAGCAATGAAAACGGGTTCTTTTCAAGTCCAAAATAAGTACCTTTCCAGCGGGTACAATAATTTTCGGTGACAATTCACAAGAATCACAGGTTGACAGGATGACTATTCAAAGATCAACAGGTAGGTACTTATTTTAACACTCGTTACCCAAACCCACGATTCTTGAAGAAGAACCCCGACCCAGTAGGGCCCTACTGGCTTGAATATGTTGATGAAATAAAGTAAGTAAAAACCGCCGTTCCAGAAGTTGGCTTTTCGCCCGATAACCGAAGTTGTACCGGGCGTGCCCTGCCGCCCTTAAGGAGAGGGCCGGAACTATCCAACGCGTTGAACCTATTTGGTAAGAATAGGTTCAGATTTCGTTGAACTAGCCCATCGGGCTTAGCCTGGGATTGTCAGCTTATGCCGAGGATTTTTCGCCTCGACAGTGGAGCTGGCCGTGAAAATTGAACTGAAGACGTGCCCTCGCAAACACAGAAAGTCACACGCCTTGGCCACCCCGACTCCTTTGTTGATGAAATAATATGGATTAGAAGCAGAATGGCAGGTGCTTACTTTGACAATATTAGAAGAGCTAAGAACGTCTAAAAACAACGGACGCAGTATTACTAACGAATCAAGCAGGAACCATAATATGGTTAAGTTAAAGAACAGGTACTTAAGTAAACGGGGAGCCTAAAAAAAATTTGCAAAAACCTCGTTAATCCAAATTAAAACAACCGACGTCCGATACACGACTATTCTAACAACCTCGAACCTCCTTGACGATGAAGATCAACATCCACGACGAACGAACCTTTTGTTTTGTAAAAATACGTTACAGCTGCCCCTGCCGCCTCTGCTTGAACGATCAGTGGTGCCAGTACACGAAATCGTAAGTACGTAGGTTAGTTCTCCGAGGTCATTAGATGATTTTCTCTTTACTCGCGAGATTAATTACTTTTTTATCACGATTTCCCATCCATGTTGTGAATCTGATGCATATTTTTGCCTTGTCGACGCATAGGGGAAAGTGACCTAATATGAGATACTTTTTTTCAGAAGGCGCTAATGACCACTTGAATGCAATAAAAAAATCAGTTTTTGGTTTAATTTGTTCATTATTATTCCCTTTTAAAAATATTTATTCAAATTTCAACCAATCGTTATTCAGATGCTCGAAAAAATCAATTTTTCGAAATCAGTCCAGCTTGTTCGATTGGGCAACAGGTTGCCTAATATGAGATACATGCTGTTCCTAAAATGAGACAGTCTCATATTAGGACTTCCTTTGTTAGGAATAATGAAAATCAAGATTTTGTTAGAGATTTCATTCATATAAAGGTACAAAATTAATTTCTGACTTACAATCAATACCATATAGGGTTAAGATCCCTACCAATATAATATCCTTGGAAAATGTTTCAAGTAATGGCCTTACAAAATTACAAAAAATACTGTCAGCTTTCAAAATTAGGTTAACAATCTTTGGTTGAGATTTATATGAAATCTTCAGAAACAAGGTAATCTTCAGTCTTCAAAAATTTGGCAACCATTAGGTTGATATCCTTACGTAATTTTTGGGACTGAGACTGACCAGAGAAAAAATGCACACAATGTAAAAAAAAAAGAAAGTTTCAAATCAAAAATGTCCCCTCAAAAAAAAAAAAAGAAAAAACAATACGACAAAAGTTTTGCAAAATAAAATGAAAAATATCTGCAGGTAAAGTGATTTGCTCCAGGTTTTCCTCTTTGTTGGAGCCATCTGAGACGAGTTTCCATTTCCGTTAACACTCATGTTAAATTAATCAAGGGCGAGATAAATTGATAAATTTCATATTGCAGAAGCTTTACACACTAAAACGACGAGGTTTTGATTTAAAATAAGAAATTCGCTTATTTATCCCTAATATGAGATATCTCATATTGGGGCACTTGTAGTGTCTCATAATAGGCAGTTTGCCCTTGATCATTGATCTTTCATATAGACTCTAGAAAAGGAAGATAAGAAGAAAACTAAAATAAGGGATGGAAACTACATTAAATTTCGAACATTTTCCACTAGTTTAGTTTTAAGAAAATACGTATCTTGTCGGTGTCAAATCGATGCAAAAACTGATTAAAAAAATTTCACTTCTCACGCTGGCCACCTTATCGCAAACTGAGGCCCCCACAGAGATGGAGTTGGGTGATTCAGCCATTCCTCCACTCAAGGACGTCCTTAGGTATAAGTTCATGGAAAAATCGCTGGAGAATAGCACCATACAGAGGCTGTAGAGCGCTGTCTCATATTAGGCATGTATCTCATATTAGGTCACTTTCCCCTATACACCCGAAGAAGAAGAATACACCCGAAAACACACTGCAGATACGGATAAAATTCCGTAGTTGGCACCACTGTAGTGTGCCTGGATGATGACAACTTGTTGTGTGTTTTGTAGGCTGACACAATGACACTTGACAGCGAAATGATCAAAAATGACAAAATGATGGTAAATGCACACAAGGTCAATTTGTGTCCGGCGTACCATAATGGGCCACCATGAAAGATTTCTTCTTCCATTTATGAAAACATCATCACAAGTGGAACACGTCCAACATTCAGATCCTCTGAAGGACTTGAAATTGAAAAAAGGAAGAAGGAGAAAAAGATAGCATTATAGATAAGCTTTGGTTGCGTTTACGTTGATACGCCACTCGGCTGTTGTCTCTTGATTGTTTTCTTTGGTGTGGCGTTTTTACCTTAACCGAAAGGAAAAATAATGCAATTTTTCGTAGCCTTTAGAATGATTGTTTCCTTTTAGGTAAAGTAACGTATGCATTTGAATTTTAAATTGGTCCATTTCTAAAGATTGGCACCAAGTTCCAGGTCCTTTCACTAGTGACTGGTTAGGGATGACAACCAACATGAACACGGCTATTCCCAAATTGGATGTGAGTATCTTTACGTAATTTATTGCTCACTCTTAGGAATGATCAACTTCTCGGTTTTATTGCTCATGTACAACGAAGTTTGGGCGGTCTGCAGGAGCTTGAAGGGGCGCTGGGGTGAGCATGCCCTTGCTTTATAAAAATCCTTAAGGGGTCGTCTTAATATATACCTACCTTAATATTGTTCTGATTTGCAATTTTTCCAGAATCAAACTGTTTTATTTTTCTTGATCCCCGAGACTCAAATAATAAACTAAATACCAGGGTAATTTTGAATCCAAGGAAAATTCCAGGAAATCCCTTCACTTCTCCCCTTCTTCTTCTACAGGAACGAGTCGGTCCGCATGCACGTTAAAAGTTCGTCCTGTGGGCAGCTTGATCCTGTAGACGACGTCAGATATTTTTCGAATGATCTTGCATGGTCCCGTCCACGGAGATTGAAGTTTTGGGGAAAGCCCCACCTTTCGTTTGGGATAGAAACACCACACATCTTGACCTTCAATAAACAGCTGGGGACCTCCACGAGCAATATACCTCCGCTTTACATTTTCTGCAGCATTCAGCAACTTTTCTTGAGCAGATTCATGAACACGGCTTAATCGATCCTGTAATTCCCTAGCGTAGTCAGTAACCTCAGACTCTTGCGGAAGACGTCCACGCAACAAGTTGACTGGTAGCGCCAGTTCTCTACCGTACAACAGCATGGCTGGTGAAAATCCCGTAGAGCTGTGTTCGGTTGCTCTATACGCCAAAAGTGCGATGGGTAATTGCTTATCCCAGTCTTTTTGATCCTCGCCCACCGTCTTCGAAAGCAGGTCTACCAGCGTTCTGTTGAACCTCTCCACCATTCCATTACTCTGGGGATGGAGAGGTGTTGTTCGCGTTCTCCTGATTCCCAACACCTTGAGGGCGTGTTGAAACACCGCAGATTCAAAATGCGTCCCTTGGTCGGTGTGTATTTCTTGAGGGATTCCGAAGCGAGAAACCACATGTTCGACCAGGCCTTCTGCGACGGTTTCAGCCGTCTGGTCGGGCACTGCAAAGGCTTCCGGCCATTTGGTAAAATAATCCATAGCCACTACAACGAAGCGATTTCCTCTGTCTGATTTTGGAAATGGGCCTAAAATGTCGATGGCTATTCGCTCAAAAGGTGCTCCGACCACATACGTTTGCAACGGCGCTTTCCTTCGTACGCCCGTTCCTCCCCTCCGCTTGGCACAAACAAGGCAACTGCGAATGTGTGTACGAATGTCCTTGTGCATACCTACCCAATAGTAACTATTTCGGACAGTACTCAACATTCTTCTCATTCCAAAGTGGCCAATCTGGTGGGACGTCCGAAGTACTTCTTGACGATAGTCTGCTGGAACCAGTACTTGCTCTAGCGTTCGAGTTCGGGTTTCCCATTTCCGCTTCACTATTCCATCTTCCAGCATGAGTGAATCAAACATAGCCCAGTATGCTTTCAGAACCACGCCTTGTGGTGATACAGAGTCCCAATTTGGTCTCTTTCCTGCTGCTACCCAGTGAATGACTTTTCCCAGCACCTTGTCTGATTCCTGGGCTCTGGCCCAATCGATTTCCGTCATCAGTGTTGTGCGATTCAACTTCTCTTCTGATTCCTGAGTGTTGCGTTCTTCCTGGCGAGAACAGTATTTGCAATTCTGGGGTAAACATGGACGACGAGATAAACCGTCTGCATTTTGATGGGTTTTTCCTGGACGATGGTTTATTTTCAGATTGTAAGGAGCCAGTAATTCCAACCACCTTGCGAGTTGTCCGTCCGGGTTTTTGAAGTTTCGCAACCAAATCAGCGATGCATGGTCAGTGCGAACTATAACCGGTTCTCCATTATCTAACCCGTAAGAATCAAAATGTCGTAAAGCTCTGACCAAACTGAGCAGCTCCTTCCGTGTAACGCAATAGTTCCTCTCATGTTTAGATAGGCATTTTGAGTAGTAAGCTACAACCTTTTCTCCTCCTCCGTGAACTTGGGACAAGGTAGCTCCAACAGCTGAATGGCTTGCATCTACATCCAACACGTACGTAGAATCTGGTACTGGATGACTGAGGACAGGAGGGCTAGTTAATGCCGATTTGAGAGACGCGAAAGCTACCTCACATTCTTTCGACCACTGAATCTTCCCTTTACTGTCCTGTAAACGATACAATGGAGCAGCTATGTTAGCAAAGCCTCGAACAAAGGGACGATAGTAGGAGCAAAATCCCAGGAAGGATTTTACTTCTTTGGCGGAAGTCGGAGTCGGCCATTCAGAAACCGTTTTTGTTTTCTCGGGATCTGCGGCAACACCTTCAGCCGAGATGACATGACCCAAATAGTTAACTTTCGTTTTGAAAAAATCACATTTCTTCGGATTCAACTTAAGACCAGCCTCTCGAACCACCATTAACGCTTCTCTGACGTCGTTGAGGTGCCTGTCGAACGAACTCGACTTTATTAAGGTATCGTCCAGATACACTCGCACCTTCCCTTGTCGTATTTGGGTCTGAAAAAGTTGAGCCATTGCACGTTGGAAGGTTGCTGGGGCATTACAGAGTCCGAAAGGCATGACGGTGAACTGCCATAGACCTTGAGGGGTACAAAAAGCTGTCTTCTGTTTTGATTGTTCGGTCAATGGGATTTGCCAGTAGCCGTTCTGCTGGTCCAAAGTAGAAAACCATTGACTACCCTCTAGCGATCCCAATAACTCATCAATTTTTGGTAAGGGGTATGAATCTTTTTTGGTTGCGTCATTTAATTTACGAAAATCAACACAAAAACGCGTCGAGCCGTCTTTCTTTTTGACGAGGACTATAGGACTAGCCCAACTGCTGGTCGATGCCTCAACTATCCCCATTTTCTCCATCTGCTTTATCATTTCGTCCACGTCTGACAACCGATGGGGGGGTAGCCTCCGTGGGGCTTGGCGGATTGGAGTTGTTGACCCTACATCTATGTCATGAAAAATGTCACGCAAACGACCCAATTCTTGTTTATTTTGTGCAAAAACGTCAGAAAATTCAAGTAATAACTTCGAAGCAACTGCTGCTTGCTCTTTAGGGAGTCGAGAAGAAACGTTATCAAGAAGAGGTTGTAGATGGCATGGAGATTCTGTTTTTTGTTCCTCACGAAGTTCCATTAACGGCTGGAAATCTGGAAGGTTATCGTGTTCTATTATGTCGCATGATTCAAACACTTTGTCGTCCACTAAAACAGACCCCCTTTTTGTGTCAATGAAGCAGCCCATGGATGAAAGAAAGTCCATCCCTAAAATGCAGTCGTCTTGGATGTTAGCGACACAAACTTCATGATTTAAGCATTTCCCCTGGCCAACATCTATTTTCACCAACAATTTTCCCAAAACCCTAGTTGATTCACCAGTAGCCGTCTTTAAAACAACCGGTTGGCCAGTATAAAGTAATGGAGAGTTTGGTTTTAATAGCCCATTTCTAATAACTGACACTGAGGCTCCTGTGTCAACAAGTAGTTTGCACGGCGTATTGTTTACATGTCCCAATATAGTTAGTGAATGGTATCGGCTAAGTCTACATACCATAGCTGGTTCGTTACTTTTTTTTTTCCAAACGCACCCAGGAGACGATTTTTTAAAACTTCCAGCCACAGGACGTCTCTCTACCATGACTGTTTTTCGTTTCCCGACTTCCTTGAGGGGCACTCTCTTATCCCATGGCCCGGTTGGTCACATCGCCAGCATATTAACTTCCGTGTGGGACAGTCTCTCATAGTATGGCCCTCTGAGTCACATCGCCAGCAGATAGCCGGCGATTCCCGTATTAGGCGAAGAGGTTGAACGGGCGTTGGGTGAACTGGCTTACGGAAGTTAGCAGTCCTTGCCCGCAGAACAGCCGATTCAGATTGCAAAGCCGTACTGGTTGCCGTTTCCAATGTCTTAGGAGCTGCTAACATTACAAGCTCTCGAACACGATCATTGTACAAGTTTTCCATGAATTGGCTAACTGCCAGGATTTCGACGCATTCTTTGCTAGCTCCCGGTAACGATTTTCTTGCTAGCGTTCGAATTTCTTGGCCAAACGTTGCAATGTCCTCATCTGGGCGCTGCCTTCTGGACTTCAAGCGGTCCATATAAAGTTGCGCTCGATTGTCGTCACCGAACCGAGCAGACAACAGTTCCGACAAATGCTTGTAGTCTCTCACTGTGAGCTCAGAAAGAACCGGTAGTGCAGCACCAGAGAGAGACGAAGCTAATGCTAGGCCCATCATCCTCGTGTCCCAATTATTAGCTTCAGCAACAACTTCAAAATGATTACGATAGTCTTCCCATGCAATCGATCCATCAAACGGCAACGGCTTGATCGCAGCTCTACTTGTGTTCGAAGTATTTGAGTTCTCACTCAGAAGGTTATTTTCCGCAACATTGCTTGGTCGGTTTGGCCCCAAGCTGCGCTGCTGTCGAAATTCATCTCGGATGTCATCATAGCATTCCTTAATTATTTCTCGTACTTCGAGAAACAAGGATGACCTCATATCAGCAAGATAAGTCTCAAACCTCTTCTGGGAATTCTCCAGTTGGCTCAACCTGTCGGCCAAAGACCCGTCAGGTGGTTCCTCTAATGATTCCCGATGACGAGGACCCTGTTCAGCAATTATTTCAGCAACAGGACTGGTTCTTTGGGGTTGTAAAGACTCGAAGCCTCCGTCTGGCCCGGAAGCGCGATCAGTCAAAAGCCTTAAGTCAGGAGAAGACCCGCCAAACACTCGCCCACTCCGTAGAGTCCGGCGACCGGGTTCAGTCATTTCTGACACCAATTGTTCTGATTTGCAATTTTTCCAGAATCAAACTGTTTTATTTTTCTTGATCCCCGAGACTCAAATAATAAACTAAATACCAGGGTAATTTTGAATCCAAGGAAAATTCCAGGAAATCCCTTCAATATAATGCTGATTACAAACCTCCTAAGTACATAGTGTTGATAGTAGCCCTTGTGCTAAGTACCTACTTAAAGTTAAGTGTTAAGATGTGTTAAGTAGAATTGGTATTTATTTCCTGTCACGAAAATAATGCTGAATAGTTCTGGTCCTAGATTATTTTTTCCAATTAGTATTCTGTTCAATTCGGTAATCATTTTTTTGTTGTTCTCGTTCGGCTTCAGATGTACAATGGAATGGAGTCGAATTCTCCTGTCGAAGGAGACATGTCAATTCCGATGCCGAACAACGATTTGGCCGGGAACATGGAGTTCAATACTTTGGACGAGCCTGTGTCGGAAACCATAGTAGGTTCAATGTCGAATAGCTTTAATAATAATAGCTGATCAATTTTCTAACCTCTAACAAAAGCAGCGTTTTGAAAAAAGCTAAGTTTTCAACCCACTTTTTCTCTTCTTTTTCACTTTTCCAATAATGGTGTTTTTGGAGCATCTTGCTGTGCTAGTTCGTCGTTGAAAATGTTCGAAAACAAATTTTATTTTTCCTGTAAAAAGTTCTCTTATTCGCAGTTTTTTTTTAAAAAGAAATTTTGATTTTCCAATCACAATTGTCCTTGGTAGAAAAGAGACTTGAAAGCGGTTGGATCGAAATTCAAACACGTCCTGTATCCAACGGAGAAGACGAGTTTACTGAAGGAATGTGAGTGTACATTACAATGTTGTGACTATTCCAATGTGTAAGGATCTGAGAATGACGAATTAGGTAATATTCATTTTTTTTTATTTTTCAGGGGATCTATGGGGGCCTCTGTTACTATGCACATTCATGGCCATGTAAGTGCTTTTACTATCGTGGATGAATGATCAACCAGCTTTAATAATATCATATGTTAATGGCTATATGATATTATCATGAGGTCATAAGCATATTTTGCCAAGGTTCTTGTTAAGGAGGGTTTCCTGTATGATGAATAGGTTCAGTTTGTATGAAGAATTTTCATTCCTCCCAGGGTCCTGCAAGGAACAGAGGATGCGGACAGCAATGATGGAGGTCCTGAGTTCGCTGAGGTGTTTGTCATCGTGTGGGTTGGAGCGTTTGTCGTTACATTAAACTCCAAGCTGCTGGGAGGTCACATGTAAGCTGAATACTTCTTCTAACCATTTACGCTCATGGGTTGCTTTAACATGACTCATCCCTCTGAGATGAAGCTTCCTGGTCCCACCGCGACTCTGAAGTCACCCCTTCTTAGAAGTGTGGAAACTTCCCATATTCGCAGAATGGGCGGTTGTGTTGTATAGCCTGAAAAATATCATTATACCGAAAAGTAGATCATTCCTGTCAGCGAGGGTCAGGAAGTCCTAGGCACGTCTACCTGGGGTAGTCTGGGGATAAGGACTTCGAGCTACCTCTACAGGGATGGGTGATTATTTAGTGTTTACATCTTTGCGGCAAAGTTACCAAGTCCATGCACAGCAGTACCCGGCCCAAAATCAGCGGGTAAGAGGCAACTCTACTAATCGCAACTCTGAGATTGCAAAATATTTTTCAGATCCTTTTTCCAAAGCGTGTGCGTATTGGGTTACTGTCTCCTGCCGACAGCGCTGGCGCTAGTAGCCTGTGTGATTCTTCTCTATACGGGGCAGTCGACGTTCTTTTTCGTGTTGAGGTTCATCGTTTCCTGCGTGGGCTTCGCATGGGCGACGATCGGTAAGTTCTCAGGGGAGTAAAAATTAAATCGCCTAACAATGTCAAAGTTTCTCTAGGTATACCTGTTCCAGTGGTTCCATGGATCATCAGCTGTGTAGGGTCGAAATCGAAATGTATTCGGTATTAACCGACCGAGAGGCTCTTAGGAGCGCCAAGTTGGGAGGTATTTGAGTGAACGACCATGAGGCTCGAGCAAGCGGCCGGGGCTCAGGCCATTGTAGGGCTGTGGATATACGAGCGACCGACCAAGATTTTCGGGGATCGCCGGGGAGGGAGGCATCTGGTTGAACGACCGGGAGGCTTGGGTTTGCATCTTGGTGAGTAGACTATTGGAAAGCTGTGAATGTAGAAGCGACCACCAAAGATTTTTGAGGAACAGGGAGTAAACCATTTGCTTACTTGAGCGAGATTGAGAGGTGCAACGGTGTAAAACACTTGAGAGAAGTCGTTCATTTCCCACCGACGACCTCCTCCAATGCAACCCTGTATGCCAATTTCGAGCCCAAAATGAGTTGAAATAACTTGCTGCTCTACTGTCGCCTTTACTTTTTCAATCAAGTGCTAAATTTGTTGTTATAAGAATTAACACAGAATTGTAACCTTTTTTGCTTTCAGCATCAATGGTGTTCCTAGGAGACAGCCAACCTGCCGGAAAGAAAGGGCTGGCCGTCTATCCGATGTTTCTCTTCTACTTCGTCATATCCTGGCTCGTACTGTCACATAATCCGCATTAACCGAAGTTCGGAGTCTTGGAACATTGTACGTATACGTCACTTACCAAATTGCTTCGTGTACGAACAATCCGATAAATCTGAAGTGCTAATAATTATAAATAAACAGACATCCCTTCTAACATGAGCATATCTACCCTAGTTTGGTATTCCGACTATTAATTTTCATTTCTCTGTTATATTTATATTTCTGTGTTTTTGCGCTACTATTTGCAAGTGTCCGTGTGGTTTGGAGGCTAATTTCATGTGTTGTGTGCTAGTTGGCTTATCTCGGTAACCAATTTACCGTCCCTTACCATTTTTCAGTTGAAGTACCAATTTGAAATGGTGAGTTTTCTAGTGTTACTCTTGTGGTTAAAATAAATGTGTTACCTATTGGTACATGTATTGCAACCTCCGTCCAGTTACGTCGTAATCGTTTTATTAGTCCGGTGTTCCTCGGGGCTCTCACCTGGGCCCTCTCCTCTTCCTTGCCCTAATCGTTGGCTCATTCGTGGATATCCTGGCCCTTCTATTAACTGACAATTTAAATGGTTTTATCTCTTCTAGTCTCTCTTATCTAGTCACTCCATGGCAAAGGGTTAGGGCGCTTGCCAAGAGAGCTAGGTTCAAATCCTTCCGGAAAGTGAAATTCTTGTATTTTCTTGATCTCATTTCACATGTTTCATGTCACATGCTTTAACTCAGTTTTTTCCAAATTGAGAAATCAGAAATTAACACTGCTGTGGCCAGTTTTGTCCACGCGCGACATAGCAACAATGACATGCCACAGTGTGGCTTGGACACGTCAATGAAATCCATTGGATTCAACGCCAACGCCACCTCGGGCAATCACAGCGTGTCTTTAGGGTGTCTTTATAAATCATGTTTATGGTTCATTAGTGGCGATTTTTTTAGCCACTGCTTGCCCAGTTTCCCCCTCAGGATTCCCGATTCACCACTCCTTAAGGCCGTATCACACGTTAGACCGATCTCCTCCCCATCCCACGGACAGACACACAGACCCAATTATCCGATTGGCTGATCCTATGGATATGTTCTCTTTGGCGCACCTGCATTAATGTTTGTTATTATTCATCTATGGAACCTCATTTCTAAGAGAAATTTTCAATGAATATGCACGTAAAAATTACCAAAGAATCGGTCTGTCCAGACGGTCTGTGGGATGGGGAGGAGATCGGTCTGACGTGTGATACGGCCTTTACCCACACATAAGGGCCTTTTCTGTAAGCTTGAAGTGATACGTCATTGTTAGTCGATACCAGTTGCTGCCTTGCCAAACCCAATCCTTGACAAACTATGAAAAATGAGTGGTACCCATGCTGGCTCACTGGTGGTGGTGGCGTCCCCAAAACGTTGAGAATCCATGACAAGGTAATATGAATGTCGGTATTCCTCTTGTGTTGGAATACCCAGTCGATAGCGCTCATTTAAAGATGAAAATAATTATTCCAATGCCCCGGTAGATGACAGCAAAGTAATATTACTTTTCGCCTGAATGATGTCGGTCGGAGAGTTTCATTACTGTAGCTAACGTATTGATCTGGAGCGGTAGAGGAGGCGCTTGAAAAAGCTTGCATTTCCCCGGTGACACTGTGGAGAAGCTCGGAAAACTCGAGGGAAAAAGGCGGGGAATTTTTCTTGTAAATTAAAGAGACGTCTCAAGTAGAAAGGGGGCGTTTTCTTGTATGTATGTGGCTGAAAAAAGGCGAAAGAGTCGAGGAGAATCGATTGCGAGGAGAGAAGGCCACGGGGGTGGGGAGGGGAAGGATGCAAGAAAACTGTCGCCTTTCGTAATATTCAGAGTCGAGAGCAAAGGAAAGCCGGTCGAGAAAAACCTGAAAAAGAGAGCTCGGTCGAGAAAAAGATGTAAAAAAAATGAAAACGGAGAAAGAGCTCGGAAAATGGCGGAAGGGGGCAGAGATGCGGGCGGGGATAGGAAGCGGAGGAAGCCTTAAAAATTAATCCTAGGGAATTTCATATAAAAGTTGGCCTTTTCCGCGAGCGGCCAAGACGAACGGAGAAAAGGAAACGACGTCGGCGGGGAGGGGATGGGAAAACGTCGGAAGGGAACCCCGGAGGGAAAAAAATGGTGGGGGTAAAATGGTGGCTTTGCGGGGAAATGACACGCGGTTCAAAACGCGAGCTTGAAAAGGAAGAGCTCCCTTTCCTTTGGACGGACTTTGTTGTTGATAAGGGCCTGGCTACACGGTCCGTGATGAAGGCAGTATTGAGTTTCTTTCGCGATATTTCGATCAATTTCGATTTAAAATACTACTACTGTCTGGTGAATGCTGTTAATCGAATCACCGTCCAAAGGTCCATGGAAAATTATCGGGTAACTTACACGACTAGGGTTGCCAACTCCACCCACGACGTAAGGAGACCAGAGTGAAGTTAGCAACGGTTCAGCAACGGTCAACTGCGTGTTTCTTTTCTAAATTTTCGGACTCTAGGGACCTCTAGGAACACATTTATGGCAATTTTAAAATTGTGCCACAGTCCGTTGCTAACTGTTTCTTCACACATTCCTTACACAGATCAGGTGACCTGGATGCTCAGTGCGCTCGCATCTCCAAGACAGAAAAACATCCCTCATCAGTCCAATTCGACATACTAATCAGTCAAACGCTAATCAAGCAAGATAGCCTACCTACTTATCCGAGAAGGTGTTGGATACACCAAGGTGTTTAATCCTAAGGCGTACAATGTGACTGGTGGCACAATTCTTGTACAGCCAGAAATGTGTTCTAATACGTCCCTAGAGACCAATTAGTTAGAAAAGAAACACGCAGTTGACCGTTGCTAACTTCACTAAGCTGTGGAGTATGGAATTACCGCGGTATCCCAAATCAGGAGATATCCTCAATTTAGGAGACTTTGTCCCTTCATTGTGTACGCGTGGGAAGTAAATAACCCCAAACTTTCCGCAAGGATTTTCCAAAGGTTCCCAGGGACGGATATCCGTCCGGTTTTTCCGCCCCGTGCGACTCCGGCCCGAGGCAACCGGAGAATTTACCGCATGGAATGAGAGGGCGGACAGGTGGCGGAGGCGGAAGACGGAGAAAGAGCCACGCCTTAAGAATCAATACAATTCCTTTCTGTCCCAACTCCCAACTGAGCTTTCCCAGTTTTCCACTCGCTTTCCCGCGTCCCCGTGTCCGCGAGGGAATTTCCCTCTCCCTCCTCCCGCGCGATTTCCCTCTCCGGGAAAGTGGGAGTGGCTCGCGTCGGGAACCCAATAGTAGAAACTCCCTCCTATCCTGAAGTGGGAAAGTTTCCCATTGGCCCGAACTCGACTTGGCCCCCGTCGGAATTCCTTATTCTCGTTTTCCTTTTGAAATGTCCTTTCGTCGCAATATCCGCTTTACGGGCGGTTCTTATTTTTTGAAACGTGTTCTGCACCCGCTGGGATAGGCGTACCTATTCGAAAGGATTAAGATAGGACTTGAGAATAGATTTTGAGATATTAATAAAAACAAATTTAGCCATTGGTATACTTTCTCGTGCGAGCTTGTCAACAGGATTGCGCGCGTTTTGATTATGCTTGTCGTATCTTCATGATATCGAACACGAATTCCAGAAATTAAAAAAATTCAATTTGAAAAAGGTGTAAAAACCTTCAAGGAATCCAACGAACTCAAAAAATTCAAAATCGGTTCAGTAGGACTCCCTCAAAATGGCAAAAACGTGAAAAAGGAGAAATCGCATAAGAAATTCGAGCCAGACCAACTTAAAAACAAAATTTTCAACAAATTTCGGAAAAAACCCCTATTCTATGGTAAATCAAGCGAGAAACCCGGGACAAATACTCAAAAAATTCTAAACCCACGGCATCACCTTCAAAATTGAGTTTTTGTGTTTTTTCGAAAATGGACCATACTAATGCCGATTTGGACCCCTTAACCTTTTCCGATCGAATTGCCCGAACAATATGCCTCAAGTTGGAGCAAACCACAGCTTTCGAGACTAATTTCGTCAAAATCGGATCAGCGGTTCAATACGAAGTGGCTGGACGAAATTTTTGGCCAAAATTTTCGTCCATCCACTTCGTATCGAACCGCTAATCCGATTTTGGTGCGGTTGGTCCTAAAAGATGTGGTTTGCTCCAACTTGAGGCATATTGTCAGGGGAATCCGATCAAAAGATGTTAAGGGGTCGAAAACTCAAAAAAATTGTTTTTGAAATCATGACTTTTTTACATTTTAACGTTTTGGAGTAGGTACTCTAGAGTTGATTTAGAGGATTGAGGTGCACGTCACAGGAAAATTTGCTAAACGCTCGTTTTTTTTTTTTTGAAATCAGACCACTTCTTTGATGCGTTTTGCTGCTGACGGCGTACGGCGGACGGACAAAAAAGTGTTATTGCAGATTCGTGTTCTAGAACCTCCGAAACGTGAAAGAAAAAAATTTCAGGGGGTGCTGTAAAAACATTTTGCTTGACCAATTACATAGGTACATTATTTGGGATTAATGTACCAAAATATTATTTCTATTCTTTTTAACAATCTTTTAATAAGTCAGTAGCAAACAACATTTGGCAAAAAACAACTTGTTTCTTGGACGGTAGTGGTCATAATATGATATGGTCATATGATATGATATGGTCATATTATGACCGCTTAACCTCGTCTCCAAGCCCTGAAGAAGGCAATAAATTTGACGAAAGCTCGGCGAAGGAGACGACGCGTTTCTGTATGACGATCGCTTGACTACAACATACGGGTCGATCATTCGTCATCAATTTTTGGAAGAGGTCGAAATATTTTCCAACATTTCTTTCAGTGCCCGGTAGGATGGGTGTACCTACCTAGTCGTTCAGGTCAATGGGAGTGGCCTGAGCCTGCGGGCGACGGGACTCGACTCAAACCAACCGAATACAATACGAGAAACTCTCCTTCTTCCCAAAATGCTGACTCCTCCTCCCATTGGTCGGATGTCCCGACTCCCACTCTCCTCCCACTCGGTTCGTTCCCGTTCCGTTTCCATTGCCTCTTCGTATCGATTCCTTCTGTCCGTTTCTAATGTATCTCTCCCGACATTTATCTGTATGCTCCTCCCTCCCATCGGCCTATATACCTCATACTTACTGGGGAGACTCCTTTTCCGAACTGGGACTTTTACTTCCATATCGATACCTTAAAGCACAAAGGGCATATGTCCCAAAATGGCATAATGAGAAAAAAGCAGAATAAGTTTTTGATCAATTTACAAAAAAAAAAGATTTCTCCCATAGTTTTCAATTCCATAAAAAAATTCGCTGAATAAAAAATGTTTGTCTCTCCAAGATCTAAAACCTCGTTTAACCGGAACTTTGGTAGCACTTAACAATTCCAAGATAAACGCTCTTTAAATCGTTGTCGTTTCACTATGGAGCGATTGATAGGTCCTGATGAGTAGATTCTTTCGGTACCGAAATCTCGAAATTGATATTTTGGGACACATGCCCTTTGTGCTTTAAGGTATCGATAAAAACAAGAAAGCGGTCTGCCCATAATTTTGGGATGCCTTTTGAGACGCAGAATACCGTTCAATACCCTAGGTACAGAGTGAATGGAAGTATTGGAATCGTCCTAAAATCGACAATCTGAACGGAGCTTCTGAAAAAACATTTACTCATACAAATTAACTCAATATTACTTCCCGAACAAGTGTCTGAGTGTCCGCCTACCCGTCTGTTGTAATTTACAAAAATGACCAGAACTCCCTCATTTCTCAACCGTTTTTCAAATTTCTTGAACTGAAATGTTTGTCTTGGCAAGACCTAACACCCTGTTTAATCGGAATTTGGATAACGCCGATATATTTGCATTTTTAGTGTTTTCTATTTTATTTTTTTCGGCCACAAAAATGAACCGATTTGAGCGTTCTTCGTCTTAAAATCTTTGTTTTACCTTGCAGAATATGTGGATATTTTTTATATTCCGAAAATGTAGCATTTTTCCATTTTGGGCGAATTTTAAAATTTGCATAGTGAGTTTTTTGATAGTTTTGACCTAAACACCCTTAAAAGCAGTCAAAATATGGTCAAATCGTGTCTCACTTTTACGTTTCAAAATATGGAAATATGGAAGTATTGTGTGTTATCTACGCACCACTGGTTTGCGTTTTCCTCAGCCCGGGAAAGTCGTAGGAAATTGCAAATTTTTTGTGTCATGTACCTACCCAAAACCTACTCAAAAATGTTTTTTTGGAATTTGAAAAATTTTTTTAAAAGGTCAAAAAAATTTTTTTTTAGGTCAAAAATTAGTCGTCAAACCAGTTTTTGATCACCAAAACCCAACTGATTTTGACTTATAGGTAGTGAAAAATGTATAAAAACCTTCAAGGAAACCAACAAGCTCAAAAAATTCAAAATCGGTTAAGTAGGACTCCCTCAAATTGCAAAAAACGTGAAAAAGGAGTACCTAATCGCGGTAAGATATCTCAAGCCAAACCGATTAAAAATCAAAATTTTCAAAATTTCTCGGAAAAAACCCCCTATCCTATAGTAAATTAAGCGGGAAAGCCGGGGGAAATACTCGAAAAATTCTAAACCCACGGCATCATCTTCAAAATTGAGTTTTTGCGTTTTTCCAAAAATATACCATAATTATGCCAAATTGGACCCTTAACCTTTTCCGATCGGATCGCCCGGACAATATGCACCAAGTTGGAACAAACCACAACTTTTAGGACTAGCTTCGTCAAAATCGGATCTGTGGTTCGGTACGATGTGGTGGCCACGAAATTTTGGCCAAATTTTGTGGACAGGACTTCGTAAAAGTTGTGGCTTGCTCTAACTTGATGCATATTGTCTGGGGAATCCGATCAGAAAAGTTTAAGGGGCCCAAAACCCAAAAAAAAAAACTGTTTTTGAAATTATGACTTTTGACATTTGAGCGTTTTTGAGTACTTTAGATTGAATTAAGCGGATTCCGTCTTTTTTCAAGAAGTGATTGAGTAAAAGTGTATAAATGAACAATTTCCCTGAAGCTCCGATTGTCGATTTTAGGACGATTGCAATACTTCCATCACTACAAATACAATATGGAAGTAAAAATATATTTAATTGAGATGGGACAGGGTCGTACAATATTCGCACGGCCCAGAATACGGGCAACAGAGGAAGGATGAGGCGAATGGAACTCGGCAAAGAGCTTCGAGTTGGCGTACTGTTGGTGGCTGTTGGCTCTGCTCGTGGGTATAGTATTGATCTGGTGCCCACCCAACTCATACAGTCTTCATCCCCTTCCTGGGGGTCTCTTTCCTTCATCTGACATAGCTCTCTTGTCATTCCCTCTCTCTTAGTCCTGCTAACCCTTTCCCGGCTCTTCACTTTTCTTCGTCTTTCTCTTCGCTCCGTTTTCTCCTTCCTTCCCTTCTTTCTTCACGCCACCGCAGTTCCATCTGGGCCATTTCCATTGCCAGTAGAAATTCGCTCCCTCCTTTCACTTTTCCGGAGTTGCCATTCTAGTTTCGTCCATGTTGCGAGCTTTTCTCCAGAAGGTTTTCCCTCGCTCGCATTCTCATCATGCGCAATGTGAAGACGAATATTATTTTGTGCTCGGTTTCAACTTCATCATTTCTCAAGGCCCGTATAGCGATTTAGTAAAGTTTCACCTCTTTGAAAAATCTTGAAAAAATTCCTGCATGCTCCCAGGACCTTCCTAAGATTGAAAAAAAAAATCAAGAAAAAGATCGGAATCACAATCTTCGAGTTTTTAATTGAATTTGAAAATTTAGAATCCATGGAGGGTTACATACACCATTGGCGTGTACAGAATTATTGGCATTGCTACCAAGAAATAAGCAGTAAATGTAATAATCAAAACAGTCTACCCTCAAAATTTCAGGTCAAAGGGATCAAAATTACTCAAAATGAATCTCACTGTTACCCTCCCTGGAACGCTGGTAACGTTCCATGGTCGGTTTATGGTCAACTGTAACCCTCCGTGGTCAATAGTAACCCTCCGTGGGTATAAACTAAAATGTGGAGGTTCCAGGTTTTGGAGCATGGAGGGTTACATTTCAACTTTGCTCCCTAATTATAAATCAGGATTGAAAGATTACTGAATGAAATTGTTATGGGACGTCAGGTTCACAGAACTTTGATATTCTGCAGGGGGGAAGGAGGAGAGTTGATTGAAAAAATTATGAGATACTCACATGGATGTTACACTCAAAAACCGACGGTCACACGTACCATATAAGAGGCTCAGGTTCAAAATAGTTTCAAAACTAGTTTCAAAATAGTTTCAAAACTAGTTTCAAAATAGTTTCAAAACTAGTTTCGAAATAAATCAACGAGTCTCCACAGACATGGATGGCCGCTCGTTGAAACTCAAATTCAGAGTGAAGGTAAAACTGGAAGTGGAACAAAAACTTAAACTGTAGATCAAACTTGAACTGAAAGTAGAATTCACACTAAAAGTCGATCCTTAACTTGAAGTGAAACTCTAACTCAAAGTGAATGTAAAAGTGAAACTCAAACTCAAAGTGAAAGTAAAACTAAAAACAAACGAAAATTCAAACAGAATTTCAATTTGAAAATGAAAGTGAAAGTAAAACTGCAAGTGAATGTATAGGTGAAAGAAGTAGTAAAACTAAAAGTGGAAATCAAACTGAAACTGAAACTAAAATTGATATTCAGCTTCATTTAGTTTCAGTTTTAGTTTGAGTTTTACGACCACCGTGTATCCTTAATAATTGAGTATAAATGAATAAATAAAATAGATAAATAAGACAAACAAGATAAACGAAATAAGCAAGATAAACAGTATAAACACGATAAAAAAGATAAACACTATAAGCAAGATAAACACGATAAACAAGATAAGCAAGATAAACACGATAAGCAAGATAAATAAGATAAACAAGATAAATAAATCAATAAATAAAATGACAATTCTTGTCATCCTATTTTATTTTTACAAGCCTTCAAGGTATACACTACCATCATGACGTAGCTCGACTGCGGGTTAAGCCTAGGATACGTTTAAAAATATTAAAAACACGGTACTGCGCGTCTAGTTTAACTGGTAATACCAGATTTAAAAAATCCATGTACTCTGCAAGGTGATGATAACGGAGTTTAAAAAATCTCATTCGCTACAATCGAATCATTTTTGCGAATAAGAATATAAGAATAACATGAAAATCTAAAAAGAAAGTTGGCTATAGAAATACTGAGGATGGAAAATCTAACTAGAAAAATGAATAGAAGAATCCAGAAAGTCGTAAAAAACGTGGAAATTTTCGGATTTTTTATTTTTTGCTCATTTTTTTGTTAGGTCCGGAGCAATGATTTTTTCTGAAAATTGAATTCGAGTTTTTTGGCTAGGGGAGGCCACAAGACGTCAGTCTAATGGGTCACATAGTAGAACATTGGCTTTTTTCCATCTAAATTTTAACTTCGGTATTCACAGAGTAAATGGAAGTGTCGGAATCGTCCTAAAATCGACAATCGGAACGGAGCTTCAGAAAAAACTTTTTCTTATGCACATTTAGTCAGAATCACCTCCTGAACAGGTTCCATATCTCCCTAATTTCTCAACCTTTTTTCAAATTTCTTGAACTGAAATGTTTCTCTCGGCAAGACCTAACACCTTGTTTGATCGGAGTTTTAATTACTCACAGTAACTACTTCCGATATATTTGCATTTTTAGTGTTTCCTATTTTATTTTATTCCGGCAAAATCTTTGTTTTCTCTTGCAGAATTTGTGGATATTTTTGTATTTCGATAAATTGGCGTTTTTTTTTGTTTTGGACAAATTTTAAAATTGGCACTGTGAGTTTTTTGATATTTTTGACCTGAAAACCCTCGAAAGCAGTCAAAATATGATCAAATCGCGTCACATTTTTACGTATCAAAATATGGATGTATTGTGTGTCATCTACGCACCGCAGGTTTTTTTAATGACCCACTAGACCGACTGAAATGTTTACATCGCGAACATTTTTTCTCCGGTGGTGAAACGGTAGTTTGAAGTAAACACCTCCCCCACTGAGGTTCCACGTGATCGATAGCTGTAGGTACCCGACTCAGAAATAAAATCGGAGATAAAATGTATTCCGGCTCAGACTCCTCCCACCGACAGAGACAGATATTCGAAAACGAAGATATTCCCTCGCTACATGGGAGCGAGACAAAGATAGGCCGAGATTGCGCAGTAACAGGCGTACTATTGCTCGGTGAGGAATGCGACGGAAATAGCGTCGAGTTGGGAAAGCGAGAGAGACGGGCGATCTGGGGGCGCTGCCCCCCGTGCCGCCCGGCCCGCCAGTCGGATTGTACGACTGCGTGAAATCTTCTCTCCCGCCGCGGCGGCTTCCAATGACAATTCGCCCTTACATTTTCGACCAGGCCCCTCCTCCCACAGTTTCTACTATTGTCCGACTCTGTAGTTTTCTTCCCGTTTGTCCGCCCATTTCGGATTCCGTTTTCGGCTCATCTTCGTCGAGAAAAAGGAACGGTGCCGGAATTTCGAGAAACGATTTCAGCCGGAATTTTACTTTATCGGCCCGTTTATGGAGTGACGTCGTCCGGTGGTCCGCAGAAAGCTCAAACCGCCGTATTTTGGTTAATATTTTGGAATACGAATTCGGATAGAGTGGCGAGATGAAAAACATAAAAAACAGTACCAGGTCGAATTCCACTAACGTTTACCGCGAAAGTAGGTACGGAAGAAACTGGTTTCTGGAATTTTGCGACGTCACTCCCGCACTACCTATCTAGGTACCATTGCTATGGCCCATAACTTATGGGAGTTTTTCGATTTCTCAGTGGTTTTTACTTCGATGAATCGAAATGAATGGAAGTATTCTAACCGTCCTAAAATCGGATAGGATTTTGGCTGCTTTTGAGGGTTTTTAGGTCAAAAATATCAAAAAACTCACTACGCAATTGATGAAGAAGGTGCGGTTCGCGTGACCGTCGGTTTTTGAGTGTAACATCCATGTGAGTATCTCATAATTTTTTCAATCAACTCTCCTCCTTCCCGACTATAGAATATCAAAGTTCTCTGTCATCCTAACGTCCCATAACAATTTCATTCAGTAATCTTTCAATCCTGATTTATAATTAAGGAGCAAAGTTGGAATGTAACCCTCCATGCTCCAAAACCTGGAACCTCCACATTTTAGTTTATACCCATGGAGGGTTACAATTGACCACGGAGGGTTACAGTTGACCATAAACCGACCATGGAACGTTACCAGCTTTCCATGGAGGGTTACAAAGAGATTGATTTTGAGTAATTTTGATCCCTTTGACCTGAAATTTTGAGGGTAGACTCTTTTGAAGTTTAGGATTATTACATTTACTGCTTATTTCTTGGTAGCAATGCCAATAATTCTGTACACGCCAATGGTGTTACCCTCCATGGATTCTATATTTTCGAATTCAATTAAAAACTCAAAGATTGTGATTCCGATCTTTTTCTCGATTTTTTTCAATCTTAGGAAGGTCCTGGGAGCGAACAGGAATTTTTTCAAGATTTTTCAAACAGGTGAAATTTTAATTTTGGGAATCAACCATATGGGCCTTTATCTTAGTACAGCAGTATAGGTGCAAAATTGTCACTTTTTTGCAAAAAAAAAAGTCCACCGTCATTATGATTGCGTGGAAACCACCCTGAAAATGTCCTTCTTCAATAATTGACTTCAATTTGATTTTTGATCGCTACACTATACACGCGGGTAGGGGAAAATTCGGCGGATTTTCCCTTTTTTTCCTTTCGCGGGCGGCAAATAAAAACCCAAGATGGGGAGGGGATAAGGAGGAAATCCGGTCGAGTCGGCCAAGTCTCTTTTGGGGTCTCTTCGTCTCCGCCTCCGACTGTTCGGCCCCCTCCACCTCCAGGAGGTCGAGATCAATAACAGAATCCCGACTCGACTTGGGCTCAGCCTCAGCAGCTCGACGGCTGCTGCTGCTGAACCTGAAGTCCCTTATTGGAGATGAACGTCATCGGGGCGTAGAGGAACTTGAGCCTATAGTTACCTGTTTAGTTCGGGTCTTTTTTAAATAAAAAGTTTTGGCACATTATTTACAAAAATAAAGTAACTACCTATTTAATCGGTCGAAAAAAAGTTTTTTACAACGCTCCCTAAAAATTTTTTCTTTCACGTTTCAGAGGTTCTAGAACACAAATATGCAATAACATTTTTTGTCCATCCGCTGTATGCCGTTGCGCGGTCAGGCGCAAAACGCATAGAAAGAGTGGTCCAAAACAGTTTTTTTTTGGTTTCCGACCCCTTAACATTTTTTGATCGGATTCCCCTGACAATGTGCATCAAGTGGGAGCAAACCACAACTCTTAGCCAACCGCCGACGAAATTTTTGCCAAAAATTTCGTCCAGCCACTTCTCGTATTGAACCACTGATCCGATTTTGACGAAACTGGTCCTAAATGTTGTGGTTTGCTCCAACTTGGTGCATATTGTCCGGGCAATCCGATCGGAAAAGGTGAAGGGGCCCGATTGGGCAAAAGTAGGGTATATTTTTGAGAAAACACAAAAACTCACTTTTGACGGTGATGCCGTGTGTTTAGAATTTTTCGAGTATTTTTCCCGGGTTTCTCGCTTGATTTACCATAGGTTAAGAGGTTTTTTCCGAAACTTGTTGAAAATTTTGTTTTTTCATCGGTTTGGCTTGTATTTCTTGACGCTATTTCTCTTTTCGCGTTTTTAGCAATTTGAGGGAGTCGTGCCGAGCCTATTTTAAATTTTTTGAGCTTGTTGGATTCCTAGAAGGTTTCTACATCCTTTCCACTCCCTGTAAGTCAAAATTGGTTGGATTTCAGTGTTTGAAAGCTGATTTAAAGGCAAATTTTTGACAAAAAAAAAAACATATTTTTTGACCGTTTGAAAAAACCAAACGTGAAATTTGGTGTTTCTTCGAGATTATTCGATACGAATAATGAACTCGAGCATTCGCATCGCTTCCCCGAACATCTGATCCGATTTTAATTCATCCACGTTTTCACCCTTATTCTTCACACAGAAGGAATTAGGGGATCGAGTCTGTCAAGACGGAAGTACCGCGTGTCATCCGCGGATTTCAGTTCGGGGCTGCAATTGCAGTTTGATGGGCTTCGCAAATCTGATCGCTTAGGGCGAGTCCGGGAAGCGGCACCACTCCGCGCGGCACCTCTCCGCCCGGCTTACCGAATCCATCCGGCGGATCCGAGTTTGAAACAAAATTAAAATTGTTCCCCGCACATCGGAGACACGGGTTTCCGGGCGGGATGAGCCGCCTCCAGTTTTCCGAAGCGCGCCGCCGAGGCTATCGATTTTCAATTAGAGCCGCTCCCGTCCCGCGGCGCTTCCTTACAGTAACGAGAAGATCCCGCTCCGCGCATTACGACGTAATTAAACTGGCATTTCAGAAAACAGAACTAATCCTACTCCTCCAGCTCCTCGTCCGCCTACTCCTCCGCCAGCTCCTCGTCCGCCTGCTATTCCACCTGCTATTCCTCCATTAGGCGGGCCGAGTTCTCGAAGGCCGCGGCTTTCGCATATTCGATCGTCTTCGGAATACAAATTCGAGATGAGCCGCCGCGCTTGGAATTCAGATGCCGCCGCGGCGGCGGCGAGCGGTCTTCGATTCCGGGCGGCTCTCAAGCCCGTATCACACTTCAGACCGTTCCCCTCCCCGTCCCGCAGACCGTCTGGACAGACCGATTTTCCGTCTGTGGTAATTCACAAAAATTGCCATAGCTCCCTCAATTCTCAACCTTTTTTCAAATTTCTTGAACTGAAATGTTCGTCTCGGCAATACCTAACACCCTGTTTAATAGGAATTTGAATAACTCACAGTACTTCCGATATATTCGCATTTTTAGAGTTTTTTATTTTATTTTTTTTCCGGCCACAAAAATGAACCGATTTGAGCGTTTTTGGTCTCAAAATCTTCGTTTTACCTTGCAGAATATGTGAACATTTTTTATGTTCCAATAACTTGGCGTATTTTTATATTATGCGAGTTTTAAAATGTGCATTGTTAGTTTTTTGATTTTTTTTGCCTAAACACCCTCAAAAGCAGTCAAAACATGATCAAATCGTGTCACAGTTTTACGTTACAAAATATGGAAGTATTGCGTGTTATTCACGCACCACCGGTCTTCATCTCTGAACGACACGGATAAATGAACAAAAATTTGCAACAATTTGACTCACGGGTCGCTCATTATTGACATCAATCCACTTCATGGCGTCATAGACATTATTCTGAATAACTTCGATTGAGCTTCAGACTGGTTCCAGGAGTAAGTGAAATGGGAAGGTGTCGGTTGAGTATTGAAGCGACGGTAAGTGACGGCTTGCTCGAGTAGAAGAGAAGATAGTGCCTAAATTTAAAGAGAAGAGCGAGGCAGGATGGAACACGAGGCAAGCTTGAGTTCTAAGGTAAACCAAACTCAATTAAACCGGCTCACCCTCCCCTTGTCAGGTTGAACAGCTTCAGCTCTGAGGCGTTCAAGTTGCAAACCGGCAGCACCTCCGAGCGATGGGAGCGATGGGATTTTTAGAGGTCATATATGTGCTACTTCAAAGTATAGTTAACTGATGAGTCGAAGTGATGAAAATTAACGAAGAGAAATTCCGAAAAAAAACGCTGCAAAGTAATACAGTAGGGTTTTTGTTACTCCATGTGAGCCAGGCTGACATTTTATGGCAGAAATATGAATTGAGTAGGCATTTGAAATGGAATTTTCAACAATATTTTCTTGGGACAGAACAGAAAACGACTAAAATATCAACAGAGACTTAAAGGCAGCTAGTTGTTGTGCCCTCCTGTCCTAATAGGTAATCTTCTTCTTCTTCTCCTCCTCCTCCTCTCCCTTCGTCGCGATAAAATCAAATTTGTTTTTTGCGCGTCGGCAGCAATTCTATCAACCAATCAGATTTGTTCCCGCCCATCGTCTACAATCGTTGCCATCCATACCTTGAATGCTCATACCTTGAATTTTCCAGCTGGAATCGGTTTTTTGCATTTTTCTCCGTCCTGGTGAGTCTTAGAAAATTGTCAATTTTTTGTGTCGTGTACCTACCCAAAACCTACTCAAAAATATTTTTTTTGGAATTTAAAATTTTTTTTGAAGGGTTAAAAAAAATATGTTTTTTAGGTCGAAAATTTGTCTTTAAACACTGAAATCCAACCAATTTTGACTTACAGGGAACTGAAAACGGTGTAGAAACATCCAAGGGATCCAAAACGCTCAAAAAATTCAAAATCGGCTCAGTTCGACTCCCTCGAATTGCCAAAAACGCGAAAAATGAGAAATCGCGTCAAGAAATACGAGCCAAACCGATAAAAAAATAAAAATTTCAACAAGTTTCGGAAAAAACCTCTTATCTTATGGTAAATCAAGCGAGAAACCCGATTTTGGCGCGGTTGGTTCTAAAACTTGTGGTTTGCTCCAACTCGATGCATATTTTCAGGGGAATCCTATCAAGAAATGTTAAGGGGTCAAAAGCCCAAAATACTGTTTTTGAGATCATGATTTTTACTTCCATATTTACAGAGTAAATGGAAGTATTGTAATCGTCCTAAAATCGAGAATTGGAACGGAGCTTCAGAAAAAACTTTTTCTCATACACATTTACTCAGAATCACTTCCTGAACAAGTGTCTGTGTGTCCGTGTGTCCGTGTGTCCGTTAGTCCGTGTGTCCGTTAGTCCGTTAGTCCGTGTGTCCGTTAGTCCGTCTGTCCGTCTGTGGTCATTTACAAAAATGACCATAACTCCCTCAATTCTCAACCTTTTTTCAAATTTCTTGAACTGAAATGTGCGTCTCGGTAAGACCTAACACCCTGTTCAATCGAAATTTGGATAACGCACAGTACTTCCGATATATTTGCATTTTTAGTTTTTTCTATTTTATTTTTTTCTGGCTACAAAAATGAACCGATTTGAGCGTTCTTGGTCTTAAAATCTTTGATTATCCTTGCAGAATATGTGGATATTTTTTATGTTCCGAACAACTGGCGTTTTTTGATTTTGGGCGAATTTTGAAATTTGAATAGTGAATTTTTTGATATTTTTGACCTAAACACCCTTAAAAGCAGTCAAAATATGATCAAATTGCGTCACAATTTTACGTTCCAAAATATGGAAGTATTGTGTGTTATCTACGCACCACTGGTTTTGACATTTGAACGTTTTCGAGTACTCTAGAGTTAATTCAGAGGATTCCCTTATCGGAGGTGCACGTCACAGGAAAATTCGCTAAATTTTAATTTTTTTTGTTTTGAAATCGGACCACTATGCGATTTGCTGCTGACGGCGTACGGACAAAAAATGTTATTGCAGATTCGTGTTCTAGAACCTCTGAAACGTGAAAGAAAAATTTTCCAGGGGGTGTTGTAAGAAAATTTTGCGCATAGGTGCATCATTTCTGGAAATAATGTACCAAAATTTGCACATTCCGCCCTCTGGGTATCCCTCATTGTCGGCTAGGGATCGGCTTTCAATCATCCCCATGATGGACGACTCGGTTGAATAATGAGGCGACAATAATTAGCAATATCCGAAATTGAATAAACGCGAGGGTGGTAACAGAACGAGAGGGAAATTTTCGGTTAATATCGGAGCCGTGAAACTGAACCGTAGGGGAAATGGTACAAAGGGTGGCAGCAATATATAGCAACTACAGGGCAGGATATCGAGGTACCTATGTACATCCCGGATACAAAAGCTTTCGCTCTCGCTTTCCCACTTTCCGGCTCCATCTCGCCATTTCGCTCTGAGTTGATTGATGTCCTTGGCTTCCCTTTCTTGCAGCCAACGCCAAACCAACAGTGATTGATATGGCTTAATTGTCACTGGAGCCCTTGCGCACTTCTGCAGTGCGATAGGGCAAAAACTACCTAGTCACCATGGAGTAGGAAAGGGGAAAGTGTAATGGCCGCGTGTCCCTGTTACGAGGTTTTCCTACTCCGGGGTTCGTTGTCCCGACGATTCGCTTTCAACTGACTCCGACGTCATCGGCAAACGCTACATCATCGCCCTCGGCGACGTCAATGCACCCCAAACATCCGCGATGACGAGAGATTCGATCGTCGGCCGTTTTGAGTGGCTCCCTCCTCTTCTATATCAATTTTAAGGGTAAACCTGGGTATACGTAAAAGGGTATGGTTAATATAACCCCCAAATAACTGTCAATTTTCAAAATTTCACCATCAAGAAAAAGATCGGAATCACAGTCGTCGAGTTTTTAATTGAATTCGAAAATATAGAATCCATGGAGGGTTACACCATTGGCGTGCACAGATTTATTGGCATTGCTACCAAGAAATAAGCAGTAAATGTAATAATCCTCAACTTCCAAAAGAGTCTACCCTCAAAAGTTGATTGAAAACATTATGAGATACTCACATGGATGTTACACTCAAAAACAGTCCCTATGCCATTACTGACATGAAAAATCAAAAACACGCCACAAACGAACAACGCCACTGCAACCACAACCCCACTACACTACTATCCAAATAAAACTGAAGGTAGTTGTTTGGGAGGAAAAAAGATAACGCTTAAGCTTTGTTCCGATTCTCGATTTTAGGACGATTACAATACTTCCATTTACTCTATTAATATGGAAGTAAAAATTTCATAGGCTCCAAGTAAAACGTACGTTACGCACTAGAACCGGAAGAAGGACCTTCTACTCAAGAAGAAGTACCTGGTACTCAATGGAAGAAGTTGAAGCTCGATGGTGGAAGCGCCACGTTAGCGCGCTCTAGGCTGTTCTGGGCGCTCTAGTACAAACAGTGAACAACAATGAGGGCGAGGCCCAGGTGTTTTTGAAGCTTGACTAGGCTCACTGGATAGTGATGTCACCGAAACTTCGAGAAGAAAACTCAAAAAACGTCTCGATTTCAGAAGCAGGTACGTAAAAGTTCAATATCAGCATGAAAGTTTTCCTCATCTTCAAACACTTCAATATGCCTTGAACTGTTTCTTCAGCTATATACAGTAGGTGTTTACTGGGAACAAAGGAACGGAAAATGGGAGTCGGGGTGATTCGATTTCGAGTCCCAGCGAGGTCTGAGGAAAATTGAAAACGTAACTACGTCCGGCCAAAGTGCGCGAAAGATGAGGCGAGAATGGAGTTCCGAATGGGGGAGTCGACTGGGCTATTTCTCCAAGGAATAGTCCTCCTCCTCTATCAAACTTTATTGACAAGCGAACATAGGTAATTTCTGATTTGGTGATATCGTGATATTTTGATCTTTTTCCTTTTTTTTTTAAGAGTTTGATCTCGAAGTTGACGTTGATCTCGAAGTTGAGTTTGATCTCGAAGTTGAGTTTGATCCCAAAGTTCATTTCCCAAAGTTCATTTTGATGTCGAAGTTGAGTTTGATCTCGAAATTGAGTTTGATCAGGAAGTTCATTTGGATCTCGAAGTTGACGTTGATCTCAAAGTTGACTTTGATCTCGAAGTTGAGTTTGAACTCGAAGTTGACGTTGATCTCGAAGTTGAGTTTGATATCAAAGTTGACTTTGATCTCAAAGTTGACTTTGATCTCGAAGTTGAGTTTGAACTCGAAGTTGAGTTTGATCTCGAAGTTGAGTTTGATCTCTAAGTTGAGTTTGATCCCAAAGTTCATTTTGATGTCGAAGTTGACTTTGATCTCAAAGTTGAGTTCGATCTCGAAGTTGAGTTTGATCTCAAAGTTGACTTTGATCTCGAAGTTGAGTTTGAACTCGAAGTTGAGTTTGATCTCGAAGTTGAGTTTGATCTCTAAGTTGAGTTTGATCCCAAAGTTCATTTTGATGTCGAAGTTGACTTTGATCTCAAAGTTGAGTTCGATCTCGAAGTTGAGTTTGATCTCAAAGTTGACTTTGATCTCGAAGTTGAGTTTGAACTCGAAGTTGAGTTTGATCTCGAAGTTGAGTTTGATCTCGAAGTTGAGTTTGATCCCAAAGTTCATTTTGATGTCGAAGTTGACTTTGATCTCAAAGTTGAGTTCGATCTCGAAGTTGAGTTTGATCTCAAAGTTGACTTTGATCTCGAAGTTGAGTTTGAACTCGAAGTTGAGTTTGATCTCGAAGTTGAGTTTGATCTCGAAGTTGAGTTTGATCCCAAAGTTCATTTTGATGTCGAAGTTGACTTTGATCTCAAAGTTGAGTTCGATCTCGAAGTTGAGTTTGAACTCGAAGTTGAGTTTGATCTCGAAGTTGAGTTTGATCTCGAAGTTGAGTTTGATCTCGACGTTGAGTTTGATCTCGACGTTGAGTTTGATCCCAAAGTTCATTTTGATGTCGAAGTTGACTTTGATCTCAAAGTTGAGTTCGATCTCGAAGTTGACTTTGATCTCAAAGTTGAGTTCGATCTCGAAGTTGAGTTTGATCTCAAAGTTGACTTTGATCTCGAAGTTGAGTTTGAACTCGAAGTTGAGTTAGAACTCGAAGTTGAGTTTGATCTCGAAGTTGAGTTTGATCTCGAAGTTGACTTTGATCTCGAAGTTGAGTTTGAACTCGAAGTTGAGTTTGATCTCGAAGTTGAGTTTGAACTCGAAGTTTAGTTTGATCTCGAAGTTGAGTTTGATCTCGAAAGTCGGATTCCTCCGTTTTCGTTTCGCTTCTTCTCTGTGGCCGTGGGCCGTGGGGTTTTGACCTGTAAGTCAAAACCTTCCAGAAGTGTTGCAACAACTAGCACGTTTTTTTGGTAGCCTGTCAAATTTCAGAATTTGGACTCACAAGGATTTACACTTATACTATCGCATTGCAGAAGTTAATGCCACGTTTTGTAACCGACGATCGTCCGTGGGAAGACGTCAAAAAGATGGGAGCCGCACTCTGAAATTGAGGAACGCCATTCGGGTTTGATGAATAAATATTGCATTATTAGTCCGAGGGGAAGGGTGAAAATATCGAGGGCTGGCGAGATGATTTGTGTTGGAAAAAGAACGCGCAGCCATCGAGTATAAAGGGTGACAAGTAAGAAGAATATGGATGGAATTGGAAAGTGGTGGAAGGACGCTTGTTTTCGGATATCCGACCGACCAAGGAGGTTATTGGGTGTTGGTGGTGGCAAGGGGTCCATCGTGATGAAATTCAAATGTTTACATTTTTCGAAAGGAAAGAATATGGGTAGGAGGGTCTAGATGAGAAAAACGACAAGAGAAAGAGAGAAAGGGCGATGTAATTAATTAAAAGCGACGGTGAAAAGGGAAATGACGCTTTTTGCGTGTGAAAATGGAAAACGCCCTTTCCGAAGGGTCTGGCAGCATTGTCCGGTTGTTATCATGTCCAACATGAATTTCAACATGGCCGACCATCTCGGACTCCCGCCATTGGTGTCCTTGTGTTTGTGGTGTTTGATGGTCCGGGTCGTCGAGATGTGCGATGTGTGGCTTGCCCGGGAAACGTCCGGATGACTGATGTAATGTGTTGGCCCCATCATCACTTTCTTCTCTTTCTTATCTACGTCTTCATTTATTTAGCCCGCCCGCCGGGTGTCATACCTAGCTCTTGACCATCACTCAACACTTTCTTTCGTACAGCTGCTTCTATCTCGGGTTAGGTTTTTCTTTTTCGATGGCAAAAAAAAAACTGTCCAGCTCACAATTTTTGACTTTGGAACCGTTCAGTATGATCGTTTTCACCAGATATCAGGTTTTTTCAGAATTTTTCCAAAATGATTTTTAAAACTGATTGATAGCAGATACAGGTAGATGTACAAAAGTCTTCTTCCTCTTCAGGTTAAGGGAAAGATGCGCTTGATATTTAACTCCATTTCACGTACGAAACTCCATCCCTGCCGTTTCTCATTTTAATTAACCTCCAAAGGGGGTGAACACCACCCGAAAAAATGGGTTTCGGGCTCGGAAAAAACTGCGTGTTTCTGGAGATTAGTCGGGGAAAGAGCGTCGTTCGCGCGATGCCTGCACAAGCTCCGTAAAGTAAATGATGCGCTATATATTCTCAAACGTAATCAGCCGTCCTGCGACATAATGCATGCTCTCCTGAATTAGGTTGGCAAAAGTGATTAGGACAAGAGGGTAGGAGAGAAGGTGGCTTCCTGAGGCCCGAGAAACGCACACAGTGATATCGTATCGGGTCGTACGCTATCTCGTTCAGGCTGTGTTTACACTCGCATACGAAAGCGTACTAGTATATATACCATCAACGGGAATTACAGGGTCGACACGTAGTATTAATGAAGGCCTGCGTTCCTACGGTGCTAACGTTCAACGCTTTACTGAAGGAATGTTCCCCGTGCGACTTGTTCAAATCTTCCACTTTTGAACATTAACCAGCGACACAACGTTAGTTCTCCATGAATCATTAGCGTGCTGCTCAACGTCATTAAACAGATTTGATGGCTTCTCAGTTCCAGAAAATGGGTACTCTTGGAATTCGGTCTGCATCAGTGATGAGGAGTATGATGATGTATCTAGTTACTACACCGGAATCCAGAGGATGTTTCCAGAGGAATCCAATGCAAGAGGATGTTTCTTCCCATGCAGGTCCTGGCACGATGCCCTCACTCTGCAGCATGGAACATTCTTATTGAGACCACCGAAATATGTGCCGGAAAATTCAGGCATTTTTGTGTGGTCACGCAATCGAAAAAGAGCAGGAGGTGGTCATTGTGTGACGTAGAATACAGCCGGCCTGTCGCCTCGCACTGCAAGGTCGTTCATATGAGGTTAACTCGGTGGAGCGAATTGCAACGCTTCAAATGAGTTGCAACGAGTGTGTAATAAGTGCAAGAGAATCTCTTGAAGAGATGGGGAAAGCCTGAAAACTTCTATCCAACATTAAACGAACATGAACAGTCTGAAGAAGTCTTCTTTGAATTCCTCATCGACTGATGGGTGGGCTGATGGAAGGTGCAGAAGGCTGCTACTTGAAGATCAGCAGAAGCCTCAATTTCGGACTTGGAAATGAAAACCCCAACCTCGTCAGTTTATGAGTACGTGGATATTATATGCATGCTTGTTTCAATGATATTTACTTCATGCTTTGCAGAAATGGCATAAAAAACGCATTCCAACCAGAAACCGAAATCTTCAAAAATCTATACTTTAAACTACTGTCCGGTATTGGTAATAAGGTTGAAATTTATGGCTGGAAATATTCCTATACACCAAGATTATGGTAGATCCATCGTGGAATATTATTTTGTACGCTGATGGAACATTCTGCCGGCTCTGCGGGTCGTTCGATTATAAGTCTAGCTTAGGGAGCATTCATAACAGCTAAGCTCAGGTACCGTGCGTTATGTGAGCTTACTCGCCGGGCTCAACGACTGGAATATCTGGGCCTATTCCTCAGCACCAGTTCGGTGGAGTCGTGGAAGAAGGGCCATTTGTTTCGCACCCGTGGTTCGCAGACACACAGCCGGCTCCTGGAAAGGGTTTGTTCGCCATTATGCTAATACTCAAGATTGATTATTGTAGCACCGGGGGCTCTGCCCCCGCGCCCCGGCTTCGCACAAATGTTATCAGGAAGATGTTAAAGAGACCCCCTATAGCCCGCACGGATGCGCCTCTATATTACGCGTGGAAACGGCCATCTTGGCAACCGATGGGAATATACTGAGCTGAGGGTAGCCCCGGGTAATATTCCAGCACCCCACCCATCAACCTCTGGTTCCTCTTTTATGGCCTAGACTCTCTCCGAATACTTAGCTGCTGCTGCTGCTGCTGCTTCCATCGAGAGCTCTTCAACTATGAATTGATTTAGTGCTCTTATTATGGGCCAAGACCAGACCCAAAACCTCCACTCGCTCTATCTTCATCCAGCTCGCACTTCTCTTCCGTGATATGTTGCTCTTTTTCTTGGCTTGCTGTAGATTTTCCGTCTTTTTTAAAGCTATTTTTCCTCTTTTTATTCCTTCCTTCCTTTACAGCCCTTTCGAGGACCTCAACACCCTTGCCTGCCACTGCCATCGTACACATTTTTACCCACAATCTTCTTCCAGCTTCTGCATATTATATCCCTTTGTGCAAAAAGCTTTGCCGCGTCCCTTTCCTCTCGTAGTAAACCACTTCGTTTTCGGCAAGTATACTTTTTGCTTACTTTGTATAAGTTCGTGCGATTTCAATTGCGGTCTCAATGTGGGGTTATCTAATTTTGAATAGACTCAGTTGACGAAGAGGAATTGCCTTCCGGCTCAACAGTACCTTCCTATTAATTGCGGAAGAGGTAAGGCAAATGATGAGGGATAGCAATGTTGCAAATTTTAGTTCATTATCGGCATCAGACTAGACCAGAGGTGGGCAAAATTGCTAAATAAAACGTACGGTACCTACCTGCTAGCTCCAAAAGAAGGCATTCTGTAATACTCTTGTTCCCCAATAAATCCTAAGGAATTTTGATAATTGTGTGGTAGCTTAGTTCCTAACCTGTGTCTGGTTGTATTTGAAGATCCAGAGAAGGCCGTACTGACGAAAGCGCTCGAGCTCCATTTTATCAAGGGACCTTTCTCTCTTTCCCTCGCGTCGCCCAAAATATGCAATAGTTTTGGCTTCGGTCGACCAAAACTTTTTACCCCGAAAATTGGGTAAAATAAGAAATAGAAAAATTGGGAAATCGGTTTTACCTACCTACTATTTTAGTTCTGAGAATTCAAAATCATAAACGTATTTTATTTCGTATTCGTTGCCATCATGAAAAACGTACAACCCCGTGAATAATGTATAGAGCGGGAAGGCGGATAGATGAAATAGGAAAAAGAGCTCACTGGGTCACGGGAGCGAGGGTCCTTGATTGTGCGTTGGGGGAGCAGCTGTGATTATTTTGATGACCCTAATACCTACTACTACGTACCCTACCTCCTACCCCTAACCCCTGGCCTACCCTGGGGATGAGGTGAGTATCGATTTCCTCCGAAGCTCAGGGGTTGTGTATAGTTTGTTGTGCAAAGCTCGACTGTTTTGTAGGCTAAATCAGGACGGCCGTCAAAGGCGCCTCGATTCACTTATGATATATAGGTACCTCATTGGATGGATGGGGCAATCATCTGAAAATCGCTGATATTAAAGCTTCCACGTTATATTTAAGGAGATATTCGTGAATGCCTTGTTTTAGGCAGAAAACGCTGTGAATTCGCAATCATGTTGCAGCCTGTTGTTCGAACCAAGGAAAGTCTGATCTTGAGGTTAGCGCGACTAACTCGAGCTGCAGGCTGCCAGCAGTTACGGGTTCGATTCCCTTGGGTGACACGAAAGATTTGGCCCATTGCCTTATGATGAGGAATGCGTAGGTATTTTTATTTTTATTGTAAGTGCTCATTGAGCTGAGACTGATTTTCGTTATCGCTTGAGACGTGCGTTGTTTGTCCGAAAAATCTCATCGTTTTGGTGAAGTTTACTTTGGATGAACCTAGAGGCAAGCTTCAAGGACTAGGGCTAGAGCGCGCCACTATATCGTCATCTGCTGTACGATGCTCCGTGTCGCGTTTCAGTTATCATTGTTTACTGTTCATACTGGAGCGCCCAGAGCAGCCTAGAGCGCGCTGGGGTGGCGCTCACCAAATCGATCTTCATCTTCGACTTCTCCCATGGTCGTGACGTCGCTACTACCTACTTTCGGTTCTAGTCGGTACTGTGAGTTTTACTTGGGACCAATTAAGCAATGATTTTTCCCGTCTAGGCTCACATCGATAGTGGCAGTTTTTTTTTGTTGTGACAGTTTTAAAAACACCAATTTCTAACACGATCTATGGGTATCCATATGTCATCCCTGGTAAACGGGATTTCTGGAATTCATCCGAATCGGAGGACTAAATCCTTTCCCTGTGATTTCCTACGGTTTACCCCAGTGAAACCACATTTTACGTATTACATGTGGAACATTCACCATTTTGTTGCCGCTTCTCAACACTTGAAGGGTGTGAAAACCGAATCTTTAAGTTTTTTTGTCAGATCAGTTTACCTGCGTTCAACATTGAAAAGCAGGAGGAGGAAGCTAAAAACGGCGAAACCCAGTCGTCGATTTGCGTTGATTGCCTAATTAGGATATAATGCCAAAACGAGTTCCCAGCAAGCGATTCGATCCTGGCCTTTACATTTGAATACATTTCCTGTTCGGTCGTACAAGAAATGGCCCGGGGCTAGTCGAAGAAAAGGAGCTCCATATATAATGATAATGGTAAAAAGGGAGCGTAACATTGGTAGCGAGAGCTGTTAGTAGAGTTGTGTGTGTGATGCGGCCGTACAAGTGGGCCCCGTAATGGCCGGTTATTATGAAAAAATTAACGTATTTATGCGGCGGACCGCGGCCATTTGCTTCGCCGGGCTACTGGTTAAAGTTGGGACTCCACTGAGCGCAGTCCGCTGCTTAGTTCCAACTAATTAAGTAAAGTCATGCAAAAGTTGAAAAAGACTCGACGGACAATGGTTTGAAAAACTTTCGGCAGGTTTTCCCCGGGTTTCTGCACCTGCGCGAGATAAGGCAAAACATCTACACATGCTGCAATTGGATGCAAAAACTGGCGGTTAAATTGTGTAGTTTTCTTTCGAACCACCCAAGGAATGCAGGTGGCTCATGGTTCGTTCCACCGTATCGACAGAATAGTACGCAAGTCCATTGAGCTTGCAAAAATTGCCAACTTGGGGTGATTTTTGATCTATTGCGATGATAAACCTCAGTTTTCCCCTTCTTGAACCTTGCGCTAAAGCCAGAAGCCCACAAAACCGCAATTTTTTGGCACTATTTGGGTTTTTGTGGCATTCATTTTTTCTATCTTTAACTAAAATTTTATCCATAATAAAATCATAGAGGACTAAATTTCTTCCGAACTTCACTCGTTAAATTTGTTTTTTGACCAAAGGGCCACCGAGATGAGCAGGTTCAAAGTAGATCTAAACATCTCAAAATTACGATTTTTGAGCAATTTCCTTGGTTTTTGCGGTTTATATTTTTTTCTGAGTATTCTAGACAAAATGTATGCTAATAAATTTCCTTCAAATTGCTCTAGTCAACTGTGGTTTTGGGCCGAATGGTGATACCCTTACGAAGTCCCAAAGTAGGGACTTCTGTACTTTGTAGCTCCATTGGAAGTCCATTCGGTCCAAAACCAAAGTTGACTAGTGAAATTTGAAGGTAATTTAGTTTTCTACAATTTTTATTTAGCATAAATTTTAGCTAGAATAGGTACAAACTCGAAAATTCACAATTTGTGGGTTTCGGAGTATGCGGTCTCATCGGCTTTCGATAGAGTCGAAATATTGAGCGATTCTGTCCCAAATTTCACGTGCCACATTATTATGTGAACAACAGTAAATAATCCTTGAATAATTCAGTGTACATGTACGACAGTTACTTACCATAATACGAAATTCTGAAGCTCATCGATGTCTTCTGTAGTACAGCTGGGAGTGCAGTGCGTCGAAAAAATGTCTTCCGCCAAAGCGTCGAAAATGGGAAGCTGGACGCACTGCCGCGTAGACGCAGTGTTGTACTCCCAGCTGTACAGAAGACTTCAGAATTTCGTACTAAGGTAAGAAACTATTTTTCCTGAGCCGAAAAATAAACTGGAAGAAAACCTCGGGGAAAATAAGCTGGAAGCTCGCGAAAATAAAAAGAACGCAGAGGGTGGAAAAGGATTGTGATCAATGAAAAGGTGGCCAACACTCGAGGAGGAGGGGTGAATTTCCCCCACTATCTCGTTTTCTCTTGCGTACAGCTTTTCAGGCTCGTAACATGGAATTTTTTTCAACAACGGGAAGAATACAGTGCGGAAGCGTCAGCGATCGAGCTACTGGATGTTTCCCGTAATGCTGCTGACGCTTTACCATATTTTGGTCCTGTCGAATGTGGGGGGGGGGGTGAGCTTACACTGAAGCAGCTGGAGTAAAATATTGAGCAGGTTGAAATCTTTAAGGGCTAGGTAACTCATAAGTACCTACCTAACCTAGCGAAAGAATAAGTGTGAGAAAAACTTAAGAATAAGTGTTAACTAAGGAAGTGTTCGCAAGAATGTGAAAAAATTTGATAACTAAGGATAAATCTAGACTACATATTCCGACCAGAGATCGATCAATGATAGATTTTGTTATAATCGTCGAAGAGCCGTAATGAAATAAAATAAATAATTTGCAACAAATTAAGTACCTTATGCATTTTCTAGTTTTTCCCCAAAAATTTGAATCAATACATACAATGTATGTATTGATGTAAATTATGACATATTATGTATACATACATATGTATATCGACGATGAAACTGCAATACTGCCCAATTCAAAGCATCGTGTCTTTTGGGGGCGTCTGGGTTGCCTACTTCTCAAAACTTGGATTGGTGGCAACTTGGCAAATCACGCGTCCATAGATTGCATGGCAAACGAATTGGGCAGTATTGATTCTACACCGTCGATATACTTCTATTCATACTTCTAAGTATACAGGGGGTCAAAAATGTGTGGAAATGTGATACATGTCATTTCTCACAAATCTCTCTTTCTCTCAGACATTTTTTCATAGGCTGCTACAAAAACCTGTTTTTGTTATTTTTGTGTTTTAAACTAAAATTGGCTGTTCTTTCTTCAATTTTCGAGAAAACCCGAATCTGGGGACACCGTCCGAAAATTCGAATATGGCCATTTTCATCAGATAAATTCGTGTAAAGCTTGAATTCTTTATCGCTTCCCTGACAAGAGCGAAACCATTCGGGAGGAAAGGAGAGGGGTGACTGGTTCGATTGAACGTAGATAAAAGGAAGAAGAAGACGCGAAGAGAAAAGATAGCGTCAGCGGCGGGGACGAAATGCGGAAGAACAAAAGGCCATCCTCATCAGTCCTTCATATGGAAGTAGGCAGTTCTTTCTTTCGGATCCTTTTTCCCGTCCAAGTAGTCAGGCGAATTCTTCATCTTCATTCTTCAGCAGAGAAGTGTTGAGTGCGCCTGGGGTTCGAGAGACCACTTGAATACACGGAACAGGCGCATCTCTACCTTGTGCAAGTTCGAACCTGGGCTGGGTTCACATTTGCGTTTTCCCTCGAAGATAAACCAAGAAGCTCGGAAACTGGATTTCTGACCTTTTTTTTCAATTTTTCCGCGATATTTTGTCGGTTTTTACTTACTAGCGAGACGAACATGAGCAATGTTTAGATTATTACTTCCATGTTTACGAAGATTACCTTAAGGAGGTAAGGTAGGGGTCTGTCGAGACGTTAAGACCAACTAGAAACAGAACCTGATGTTTGGTGAAAGTTTCAAAAATTTACGACAGCTTCTTCAGTCAGAAAAACCCCCAACAATTATTTATTGATGATTCGGATTCTACATCACTTGAAATGTAAACCAACGAATTTTCAGGGGGAGTTGAAATTTTTTTCCTGACCGATTGCAGAGGTTCATTTCCTAGGAAAAATGAACAAAAACTCAAGGCAGAGAAAAACGCAGATGTGAACCCAGCTGAAGGAGCGGAGAAGTGATGAGCACAAGTCTGCGCCGTGTTATCGCCTGCTCATCGCCTCGCGTATCTCGCACGGCCTCACGTACTTTAGCGGACCCCATCAATAATCAGCTCGTATCAAACAGCATCCCATCAGCAGTTTCCTTTTCTTCTTTCGGCTCACATCTTGACACTTCCCCTTCGTATCCAATCCTGTTGTTTCAAGGGTCATCAGCCGAAGTGGCGCTCCCTATATTGATATAGTTGATTGTCAGCGCTCATTTGGGCGCAATTAGGATTCCATTGTGGTTTTTCAAAGGTCGATGCACAATTTTGAAAGCTGTATCAACTGACTGCAATCACGGCTACTATAGCGAGACGGCCATGAGCAATGCTTCATGTAGGGCTAGGATTTATATCGACGGTGTAATGCAATACTGCCCAATTCAAATTATCGTGTCTTTTGGAGGCGCCTGGGTTGCCTCTTTTTCAAAATATGAATTGGTGGCAACTTGGCATATCGCGCGTCCATAGACTGCATGGCAATTCGAGGGACGGCGATTTTTGATTCAACACCGTCAATATGCGATAAAAACCTTAAAGTATGTAGGTACCTAGTAAAATGTACTGTAATACTGTAATATGTCATAGTAGGTGTGTAGTACACACTGTGTACCAACAAAATGTCTTTTCATGTCATCTTCATCGCCAGCGGAATCCATGGCACAAGAAGGAATTCTACTATTAACTCACCAGAATATTAGTTTTTTTTTTAATCAAATTGAAATATTTTACACCATCAATTCGCGGTAAGCCAAACACGTCCTCCCAATCAGAAAAAAACCCGCCGCCACCATCCAATTAACAAAAACCTCCCGCGCCGAATTCGTGTCTTCCTCTTCTTCTTCAATTGCCTACTGTCTTCCGCCATCTCGAAGACATCTCCCACATACTAATTTTTTTCAAATGTGTGTTTATAATTTTATAATATGCGTTTATTTTTTCCGAATACGTGTTTATTTGGCAAAATAGGTGTGTATTTATTTTACTGAGTCATGGAAATTGAAAAAATCTTATTGTTGAAAGTTCAAATAATTATTGAAAAATTGCGGAGCCGTACATTTTTTCCGCCAAATTGACTCTATTTGGACTAATTTTAAGGACTAGGATCAAGATTGTCGAAGAACACAAAGGTGATGCAAATTTTGGAACCGGCTTAAACTACTACCTTCTACTCACCCCTAAACAGGGACGTAGGTAATGTTCCAGATATTGGATTTGTATTTACAAGTATATTATACCTAGGTACCTGGCCCCGGAACCTGACGGTTATATGGCGCTATCCTCTTCGACCGAATTAGGTAGTTGTACCCTTCGTCCAACCTCAGATGGAGCGATACCGATTTACCCCAATTTCGTACGGGAATGATAGCACTCTCGGGTTTCCACGAGGTAAAAAAGTCCGTCTAAAAAAATCGATAAAAGGTCGTGCAAATGTTTTCCCATCGGTTCCTAATTTTAAGGTGTACATGCTAAATGGTGGCGCTATCGCTGTTCGTCCTGAGGAGGTTCTATCCTGCGAAATTGTGTCACGAAATCGTGAAATCGTTTCACACAATTGTGAAATAATGTAGGTATGTAATCGTTCAGATTTTTTTGGATTAAGCATAATAATAGGTGTTTAAAAGAGGATGTACCTACCTATTCCATTGCCAGATAGTTTTAATTATACGGCGTAATAATTTTTTCTCTCCACTTTTTGACGTGATTGCAGCAAATTTGGGAGCTGTGCCCAGAAAGCAGTACTTCGAACTTGTTCTCGACACCATTAAGGCTGAGAAACGTGAGAACCAGCATAGCATCGTATGATACTATGTAGATTACTTTCTAGCCTCATACGGCCCGACTCAGCTGTCACAGAGGCAGTGTTGCCAAGGTTCGGACGTCAAAAACCCCTGAGACAACGTCAAAAAACCCCCAAATGAGAAAAACAAATCCCCGAAAAAAACCCCAAAAGTTGAGGAGGAATTAAAAATAAACTATTTCACATGAAATAGGACCTAACTCCATATTATACATTTACAATAATTGTAAATTGTACCTGGAACCTCTTTCCGACTCCCTTTTTTCTCTACGATCCATTAGTTTTACGCAGTGTTACCAACTGCGCTCACCCCATTCGCGCCCCCCAGACGAGTCCATCGCTTGAGACAGTATTCAGAGAACCGTCTCGGACGGCAGGTATAGATAGCAGAGCGGGACAATATCCTCAGCCCAGAACGCCCATTGATTTGATTTATGGGGCGCCCTAAATACAGAGCTCCTGTACAGGAAATTAAACGTTTAGCGCTGGAAGACCTGCGGGGGATGTTGCCCTATTTTTTCTCGCCATTGTTTTCCAAGGGGTGATTTTCCAATTTCGACGCTTCGCGATTCCGATTGTCCGATCGGAACGCGGAAGAGCAGACGGCTGGCGTCTGCGATAAATCAAAAGTTCGACGCCAGATTCGGACGCCGCGCAGTTCGTAATTCGGACGATTTCATATAGGTAAGTGAACATTTTCTTTCCGGCCGGTATTGCCGAATCAGGAACTGCAACAGATGGTTTCCTAAGGCGGACCTATATTTAGTCCAGAACTGCCGAAATGGTTAAAAATCATCTTTGGAAAAAAGCTCCTCAGAGAAAAGATTTGGGGACGTTTTCTCGGCCTGTTGAACACAAAAGTTTGAACTTGATCACCTCGAATCAAACCTGTAGGTCTTAGTGAGTTATGCTTAGTTTTCTAAGTACTTTTCCCAAATTTCCCCTCCACGTCAAAAATCCTGGTTTGACTCGTGGTCACGTTTCTGGCAAAAGGCGCTTCGAAAATGACCCTATTCGAAAACAGCCGAAGGGAAAACCCTGAGCAACATTAATGCATGCGAACCCCAAAATTTGGAAACATCTGTCACCAAAATTTTCCCTTCCTAAAATTAATTATCCAGCAAAATTGAATTATTCAGCCCCCCTGATCATTTTCGCTAACAATCAAATAACCAAAAGTGAAAACCCTCCAACAACTCCAATTTTATAATATTCATAATAATCTAAATTATTGGCATTCTAAAGCATAATTGACAATCACACTGAAATCTTTCAGTTCCTGATCTTCCAGAAAACGTGTTGAAATCTCGAGTGAAACCTAGTGGCAAAAAAAGCCGCAAGGGAAACATTCCACGACGCAAAAACTTCCGAGGTTTCGCAACGGTTGAAAATCTTCCCTTAATTACCCGACGGCATTTTGCTTTGCAGCATCCCCAGCCTGTCGCCCTTTTTCTTCTTTCTAATTAAAAGTTGTCTTTGCTTTGGAAAGGTCTGTCTGGAAAACGGAAGAAAAACGGGTTCAGATTTTTTCGGGACGTGGAAACTGCCAGATCAATAGTTTCTTGGAAGTTTGCGAACTCTGCGGTTGAATGAAGTAAATAATACTATTTACCATTTTACCCCAGTGAAACATCGGCATGATCTCTCTCTGGACGTGGAAATTCAAATATGCGCTTCGAAATCGCCCCTCAGCTCGAAAAAGCTGCCTCGGTTCTGAATCTGAAGTGCACGAGTAGGTCGAGAAGAACGTGTAAGTAATGCATAATGCAGGACCGGCTGGTATCGTCACTTCTCACATCGACGACAGTTTGATTAATGTTTTCTCCTGAGGCCCAGTATGCAGCGCCTAGAACCTTCCAGATTCTTCGATCGTTTTCTATCCCTTGTTTCGTGATTGTATTATCTAGACGTTCCAAATCTTTGGATTGAACCACCTTTGTAATTCTAGGGACTTGATCTTTCCGACGGCTTGTTCAGATTTCACAGCAAAGTTGAAATGTAACCCTCCATGCTGCAAAACCTGTAACCTCCACATTTTAGTTTATACCCATGGAGGGTTACAATTGACAGTTGACCATAAACCGACCACGGAACGTTACCAGCTTTCCATGGAGGGTTACAAAGATATACATTTTGAGTAATTTTGATCCCTTTGACCTGAAATTTTGAGGCTAGACTCTTTTGAAGTTTAGGATTATTTCATTTACTGCTTATTTCTTAGTAGCAATGCCGATAATTCTGTGCACGCCAATGGTGTAACCCTCCATGGATTCTAAATTTTCAAATTCAATTAAAAACTCGAATCATGCTGAATATCCCTTGGTGCACTGCACTTTATATTGCGAAGCACCTTATAACAAAAGTCATGTTGCTGTTCGAAAGCGGACAGAGTGCGACACATTTATACATCAGCGACGTCGCCAAGGAGAGAAGTTGGAAAATATCTTCCAGAGCTCATAAATATAGTCCAAGTTTCCCATAGTTGCGGCCGAAGACAAAAAGCGTCGAGTTTGGCTCGGCTTTTCGCCTCGTGCCCGTCCTTTCCATTTTCGGCCCATTCATTTCAAAAGGAAGATTAATAGGGCATGTGTAACGTTGGAACAATGACGCCAACCTCGCGCCCAAGGCGCACCAATGTCATAAAGAGAAGAAGTTGAAGTTCTCAAGTTTAGAACGAAAAGCGAGAGTTGGAAACTGCTAATATCAATTTAGAACCGACAACAATGATCAAGAGCCCCGGGGGGAGGCTTTGGTAATTTGGTAAACAATGATCAAGAAGCTTAGGTAATCCTCCGGTCGGAAGGGCCTGGAAACTAGGAGTCCACAACGTTTCAGCCTCCAGAGGGATTGCCCTTCGGAGAACGCACACGCGCGCACACGAGTCGACGAACGTCTCGGCGCAAACCGCAGCAGACACGACACAACATGGCATAATACGACTAAATGGTCGGGGCCCGCGATGGTTGCGGCTGTGGGGGTGGCCCGGTCCATTAGGGGATGGAAGGCCAGGGGATGGTCGAAGCTTATTCGGGAGAAAGGGCCGGAGATGGGGATAAATTGGAGTTTAAGGACAACTCCTTGGCCGGGATACAATGAGGAGCAGCCTCCGTGTTCGTCTTGACTAGCGTCTGACAAGGCTCCTCCGTTTTCTCCTAATCTCCTCAAACTTTCTGCGTGGAGGCGTCTGGTTGCGGAGCGAGCAGGAGGAGAAACAATGGCTCTAAACCGACAGTATATGGACTGGTGTTCGCTATACCAGTTCCTTTCCTAAGTCCATTAGGCCTGTCCATTCTCATCATCCGACATGGAAAACGCGTTTGGGGCCGATTTCACCAAAAATAAAACCCTAGTTTTTCCTCATGTCACATCTTGAGACAAACGAAACCACGACGTCGAAATTGTTCATTTTGCTCGACCTAGGTTTTGTTGTTGGAAGTGGAAACGATGTTGGCTTGACCTTTGATTTAAGGTACCTACTCCCATGACTGGTCCTATGTAGTGGAAGATCTCATGACAATCCGAAGATTGTCACCGAAAGCGACAACCGGGCTTTTGTGACAGTTTATTTGGGTTTTCGACCACTTAACATTTTTTGATCGGATTCCCCTAACCATATGCATCAAAATGGAGCAAACCACAACTTTTAGGACCAACCGCGCCAGAATCGGATCAGCGGTTCAATACGAAGTGGACGGAACACTCCGTATTGAACAACGAGCCGATTTTGACGAAACTAGTCTTGAAAGTTGTGGCTTGCTCCAACTTGAGGCATATTGTCCGGGCAATCCCATCGGAAAAGGTTAAGGGGTCCAATTTGGCATAAGTACGGTATATATACCGTACAAATTTCAAAATATATTTTGAAAAAACGCAAAAACTCAATTTCGAAGGTGATGCCGTGGGTTTAGAATTTTTTGAGTATTTTTCCCGGTTCCCTCGCTTGAATTACCATAAAATAAGGAGTTTTTTCCGAGAAATTTTGAAAATTTTGTTTTTATCGGTTTGGCTTGACGCGATTTCTTCTTTTTCGCGTTTTTGCCGATTTGAGGGAGTCCTACTGAACCGATTTTGAATTTTTTGAGCTTGCTGGATTCCTTGAAGGTGTTTACACCCTTTTCACTCTCCATAAGTCAAAATTGATTGGGTTTTAGTGACCGAAAACTGGTTTAAAGACTAATTTTTGACCTAAAAAAAATATTTTTTTTGACCCTTTAATAAAAATTTAAAATTCCAAAAAAAATATTTTTGAGTAGGTTTTGGGTAGTTACATGACACAAAAAATTTTGAAAAATGCAAAAAACCGATTCCAGTTGGAAAATCTATGAGCCTAGGAAAAATTTCAAAAAAATGATGGATTTGACTTCGGGGGTTTTTTGCGGGAATCTTTAGATTTTGACTGAGAAACATGAAATTTGGCATATTTCGAGATTTTGGTCACCAGGGTTAATTTCGGGGGAGTAATAAGGCCAAATTGGGGGTTTTTCCGCAATTTTCTTGGTTTTTCGGCCTAAGCACCTATGGGTTTAAGGCAAAAACGTAATGCAGAAGAAAATGTCGGGTGTTAAATTCCCTATCAGATGCATTCCCACCCTTGATACCGACTTTTTACACGAGGGCGTCCGTTTATAGGCTCGGAACTGCTATTCCCATCCAACTATTTGAACTTGATTTTCAGTGATACCCAGACGAATAATGTACCCATGTCACTAATCTACTTAGCAGCGTTTTACAAAAACATCCGTTTCTTCTAAGATGGAGCACAGAACGGGATTAGAATTCGACTTGGGATGCAAAGTCAAAACAACCCCTCCGAAGCCGATTGCTGTGTAAAGCCCCCGGTAAACAAGCGTTGGATCCCCGGGAAAAAAATTCTAGTCGATATAATCGTAAGGGGTAAAAAATATGTAGAAAAAATGAAATCTCGGAAGGAGGCGACGAAAAGTCTTTGCGGGAATGCAAATCGGAGGCGCTGGTGGCGAAGTCACAACATCTGCCCGAGGGAAGGCCGAAGAGGGAGGGAAAGAGAACGAGATACGCGCACAGATTGAGTGTCGGAGAGAAAAGCGAATTGAGAGTCGAGTGAGTAGAACGAACGAGGAAGGGCATAAAATTGCTTATGCAACTAAATGTGACAAGTTAGGGTGCAGCCATGCCCCCCCCCTCGTCTCGGTGGTCGCAGACCTAAAACCACCACCTCATATCTGTATGCAGATGAGCAAGAAGCAGGGGAGAAAATCGGCTGGAAGGAGTGAGGGAGAAAAGCATTCGAGGGAGGTTGATCAATAGACAAATGGAAATTGCTAAAGAGACCATGATGTGGTCGATAATAAAGGAGAAGGAATCATACCGAGTGGAAAACTCGCGTGTACTCGTGTTGACGTCACAAAAAATAAAATGCCATGGAATGAAGTGAGATTAGACGAGAGGAGACGAGACGATACAAGACAAAAGGAGAGGAGGTGATACGAGAAAAGACGAGACGAGACGAAATGAGATGAGACGAGACTCGAGGAGAGGAGACGATACGAGACGAGAGGAGACGAGAAGATATGAGATGAGACGAGACTCGAGGAGAGGAGACGAGTTGATACAAGACAAGAGGAGAGGAAACGAGACGGGAGGAGAGGAGACGAAACGGGAGGAGAGGAGACGAGAGGAGAGGAGACGAGACGAAATGAGATGAGACGAGACGAGAGGAGAGGAGAGGAGACGAGACGAAATGAGATGAGGCGAGATGGGGGGGGGGAGAGGAGACGAAACGGGAGGAGAGGAGAGGAGACGAGATGGGGGGGAGAGGAGACGAGACGGGAGGAGAGGAGACGAGCTGAGTGGAGAGGAGACGAGACGATATGAGACGAGATGAGACAAGACGAGTCGAAATGAAATGAACCTTCAACTCAGACACTTCCACTCGAATCGCTTCCTCAACAATTATGGTCATTTACAAAAATTGCCAAAGCTCCCTCAATTTTCAACCTGTTTTTGAATTTCTTGAACTGAAATGTTCGTCTCGGCAAGTCCTAACACCCCGTTTAATAGGAATTTGAATAACTCACAGTAATTCCGATATATTTGAATTTTTAGTGTTTTCCATTTTATTTTTTTCCGGCCACAAAAACGAACTGATTTGAGCGTTCTTGGTCTTAAAATCTTTGTTTTACCTTAAAGAATATGTGGATATTTTTAATATTCCGTTAACTCGCCGTATTTTTATTTTAGGCGAATTTTAAAATTTGCATAGTGAGTTTTTTGATATTTTTGACCTAAGCACCCTTAAAAACAGTCAAAATAATATTTTATGATATTATGATCATAGATATTATGATCAAAATCTGTCACACTTTTACGTTCCAAAATATGGAAGTATTGTGTGTTATCTTCGCACCACTGTTTTTTTTACTTCCATATTTACAGAGTAAATGGAAGTATTGTGATCGTCCTAAAATCGAGAATCGGAACGGAGCTTCAGAAAACTTTTTCTTATACACATTTACTCAGAATCACTTCCTGAACAAGTGTCTGTGTGTCCGTTACGTCCGTCTGTCTGTCTGTCCGTCTGTGGTCATTTACAAAAATGACCATAACTCCCTCAATTCTCAACCTTTTTTCAAATTTCTTGAACTGAAATGTTTGTCTCGCCAAGACCTAACACCCTGTTCAATCGGAATTTGGATAACGCACAGTACTTCCGAGATATTTGCATTTTTAGTGTTTTCTATTTTATTTTTTTCCGGCCACAAAAATGAACCGATTTGAGCGTTCTTGGTCTGAAAATCTTTGTTTTACCTTGCAGAATATGTGGATATTTTTTATTTTTCAATAATGTGGCGTATTTCCATTTTGGGCGAATTTTAAAATTTTAATAGTAAATTTTTCGATATTTTTGGCCTAAACACCCTTAAAAGCAGTCAAAATATGATCAAATTGTGTCACAATTCTACGTTTCAAAATATGGAAGTATTGTGTGTTATCTACGCACCACTGGTTTTAAATATTCTTCATCTCGTATAATTAGATTAGAGTTTACGGTTCGTTTGCTATTTAGAGGCCGAATAGTATGGGAAATTCCATCTTCGGTGTTTTCCTCGTGCGGGAAATGATACACTATTAGTCAAAAGTGAACTTTCATGCAAACTAGCCGCAATATCGCTAAAAGTAACGATCACGTGGTAATCAGCGCCGTTCATTGCACTGGCAGATTCGCGGGAAAGAGTCCGACGTCTGAGAAATACAGTCAGATCTCAGATAAGAAGCTCCGTAGAGGATACAGGGAATACTCTCAGTATAGTATAGGGATCGTTTCCATGTTTTATACACAAATAATAACGTATAAAGTCAGTACGATAAACCTTCCTCCATTAGTGCACATGCCGACTGAAAGGCCTCAGAGCGATAATTACCGTCGGAGCGCCAATTAACCGGCGAAATGAATATTCATTCGCACGAGCTCGTAATCATCACTTGCAGTACGAAATGAAATATTTTCTGAACAGTGTGAGACTCGGATGTGAAATGTATTCGCCGATGGCAGTCGGGTTATCCATCACGTCCGTATCATTATAACGGTTTGACGTCTTCCTTCAGCCGGGATGAAGAAAGCGCCATTCATGGTTGGGCGTTTTGGAATGAGGGAACCGAATATTCATCAGTACTTAGGTACAGGTGAATTAATTTTGAGACAGCTGCAAGTACAGGCGGCCGATGCGCCGAGGACATTTCCACATCCATACACAATACTTCCATATTTCGAAACGGAAAAGTGTGACACGGTTTGATCATATTTTGACTGCTTTTGAGAGTGTTTAGGTAAAATATATCAAAAAACTCACTATGCAAATTTTAAAACTCGCCTAAAATGAAAATTCGCCAAGTTATTTGAACATAAAAAATATCCACATATTCTGCAAGGTAGAACAAAGATTTTAAGACCAAGAACGCTCAAATCGGTTGATTTTTGTGGCCGGAAAAAATAAAATAGAAAACACAAAAAATGCAAATATATTGGAAGTACTGTGCGGTATTTCGATTGAACAGGGTGTTAGGTCTTGCCGAAATGGACATTTCAGTTCAAGAAATTTGAAAAAGGTTGAGAATTGAGGGAGCTAGGTATGGCCATTTTTGAAAATGACGACAGACCAAAATACGTGGAAACGAATTAAGTTGAATCAACGTGTTCATAATCAAACGTAATTAGATACCTACGTAATTGTTCGAGACTGATAGCTAATTTGTAATAATATTGCAATATTATTATGTAATCCATCGTTAATATTTGAACGGGTGGGTTTTTTTCTGGAATATTAAAGAGGAAAAATCGGTTTTCTTCAACGTTCAAGATAATAGAAAGGAGGAGGAAATTCGGAAGAAAAAGATGAGCGAATAAAGGCGGCTCACTGAGTGATAAGGTCACTTCCTTGAGTGATAGCACGTGTGGTGTATCTATCTCAACCCTTCACATCCTTGATGATACCCGGTTTCACTGGCACGTGAAGAACGTCGGGCACTTATCTACTTATCCGAGCCGCACTTTCCACGAGTAAAAGCGTCAATATCACTTGCGAAAATGTCTACCAATATACGTGAAATTTTGTCGACGGTTTCGGTCGAGAATTTTAAAAAAAGCGAAATTTCATTTCCGAGACAAAAAACGCCAGCAGGTTGGGTTTTGGAAATTCGACGCTCACCAAGTCACATGCCAAAATCTCGATTTTTCAGAAAAAGCAAAAAACTGATCCTTTCAATTTTGGCTAGACTTGTGTCATACACCATAATTCAAATAAACCATCATTAAATGATCAAATTTTGATGAGGACTTACCAGCAGTGTACCGTCGTGCGATTCGTTGATCTGTAATCTCTGCAGTTCATGTTGTTGGAGGTGCGAGTGGTGCGTTTTCAATTGGCGGTACTCTTCGAACGCTGATATCACTGTTGTCAAATCATTTTTTCGATAAATCAGCATCGTGGTTAGATGCGTCTTGGCCAGTGTTGCCAACTCGTCGCCTTGCTTTCCCTCTGTCGAGCACCGAAAAAACCTGTGAATTCGACTAAAAACCTCTGACCTCCAAAAAGTTGTGTTCTTAACTCCAACATTGAAAAATACGAATATGAATGATCAAAGTCAACATTGAGATCAAACTCAACTTCAAGATCAAACTAAACTTTGAGTTCAAAGTCAACTTTGAGATCAAACTCAACTTTGAGATCAAAGTCAACTTTGAGATCAAAGTCAACTTCGAGATCAAAGTCAACTTTGTGATCAAACTCAAGTTCGAGATCAAAGTCAACTTTGAGATCAAAGTCAACTTCGAGTTCAAAGTCAACTTTGTGATCAAACTCAACTTTGTGATCGGAATCAACTTTGACGTCAAAGTCAACTTCGAGATCAAAGTCAACTTTGTGATCAAACTCAAGTTCGAGATCAAAGTCAACTTTGACGTCAAAGTCAACTTCGAGTTCAAAGTCAACTTTGTGATCAAACTCAACTTTGTGATCGAAATCAACTTTGAGATCAAAGTCAACTTCGAGATCAAAGTCAACTTTGTGATCAAACTCAACTTCGAGATCAAAGTCAACTTTGAGATCAATCTCAACTTCGAGATCAAAGTCAACTTTGTGATCAAACTCAACTTCGAGATCAAAGTCAACTTCGAGATCAATCTCAACTTCGAGTTCAAAGTCAACCTTGAGATCAAACTCATTTTCGAGATCAATGTCAACTTCGAGATCAAAGTCAACTTTGTGATCAAACTCAACTTCGAGATCAAAGTCAACTTCGAGATCAAACTCAACTTCGAGATCAAAGTCAACTTCGAGATCAAACTCAACTTCGAGTTCAAAGTCAACTTTGTGATCAAACTCAACTTTGTGATCAAAATCAACTTCGAGGTCAAAGTCAACTTCGAGGTCAAAGTCAACTTTGAGATCAAACTCAACTTCCAGAGCAAAGTCAACTTCGAGGTCAAAGTCAACTTTGTGATCAAACTCAACTTTGTGATCAAAGTCAACTTCGAGATCAAACTCAACTTCGAGATCAAAGTCAACTTTGTGATCAAACTCAACTTCGAGATCAAAGTCAACTTTGTGATCAAACTCAACTTCGAGATCAAAGTCAACTTCGAGATCAAAGTCAACTTTGTGATCAAACTCAACTTCGAGATCAAAGTCAACTTTGAGATCAAACTCAACTTCGAGTTCAAAGTCAACTTCGAGATCAAACTCAACTTTGAGATCAAAGTCAACTTTGAGATCAAACTCAACTTCGAGATCAAACTCAACTTTGAGATCAAAGTCAACTTCGAGTTCAAAGTCAACTTTGTGATCAAACTCAACTTTGACGTCAAAGTCAACTTCGAGATCAAAGTCAACTTTGTGTTCAAACTCAACTTCGAGATCAAAGTCAACTTTGAGATCAAACTCAACTTCGAGATCAAAGTCAACTTCGAGATCAAAGTCAACTTTGAGATCAAACTCAACTTCGAGATCAAAGTCAACTTCGAGATCAAACTCAACTTCGAGATCAAACTCAACTTCGAGTTCAAAGTCAACTTCGAGATCAAAGTCAACTTCGAGATCAAAGTCAACTTCGAGATCAAAGTCAACTTCGAGATCAAAGTCAATTTCGAGATCAAAGTCAACTTTGAGATCAAAGTCAACTTCGAGATCAAAGTCAACTTTGAGATCAAAGTCAACTTCGAGATCAAAGTCAATTTGTGATCAAACTTAACTTCGAGATCAAAGTCAACTTCGGGATCAAAGGCAACTTCGAGTTCAAAGTCAACTTCGAGATCAAAGTTAACTTTGTGATCAAACTCAACTACGAGATCAAACTCAACTTCAAGATCAAAGTCAACTTCGAGTTCGCACCAGTGCTACCAACTCGACGCCTTGCTTTCCCTCTGTCGAGCACCAAAACCCCTCTGAATTCGCACTGAATGTTGAATTTTTGAAGCAATGAAATTTGGATTTTTCGCCCAGTCATGTGAATTTTGAATTGGAATAAAATTATGAATTCAAGTTTGAAGTTTGTCTGAAGTGAACTGTGAATTGAGCGATTATTATTTCTCGTTGGAACAGTGACAAACGTGTGGGGAATCCGATGAAAAATTTTCGAACTGTTTTTCTCTCATTTATATCGGACAATGTTACCGGCATGGAAAGAGAGGAAGGCTCCTTTCCATAAGTGCCTAATGTACCTATTTCGCATACAATGTTAGTTGGTACGGGATCAGTTAATAATTAGAGCCTTCAATAGCCGCCTTCTAATTGCTGTTCATTTACCGAATCGGACACTCCCGAACAGTAAACCATTAATTGTTGGGCTGTCGAAGGTGTTAATTAGCTGGCGCGCTGTGGGAATCGGACGCAGGAAAACACGAGCATTGCATGGAAAATCTAACAGCCATCACTACCAACTAAACGTCTCCCTAAGGAATATAAAAATAGGTACATAAATATAACCAGTGGCGCATGTTGATGAACCATGCTTCCATATAAAGATCATATTTTAGTTTCAGTTTGAGTTTTTGTTTGAATTTCAGTTTCAGTTTGAGGTTTTTGTTTGAATTTTAGATTCAGTTTGAGTTTTTGTTTGAATTTTAGTTTCAGTTTGAGTTTTTGTTTGATTTTAAGTATCATTCTGAGTAACGGTTCTAATTTTAGTGTCAATTCGAGTTTTTATTTGAATTCTAGTTTCAGTTCGAGTTTTTGTTTGAATTTTAAGTATCAGTTTGAGTTTTAGTGTGATGTTGAGTATTAGTTTGATTTCATTTCCAGTTCGAACGGACAGATTGTTGTTCAGAATGGCTGTTCTGGGCAAATTGTGCATGCAGCCTGTTTTTTGGTCAGGTTTTTGAAAATTTGTCTTCATGTTTTATTTCTAGTTTTCTTTTTTATTTTAGTTTTTTGATCGATGCGGTCCAGAATGATTCGGTTGAAGTATGGAAGCACTGTGTGTTATCCATAGGGCCGGGGTTTCTCCAGACGGATGCAATGGTAAATAAAGCGAACATAGCGTTGATCTTCTTGGCGGTAGAAAATGAAATTGTTCAATTTATCGGCCCGTAGGCTTCCGGGGGTGGTGAGGAGTGGTGGTAGTGAGCGGTGGTGGTGAGCAGCGGTGGTGGTGAGCGGCGGTTCATGCAGAGTTAGTTCGGATTGCCGGACACTGGAAACCGGGCGGAAATTGATTGTAACGAAGGTAGCGGCGGACAGAAAGGTGAGCAACCGGCGGAGGACGAGCGGCGGGGCGGCAGTGCGGGCTTTAGAGACTCGATCTATTGAGAATGTTGCTAACTAGATATGCCCGTCTGACCAGCGGAGCCCTCGAGGGCCTAACTGCATTAGCTTCAGGGCTAAGTTTGTATGTTTCCCCGGAGAGGCGGACTAATGGAGATGGCCTTACCGGGAGAGCTCCTACTTCGTCAGCTTCATCTCAAGATGGCTACTCCTTCGGTCCGGCACACGAGCCTCCGTCGTCCGTTTTAATTAATTCACCGCGCGGAGGAAGCCGCTGACCCATCATACATTAGCCCGCCGGGCGGCTCTCGCCCCGCCCGCCCGCGTCCGCCAGACACCGCCGCCTCCTCGGCCGTCCGCAGGTCCGGGCCCTCGCGGCCACCGCCAGAATACGTTAATAGCTGATTTCTTGCGGCCTATCGCTGCAAACAACACCCGATGATGAATAATTCCGGGTGATGCGTTTTCCTGAGGTCAACCCCCCCTCCCCCACCATCCCTATCTTCGGCAAGTTTCAAAACAGCCCCCCTCCCCCAATCACCCAGAAATTGGTTGGCGATCCTGATGACGGTGGTGTAATGATAGGGGTAAGAAAATATTACGAAGTACCTACTTCGATATTTTTGCGAATTTTGCCAACCGAATTGATTAAATTTTGGATTATTTAGAGACTAATGGATCCGAAAATTCCAAAAAACTCGCGCTCTCAGGGTGTGGTGAAAATGGATCTATCGCACGAAAAAGATGAGCTGTAGATTATGTACCAGAACAAAAATACATCCACACATATTATGTCAGTGAAAATCATGTAGGTATGATCTTCATGATAAATTGTCCAATCGACAGCTGGATGACTTTAATAGTGGTATACCACTTAGGTAAGCGGTTTCGCTTGCATAGTTCGAAATTCGGATCTGATATGGAAAATCGGCCGATTCTAATACGGACTGTAACTTATCTTATAATTAGCGGATGTTATCTGCTAATTTACTATAGCCTTAACTACGTCAGGCTTCTCCATGCTGAAGACAATCGAGAGAAAAGGTAACCCGAACTCGGAAGGTGCCGGGCTTCCCAACCTTGTTAACCGAAAAATTACGAGACGTCGACGTCGAATTTTCACGGTAGATGGAGCCGACGTGACGGGAATGATGCGACGTCTTCGCGTTCTCAAAGGGAAAACGTGAAATGAACTGATTAACATGATGATTACATTCACTAATGTACCTACATCATTTATCGAGGACTGCCAATTATAATTTGCATTTTCCACTACGTTATAGTGATTTTGGTACCTACATTATTTCTAGAAATACCTAATCCGTCGAGCAAAAGTTTTTTACAACACCCCCACAAATTTTTTTCTCTTACGTTTCTAGAACATAAAACGCCTAAAAAATCCAATAAGCAACTTGGGGGGTTCTTCTTTGTTGTGCCTAATCTTGAATAGTTGTGGCACAAAAAAAAGAACCCCCCAAGTTGTCTCAAACCCTTATTTTATCGATTTTTAACCCAAGTGTCCACTACTGTTGTCATGTCCGCTATTGGTGCTTTTCCCTTATCAAAAAAAAAAAAAAAAAAAAAAAAAAAAATCGAAAAATTAGCAAATTTATCCTTGATGTGCACCTCGGGTAAGAGAATCCGCTAAATTCACTCTAAAGTACTCGAAAAAGTTCAAATACCTAAAAAAAGTCATAATTTTAAAAACTGGTTTTTTGGGTTTTGGACCGCTTAACATTATGTGATCGGATTCCCCGGACAATATGCATCGAGTTGGAGCAAACCACAACTTTAAGGACCAGCCGCGCCGAAATCGGATCAGCGGTTCGAAACGAAGTGGCTGGACGAAATTTTGGCCAAATTTTGTTGCCACGACACCGAACCCCTGATCCGATTTTGATGAAACTAGTCCGAAAAATTGTGGTTTGCTCCAACTTGATGCATATTGTCCGGGGAATACGACCGGAAAAGGTGAAGAGGTCCAATTTGGCATAAGTAGGGTATATTTTTGAAAAACTCAAAAACTCAATTTTGAAGGCGATGCCGTGGGTTTGGAATTTTTTCGGTATTTTTCCCGGGTTTCTCGCTTGAATTACCATAGACTAGGAAGTTTTTTCCGAAAATTTTGTTTTTTATCTGTTTGGCTTGAAATTTTTTGAAGCGATTTCTCCTTTTTTGCGTTTTTACCAATTTGAGGGAGATTAGGGAATTCTAAACATTTTTTCAAATTTCTTGACCTGAAATGTTTGTCTTGGCAAGACCTAACACCCCGTTTAATCGGAATTTGAATAACTCACAGTACTTCCGATATATTTGGATTCTTAGTATTTTCTATTCTATTTTTTCCGGCCACAAAAATTAACCGATTTGAGCGTTCTTGGTCTCAAAATCTTTGTTTTATTTTGCAAAATATGTGGATATTTTTTATGTTCGTACAACTTGGCGTATTTTTATGTTAGGCAAGTTTTAAAACTAGCATAGTGAGTTTTCTGATATTTTTGACCTAAGCACCCTCAAAAGCAGTCAAAATATGATCAAGTTGTTCACACTTTTACGTTTCAAAATTTGGAAGTATTGTGTGTTATCTACGCATCACTGGTTTCAGTATTAGTCGTTTACCTGTTCCCACGCCTTTTTTATCAGTGTAGCCACCAAATTTGTCAAAATCAAATTGCTTCGGTTCAAAAATTCACGTATCAAAACATGGAAGTATTGCGTGTTATCTACGCACCGCGGGTTTCTCTCAAAGGAACATGACGAAGGCTCGAAGATGAGATTTCCGACATTCTAATTCAAGAGGCAGTGCACTAAATTGGCCGGTTAGATCACGTTCTAAAATTAAACCCCCCCTTTATCCGCTACCACATTCCTCACATCAGATGGAGTCGGAGTTTCCCATTATGTAAAAATCGGAACATTCCATCCCGTTGCCGGCCGAGGGCATGGGCGAGGAAAAACGTAAAAAATCGAAAAATAAAGGATATAAATCCTTAGAAGGAGCAGATGAATCTCAAGTTGGTAATCTCTTCTCTTTTACATTTGACTGAAGATGGAAACTGGTTGGTAATGGCCGAGAAACGAACGGTTTTGATTGATGTTGTGAAACAGAAATGGTTGCTGGTGCTGGAAGCCTCGGAGGATTATCATATAAATGTATTGAGTGGAAGGCATATAATTTCCTCCCAGTTTTAGATCTTGATATCTGGTCGGAGATGGAGGCGGATCCTGAGGCACGGAAAATACAATTCACGCCCCGAACTCCATCGCCTCGTTTCGATTTGATGATCTTTTTACCCTTTTGTATTTCTTGATTGAATCTTCTGTGAAATAAAATAACTAGCATAGGTTCATCCGTTTCTTGGAGGCTTCAGAAGCTCTGAGGTAGGTGACCTCGGTGGTACCCCCTCTACAATTGTTGAAAATTTAGTGAAATATGGTCTTACCTTGCTTCTTGCAAAATGAAACAAAACTAAAACCAAATTATGGAAGTAAAAACAGGGTCGGGTTTTAGATTATGAGTTGTTATTTTATTGGGTTCATTGCCGACGCCATATCGACCAATCACAGCAATGTTTCTTATTATTATTGTGTTTTTTATTGATAGTGATAACAAAATTTTTCAATAAATCGATAAATCGGTCTTCCGATATATCGTTAGCTACATATCGATGGCACCGATATATCGGAGATCAAATATCGATATATCAAGGTTTCGATATATCGGCTGTTAATTTTTCCTGGATCCTGCTAATATTAATTATTTTAATTTAATAAATTTTTCCTGAATCCTGCTTGTTAAAATGTTAATTTTTCCTGATTCCTGCTATTATTAATTATTATAATTTATGAATTTTTCTAATTTTTCCTGGAATATCAAGAATCCAGTCAAAAATTCCGATACCTATCACTTCAATTATTATCAACGATATCATCTTTTTTCATCTCCATTGTAATTGAATGTAGATGTACTGATATATCGGAACAGGAATATCGATGATTGGTCCGATATATCGGAACAGGAATATCGATTATTGGTCCAATATATCGGAACAGGAGTATCGATGATTGGTCCGATATATCGGAACAGGAATACCGATTATTGGTCCAATATATCTTAGCTCAATTATCGATTACGATATATCGATATATTGGAAGCAAAATATCGATATTTCTAATATATCGATATATTGGAAGCAAAATATCGATATTTCTAATATATCGATATTTTGTTACCATCCCAAATTCACCCAATCGCAAGGCTTGAATTTGTTTGGCGTCAGCAGTGTTGCCAAGTTGGGGGTTTTCCTCCAAATTTGGGTTTTTCTTTATGCCCGAGAGGGATTTTGGGGGTGAAATGTTTTGGGGGTTTTTAGGGAAGTCAGGGAGACTGGGACTTGAAAAATAAAGAAATGACAGCTGAACACAGCAGATAAATGCCAGTCATGACTGCACAGCTTGAAAGATAGGTACTCAAATGAAGACGATTTTGGAATTGGGTTCCTACATACCTGATTTGTATTGATGTTTTGTCTGACTTTGCGAGCACACTTGTCAAAATAATTTGTCATGTTTAAAGGTTCCTCGTATAAAAGTTTAATTGCATTCATAAATTGGGTGAAAGGTAGGTGGAAAGAATTGAATAGTTTCCAGTTTTAGGTAAAATTTAAAATTGTAGGTGTAAAAATGGAGTAAGATTTTGTTTTTTTTTTGTTTTTTTTTTAATTTTTTTGTTTTTTTAATTTTTTTGTTTTTTTAATTTTTTTAATTTTTAATTCGTACTAAACTTTTGGGGGTTTTTCGGGGATTTTTTTCTCATTTGGGGGGGATTAGGGGGTTTTTGACGTTGTTTCAGGGGTTTTTGACGTCTGCACCTTGGCAACACTGGGCGTCAGAAGTTACTCGTTGTTGTTGCTATTACTGTTTTGTTGTGTTGTTGTTAAGGCAGGTAATGTGCTGCTGCGTCAAGTGCGTTGTAATGTTGAATTGTTGGTTTTCTATGTAGGTGTCTTCCCCTAGCCTAACCCTAGGATTGATTATCAAGCCGGCGGATACCGGCACACTGCAAACGATTTCGAACGAGAAGAAAACGTGGTACGTTAACAAATTTGATTCGCTTCTAGGGTCATGGTAGCAATGAGGATGATAAGTATTCTCTAACGATAAACATCACTCAACGGAACCTGGCGGTGCTTGGTAGGCATGTCCAACAACCACAACCAAATTACACGGCGGAGGTATCCAGCAATTAAGGGCGAACCAGAAAACGAAGAAGCGAAGAAGAAGAAGAAGAACGTATCAAAAAGAGCTCTGCTCAAACTAATTACAACGAAAGAATCCGATGATTTGTGAAGATTAGTTGGAGTTTGAAAGCAACTTGGATTGACTGAGTGTTGAGGTGTGAAACTATCCGAGTCAAACATCGGACGGATGGCGGACCGGCCGAGCCCCCGCTGAGCGGACAGACGGAACCGAGTGGGCACGGAAGGTTAAATTAATAGAAACAAATATGTCAAGAACCTCGTATGGTTTTCCAATTAGAACTATCGAGATTTGAAGAAAGGGAACGGAAGAAAATCTTGACTGACAAATGGACGAAATTCGTGAGACTATCTCCGGTGGCTGTTCTCCGGCTCAAATTGAGTCGGTCATGAACGTATGAGGTTTTTTAACCCTCGGTTTAACCTCTGTGCGATGGCTCATCTGTTTAACTGATGCGTCCCATCAATGCCGAAAAGCGCTCCCTTGAGCTAATAAACAACCTGAAGAGCCAGGTAGTTTGCGGTAGTCACTGAAACGGAATTCTTCGGAATCGGCGTGTTATCATTCAGAATATTGTGGAATGACGTGTTATGTTCCGTGCATTATGTTTTTACTCTGTATGAGGACTTGCATTACCTTTGCTGTGGCATATTGAAATAAAACGAAAAAATCAGCGCGTCGTAACGTGGAAGTAGGTACGGATCGAGACTGTACAGTGTACCAACTTACTTTGTTGTTGTTCGAGAGTGCGTATTTTCGTCTCAACGTTTTGGTGAAGTTTACTTCCGGCGAACCAAAAGGCAAGCTTCAAGGACTAGGGCTAGAGCGCGCCACTTATGTGTCATCCGCAGCTCCGTGTCGTGTTTCTGTTATTATAGTTTATTGTTTAGTTTATAGTTTTTATAGTTTAGTTTTATAGTTTTAGTTTAGTTTATAGTTTGTATAGTTTATTGTTTATTGTTCGTACTAGGGCGCCTAGAGCATCCTAGAGCGCGCTGTGATGGCGCTTCTACCCAATCGTGTTTCAACCTCTTCCATGGCCGTGACGTCGCTACCACCGATTATCTAGTTTTAGTGGGTAAACTAGTTCAAAAAATGTTCAGGTTCAAAATTTAACGCTTTTCAAGTACAAGGACGCTCAACAAATTTATGGTAAATATAATTCTGACGAATTCGAGAAAGTGCACGTTAATTGAGAGCTCATCATAGAAAACCTTCTCACCGAAAAGCTGGTCTCGGCCAGAATACACCGGAGTGGCACCCATTCGAAGCGAGACCGCATTCGAGTCCTTATTAATAAACATGAAAAAACACACCAGCCAAGGGGCCGGAGAGCCCCATTACGACAATTAAATGTTGTGTAGGGGAGATGTGGGTGTTACCGGTCATTGGGGTATTTCCGGTCAGCTGTGTTTTAATTGATGAAAAGTGATTTCGTGAAAACTGTTGGTGGCTGACTTCTCTTTAGAGGTCCCTGAACTAATTTTAAGAGGTTTCCAAGCCGCCAGGTTATTCAGCTCGGCCTGGCTCAGCACTTTTTCAAAGGTGTGATTTCGCTCTAACGTAGAAGGAACTTCAGACGACGATAAGTGGCGTCAAACCTGATTTTTTCGACATTTTTTGGCACTCTTCAGCAACATTAAGTTTATAGCTTCTCAATTCAACAAGAATTTTTGAAATCGAGCAAAAATTGTGTCCACAGCATTCAAGTCAGAAAATGTTAACAAAAGGGGTATTACCGGTCACCTCTTCGGGGTGTTACCGGTCACCATGCAGGGTGTTCCGGTCAGTTCTTCTCGACCGGTAATTCCCTTCTCACTATTTATTTAGGTTTTTATACTTACTTTTCGGTTTTATTTACTTTTTTCCGGCTCCCTGTGATATTTGCGATCTTTAGACTGATTTAATAGAAAATAAAGTTAGGTAATGTTCAAAATAATTAAAAACAACATGTTCGTAATAATTTTTTCTTCCTTTCATAAAGCAAGACCTTTTGAATGAAAATTTCCGGGGGAAAATGTACTCAGGTGAGCAAAAAACGGTAGTTTCCCTATAGAAAAGTATTGCAAGTTCACTGACCGGTAATACCCCGCTGACCGGTAATACCCCAGAAAAAAAAACAACTTTGGTTTTTTTGGTTTTGTTAATTCCACATTAAAGATATGGGAAAGTCTGACTAATGCCTACTACTAGACATAATTCTCAGAAAGGTACGGTGGAAACCGTAATTTTACGATAAACCAGGTTCAAATGGCATGGTTTCTTCCTTAGGTGACCGGTAACACCCATATCTCCCCTATAACCCGGAGGTTGATTTATTTTGTCATTTCGAGATAAAAATCAAAAAATCATTTCGGTGCGGACTATAATTTCACGAAGGGGTCTCCGTTCGTTTATCACGGAAAAATCGCCTTTTTTCTCTCTCGAGTTATGGCGAGCCGGCAATAAAAATAAGTTTCTCGTTGTATTCGGTATTGAGGCGGACGCCATGTTGCGTGCAACTGGAGTTCTGAGTCGCCAAGGTATTATAAACAAGGCCGACTGTGCAAACCCCTCGGACTGGAAAAAAGGCGTTCGACTTGCGCTTTTTTGATTGGCCCGACGTATAAGTCCGGTTAATCGGCGCCCAAAAGGGGCGATTCGGGGGAAAAAGAGTGAATTGTGTTTTTCAACGGCATTGTACGTTTGGGAGGGCGCTGAATTCGAATTTTCGGTATGCCACCTCAAAATCGCGAGATCTCACAACAAAAATCGCAAATAAACCCTCAAACTTTTAGGACTTTTTTACTGATTTGCTTATACCTCTGAAACTATTCGTATTTATGGGAAAGATATTATTAGCATTGTTAAAGATGACTAAATTTGTGGCGATTTAAGCGCAACCGCAGCTTTCTAGCTCAAATAGCTCCTGAGCTATGGCTTGTTAAAAAATTGTCATTTTTTCAAAGGTTGCACTTTTAAGTTGGGGTTGTTTTACGAGTTGAGTATCAATATCAAATTGTAATCAAACATGATACCCCTCGTCATAGATGTTGTAGCAAGTCTTATCAACTTTAATTTGAGACTCAAAGGGGGTCTGCAGCTCTGATACAGCCTGGCTTTTTGCGAAAAAAAAGTGGAAAAACTAAATTTCGGAATTGTTAGAAGAAAGCATTTACGTCAACTTTAATGGTGAGTTGAGAATTGTTTTCATAATTTCAATATTCGTTCATAAAATTTATAATGTACCTTCAATTAAATAGCTCAGCTTATTTTAGCATGCTGCGATGGATGAAATATTCCAGTTATCAATTTAATAAAAAGGCAAAAAAGCGCCTGAGCAGTTCCATTCATCAGAGATTTTTCGATTTCTGATGAAGGCGAACTTTTTCTTCTCATTCCTCAAACTTGGATCCCAGTCGAAGTAAACATGTTCGCCGAGTTTGATAATGCTGACGCATCGGATGTAAAATTATCTAGATTGGAGACGTTTCTCCCGACCGTTTCCTACTGCCCGATTCTACGATAGTAATCATTCTGAGAAATCCAAGACAAACTCATTTCGGAATATAACAACTCTGCCGGAAATTCTCAATTCCCTAATAGTCGCTTCGGATTTTACCCTCACACGCACGAATCCTCAACTCTCGTCCTAATTAACGTGTGGAGAAAAAATATTAAGGTAGGTATTTACCTGCCTGGAGTAGACATACCTATTCGTTACTCGTGTGTAGGAAATCATTATAAATAATTGGAGTAGATGGAAAGCAAGAGTTGTGAATGCGAGCTCAGAAACAATGGGGAACTACGAATATTTCTTAGTGGTAATAGCACCAGTGGTAAGTAATCGCTTAGGTCGGATCCAGAAGGTGGTCATTATACTACGAATAGGCATCACAGACTAATTCGGTCTCGGTTGATACACACACTGCGGATGTCACACAGGGGCGGCCATTAAGCTTTTCTCGGTTTAAAATATTAAAATTATATTAATATTAAAATATAATAAATAAAATATTAATATTAAAATATTATTCTCGTTTCAAAACTGCTTTTGCTCAACCCCCTCCCCACCCCTTTTACACCGTATTTGACTGCCTCGGCATGCTCTTCTGTGCTATACCGAACTCAAATTCGAATTTCCGATCCGGTCGTTCTACTCGAGTAGGTAGGTACATTCCGTATCGGGAAAGGTAAGAAAAAACCGGGTGAAAATCGCCGGTTGTACCTTGCGATCAATTAATAGTCGAAGGAGCGCTTCACATGCTGAGATCGTCATTTTCATAGACTCGGCAAAGCGTTCAAGTGCCAGTTTTCGGTGGAAGTTTTACTTATTCAGCAAGCTCCGAGATTGGTAGCCGGTTGAATTATTTACGACGCCTCGAGGCAGCAAAGTGAGCGTCTTAAGGTTCGGCGGCTGGTGGAGCTCGAGGCGCCCCTCCAGGAGGTAAGGCCCAAGGATCGTCGGAAGGTGAGGGGCTTCTCTATGAATACTACAGCGCCAAGCCAGCGCGGACCTGGGACAATATCCACTCGGGAAATTACAGACATCCTTTCTACATAATAGACCGCCTACTTACCCTACCGTCTCCGACAACTGGGCCAACTTCACCATCCAGGCGATTCCTTCTCAATTTTAATCGCCGATTTTAATAAACTAAGGTCGTATAGCCTCTGAGCTGCTGAAGATTAGCTTGCTACCTACCTGCTGAGCGCAGTCTTCTCAAGCATAGGGAATCCGCCGCGAGTTCTTGGAACGAATTTGGCTTTGAATTCCCAATGTCGAGTTACTTATTAATTTCGTTCCGAAAGGTGGGTAGGTAGGTAACAACCTGATAAGAGATGCTTTGCTGTTCCATGACGTGTACCTACGATGTCGTACCCGTCGTGGAATACAGCAACAACTCAAAATTCATAAATGTTGGAAATTCGCGTTCAAAGTTTTGCTCTTTCATCTTTCATCCCTACATGGAACAAAGACACACTAGCTCTCAAGTGGAACACAAATGAACTAGCTTCGTTCCGACCTTTGATGGACAAAATAGACCACTCCTGCTATCCAAACCTGTTAACTCAAAATAGGCATTTTTTGAGTTGCTGCTGTATTCCACGACGGGTGCGATATGATGCGGGAGAAGGTGGGGTGCCAGCTAGGCCGACTACAGGATTAGAAGGCGAATAGAATTCCCAGCGACAATATTCCATGAAAATTCGTTCCATGAAATAGTAAAAGGCTATTCGGAGCATAAGGTGGTTCATGAATACCGTGATATTTCTCGGGAAAACGTTCAGAAAAACTCTTCGCGCATGCCCAGCTATTGGTTTCATGTTCGGATCGCTCGAAGTTGATTTCAAATCGACGACCAAACTTATTATTCTAGCTCGAGGGTACGGAGAGCTGCGTTTCGTCAAAGAATCCATTCAATAGCACCGAAAATGGAACAAAACTCGAACCTTATAGTCGGCTCGGAGCTATTCAAATGGCCATCAGACGCTCAGACGAAAAATATAAATCGAAAATACCGTCCAATTTAATATTAATGCGAGAGCCATGTTTGGATTTATAGATCGTTCCTCCGAGGCGACTGCTTTAGTAATGTATTCATTTCGTAAAAACTGTCATTATAGTAATACGAACGGTTGTAAATCATTCCAAAGGCTCCGAGAAGAATAATGAGAGAAGGGAAGGCGTATAGAAGGAGGAATCACTGATTTGGATCTGACTTCGAGGCCAAGAGCGCAAGTTAATTTTCGTCTTCGTTCCCAATGGCCGATCTCAACCTATTATTAGAGGAAAGGAACCGAGTGGTATTCATTTTTTCATTTTTATTCCTCTCCATTTCTTCTTTTTTTCCTATTCCGAGATTGGGTGTCGGAACGGCCACGATCCGGTTGCCCGAAGGGAGTGCTCGAATATATTTCGAAATACAGAATCCACCAGTTCTCCATTCTTTCTTTCTCGTTGGGTGTAGCAAAATAGAAAATATAAACAAAATATAGGGTGTCCCGAACTTGCTATAAAAAACATACTGGTGAAACAATACAAAACATGAAACATAACCGCGTTTTTCTATCTCAACCCGTTTCCAAAATACGAGATTTTTTAACGTTTTTTTTTTTTCAAGAAACCCACGCTTTGTTTTATTAAAACCCATATTTTCCGGGTACAAAACGAATTTTTTCAACTTTTGATGGCATTTTTAAATTTGGCATTAAATTTCCCATAAGCCTTGGGTAGTACCCAATGGGTACAATCTTGGTCAAAAACCAACTTCTTTGTGCTGCAATGGTGCTTCGAAAACCGAAAAAAAGATTTTTTCTGAGATACTTGTACGTTAACTGAATTTCGCGAATTTTTTCGTCGATTTTTCAAGAGTAGGTAGACCAAGATTCAATGATATTAGCCCGAGCGCTTTCGCCGTCACGGCCCTGCTCAGGTTCCCAACTGTTGGATCAAAAAGCGTTTAATTCTGTTGACCCATCAAAGGGGTGGGTTTCGTCTTCCGAATATGAAACGAAATTTTCTAAAATCTCCGGACCAGTAGTGGCATGTGTAAGGCTGTTATTTTCTGAACAAAAATGAGAGATAAATCAAATTTGAGGTTTTTCGCGAAGTAAATTTTTGATTTGACTTTCAGGGCATCAGCAATCAGCTATTCGGTCAGAAAACTTTCGTGTATCCCCGAGCGGGATTCTCGAGTGCAAAAATATAATTACACCCAGCTTTTGAATTCTCGAGCCTTCAGTATACATTATGCTACAAAAGTTACTGACCCTCAGATAAGTACTTTGCAAGAAGATTCAATTAGAGTGTCTAAATACTATGCTCATAAGATGAGAAAGATAATGCATTGCTCATTCTGTATCAGACTGTATCTTTGCACATCCTACTTCAAGTACCTACGTACGTAATGGTAATGAACTGAAGACGGTGCAATTAGCTTGAGAAATGAATCTGCAGAGGAAGTGGAAGCCATTAGCCGTCAGACTTCGACAAAGTTTAATGCTGTTTTCGATGCTAATAGTGGCAAGCGATTAGACGGGGTTTTTATTTTCCCTCGTACTTCTACCTACATAAATTAATTATTGCTATTATCATGCACCGTAGACAATGCAACGAATCCTCAGATTTGCTTATCGCCTTATTGCCAGTGCGGTGAGATTGCTTTTTGGCATACCTACAGTGAAATTGGTCGTATGGTAGGTATTTACAGAGTAGTGTTGTAGGTAGGTACCTAATCGTCCTAAAAATGGAAAATGAATGGAACTTCAAAATAAACTTTTACTAAGCACTTGATATAGTTTTGCTTGGTCACTTCCTAAACTCGTGTCGAGGTGTGCTCATCTTTGAGCATTTTTTACAAAAATTTTCAACATTCTTTGAACTGGGATGTTTGTCTTGGTTAGACACCCTGTTCAACTTGAATTCGGATTACCTACTCAGTGGCTTATTGGCACCTTTACGTTTTCCTTTTTTTCTGGCCACAAAAATGAACCGATTTGAGAGTTCTTGGTCTTAAACTCTTTGGTTTACTTAGCAGAATACGTGAATATTTTTTAAATGCGATAACTTGATCGCTTTTAGGCGATTTTCTAATCTGCATAGTTATTTTTTTGAACTTTTCAACCCACACAGCTTCCAAAGGTGTCAAAATATAAACAATTTGTGTAAAAAATCGGCGTACCTAGGTAACAAAATATGGAAGTATTGTGTGTTATCTACGTACCACTGTTTTTTTACAGTAGCCTGACGTAGTTCAATTGTAGGCGGATCGTATAATTTGCATGTGTGGTTTTTTGAAATTTTTGGGCCGAAAGTTGACAGTAGCAAAAGTGGCGTCCAAATTAGTCAAACGTACCTATGTCAATTCACTGAAAAGGCAGTTAAAGTCGTAGTGCTCTCAATTTTAAGTAAACTCAAATAATCTGAGAACAGCGTAGAAAAGGTCGTAGATTTTTCTGCAAGAACAGTGCCACATCAGCCTTTTCAAAAGAGCAATTCGCCAAAAGTTACTATGCCGTTCGAGTGAATGGGTTATAATTTTAATGACTTTCGTCGCGGTCGCAATAAATTAATGAGGTTAGTACCTACCTGTGCAACAAATAGCTTCATCCGCGCATTCAGTCTTATCTTTCCAGTTCGAATTCAACTGCCCGTATAAAACAGCTGAGTGCCGATAACCACACAGTTGAGCTTGTTGAGATAAGATAAGAAAAATACTGTCAAGAGGAAGCAAACTCATTCGCTGTCGTTTGGCTTCAGAGTTCAGTCCGCGTCTATCTGCGTTCTAAACTTGTGTTTGCGTAGCTGTCACAACATAGCGCAGTGTTCTATTCGATTGTGTATTGTTGGTGCGTGAATTCGGTTGACTTCTGAACGCTGTCGTAAGTATGACTTGATTATTTTTTGATGCCCCGTCTGAGCGTGTAAATGGAAAATAAAGTTGCAACCTTTGCTTAGTTTGAGTGTGGTGTTAGTGTTGAAAAATACCGTTGAGGTCATTTGGTGAGGCTTTTCGCGTTTATTGACGTAATAGTGGTCTTCGATTGGAAAATGTAATAGGTAATAATGATTGGTTAGTTTCGTTCGTTAGGATTTTTGGCAGATAAATTCCGTGATGAGGAAAACATGGCTCCGCCTCTCATGGGCCACGCCTGTCTAACACAAATTTCAATATTATTCGTAAGAGTGGGGGTACGTATGAAGAGGGAAAAATAAAGCCATTCTGAGCAAGGGGAACCGTTTTTGATGATTTAGCAATCCATGGTCACTACATCATGGTCAAAAAGGGTTCCCCTCCTCAGAACGGCTTTTTCATTTCTCCTTTAACCTTACTGGTTGGTCCTACTAAAAACAGAAAAAAAGGCTAGAAAGCTGATTAAGGATTTCCCATCCTCAACAACTTTCGCTGAGACGACGGTTTCCCCGCGTTACTCCCTTCAGAAGGTCGAAATTTCAATATTTTAGAAATTGTTGCCCTTTTTTGCTATTCCATAGCTCTGAAACTATTGAGCCTACACTCAAAAGTCATTGAATCAATTTTGTTGGAAATTTATTGATCTACAAGTTCGCTAATGGTACTAAAAGCCGAAAAATGCAATGGGAAGCGGCTGCAGGGGAAAAACTAAGATAAAAGTGCAAAAATGGCGTGGTTTTTCGATGATTGCGGTGAAAGCAAGTCTAATCGGAGTAAACTGCAACCAACTCCAAATTGGCTAAGGTATTTATCTCCTAATTGGCCCAATCGACGTATCCAAAATCCTGGACCACCGCAACTCTTGTAGGATAGATCTTGTAATTTGATCCAAATTTCTGTGCTAAAACATCTTGACGTATGATTCTTTCTTTATTGCACTCAGGGCATAGATCCATGGTTTTTCTAAGGCTGACAGCTGAACATGCCATCACCATTATTATATCATTTAATTAATATTTCCGATTTTCGTGTGTTTATTTTGTTGTTTTTATTTCAGCGATTCGGCTCTCATTACACAGGGAATATGGACGATCCTCTGTACCAGCAGCTAGAAAAAGCGCTCAACCTCTTGGTCGAAGGGAGCGCCAAAATAAATTTCCTAATGGGAAAGCTAGAGATGAAAATCACTGATCTAGAAGATGAAGAGATAGCCAAGCAGATACAGCAGAATTTGTTCATCGAACAGAATATCGATGGTCGGTCCTCACTATCAAATTCTGTATTTCGGACACTACTTCATAGTTTGTTGAGCTGAGGACGGGAATATTTTCCAATGTTTTCTCTAAAAATTTGACGGTAGGAATCTATTGAATGATGAAAATGTTGTCTTGTTTGACTTTTTGAAACAGTTTCAGCTCCCGGAGAGGACGGACGGGCCAAGTCTAGAAAAGAAAAAGCCACAGACATCCTCGGCGCTATACTCGCATGTAAGGAGAAATGTGCATCCCTTCAATGCCGAATCCGCCAACTGATTGATATGAAAGACACCCTTCTGTGCCAATCTATCCAGGAATGCCCTTCGAGCAACACCGAACTCCGTAAGACTGAGTGTTGACATTATCTGTCCGATATTTTCAACGAATAAACAAAAATAATAAACCAGCGGTGCGTAGATAACAGGCAATACTTCCATATTTTGATACGTGAATTTTTGAGAGAACTCGATGTTTTGACTACTTTGGAGTCTGTTTGAACAAAAAATGTCAGGAAACTCACTAGGGAAATTTTAAAACTTGAAATCGCCAAAAATGAAAAGACGTCGAGTTATCGGAATGAAAAAATATCCACGTATACGGCTAGGTAATACGAAGATCTCAAGACCAAGAACGCTCAAATCGGTTCATTTTTGAGGCCAGGAGAAAATCAAATAAAAACACCAGAAGTGCTATCATATCGGAATTAGTGAGATACTATTACCCGCAATATTTTCGTATTTTGGTCCTTGAAATTTTCAACAAAATCCATCCCATTTTGAACAATTTGGAGGCTAGATGGATAAAAAATGTCATTCCTAATACACAATACGCAAATTTAAAACCCCGAATCAGGTTAATCAACTATCACTGCGCCAGTACTCGCTGAAGGCATTTACAAAAATGTCCACATCTCCGTCAATAGTCGATATTTTTTCAAATTTCTTGAACCGGACTATTCGCCTGGGCAATACCTAACACCCTGTATATTTGAAATTTCGATTGGCGTGACCACTGAGTTGTTGCGGGACTATGAAGCTGGAGGCCTCCCGTATGCTGATCCATAATTCGGTTTCAGTCTTCTTCCAGCTCCTAAACCCGTCTCATCTCTGATTTCACGGCAGTCTCGCTATCAAAAATGTATTTTTAGTCATGTACACAATTGCAACTTAATGCAAACTCATTACCTGCATAATGCGCTTTTCCAGTCCCACAGGCCTCAAGGATCGAGCGAATGGTGCTTGAATTGACCATGGAAATCACCGAATGCAGCGTTTGCACCGAAATGGTCAACAAGGCGCAGTCGATTTGGTCGTGCAAAAATTGCTACAACATCTACCATCTCAGCTGCGCCAACAAGTGCATGCAAGCGACTAGTAAGGAACGATTTTAAAAAATCGCAGATCAGTTCGAAGGAGAGACGACGATGTACTGCAGTTTTGATAATACTGTTATGTTTTATTCGTAGATGATTCGCCAAGAAAATCTTTTTTCTATTTCAGGTAAGAATGGAACGTGGTCTTGCCCTTATTGCCGCGAACCACAAACCACGGTCGCGCTAGGCCTCAAGTACACGTGTTTCTGCGGACGGGTCCAAGAACCCAAAAATGTGAGTAAAAATTCATTATTCCCTCAAAATGCAGTTCTCGAAGAACTAATGTTGAACACTCGCTCGATTCAATTACCAATATTGAGTAGGTCAATATTATTAATTAATCGAAGCTCAATAAGGTCGGTTCAAAATAATAATGGTTGATAACTGACCGCTAACATGAACTTAATACCTAATAAATTCACTATTCAGCAGGTGTCATGTGCGCACATAATGTTTGTTTTGGCATCGGGGAATTATGCAATAAATCAATCGATACCTTTTATTCAAATTCCTCAATCTCAGGTATTCAACCGCAATTTAAGACATTGGCCTTCGCACTTTTACAATTTCGCCTTCTGATCTTTTCCAGTATCTGACGGTGACTCCCCACGGATGTGGGCAATCGTGCCTGAGGAAATGCGGTAACGTATGCCACCCGGGTCCTTGCCGAGGGTGACGTGTTTCTTTGTACGTTCCAAGAGCCCAAGAATTCGGAGAAATTCGATCGGAAATGGTTGCCCAAGTTTTCTGACAAGAAGAGATGCGAATTTAGCGTTGTTTTCTGAGGTTGAGGTTGCACTTTACGTTTATTGATAGGTATTTTCAATCTCGACGGTCCGTTTCATACTGTTGATTGTATCGAATAAATTTATTGTATTTATTGTGAAACTCATTGAATAAATACGCTTAAACCCCATTGAATTTTCATGGATATCGGCTGAGGAAATTAAATTTGAATTTTAAGTATAAATTAGTACAGTGAAAACTGAGCCCTGCAAAAATAAAGGTTGAGATAGAAAAATTTTCTATTTTTTTATTTAATAAAATCCGGTGATTCGTGGTGTAGAATGGAAAAGCGGTACCACCCTCCCCCACCTCCCCACTACTCAGCCCAAAGTGCTGTTAATGTTCTTGACAACAATTTAAAAAAAAACTCACTATGCAAATTTTAAAATTCGCAAGAAAATGAAAATGCGCCTCATTATCGAAATATAAAAAAATCCACATAGGTATTCTGCAAAGTAAAACAAAGATTTTAAGACCAAGAACGCTCAAATCGGTTCATTTTTGTGGATGGTAGAAATTAAAATAGAAAACACAAAAAATGCAAATATATCCGGACGATTCCAATGCTTCTATTTACTCTGCAAATATGGAAGTAAAAAAAAAGTTATCTGTCTCCTCAAGCAAATATCAATACTTTTCCGGCGGTTTCAATATTGGTGGCTTACAGGCTCAATCTACCGACTCGATTTTCCGAGGTATCGCGCTAGTTCATCGCTTAACTTTCTTTTCGTTTTAATGACTGCATTGCCTGCATTGATGCTGATCGTACGCATCAATAATGACAACTAACAAATACATTTTTCAGACATAATAATCCGGGTAGAAAATCAGATTTTCGTCGTAATAATTCAATTCAGCCTCTGATTTGCGCCACCCGCCCGGTAGAACGTTCGCTGACAGAGTAATGAAATTCGGCTAATACTTCCAGCGCGCATCGAGTGAAAACGCTCGGAGACTAATGGGTGATGCGGATGGCTCAGGGATTAGAGTCGGGAGCAGAGAGGATATGAACAAAGTTAGTGGGTATTGTAATGAAACGATCCATCATAGCTACACTTTGCCACCCCCTCCCCCTCCGGACGACCTGCAGAGTGGGAGAAAATACAAGAGCGAGTGAGGAATGGCAGCATTGTCTTGCCTCCTTTAATTACGCCGCGAAAGAACCTGTTTCTGCACAGCATCCAAACTGCTTTTTGTCAATTAAACTTAGCTCATAACCTTACTTTATCAACGGGGCAAACTTTATTCAACCGCCCGGCCCGAGAGAAACTCCGGCAACATTTCGCAACCGCGACGTCGGCTAAGTAATTTTGGGAAAATTTCGGTTCCTTTATTATTCTGGGAAACGTCCGGAAAACAAAAAGCGAGTCCGCCTTTTTCCGAGCTCGAATTCGGCCAAACGAGATTAGATAACTTTAATGCTATCCGTTCCCTCTGCTTGGATGAAAGTTTCATTCAATGAGCCACCAGGTACAACCTACCTAAGCTTGCGGAAAAGTTACCTCAATATACGGCCTGGCTCCTTCCAGAAATTAAAAACTCCCATCCGTAATATTCGCTGTGAAGTTCAAAAATGCGCTTTACTATTCGATGAATAAGGCGAAGCGAATTGAAAAGTTTCTGAATGATCGTCGACCGGGGCGCAGACCAGTTCGCCACCGGCTACTGTTCTCCAATTTCGAAATCCGCTCAAGTTCGTAGTACGTTACTAAACCAACTAAAAACTTAACTTCTCAAAACTTAATGTCTCCGCCTGCACGTCGTGAGCAGCAGAACTAAACGCGGAACTAAAACTGAAGCTACTAAACTGATGTAGGCACCGAAACTCTAACTCAGAATTGAATTTAAACTCAAACTAAATCTGAAATCCGAACTTGAGCTCGAATTATAGGTAAGTCTAAACTAAAATTCAAACTGGTACTCAATCCCAAACTGGGAAAAATTCTGACTGATGCTCAAACGAAAACTGAACGTAAAATTGATACTCAAACGAGAACTGGAACTGAAACTGAAACGCAAACCGATACTCAAACTCAAACTAAAACTTAAATTGATACTCAAACTCAGAATGAAACAGAACCTAAATGTGAAACAGAAACTCAAACTGAAACTCGAACTCAAACTTAAAGTTAAACTCAAAATCAAATTCGAACTGAAACTTGAACTCGAACACAAACTCAAAGTCAAACTCGAACTGAAACTCAAAGTCAAACTCAAAATGAAACTCGATCTTGAAGTCAAACTCAAACTTTAAGTCCAACTTTAACTGAAACACAAACTTAGAAACTCGATGTAATTGTAACTCGATGTCGTACTGACACTCGAACTAAAACTCCAAGTCAAACTCAAAGTCAAACTCGAACTGAAACTTGAACTTGAAGTCAAACTCGAACTGAAACTTGAACTTGAAGTCAAACTCGAACTGAAACTCAATAAGAAAAGAATTTTCTTATGTTAACTTTCCCTATCCTGTACCAAGAGGCGAAACGGCACAAAACTGTCGGATGTCGAGATGGTATTCGATTTTCGAGCAATTATCTAAAATAAGATCTGCCTTATCGCCAATTTCGTCGGCGGCAGTGCACCGACGAAAATTTTCAGCCCGAGCAACGGTGCGAAGTTGATTTCCTTTGTCTCTCGTGAGCCGACGGTGGCCACCGACCTAGCTATCTTCTTCTCGGACCGTTCGGTGCACGTTAAAGGGTTGACATTTTTCAAAGTCGATTCGCCCCTTTTTGCTCGCCGTAGCGTAGCGTAATACAGTTGATCCGTCCATCGGGGCTCACGAAGCCAAACCTTGCCACCCCCCACCCCCTGCCGGTCTCTCGGTTCACCGGCATCGCAACTTGAAGTAATCCATTCGTTCACGCTGCTCTGGACCTTTCGAGTTCGCTCCATTTCCTCTTTTTCCTCCAATTGTTGGAACTTCATTTTGAAAATTACAACGACGAATTACGAGGAGAAAATCTGGAATAGAGAATGCCAATATGTTCTTCGCGGGACACCCTGGCTCACCAAGATCGGGTGCCCCGGAGAGGATGGATCGACCATTTTTTCCAGCTTATTTGGCCCCTGGTTAATTATAACCCCACTGCGTCGATGGTTCTGCTCTGAATCGTCATTCTTCAAAACGGAGAACTGGTGGAATTCCACTAGAAAACCTCCAGGCCGTTTTGGCATTTTTTAATACTCGCGTCCATGCAAATGTTGTCAATAGTTGCTGCAGGTGATTCGATTTTACGGCGATTGATAAACCGACCCTAAGTTTCCGGAATGCGGATCATTCAACATTGATTACTAACTAAAAATTCAATCGCATCGATCTTTCGTCCTCAACCTATTTTTAATCCTTCCATTCCTTCCCGTCTCAATCCTTAGCCCTAAATGCGTTGATATGGAGGAAAAGTCACTCCGTTAGATTAGCATATAAAACAGTCTCTTAATTATTCCCAAGAATACGAAGGGCTTGTTCAACTTTCGATGGGCCAATTGATAAGTGAAACGTGAGACGTTGGCCCGTATGAGCCCTTCAAGTGCACTTGTATACATCAGGTATAATGTAGAGCATACACCCCCTTCCCATGTACACACACTCAGATCAATCTCATTCGAAGCTGTCAAGCTGACGGGGATAAGAAAAGGTGCAGCATGGGGGTGGCATTAAATTGCTCTTTTAAATAATGGCCTTCAAACACGTTTGAACATAATTTGAACACGCCATTATTTCGGGTGAGGTCTGGAGAAAGGCGTAGTTGTGTGGATGTAATTAAAGCTCATGTCTCATTAGCGGATGTGGTGTGAAATACTGCTGACAGGAGCCACTATGGCCGCCCGCACGAGATCAAGATGGTGTGTTTTTCTTATTATATACCTTCAGCTGCTCGTGGCCATGTTGAATGGGCTTTCAGCGGAATTGATCCGCAGCTCTTAGTTAGCTCAACCCCTGACGACCCTTGGAAAATGTCAACTCGTGAAAAGTTTCTGCGTAATATCCAGCGGAAGGCCACCGATCTCAACATTCCAGAAGTTTGTTCGTAGATGGCCGTTGATGGGCAAATCCTCGAAACTAGTATTCTATCCTAATAAGTGAGGATAAGATTCATCAGGGGGAAGGAAATGCATGAAGTTTTGGTGACGTCACCGACTGGCCTAAGGGTAGAGCGCGCCACCTTAGCGTCCTCTGCAGTCCGTGTCGTGTTTCCGTTATCAATGTTTACGGTTCGTACTAGAGCGCCTACAGCTAGAGCATAATAATGAACCAACATTTCCAACATTCTGACCCTTGGGTATCCTTCGTTAATGTTTTGGTACCTACTCAATCGTCGGCTGATAAGTACGTTTGTAGCTTCTCAAGCTCTTTTTTAAATTAAACTTTTCCTCAACGAATTGGAGTATGGAAATGAACCAATGCGACGAGAGAGTGAACAGTTCGCTAATGAAAAACTGAGGAACAAAGGGTAACGTGCGTGTGGATGGGGGCTACAGCTGAGAAACGTTCCACCCTCGGGGGTTGAATCAACAGCTTCTAAATTGACAAAGCAATCTCTGGAAATAATTTTGTAGTTCAACTGAGCTTTCCTATTCCCATGTTACTGTGGTGCTGGATTCAGTAAAATATTGCAGGCAATAACCGGTTGAGTTTGTCCGAAGTCGTCTGGAAAATGTTGTTATTGTGTCGCAGTCGGTGTAAGGTGATGTTCTATGCTTTTTCTTAGTTGGGATTCGGTCTTTTTGGCGGTGGACGCAGACGTGCGCTTAGACAAATGATTCGAGAGACCAGCGGAATTTTCGTCACCTGAATCACCAATAGGTAATGGATGTTAAATGAAGAATTAATTGAATGTTGATTCTGATGCCAGTTAACCCTAATCCCAATCCACTGAATTAAGTAATAATGTATTAAAAGATCATAAGAAAATACAGGAAACGATGGCAGACTGTCTAGACCCAGGATTGTGGTTCTGTTGGCGAAGGGTTAAGCCGTCTGCCTGAGAGCAGGAGGTGCCAGGTTCGAATCAAGATTGAACATTTTACAATTTCCAACTAGTCATCTCATTTTTGCCCAATAGTTTTTATCGTTGCAATATTCGCAGCTTCTAGCGCAGCAGTCGAATGGCGTTGCCGCTTAACCCCTCGTACAGTCACTAATTCCACCCACGCATGAGCTGGTTGTTTCATTGTAGAAGTCTTCATGCGGAAAGACTGTGATTATTTGATCGTGGCAGGGAGGGTGACGTGTTGGTTAGCCGGAGTTATCTAAGTGAACCGTACGAACGACTGTTGCAGTAACTCTAAAATGGTTGGTAGACTAGTGATGAATGTCGATTCCAAGATGTTATATGCATGTTGCGGCTCATATTTGGATTCCGGTGACATTTCTTTGCGATGAGAAATAGATTTATTCTAGCCAGGCAAAAAGTATTTAACCGATTGCGCTTTGGAATTGAAGTTTCTGCTGTGACGAATTGAACGCCAGGAATCCAGGATCAAGGGAATATCACAGAGGGAAGCTGAAGCTGCAGCAGCATACCCGTTCCTGTGGGCATACCTTCTGCAGAGAAACTATCCATGTAAACTTCTACATCTTTCCTCCTTTTCAATAATTACCTATTCATAATTATTCCAGCAGCCTTTTTGGGCCAATGTGAGTGGCAAAACGATAACTCGTCCTAGCAAACCCTCAGGCGTCAAATTCTGGAGATAATTAACTTCTCCGCGCGCATTTGAATAAGGCGACCATTGGAATACTAGCCCCCGTAAGAAAACAACTTCAAACGGCTGTGATTAAATCAATTTAATACGAGCCGGGCGGAAACTGCATTACTCCTGACGGGGGAAAACATTTCATACAGGGGCAAAATTATTACCTTGCAGTCGAGGTAGAAGGCCTTTCAGAAGCATCAATTTGGCGTTTTGAAATTAGAATATCGATTGGTCTTTCCGATGCGATTCGAGTCGTCGACTCGCCCAAGCCAGATTGCAATTAGGAGGTCCGGAGATGAAAATATTTTCTCAAGCCAATTTGAGGCGAAATAAGTTTGTTCGAAAAGCGGTTTCTTAGCTTAAAAGTTTTACGGAGGCAAAGGAACTTTCTCACGGTTCTACCGACGGTCTCGACACCGAAGAAACTCGGAAACTAGTCTCGCGGCAGCTCTGTCCAATTTACGAAGCGTAAATTTCGTTTTTGAAGTAGCCCTGAATAGATTTTCGGTTGACTAACAGCTTATTATGCGTACTGCACCGAAGGCTCATTGCGTAGGCTTGAGAATGAAAATTTATCTACTTTCCCATCAATGGAACTGTGGTTCATGCTCAGCTTGACTACTCGAGATTATTGAATGATTGATGGTGGGGAGTCTAGGTTATTTTACTTCCAACTCAAGCGCTTTCGGCATTGCTGCCTCCATGAAGAGTTGTGAGAACAAAATTGAAGCTGGAGTTACATTTTTGCCAACTCGTTTTTGGGGAGATACCTAAAGAGAGGCCGATGTCTCATACAGTTTCAAACAGTGGCAGGTGCGGTACTGCACCACAGCTTTTAATCGCCGTGCTGTGACTCGAGACTGATGATCTGTGCTAAGGTTTCAAGTAAAAAGGATGGGACTCACTCTATCCGGAAAGAATCGGGACTGGTGATGTCATGACCGTGGGAGAGCCCATTGAAGACGTTGAACGTTCTGGGGGAAAGCCCTACCCCAGAGCGCTCTATGCTGCTGTAGTACGAACAGTAAACAAACAATGATTATGGAAACTCGACACGGATCTTCATACTGCATACTGCAGAAGAAGCTGAAGAGGCGCGCTCTATCCGTCCTCGAAGCTTGCCTCCAGACTCATCAGTAGTGGTGACGTCACTAAAACTTGAGATTTAAAAAAGGAAAAAGTCGTCTTGAGCAAAAACGAATGTAGGTATATATGCGTTGGTATTCCTCATTTAAAACATGAGCCTGCTAGGAATGAATTCTTTTGTTATGCTTCAAAGTTAGATACCTATTTAGCACAACACCGTATCAGGGCAGGGGCGGGAAATATTTTAATCAGGAGCGTCGTTGGGGATAAGCGATCCACCGTACTTTCAGACGCAAATCACCCGATCAGCGACTGAATTTGTTCTCTTGCTCTCTCAGTTTTCCCTTGGCGGTTAGGAATAAAGAGAAAGGGATGCCTGCGCGACGGATTACCTGTTATACCATGGATTTTCATTACAATATCCAACAATACTCACTCCACGTAGAATAAGCAAAGAGTACGCGGCTGTCAGTTCCATCAAAGGCTTCCAGGTACCGGCTGGTGGGGGGATGATATGAGGGGAATGAAAGATTTTCAGAAAGACTGAGAAACAAAAGGCCCAAATCGATTAATTAAAGATATTAATTGTTTTGGTAAAAGATTAATAACTTTGTGATGAAGGTGGGGATACGGACCATCAACCATCTCACTCTTTTCGTTTCCCTTCCAAGTCTGTTCTGCTCGTGGGAAGATACGGCGAGTCATTAGAGGAGAGGAGGTCCTAAAACATTGAGCGCAGATACGAATCAATACCTTCGAGGTGTAACAGTCATTCTTTACCTACCAGCCCTTTACCTTACACTCGCTTCTCTCTGCCGCTTCGCCCTTTACTTCACCCTACCCAGCATAACCTCCTAACCCTCCTCTAAAATTTGGATGGTAGAGAAATGAATCAGGCCTCTCACAAATAATTGAAACAATATTGATCGATTTGAGTTTTAAACAGAGCTTCACTGAAGAACGCATTTTTGGTAAGTAGGTAGATACCTATTTTATTGGCAAGAATGTAGATGAATTCATCTCAAGTAATACTTGTGTGGTGATCTCTCATGGGAATTTCAGCTCAATTGTACATTGTGGCGCATCAATTTTGAAATTTAAAATGTCTTTGGTGGTTGCGTAAAAGTAATACGATTAAAAACATCCATCAAACCCTCAATGCCAACCTTATCCCTTCGGTGTGATGAGCTTTTACAAATTGCAAAACACTGTCATAAAGTCCCTCCCTAAAAGCTGAGGTCAAATCAAGCTGAGGTGAAGGCGCAGCAGTTCCTCCACTCCCTACTCCTTCGCACTTACTATCCTTTGTCTTTGTACATGGAAATGACAACAAGCAGTCTTAGGTATACCTAATTGTGTGTATGAGGCGAAACTACTGCTCGAGCCTGCGGATGGGAGGCGTCGAGCGAAGATAGGGCACGATTGTGGACACGGAGGTCTCCTTAGTACCAGTCTCGAATGCAAACCGGACAAGACAAACAAGGTCTCTCGGCTCGGAAAGCAACTAAACGGTGTCTACGTGGAACACCATCTCGCACGTCCACCAAGGCGTCCAAGGGGTGAGATCTTGGAAGGAGCAGCAGGCGGTCCAAGGTCCAACCCCTCGACCAAAGTGCGGTAGGTGGACAAGCGGGCGAACTGGCTGCTCTCAACCGCACGGCGGAGACATCAGCTGGTTTGAAGGCGAATTTATCGAAAAATCTTCGATCCATCCGTTATATCATGAGGCTTGGTCGTAGCTTATATCGTCGCTTAAGCGGCAGCACGCTATACCTCAATTTTTGACCGAGTTGACTTCATTTCAATTTTCACGGCCCAGCTCCACTGCCGAGGCAAAAAGTCCTCGTCACAAGCTGACAGTCCCTGGCTAAGCCCAATGGGTGAATTCTTAACCTGTTCTAACCAAATAGGCTCAACGTGTTGGACCCCGTCCCCGCCACTCAAAGGGGTGAGGCATAAGCGCTGTGAGTCTAGAGCGACATGTCCTGGATACTTTCGACCCTATCCTTGAGAGCGGCAGGGCACGGCCGGAACAAATTCGGTTTTCGGGAGAAAAGCCAACGTTTTTCCATTTTAGTTAGGATTTTCATCGTTGTGAGCGCTTATATCGGTAAAGGACAGCCAGAAGACGTCATAAATGAAAAAAAAAACTAAAATGCCAAAATTGTGAGTTATAGGAAGTCTCTGTTTCATCGTCGCCATATTTTCGCGTGAAATCTTGAATAAAATTAGACTGCACTGGCGAGCGCTGGCGGGATTTGGGGGAACTACGGTGTGAAGTGCATGTAGTGTGACCACAAGGTGCGGACCACCCCTAGACTCAACCCTTACGGGCACTTCACCCCTTAGCCAGGACCGTGTCTCGGGTTGAAGGTAATTTGCATCTTTCCCTTCTTGGGCTGCGGATCCTTCTCCGTCGTCCTTACCGCCTGTTTACATACGAGGCCTCTTAAGTGCCTGCACGCCTTGGCGGGGTTCTTGTTGTGTACACAGCCAACAAATAATACAACATATATCCAAGGCCCTCGAAGACGCTTGGCCATGTCCTTTCCTTCAGCCACATAAACACACAAAGCACACATTGAATTATGGGCTCTGCCTCGGAAGCTCCCAATGTGCTCTGTTGGAGTGAACACTATTTAAATAGTATTATGGTAAGAAAAGATAACATCAGAGCGAATAAACTCAACTCCATATCAAACAAAATAATTATTATTTTGATCATGGTCACTAATTTTTCGAAGATCGGTTCCCCCATCTAGAAATTTACACCAACTTCAGCCGAAGTACAGGCCATCCCTGGGATGCTACGGGACGTTCAGCAGCTGCTTCAAAAATCGTATGCTATCGTTAGATCTTGATGTCAAGCCCTCCACAATCAATGTTATTTTTTCCTCTCTAATATTTCCTTTTGAATTGATTTTGATTGACCGAATTCTATCCGACGCAAAAAATTGGAGCTGTCACAAATTTTTCCGAGAATTATTATCCTTTTTCTTTCCCTCCGGTCTCTTCAGCCGAAAGGAAATATGAAAAGGTCTCAGCATTTTTGTCATTCATTAAAAGAGGTATCATGTTAACAAACCAGATAGGGAAACGTCGAGGCATTAGGGAAGGGAGGGTCCGTAATTAAAAATAACAAGGCACCATTCAGCCTTTGCAACAACGGGAAAGACCCTCATGGAACATTATTCAAACGAAAAACTTAATAAACTCCTGAGCTTCTTAGGTTTTTTCCACGGAGAAAGCAATGGACTTTTGACCGCTATGTGCGTTCGTTTTCAATATTTTGATTTTCCAATCTCAAGTTCAAGAACCACGTCCTCATTATTCAAATTCACCTTTAAATTCCCTTAAATTTTACAATGTGTAAAGTTATCGAAATATAAAAAACACCCTTACTCTGCAAGAGAAAACAAACATGTTGGGACCGCATTTGTTAAGGAAGTGATTCTGAGTAGGTGTAGGTAAGTGAACAAGTAGAAGTTTTTTTGTCGAGCTCCGATCCGATTTTCGATTTCAGGACGATTACAATACTTCCATTTACTTCGTCAATATGGAAGTAAAAATAGTAATTTGCGGAGAGAATGAGTGTTGTAAGATATGGGGGAAATTGGGATAGTTTCATGACTGTAAAGCAGCGTATACCTCCCCAACAAAATTGAAGGGAATCACAGAGCACCATGACCGTCGTTCGAGAACCATGTGTTCAAGGATCGTTTAGCGCAATGATTCTCACAAGCGTACAAATTGTGGTAGAGAGAGGCTTTGCGGTGCGCGTTTAAGTTAACAGCCGAAAAATCCGAAACGTCCTATCAAGAGAGGAAAGATGACCCCGGGGTGGCATAGGGGGTTTTAAGACGATTTCTGCTCAGTAACTAGGCGAGGGACTCTGGTCGTCCGTCTTGACGGGTTTTTGATTTATCGACACAAAAGAGATGCCTTGTCTGTAACTCAGGCCCCTGAGGACTCGGGGGCACAATTACTGCGAGGTAGCGGGTCGTGGCTTCGGGTACGTACAAACAGCGGGACCCCGGCAGCCGCAATACGACCTAGAAGTATAAAATGTTCGTTTGGAAAGAAGGAAGAAGAATATATGGAGAATAGTGGAGGTAGGTAATATTACAAGCCCGCTAATGTTGGGGTAATCAAAGTGTCAAAACTTAATATACAGCCGCCCACAACACAACTGCTCCAGTTATTTTCACTAGTAAACACTTAATAAGGGGCCCTTCTTTCCCTAACCTTCGAAAACGGTTCCGCTCCGGCAAACTGGTGTACCGGGAGTCAGTGACCAAGACTTTCTAGGAGAAAGAGACGGTAATACTGAATACTGAGTGAGGTTCGGGGAATGGACATATTTAGGGTAGGTACTCCGCGCACGGTTTTCGGTTTGGTGTCAAAATTAGGTACACTTCTAATATCACTGTTGTCAGTATTGTCAAACGTAAGAAAACCGCCTCTACATATTCGGCGAGCTTTCGATGTACGAGGCTCTAAGATGTATCTAGAAGTCTAGAAGACCAGTCTCGTTTTACAAACTATGTAAAAATGTAACTAAACAATATTATGTTAAAACAACGAAAACTCAACCAAAAAAAAAAAAAATTAAATTTTACACAGGTAATTTCTATTAACGAGAGTTTTTAAGTGCCGGTTGAAGTACTTGTTTAGATTAGTATTCATTCATTCATTAGCATTTTCATATTTGATCGTTGACCTATAAGAAATTGCTGAAGGGTTTCAAGAGTCCCTCATGGCCGGGGCAAGTGCGTCGGAGGGTGGGGCAAGTGCCCCATAGACCATAAGGCCCTAAAGACCTAAGGACCATAAAGACCATAAAGGCTCCGATGGACAAAATTAGGTTGATAGGCACATAATTTATTACATTAAACTTGAAAAAAATAGTAACTATTTAACTGTTAAAATCTCTCCAAGATCGAAGTTGACTCATGATCTTATCGAATGTTAAATGAATTCTTCCAATTTTTTAATGTTCTTCATCACTGCTTCGCAAACTTGAACATTAAGATTGGGTTAATGAGTTCGCGAAACGAGGTGAAAATACAACTCAAACGTTCGCTGAGGGGGCCGTAATTGTTTTCAGGTGTTCACAGAAAACTGTTTTACCTATTAGTTTCTTGGAAATTTATTAATTCCAGTGACCTCGTGAAGAGAAAGAACGACGAAACGCACTAGCCCCGAAAACGCACTTACCCCGCCTTGCCTCACACAACCGATTTTCGTCGCGATAATTCATCTACACCGCATGTCCGAAAGCTTTAGGTGACGCGCCTAAACACGCGCGCCCCTGAGGCGCCTCTCCAGCTCCTGACTTTTGGCACTACTTGACCCCAGCAGTTCTTATCAACTGGAAGAAAAAAAACATTCCCCCTTAGAGAAGATCGCAGTTGGGGGTTTTTAGGTGCAGAAAGGAAATGGTGGTAGCGCGCTGAAGAAAAGGTAAGATAGGCATCAATGACGGCCATGCATTCGTAATGAGGCCGGAGAGCTCGAGTCGAACTGGGAGGAGGAAAGGGGGCGGGTAGCCTGGGGGCCTTCCAACAGTCCAACGGCCAATCCCAACTTGGAGAGTTGGCTTTGGCTTTTTTCTATTCCAACTTTACGTCTAGGTACGACTCCGAGCTTCTCTTTTACGCGTTAACGCCCCTTGTGCAGCTATCCTCCGAATGGATTCCCAGTTGCTGGCTGTACTCTTTATCGCTTCGCGAGCAAATGGCGGTGCGAAACTACGATCGATAGAAGAGAACACTTCAGAACATGTCCGATGTTGGGTGAAATCATAATCATAATTATAAATACGATGAAAATCACAAGCTTTTAATTTGAGATTGAGATAAGGTACTATTACATCATGGAGTCAAGAACTCAACACAGAAACTCAACTTGCAAGCTCAACTCTCAAACTCACCCCACAAACTCAACTCACAGACTCGAATCACAAACAGCTCTCAAACTCAACTTACAAGCTCAACCCATAAACTCAACTTTCAAAATCAACTGACAAACTCAACCCACAAACTCGACTCAAAAACTCAACCCGCAAACTTGACTTTCAAACTCAACTCACAATCTCGACTTTTAAACTCAACTCTCAAACACAACCCACAAACTTGTCTCACAAACTGAACTAACAAACTCAACTCAAAGACTCAACCCACAAACTCGAATCTCAAAATCAACAGACAAACTCGACGCAAAATCTCAACTCTCAAACTCGGCTTTCAAACTGAACTAACAAACTCAACACACAAACTCGACTTTCTATCTCAACTCTCAAACTCAACTTACAAACTCGACTCAGAAACTCACCTCACAAACTCGACTTTTAAACTGAACTTACAAACTCAACTCTCTAACTCGAGTTTCATACTCAACTCGCAAACTCAGCCCTTAAACTCAACTTACAAACTCGACTCACAATCTCAACTCTAGACTGAACTCGCAAGCAATTAAAAAATAAGGATACGCCAGGAATACTGCCAACTATCGATGAATTTTTCTAATTCCATTTATCAAAAAATTATGATGGCATAACAATCCAGAATCAGAACACCCTACATTGCAAATGTTTTCTTTCCATCGGGAAGAATGTATAAAGGGGTTGTTTTGTTTCCTCAGCCAAAATGCGATCTACCCCTTCGGCCCATGGATGGAAGAAGGGAGCCCGCTTTCGAAATGGAATCTCATCTGTCGAAGAACGATTCAAGAAAACTCTTGACCCCGAGAGTATTTCTCTAATTAAAAACTCCCTATTCGGATACCCCGAGGAATTCGATGGTAAAAAAAGCATTGAAAAGAGAGGCGGTCATTTTTTCATCATTAAGACACTATTGAACGGCGTGCATTGAAAAGAGTATTCTTTTTCGGTCATGTCGATCCGGTCTACGGTCAGAGCATGTCCAACCATCTTTGAATATTCTGTTCAGATAGTGAATTGACTGAAGTTGGAAGGAAAATAATATTTTGCTTATTATAAGAATAATATTATTACCCTCTGCCAAGTTTCAGTTGCTCTATTGCTAACAAAAAGTGATAATAAGTGAAGCGTGTATAAGTAGCATGAATCATGTATACGTGTGTTCAAGTGTAGTCGGCTCATCTGATTTGGAATGAGAAAAACTTTTCTGAATATTGGAACCCCATTTTTGGCAAAAATATGATGGAAGATCTTCCACCTTTGCTGAAACTTATATTGACCGTCGGATCCAGAACACAAATATTGTGAGCCATTCTTATCATCAAGCTGGCAGAGGTATCGTTTACTTGGAAATACGATTAGAGCAGTAGGAGGTGCCCTTCTCTTGTCAAGGCTACACATGATGCTTGACACTCTAGTATTAGATACACGTCATAGCATCACCCTTTGCCATAATTAGAATACGTGCTGAAAGGATATAGTCAATCAGGCGGTAGCCTATCTCAGATAAAACGAAGGAGCCCTTCTCGTCGAGACCCGGCTCACAATCAAATGACGAAGGGTACGTAACGTACCTACACACTGTCGCTATATACTTGCACGGAGTGTAGATGGCGCTGGAGGGCATCGAGGGTTTCTACCTTCTGATGGAAGTGTTTCACTAATCGCGTTCGAGGACAATTCGATTGCCAGACGAACACTAACGTAATTCACACAGAGAGATTAGACCTTCCATTTCCCCGGCTACGTATTCCCCTTCTAAAGATTGTTTAGTAGGTACGTATGAAGTCAACTGAGCTGCAAACGCTTGGGGGTAAATAACAACTTTTATAATGTTTAAATGTTTTGGCCAGGTCAAATATTGATCAACATTCATGATCCTCGTCCAACGAACCAACCACAGCAGAAGCAAAACTAGTGCGTACCTAGATAATATCTATTATCCTTACAGATAATATCCTATACCTATTATAGGATATTATCCTCACAATACTTCCACGCATACGTAAATCTTTGACACAACTTGATTATTATGTTGACTACTTTGAAGGCTGTTTGGTTCCAAAATGTCAAGAAAGTTGTTCAAGAGGTGATTTTGAGTACAAGAGTATAAATCAAAATATTTTCTGAAGCTCCATATTAATATTATGAACCCCGCGGACCAGAAGCTCAAAATAATCGCGTTTTGGAAACTCGACGGTCAAAAGGCCATGGAAATATTTGAGCTCAATCCCATCCCGAAAACCATTTGCTCGTTTTTGTGTTTTCTATAAACGTCAAAGACTTGAGAGAAATCATGTTGGAAGTTTTCCTTTTACGACTGACCTGGTTGTCTAATTACGCCAGCCAGTTCACGTCCCAAGGCGTATTTTTCTCTTATCAGGTTCATCATCACGACCATCTCGAAGACGTTTATTATAATAGGACATGTAAGGTACTCTACGTAAGTAAACATTGTGGGTGGGACCCTTTGTTATTGATTTTCAGTTGGAACGCCCGGTACTCCTACGCTCTTTCGTTTTATCATACTTTGGTAAGCTCGAAAAACCTTGGCTGAGTTTTCTTATATTTTAATGAAATGCTTGTCTTTTACAACGTCGGGGAGACACCGTTCACCTCTGACGGCCCGAGTGTGGGCCGTGTTTGTATTCACTCCCGATATATCTATTAGCAATTCTTCATCACGACGATCTACAGATCTCGTAGTGATCCTTCATTCAAAATCGTCTCCTACGCTCGAGGAGGAAATCCTTTTTATCATTCAGTACACAATGTCGCACTACCTCTTCAATACCGTTTAGGCAAATTAGCCTGCGTTTGAATGAAGACTATCGAGCGAGAAGATTTGACCTTTATTATTTCCATAGTCGGATCACGAACCGGTGGGACGACGATGCGTTCCCATAACTTGTTTTATGGCGTTTATTCCTGCGCACTTTTCACCGCAATTACGCGGAGTCTCCAGTTCTCACAGTCGCAGTGGATGCTAAGTGGACGTCGACCGTGGAGGGATTGACGACCTCCTCAAAGTAATGCCCCATGATCAAGTAATGCCTCATAATGTGCATCGTTGATCACCGACCAGCTATTGCTGGGGAATGGCTATGCGCTGACGAATGTCCCCTTCACTACTCGAGTGACTAGGTAATTCGTCCAAGAAATTTTTCAAAACAATACCCTTGGTATACGCTGCGCCCTTAAGTATCACTTTCACCTACTCAATATCTAACTTCGTCGTTTCAATTGGCAATGACAGCCTCCTAAATGCTGTTGAACAGGATCGAGTGAGAAATGGCAAAAATCTCACTTTTTGGCAGGACTTGAGCCTTGCATCTCCGGCTTACAGAGTACTCACGACTTGAATGTTGATCTGAATGACACCGTGGCTGGTGGTGGCGGTGTGTGGTGACGAAGACGATATTCCCAGAAGGCTAGTGGTGATGGCCGTGGTGAAGGACGACTAGTGGTGACCATGGCTGGTGGAGACGACGGTTGGTGGTGATCTAAGCTGGTGTTCTAGGCCGGTGGCCTATATATAGTGGCCTATATAGGCCTAGTGTTATAACACTAGGTGGTGGTGGTGACAACAATATTCTCTAAAGGCTGGTGGAGTTGAGCAAGGTCAAAGACGACTAGTGGTAACCACGAATGGTGGAGACGAAGCGTGGTGATGACCACAAGTGGGGTGACCACGGCTGGTAGTGACGACTGGTGGTGGTGACCACGGTCAATGACGACTGGTGGTGGTGACCACGGTCAATGGCGACTGGTGGTGGTGAACACGGTCAATGACGACTGATGGTGACTACATGACCAAAGCTGGTAGATGAAGGTTGGTATTTTTTTACCTTCTTTACGTAAAGTGCTGTTAATTCCCTCGCGAAAACTCTCTATTGATTCATTCAGCAGGAAGTTGGATATTCATCCGCGTGCGGGTTTTTAATTTTCCCCGAGGTCAATGTTCGTTGAACGATTCCAAGAATGCATAAAAAAGTTCCTCAACAAAATATGCGATCGCATTTGTAAAACAATGGCTTAAAAGCAGGAGCACGAAAGAAAGCCAACCGATGTTACAGCACAAACAAATTACGTTTAATGGCTGCTATTCAGCTTTTTGCATTAACAATATTTAACCTTTACTCGCTTTTTTCCGGATCCTTTTTTCTCTCCCTTACATTCCCCGTCCCCCAGAACGACCCAGGGTCCCGTTTTTTTGCCCTTCAATTCTGGTGGAACTAATATAAAAATCTTCTCCGAATTACCATTCCTATGCACGACTCAACGACAAGCGGGGAAAGGTAGTTAAAATATTGAAGGGTATTTTTATGTCGGAGCCCCCAACCGTCGCTTATGGTTTTTCTTCTCGCTTTCATCATTTTCGGCGTTTTCCCCGCTTCTGCGATCGTTTGTACACCCTTCTTTCGCTATGCAAATGCAATGTTTGATCTTAAACGGGTTTGCCTCCTATTGGCATTCTTATCTGTAACATATGCTAGAGAGTTTCAGCCCTCGTTTCGCCTTAAATCCTCAGACTCCTTAGCTCTTCGTCGGCCCTACATCATTTTAATATGAACCTAAGCAGATAGTCTGGGATTTAAAACGGAATGTTCCGCCTTGCGAGTACGGCAAAAAAAGCATTAATATCTCCTTTTATCCTATCCAGCAACAGAATAACGTGCGTATATGCATAAGCATACGGTGAGTGGGTGGGCATGAAAGAGTTTACCCTCGATATTCGATCCCCTGCCATGAAGAGATATGGGGCTTACTGCCATAAAATCTTTCGACATTTTTCCGTTCTGGATTTGAGGACAAATACTCTGGAATTGAGCAGCATTGAGCAATTTTGAATTCGATAAAATATGCGTTTTAGCTTTTGGTCCCTTCTAGTACTAGGTTGTGTCACACTACTAGTGTGGAATTTATGATATAACTAAAGACGTTTCAGTTGTTACCTTCTGTGTTCTGTCCTTTCTCTGTTTCTGGCTCTTCGTGTACAGTGTTGCCCGCAGACGCTGAAGATAAGGTACGACCTCGCGGTAGATGCACCGCAGATACCCAAATACCTGGGTATATCAGGTCTGAGGGACGCGCTTGGTTCATTAAAACGGCATTAAAATCCACACAATGACCTCCAGCACAAGACTGATTGCTGGAATCCAATCATGAGGAGGAGGGGCTGCGAGGAGTCTGCGAATCGTAGGTTTCACCAATGCTGCCAACCCAAGTTGCTGTTTTCAAAACAGGTGTTTGTCTGACACAGTATGTATACTGTATACTGTATACAGATACGTATGTATACGTATACGTATACGTATACGTATCTATGCAGTTTTTTTTAAATACGCAACTTCATTATTCCTTTTTAAGTGTGAGAATATTTTATTCAAGTCCTCTCGATAGGATTTGGGATTATTCAATTTGGGATTTTTTTTCAACAAGCTCTCGAAATCTAGCATTTGTTCTGTAGATTCGTTCCTGCATAGGCTGGTACCAAGTGAAGGTTTTAAATAGATCCGTTTTGAGAAATCATCATTAACTATCATTTTAGAAATCATAATTAACTATCAATTTTGAAATTTTGAACATCTTGGTCTAATCTGTTCCTTTAACAGGGTGCGTTGGTACTTCGACCACGCCCACCAGACAACGTTCTTATCTAATTGTTATTTTCGGGGTTGGTTCCTTTATGTGCCGTCCGAGAAGTTAGTAATCTTTCGAAACTTCTAGAATAGCCAACACCGATGTGAGATCAATTCTTACCGAACTGGTTCCTACCAATCAAAAACGAAAATGTGAGCGCTCCGTTGTTGGAATCGATGCCTCGGGGGAGCGTACGTAGATTTATCCATCACGATCTGTGATAAACGTGCTTCGAAAACTCGACACCAGCCGCCGTTAGCTCCGGAACTTACAGGTACTACAGCTTGTTCAATTCACAGAATTTTTCTGTTTTCGAACGTTTTACTTCGTCTTAGACAGCCTTAGAAACGTATGCGCCAACTTTGTTTAGAAACGACCGCAACTATTTCGAACTCATTGTAATTTATTGCCGATAGAAATCAGTGCCCTCATTTTCTTTTTTATATTTTTACCTTCTTTCAAATTCAAATGTGTGCGGAAATTAATTTTTAGGGACGACTCTTTTTACTTTTATTTTTGCTTGAGTAGTATTGTATTCGTCTTATTATCGAAAATCGTATCGGAGTTTTAGAGAAAACTGCCCAAGTTTACAGGCACATATTTCGACAGTTCAGTTTCTTCGCTGAAATATCCCTTCAAGCCCATTTCTTGACTGATACAAAAAGTTCTTGCCATAGAACGTCCAGATGTCTTTGAACCTATTGGGCTGGATATTAAAATGACAAGAGAATGAGACCGGATGAAAAAGAGCGAGGTCGGCTCCGACGTCGACTTTCAAAGCTGCCAGCCGGGGATTTTGAAAACCAAACCGGTAGAAAGAAGTTCTGAATAAAATCCCGTTCGATTAGGGCGGAAGAAAAACTCGCCCAATGAGAAGTGACGCACAAAAAGGGAAATATGAAGAAAAGCCGAGGAAAACTAGGGTCGGTCGGCGGTGTAGATTACGCCGCGTTCCGAAGAGCGTACCGATGAAAAGGACTGATGGCCCGGGGGGAAGAGCGCAGGATTATGGACGGGGGATCTGTTTTTCTAAACACAGAAGGGAAGTCACGTCTTTTTAAAAAGAGGATTGGCCTCCCTGTCATCTTTGCCTTCACGTCTTGTCTTGTTCGTCGATTCTCTTCTGAAGAAAATATAGATCCAACGAGGACTAATTTGCAGACGCTATCTTCCCGAGATGTACACGTTGGCGTCTTCATTGTAAACCAGCGCTGCGAACTTGACAGAACATTTCCTGATATTTTTCGCTTCCATATTTACGAAGAAGATGGAAGTATTGCAATCGTCCTAAATCCGGAAATCGAATCGTAGCTTTAATAAAACTCAATACTCTTGTATATTGTGTCTTTTGAAAATTGACTTACTGCAAACTCAAATTTGCATTCTAACTCGAGCTCAAACTAAACCTTTAACTGAAACTCAAACTGACACCGAAACTGAAATACTACTAAAATTACAGACTTCTAGAACTAAAAGTGAAACTGAAACTGAAGCTCAAACTCAACTAAAACTTAAGCTTTAACTCAAAACTCCAATTTTAACTCCAACTCATGACGGAAATGACATTGAGACTGAAACTAAAACTGAAGCTGAAATTCAACTGAGTAGAAATTCAAACTTAATTTCTACTCAAACTCAATTTTCGAGTCAAACTGAGCTCATGATCAGTTTGAGTTTGGAATTAAATTTTAGTTTGAGTTTTTATTTCAACTTTCAGATCCAGTTTCACTTTTACTAGCAGTTTCAGTTTTAGTTTTAGCTTTAGTTTAAAATTAAGTTTGAGTCAGATTTTCAGTTTTAGTTTGAGCTTGATTTTGATTTTAAAATTATGCTAGAGTTTCAGTTCCGGGTTTTCTTCCTGTTTCAGTTGCAATTTTAGCTTGAGTTTTGAATTATTGTGTTTTGTTTGTTAGATTTTCAATTCTAGTTCGAGTTTCAGCCCTAATTGAAGCTTGAGTTTGAGTACAAAATTATGTTTGAGTACCAATTTTAAAATTTGAATAGTGAATTTTTTGATATTTTCGACGAAAAACACCCTTAAAAGCAGTCAAAATATGATCTAATTGTGTCACAATTTTACGTTTCAAAATATGGAAGTATTGTGTGTTATCTACAAGGGTTTTCTTTCAACTGCTGCTATGCAACAAAAAAAAAAAAAAAAACTCCCGCCGATTTCGGAATTCCACCTTGAAATTACAAATCGTTCGGGTAATCGTCAACCATATTATGATATGAACGGCTTCTGCCTACGTGTCAGCCTTGGTCGGCCGGCAATAAAATCCATCGGAGCTTCCAACTTTGTCCGGTACTAAGGGCCACTTAAACTGTACAGGGCGCCTTCAGGTCAGCTATAACATCCAGTGTTTACACCTGACAGATAATATTCCCCAGTAGCAGCAATCGGCTGGAACTGGTCTGCCTCTTTCAACTGCCAATACATTTTCCAGCATAAACAGTGGCCACCGTGTGCTCGAGGCTTTTTTGAGTATTGGCTTTGTTGCGGGCAGACATGTTTTTCGAGACAAGTCTCACCAGAGGGCGAAGGCGTAAGACTAAGATTTTTACTGCCCCACTATAAACCTCACAGTGCAGACTATACAGCATCTTGGGGTCTTCCAGTGGGGTGAGTTTTTTTTCACATCCTTTTTTCCCGGTGTTTTTTCATTATCGTCTCTTGCATACAAATTGTTCCGTGCAAATTGTCGGATGCCCAGACGGCTTAAAGACCTGAAAACGATTTGGTTAGCGATTCTTGGCCTTTTCTTTCATGCGACTCGGTGGCCTTGGAAGGGAATCTGTAACGTGGGAGCTCTTCAGCTGGTTTTTCGTCTAGCGTTTTGTATCTTTATTGTAATTAGTTGTTGTATTGAGACTTAATCGAAAAATGAAATTGACTGAGCGATTAAAAAATCCTAATTTAAATTGAGCATTTTACTCGCAAGACAAGAGCTCTTCGCTTCTGCCTTTGTTGACTAGTGGAACTAATTTGGAGGCTGGTGGAATTCAAAATCTTTTATTCGCCAATTTGAAAATTGGTAGGTAAATTCCAATTTTTAATTGTTAATAACTTTTATCGAAGCCTCTCTCATTTTCGAAAGCTCATGATAATTATGCTCATAATAATTGCTATTTATAATTTATAATTATTATAAATAATCATTTCTCATGTACTTCTCAGAATTTTCGACGAATGTTTCAGGTACTAAGACTTCCACTTCAAATTATAGTAGATACCTGTTTTTGTAGATCAAATCTTGGTTTTATAGACGTATCCATTCCGCAGTTGTAGGCATTCGTGGGAGAGGAAGTTCGGGTGTAACAAATAAATGTACGGTGATAGGTTGGAGTACAATTCCTTTTTTATTTATAGGTATTCGACATTTAGGTTGGAACGTGGGGCACCAGCCGATTTTTAAGTACAACAACATTTTCGGAACCATTTTGCCACATCAGAGCACTGAAACATTGCCGAAAAAATAACATCCCGGCTCGGAACGCTAATCATTTATTTCCATAAACTTACACGATGTGGAGAATAATATTAAAAAAAAAAAGAGGAACACCATTTCGGGGCAGGACAACTCAGGATGTCACCTCGCCGAGGTAAAAACGTTACGCCGGGCCCCCCGCTAGCACTACTATAATTCCGATAGGGTACTATATACAACAATAATATTATATAATACATTATAATAATAGATCGTAATATTTTTTATTAAATTGCATAACTTAGGTAGCAAAAACACGTAGCCCAGGCACTTTTTGATGAAAAGTGCGCAGTCTCCTGTACAAACTCGGGGAGGGAAAGGGGGGGAATTAAATTTGAACAATTTTCCTTTAAGCCTAAAACCTTCCGAACTAAGTTGAATTTTTCTCGTTTGAAGAATACAGATTTGTAAAATACACAATCTAGAATGTGTAAATTGACGCTAGTACATTATTTACAATGCACACGACTATTAGCTAAAAATTATATTTTTATCAATTTTCCCAATTTTCTGGTTCGACGTCAGATTCCGCAGCTGTAATGCCCTCAATCGGGAATACACACAATATGATAAACTTGTTTAGGTAGGTATACTTTTCTCCGTCTACGAATTATCTGATAGAGTAATAATGCAATAATGACAATATTTACAGCATTGTAAAGCGATAAAACAATAAATTAAGAGCACGAAACCAGGCTGCAAAAATGCGAAGTATTTCCTAAAAACGTCATCCATCATCTTCGAGGGACTATAGTCAGTTTTACAGCCTGGTTTCGTGGAAAAACCGGTTTCATTACCATCTACTATGTGTTCACCGAAGACATATTGCTGGATTTACAGCTAGAAACGCTATCCTTTACATAACAGCCTTAAAATATGACTAAAACCGCAATAACAATTATTAAATACAAATGATCGGGTCAATATGGTCGCCGTTTCAAGCGGTCGGTACAAATAGAACGTTGAATCCGTAATTTCACAAAAGGTCCAATCGTGCCGAAAATATGACGAAATCCCAAAAATAATAATTATCATTAGCAATAGCAATTATCGCTTCCCTGGCTGTCGCAACTCAAAATTGGAAATATTCTGAAACTCATTTTTGAAGGCTATCTTGTCTGTGACTCATTTGCCTGTCAACAGGCGTTCGTCAGGGCACTGTTCTTTCTCCGCTTTGCTAGAGTCAAAACTTAGTCCAAAAGAGTTAAACCCAGCTTCGGGAGCCCGACTTCTGAATATAACTCACAGACAATGCAGAACTTTGTCTAAATCTATTTCGGATGTTTTACGAATTCATCCCACCCATTGTACAACTTATCGAGCGACCCAACGGATTTTTAAAAAAACCTATTCTAATAATCTAGAATTTCCTTCAAGCCAATTTACAGATAATAATTTTCACGATCGCTCATCATCTGTGATCGCCTACGCGCATGAAAATTTCCCAGAGCTAGTCAAAACTGTGAACCATCGATAACGCACTCTCCTCAAAGAAAGCGCACTTTTATCGTTCAAAGAAAATTGTAACGGAGAAGAATTGGTGTGAGTTGTAAGAATTCTTCATTGCGATGGCTGCCAATTTAGGTTGCACTGCTGAACAGTACAGAATTCTTGTAATAACCCGTTCGGTTGTCTGAAACCATACGAAAACTTGTTTTCAACACAAACATTTTGCCGAAGGCCTGAAAAACGGCCATGGATTGGAAAATTGGATTTTTTCAAAAAATAATTATTGCAAATTTAATTTTATTAAAATTTTTTAAATAGGTTGTAGAATTGATTTTTTGCAGAATGGGTTAATTAAAGTTCAATAAATTTGAGGTACATATCATTGGTGGGTTTCTATGATCTATAGCAATGTAGGCAGGTACCTAATTCGTTTTTTTGATGACAAGAAACGAAATGTCGGAATTGAAAATTGGACTTTGGACGTTAATATTTGAATTTGCTGGCGTACGAATTTCAAATTTGAACTAACCTTGGAGTGGGGATTTGTCCCTTTCATTGTTTTGCTGCCGTGCTTTGCGCTCTAGCTCTAGTTCTTGTGCCAGGGTCTCTGCAACAGAATTTTTCGTGCTCTATGAATATAGGGAAATCACTTCTTAAATTTTACAGATTTTTACTCACTTTCCAATATTTTCCTATTCTACTTTAACGATTTTTTTCGGCGCCCCCATCGTTTAGTGAGCTCCTGACACGTTCTCTCAAGTTTTGGTAGGTGTTGTAACATGACATGTGTCGAACATTGTGCGTACGACCATTCACAGTTTCTCTTTGGATTATTTCTCTAATTCGGAAAATTTCCAAATTGTTTTGGTTTCAGCCTATTATGAGCAAAAGTGTGAGTCCCACAAAAAAAATTCAAGAAATAATGTACCAAAATTATTCCTAGCAAAGAGAAAGCTGATTAAATTTCCTAAATGACCAATCCTTCAGGCCTTTTTTATTTTCACCCAATCGCAACTTTTAGATTTTTTTGGCATTTTTTTAAAAATTATTCCCAGCAAAATGAAAGCGGATGAGATGTCCTAAAAGAATCTTATACTGAAAACGAGGATGAAGAGTAAAAACTTTGCTCAGAAAAGTAGAAAAAAGTATTCTCACCGTTTCAGGCCCAAAAAGTGTAAACAGCAATAATAATTCTGAACTTGGATTGCTCGGTACGTTTTGGTAAATCCAGATTTCAGCGTGTGGTTAGGCTTGATGATGTCATCCCCCACACCGAGAAGGTAAATTTCGATTCTTGGGAGGGGCGTTTTGAAATATTAAAGGCGAGGAAATCACCGACTGCAAGTCACCTTTTCTGCTGCTGTCAAGGGATGTAATAAGCCTTACGAACCGGAGTTATAGCGGTGAGCAAGGCAAAAGGGTTAATGTCGTTATCAATATTTAGGAGCCCGAGAAAACCGCTGGGACTAAGCAATGGGAATTCGGATTAACAGACAAAGCAAACGGAGAGATGTAACGGGGAAAGGCTGAGTCCTTTGTGGGCCCGGAGATGAAAACTTAATGGAGTCTAATTCAGCTTGGTCAGAATAAGACACTGTTTCGAATGCTATAGGGGAGTGTTGATGAGAAGAGGGTGTCGCTTTTGCCACTTTCTTCTGTCAACTCGGCTAATGAAAGGGTTAGTTTCCAAGGGATTCACGAAAAATAAAAAATGAGTGAAGATATTCTAATTATTCATCCATAATCAGGAACGCTCAACTAGTGCTTCAATAACAGTGTTGTCAAGGTGAGGACGTCAAAAGCCCCTTATACGTTCAATCAAACTTCTATACGAACCGTTAAACATGAAAAATTATTTTGACAAAGTCAGTCGATAAGCATACCGAAACATCAATACAAATTAGTTATGTAGGTTGGTACATCCCAATTCCCAAATGGCGTTTATTTGAGTATTTATCTATCAAGCTGTGCAGTGGCAGTCTTAGCTGTTATTCTTATTCTAATCCGTTGGTCTTAGCTGTTATTTCTTCATTTTTTCCCAGTCACCCTTACTTCCGTAAAAAACCCCAAGAACAACCACCAAAACATTTCAGTCCCAAAATCCCACTCTGGCAGTGAAAACCCCCAAACTTGGGGAGATAACCCCCAACTTGGCAACACTGTTCAATAATATGTTGGCAACTTGGAAACACTGTTCAATAATAAAGCCCCATAAATTCAGTTGGCCAATAGAAATGTGAAAAGTAGCCTATTAAAAAAGACCTACCTATATTTTTACATTATTGCATCTTTGGTAGTAGAACAAGCATAAGCAACTTGATGTTGTCTTCATTCCTGGACTCTGCCCCGAATCACTGGTACTCCGGGTCAACTATCACAATACACTATCTGTTCAGAGACCCAGTTCGTTTGTACCATGTTGGTATCAAATTCAGTACCGAGCAACCACGTTCGTGAAAAATGAAATAAAAATTGCTAAGTATGAAAGTTCATTGCAAACAAATTGCAAAAGTGCAATTTTGCACCCGATCGAAGGTTCACAAAATGTGAAAACCCACTCGCTCCAGCCCCGATATTCCAGAGAAGAGAGTAGGTATAGCGCCATAACGTGAAAAACAATTCAATTTTCGAACAGGCGAATCCGTCCTAACGGAAATTCTTTCTTAGTAATTGGAACCGCCTTCATAATCTCCAATCCCTTCAGCGGAGAAGAGAATTGCGGAAAAAATCCAAAAACGGTTTTACTGAAGGGCTTAGCAGATTGAGAAGAACGGTAGGGGTCAGAAAAATTATCGAAACGAAATAAAAATTCGTGCCCGGAAAGGGAGGAAGATTTTTTATTCGAGGAATTGGCCTGGGGTAGGCTAGGGGGGGAGGGGGGCAGTGATTGGATTTCCTCGGTCAAGATGCGACCAGTCCAACCGTGGAAAAGAGCAATCTACAAGGCAAATTGTGTTCCGTCCATCTCTACAAACGAGAAAGGAGCCAGCCGAACATGGAGGCAGTTTTTAGAATATGACTTTCGCCCGAAGCTTCTGAAGGACAATTTCGGGGGTCAGTGAAATAGTCGCCCTCTCGATGGATTTCTATGCTCCATTAAATCTTTCGATATGTTGACCGGTCGAGGTTATCGGAGATACTTCAGTTCCGTGAATTCGCCTTCGAAAAAAGTCCGATTTCAGAAAACGAATAAGGTGGGGTGAGGAAAATCCAGAGTCTGCCTCATCGTGGTTCTAGAAAATGATTATGGCATTAATAATGTCATAATAATCCTGTTCATTTTTAAAACCTATACCTAGCTATTGCAGATGAAGAAATGTGTACACCTGAACATCAAATAAATCATTCACGGGTCGATCATCCATAATAATCCGATTTATGGATATCCCTCATTTAACGTTTGCGAATTGATAGGTTCATTGTCTCATGTCTTTCGGTATAAATTCAAGAGGGTCAAGCATCATTTTCCTAGAAGACCACTTCGCTTTTCACACCATGGGTTTGAGAACTTGGATCATGTTCGAAAGTGATTAATCGCTAGCTCAAACTAGCTCCAGGCGTATCCAGCAGTACCGCCATTGAGCAGCTTAGCCTGTTTGATTCTTGAAGGAAGTAGTGCGAACAGGGGGGCCTCGTCGAAAGCTGAAGAGGTTCCAGATCAATATTTGATGGGGTCCATGGCTCGCTCGCTTGCGGATGACCGAATTCACGATTATCAATTCATTTTCGAGCAAAGGAAGGGTGCGATGAGTCGGAAGGCCTTCGGGGGGGCATGCCCCCCCACCAGCCGTTTCAGGCCTAACTACTGCTAAACAGACTCTGTCGATACTTCCCTTACCACAGCCGAACATGACCCTCACGAACTTGAAGATCCATCGGAGTTCCCCGCTTCCTTGCACTCCTCCACTCGGCCGCGTAATCTCGTAATATTTCCATGAATAACTCACCGTTTTCCTTCACCCCGGATCCACGTCCAACTTGCCCCGCCGCTCTTTTCCTTCCGACCAAGAAAATTGGATTTACGAGTCGTTTTCTCGTTTGGGCAAAGGGTTGGTTTGCCATTCAGACGGACTTTTTCTTATTACCGTTGGAGGATCAAAAATGATCATTTCACACTAGACGTCACTTTAATACGAAACAAGGGAGATCATTTCGCCCTCCAGGCTATCCTCCTTGCATCGCAGCGTTTCGTTCTCGTCGATCCTTAATTTCAGCATTTTTGAATGGGAATCCGTACTTACGGCCTTTCAAATTGAACTTTGGTGGGCGCATTTTTCACTATTTCAGGATTTCACCCGCTAAGCGTGCGGATGGCAATTTTCGGAATAGGTACAATAACCACTCACTGAAAGGGCCCATGACCATGAGAGTGCGAAGGCCTAGACCTTCATCTTCGATGAGCTCGCCTTCTTTTCGCAAGACGAAAATTTTTCATACATGAAGCGCATGCGTAGTAGTCTATCGAAGGTGTTTCGAGAGGGAGGGATCTCACAGTCCCCAATTTGGCCCAACCAAGTTGCCCCGGAGCTTCCCTCTGAGGTACCAAGGAGGATTTCACCAAAGTCTCAATTTGGTTATTGACAAAATTGTTTGTAAAGTCAACATTGTAATTGAATTAGACAGACCGAGCCATTTCGATCTCAAATTGCCGACAAATAATTCTCATAATTGGCATCTACCTCGGTGGGACTACCAAATAGCTACCTAATCAGAATTGGATGTCGAAACCCATAGTTGCTTTGACGTTCGGGTAAAGGTCGGTCAAAATAGGAATCACGAGCTGGGACAGATTATTCGAAATTACGGCTATAGTGGTAACCTGGGAAACTCCAAATGGTCGCATTTTTGGTCTGCGGTAGAAAACGGATGAGACCTGTAGAGAAACCGAGTAATTCAACGGTGCGGAGGAGGTTTACCAAAAAGGAGAGGCCATGCGAGCAAAGAGGGTCTCCGCGGAAAGCGCTCGATCACGACTTTCTGTCGAACGTGAGTCGTTTTCGATCGAGTACGAATGTAATTTCATGAAAAATAAACCGGCATTTGATTGAACGTTTTATCTTGAAGCGTAAGGTCGACCATTGGTCGCCTATAGTCTTCGAAAAAAGGTAATGCTCGATGCTCGTTGAGTAATTGTGGTCGTTTACAAGGACCTGAAGTATATATAAGCTCGGAAATTCGATACCACGGATCTGGTTTCATAGTGAATAGGATCCTGGACTCGTGAATACGTACACACGTCCGCATGTATCCGATAGCTGTAATTGCCATCCGTTCTTCGCTCATCCAAGAAAAGTATTCGGTCGAATCATGGGAAATAGAATGACCCCCATCTTCCGTTGTAGCTCGTGACCTTTGCTCGTGCTCGGGCTGTTACGCGTACGTCACTTATCGTTTCATTTTTTCGACGATTCCTCCTTTCACAACTTTTCACGAATCAGGCAATCGAAACGCATTAACCGCTTATAACAGAGTCGGGAACTGGCGTTCGATCAGTAAAAACGGTTCTTGGTGGGCGAGGTGTAAACGCCTCAAATCGCTTCATGGAATCCTCCTCGAGGATCGATCGCCCTTCGCTTCTCATTGATTCGATGGTACCAGGGTACAACCTTTTCAAAACCAAATGTCCCAGTAGTTTTATGATATTCCGGCTCAAGAAATTTCTTGAAAATCTGGAAAAACTCTTAAAGTTTTGAAAAAATTTAAAAAATCTTGAAATTTAAAAAAAATTTAAAAAATCTTAAAATTTTGAAAAAATTTAAAAAATCGTGAAATTTTGAAAAAAATTAAAGAATCGTGAAATGTTTAAATTTTTTTTTAAAATCCTGAAATTTTTGAAATTTGAAATTTTCAAAAATCCTGAAATTTTGGAAATTTGAAATTTTTAAAAATCTTGAAATAGAGTTTTGTGATATTCCGGCTCCAGAAATTTCTAGAAAATTTCGATAAATCTTGAAATTTTTGTAATTTTCAAAAAACTTTTCAATTCAGAAATTCAGGAATTCAGAAATTTTTGAAGTTTTAAAAATTTTGAAATTTTAAAACAGTTTGAAAATCCTAAAAATTTTGAAAAAAAAATTAAAATTTCCAAAAATTTTGACAAATTTTAAAATTTTTGAAATTTGAAATTTTTACTTTTGAACTTTTGAAAATTCTTGAAAAATCTTAAAATTTTGAAAAATTTTAAAAAATGTTGAGATTTTGGAAAATTTTAAAAAATGTTGACATTTTGGAAAATTTTGAAAGGTCTTGAAATTTTGAAAAAGCTTGAAAGTCTTAAAACTTTTCGCCAATAAAGGCGACACCGTCGGTGCTTAACTATGTTGGACACTAAATTTTCACAAGTCCCTCGAAAAAGATTTCATCCTCGTTGCCAACCTGTGGAGTTGAACGTTCACCAATAAGAAAAGAATAAAGAATGAACTCGATAATTGCCACGTTTCACGGTTTATTCGATTTTCCTCTTTAGGTCAAAAATATGTGAGCAATCCTACGGAATTTGTGGATCACAATTCGAGTGCTGTGAAGAGAGTCACAAGATCCAAGGAGAGTTTTCCTGGTTGATCCGCCTCAACCATCGCTACTTCCAACTACCGTTACAGTCCCTCGAAAAAGATTTCAACTAAAACGGTAAAAAAGAAAATGATATGCGAATCGAAGGTTATAATTATTTTCGTTACGAAAAAAGTGACAAGAAATGTCGAAATAAAGGCGAGTCACGTTCCACAAGTCCATGATTTTCGAACAGGACACATCAAACGGAAAGCACATCGAGATCCGCTCGTTCACGTTCGAAGAACGTCCGAGGAGCTGCAGGATTTCTATCATTATCAACCATTAAAGGTGATTATATCAATCTTTGAAGTTCTTTTCGACTTGTTTTTACTTTTTTTCATATTTCCAAAGCGAGTTAAACCATCTCCTCATTCATCTCTGACTATAATAATTGGGCATGTCTGGCTCGAATAAAAAGCGAAAAATAAAAACATAACGAGAGCAGCTTCGGTCGTCATGTCCAGGAAAACGTGAGATCATTTTGCATATTTATACGTGAGTTTCCGAACGATTGCTCGAATTCGCAGCAGAGCAGTCGAGGATGATAATCTTTATGCTTATATTTATGGGAAACGCAAAATACTATGAATATTTTAGGTTTGTGATGAGCAATATAATTTTTTCAAAGCTTCTATAAGTAATTTTTTCTCGACTGTCTCAGACAAATAAATCAAGATGCTCATCAATAAATTATAACGATTGTTTTTTGTCCGAACGAATGATTTTGTTTTTGAATTTTTGTATTTTTTTTTTATAGAGAGAAAAAAGTAAATGAAACAGTAGTGCCGAAATAAGAAACGGCTGCTAAAAAATAAATCTTCCTGCGCCTGTGGTTCAAACCCTTAACCAGCAGTACGTACTGATTCAGCCAATACCGAAGTATCATTCATGGATATGGACCATATTATGGATCATGGATTCTACATTCCCCGCCCGATTCATTGTTAGCATGCGACTGACTGTCATCGCGATCTGAAATGGTTTGAATATTTTTTTTCTCTCTTTTATTACGAGACAGCCTTCTTTATTTTTAGCTCTCCTTTATTGTAGAGCGGTAGGTTACGTTGCAGTATAAGTCGCTATCATTCACTGCTGGCTATAATAGTAATCATATAGGATCGCGTTATTGTAAACCTCTAGAGAAAGTATCTCATACATGTAAAAAGGTCCCACTATTTCGACCGAGTGCACAATTTCTCGTAACGCGGCTTTTTACTACTTAACACCATCGGCTGCTGTTGAGAATTGGTATTTCTCATTTGCAATAAACCACAACTCGTTTCTAGTCTCGCTATCCCCAACACGGCCCACGGTTATACATATGTGATGAGCCGTCATATGCATATCTTCTCTCCATAATTCCCGAGTTCACCCCTCGAACTGAGTCTCCTTCTCTTCACTTCGGTACTTGAACCAGAAAACACTTAATAATAAACCAGTGAATATGCAAGAGCCGATTTCAACCCTCTTTCGCACCCCCTCGAGTTTTCTCATTTCTTTCCTACGTTTCTACCATTCAGCATGTTTCTGGAGTGTGTGCCGTGACAATTCAAAAAGTGGCTCGCATCTCGCATCAATCGTGCGTAAAAACTTTTTGAAAACAAAAAACGATAATTTGTTCATTGTTGTCAAATGCCTCATGATTGTTCAACGCTAACGTTTCAGTTTTATTCTTCAGCGTGTAAATGTCTTGTTAGAAATGGCTCCTGAAGAGGGCTGCACCTCAAGAGGTAGTCGGCAAAAAATCGTAAACTAGATAACTTAGCAACCAGGTAAAAAAAATCTTTGTGAAATTACGAATTCTTCCTATCGCTCTTTAGCTCTGTAGTTCCAAGTCGGTTGCTGTAAGCCTGACAACGTTCTAGTACCTAATTAATTTTATAATTTACTGATATCAATAACCTTCAGCAGCGCTGATTTCTTTGCGGCCGCCTCGTCATCAAGATTCTGTGAGGCGGCCTAAATTTATCGATGGCAACATTTTTCATGCGGTTGAGAGTGTGCACGAAAACTTATCAACGAATAGGATTATTACGTCTGTGGTCGTGATTTTTAGAGTTAGTGAGTCGTTATAAGTTTCGAGAGGGTCAAATTGCACAACAGGAATTGCATGGCACGCGATGGTGCACATTTTACAGAATATCAGGAACATAGAGAACTGAACATTGTGACAAGTTTACCTTCGTAGGGAGGAATGGATCAATAATCATGGAGTTTAAATTTGAGATCTATATCACCAAGTCGATGGGCTTTTGAAAATAATTATAGCGATGATGAAACAGAGACTTCGTATATCTCAAAAACAGCAACTTTTCAGGAGAGCGAAAAAAAAGGCTTATCACTTCTTCTTCTTCGCCATTCTGAGATATCGGAAACTTTGAATTCATTTGTTTTTCCATTTTAGTTAGGATTTTCATCGTTGTGAGCGTTAATATCGGTAAAGGACAGCCAGAAGACGTCATAAATGAAAAAAACCGAAAATGCCAAATTGTGAGTAATAGGAAGTCTCTGTTTCATCGTCGATAGTGATTTCACTACTGAGAACGGACCAATTGCAGCGAAACATTAAATGAAGTGAAATAAATTAAGGTTTTATGGGCTCTCCACCCATCGCCTTTTCGGGAGCTATCCTAAAATCCTTCCAGATTGATGTCAGCAGAGGATTCCTCAGTAATGGCGTTTGTACGTAATCAGGTCAGGTCCATAGTTGAGGAAGTCGGTCAAAACTGTCACACAGCAAGTAGAAAACCTCTTCCTCTCCTTCCTTTTTCTTTGCCCTGGCAGATTTGCAACTTCGGGCATTGGGATGACCTCAGTAACCCAAACGATGAAATTATCGTGATTTATCGACAGCGTACTTTGTCCAAAAATGAGGAATTCTCCGCGCCCAAAGACATCATGTAACTTTCCAGAGTTGTACTATAGACACCAGGGAATTCCATCCTATAGAAACTGTACATAATTTTTAACCGATTCTAGCGACACCGAATCTACGTCAGTTCAATTATTCTGGGCATCAACTACTCTACGTCGTACGAAATTGAGTCTGTTGCTGCTGTTGTGCGGAGTTGAGTAGCGCTAGATATTTACCCGAGTAATTCTGCCAGAAGGCGGCACCGGAGTTGATGAGATCCAACGAGGAATAATTCCAAGGCTTATCCTGGGGTGGCGGTGGAGGGAGGCCTGACTCGGGTCGACTGCCGCCCCCGCCGCCAGGTGTCGTCGTGTAGTTGGTCGGTGCCGTCTGCTCGCCGGATTCGGAACGATCGTTGGCCGACCCTGTCCCTGTCGACGGTGTGCCGCCACCTCCAGTCGTCGACGTTGATCGCTCTGAGGCCGAGATGGAGCGGCCACTGTCGGCCGAACCTCCGCCTGAAGAAGCGCCTCCAGCGGCTGGTTCTCTGCTCGCGCTCCTCTCCGCGCTGGCTGCCCTTGTGCCCGTCTGAGCTACGCTTTCTACAACACGCGAGAAAAAACAATTTTTATGAATGATGACGCTTAAAAAGTGGTACAAAGTGTCTGAAAGATTTGAGCATTCTTGCAAAGGAATAAAAAATGTACAATATGAGCCGATGCTTTTTTGCAGCACCGCCATCCAACATCTACGATTTAGTTGGTTTCGGGCAGTGAGCTAATCCGAGCTTGCTGCATCCACATGTCCAAATGACACTTGTGAAATGACACAAAGAAGAAAGAATGACACAAGACAATAAAGAGAGAAAACAACAACAACAACAACAACGTAAAGCATTCTAGCTCTCGCTTGAGCTCTTTAGCTCTAATCAAGCTTTGACTTCTTCCATGGTTCTTCCTTGGTCATGTCATGGTGTCACTACCGATCACCTACTTCCAGTTTTGGCAGGTATTGTGCGTTAATCAACAAAAATTGCCAACATCCCAACCCACGGGTATCGCTAACAAGCTGGCTTACATCTGGGGATCGGAGAAATTGGAAAATCTTCAGGTGCGTTTGGTAAAAGCTGAATCCTGAGTGCAACTCCGAGTTGAATCCACGCTAAAATACGAGGGTGATCGGAATGAGAAACAGTCGCTAAGACGGAGGACGTGCTTCTCGCCGAGTCGGTCGGATCTCGGCAGAGGTGTTCAACAAACAACAAGTTCTCCCTGGCTGGCAAGATCTCTTCGGATGCTTCAAGGGTTGCTATTTCATGGTCCGAGATTAACGGCAATTAAGAGTGCAGCAGGTGAGTTGAGTACCTTGGCAGTCCTCCACGTGCGGAGAGGAGAAATAATTGAGCCCTCTCCGTCTCCAATCTCACGGATTGGGGGGTAGGTTTCCAGTGAAATTAATTCGACGAGAAATGCTCCAAACGCTTCCTCGCCTACCGGAGGAATCGAATTTCGGAAGTCGGTGCTCGGGTGTATACGAAGGGTGGTGATTGCGTTTCGAAGTGCTCTGTGTTTAACTTTGGGAAATTATACGCCTTCCCGATGGAACCTGCGAGGAAGAGGGAGGATCGGATCTAATGGAGAACGAGAAATGTTATCGCAAACATAGCGAACGTGTAAGATTCCATTTCTCATTCTCAAAAGACCATTCTCCCACGATTCTCTGAAGACGGACCCTTTCGATTTTTTCCAACTAAAATTTGGAAAGGTTCTAAAGAATACGAGAATCTCTGTAGTTTTTTCCGCTCAAAAAAGGATCTGTCCCTCCGGAAGATCGAATAAATTGAAATTTATCGTGGAACGGCGTTCCGATGACAGTGGGACCAACTCAAAGTCATCGTGGAATCATAAGGCTTGAAGGTACATCGTGGATTTTCAGAAATGGCTCCCCCAACATCGGACATCTGCTTTATTCGATTCACAACAGGTAAATATCGGGGCATGTGCCCTGAAACGGTCCCTTTTGTTTATCGACCTAACGCGCAGTGGCTGCCTCTGAAAAAACTAATACATAGGAATCGAGACGTAATCTACGCTATCACGAAAATAACTATTGTCTATCGGCTCACGTACCAAAAAGGAACTCGTATTATTAGCGTCTGTGGTTTTCTAGACAAAAACGAACCTGCCTGCCTATAAATATTCCCCCAAAAATGGTCGGATCGTCTGATACCTTTTCGGCTGTAAATAAACCCTTCCGATGGTTAAATGTGTTATTACCGGGGCGGGATATTGGGTGGGGCTGGGTAGATAGTTACATGGAAAGGTATTACCTTCCTATGGGTACCTATGTAGGTGAAGAAACTCAATGAGACGGATTGAGGGACAATCAGACACCACCTGCTTCCATCCCAAGTAAATTGCCAAAGGGTCGAACCTATAATGGATTATGTATCGGACTTCCATCTGCCGCCAAGATGAGTTCCGTTCTATTATCGAGAGAATACCTTGGGACTCTCCTCCATGTCATCAGGTAGAAGAAGGTCCTCATTTTATATTATTCGTTGGTCGAAAATTCAAATCGACACTTAATTTGTTATTAGAACAGTCGAATAAAAGGGGGAAATTTCATGCGGAATAAAAATGATGTGCAAATATGAGGTATAAAAGGATAAAAAGGAATTTATTTGCTGCAAAAAATTAAGTAAGCAGATAGATCACCAACCTGTGAGAAGTCGCAGGGCCTCCGGTGGCGCACCAGCTGCTTTGAGCGCCTCCTCGAGCTGCGCCCGCCGTTTCATCTCAATCTCAAGCTGATCCTGCAGCCTCCTGCGCGCTTTTCGCTCTTTCCTAAACCGTTTCTGGTACAACACTGCAACAGAAAAATTGGCAATATTAGTTAACTGTTTTTCTTCTGAAGTTCCGATCAAATTTTCGATTTTAGGACGATTGCAATAGGACGATTACAATACTTCCATTTACTTCGTAAGTATGGAAGTAAAAAGTGATAGGTTCCCCAAAAACAATGAAGCATTATCACATCATAATTGGCATAGTTTTGGATTACGTTCAAGTTGTCCTTCTATTTATGCTCAAAACATTCGAAGGTAGTAATGATGACAGAAAACTGACACGCCTCGAGCTGTAATCTGCTGACATAGCAAACAACTCGAGCAGTTAAAGACAATTCGACTTATTTCCAAACAATGGGAAACCGAGGCCATCGAATGGCATGCAATTGCGTTTCATTGGCTCGGCGAACAAGTAGCCAATTCGAGCCACTATTGAACCTCATTGTCGAGACTGGGACACTTGCTCGAATAACCGACTGGTCACCGATTATACCCCCTCGTTCGACGGACAATCGACCCATGAAATACAAAAGTGGCTACTTGAGAAAGCTGAATGAGCAATATCGAGGTATTTTTTTGTCCCGAGACGTAAAGACGTATTTATATTTGATTTATTTTTATTGAAAGTGATCATTGATCTGAGACTATACACACTTCGTTTTTTGGTCGAGACGTGTGTAGTTTTTTTTAAATCTCAACGTTTTGGTGACGTCACTTTTGCCGGTAAGCCTAGAGCCAAGCTTCAAGGACTGGCCGTAGGGCTAGAGCGCGCCACTTTAACTTCTGTACAGCATGATGCTCCGTGTCGCGTTTCCGTTATCATTGTTTAGTGTTTTGCCGGTTAGTCGACCGTTGAGGTTGTTATTTGGTGCCACCAAACGGTGGTAAATAGTCGGGATTCGGCTATTAACGGTGGATAATAATAACATTCGTACTAGAGCAGCCTAGCAGGGGAAGCGCTCCAACTTATCAAGCTTCAACTTCTTCCTCGGTTCTTCTATGGTCTTGACGTCACTTCTGCCGATCGCCTACTTCCAGGTACCGTGCACTAGGAATCTTAATAATGTTTTCCGTATTTTAACTACCCTGACACCAATAATGAACAAAAGTTCGCAACATGCCGGACCATATTCCTCATTGGTGTGTCATCCATCAACATCCAGATCGTTCGCTGGAACTGCAGCTATTGGATTAAAAAACCGACGAGGATTGGAGCATTTCAATAAACTAATGCTGCCCTTTGCCCTTACCAAGCCGTGCGAGATCTTCGCTGTAAATTGAAACCGACTCATATACGGGCTTTTCTTTTTTTATCTTCGTTTCTCTCATATCTCCGAGCTCGGAGCTGTTGCTGTCGTTTTCCTTATTTTCTTGGTACATTAAGCTTCGCACGAAACCGGAGAAGGGTGATATCCTTTCCGTTCTGTCCCGTTGCGACTCCTGCGATATCCCATAGTGACTGGGTTTCGAATCGCTTTCCAATAAACGATTCCTTCGAGGATGTCATTTGTGATCCCTCTGTTCGACCCGACGGCCAGATGATCATCCGATAGGACTGACTTCCAAATAATAATGACGATACTATCGAGGCGTCACTTTTGTTACGCAGCGGATGGTAAAATGTCGAAGGCAACAACCCCTTCTAGAGCCAGTATACTTTCCTCGGTAGTATAATGACCATCTGCGCCACCCCAAGCGCCTCGGGCCTCTACGTCATAAAGGATCATCCAGTTGAACCATTTGCTCGACGTTTCGAACAATTGTTCTAAACTGGAAACCCAATAAAATACGAAGTATGACAGCTGAAATTACAGCTCGTAGGAAACAGGGATCGAAAGAGGACTACTATTAACGGAAAAATTACCAGTATCAAAATACTGACAGCCGATGCGGTCGATTTTGAATGAGGAATTAGATATTTTATTTTGGAAAAGAAGTCAAATCGGAGGATAATTTATACAGCTATAGAAGGATGCGTTTGGATGCATAAATCAAAAAATATTTAAATAATTTACGGAATTTCTTCGCGAGTACAAGAGAGGATGTAAACACGCAAGATGCTTGGTAGGAAAAATTTGATTCGCACTCCCAATTGAGTTGACTGATCATATGTCTGCGTAGGAATGAAAAGCACTCAAAAGTCTAATATGAATTTTCAAAGACAAAACTCCTAACACAATAAAAGGCAGCGTTTGTTTCCCCGCCCCTTCGTTAAAGGCTCCTCCGCGTTTATATCTGGCAGGAATAATTCCGCCTTCTGCTTCCATCAGTCCTCAGCATTGCCACGCAGCACATATGAAAGTTCAGCATAAAGCTTTTACAAAACACTTAGTGAACATCATGCTTTCATCTGTTACCCCCTCGAATGACGTGACCGAGGACAACTTACTCCACAAAATGGCATCTTGAGCCTTGTTTGTGATGTTGTAGAAAATGTTGAATAATTTAAACTCGAATCAATGCCAACAGTGAATTTGGTGAAGTTCAAGATGATGATCCATCAGCAATCACGTAGGCATAACAGATGATGCTCATACCAGGCATTCCAAGAATTCCTATTTGATTTTAGGTAGAGCCCAACCAAATTTTCATCGTCATACCCCCATTTGACACTTAGCAGTCAAGAGACTTTTCAGTGTTGGATTCCGTAAGAGCTCAAAAAAAGTTTATTCTTTAGGTACTGTAGACCGTACAACATGGCCGGATAGCTCAATACAGAACCAAGCCACTCCCATTCAATCGTTTTGGTGATCCTTCTCCAAGAAAGGCTCGAGACAATGGCGTACGTTCGAATATTTGGAATGATTGACGCGCTCTCCTCTGAACCCGATAGAAAGATAACGACCGATGTTCGAAAAGGATTCATAAATCAACAAAGAGGTCGTCGGTGATTGGTGATTGTACTTCCTATTGTCAGCAGGCTGGCGACTAATTATTAACTTGTTCTGCTCGAAGAGAAAGACCACACACAAGTCGGGCCCCCCACGTCAAGCGGTTTTGAGGAGAAATTCGACCGATTGCATCGATAATTGACGTTTTGAAGAGTTTGAACTCTGATATGGGAGAATTAAGGATCCGACAATTTCATCTTAATTAGGAAACCTTCAATTTGGAAACTTTTTCGCAGCCTGAAATTTTACAAAACCGTAAGAACTACTTATTACAATTGGATGGTTTTTCTCATTCTCTTGAAAGATTTCAGTTGTATTTTCGGTGACCGTCGTACTTTGGAAGGGCATGTACGACTTTTAGGTTCAATGTGCTACCACGGATCATGTACTATTTTCTGCCCTTCATGCCAGAAATTCAAATAACTTGAAAAACCAATTATTATGACCCCCACACTTCGGTAAATTGAACGATAATTGTTTAACGATAACGGTAATTGTTTAGTTAAAAAGGCGCTCATAACGAATCGTGTTTCTGTCACAACTTCGTCAATGGCAGTAACGCGATTGAGAAATCCTACAAAATTAAAAACCAAAATATTGAAAATTGAAATAGATAAAAATCGAAACCTAGATAATTAAGATAAGCTAGGTAATTGGTGTATATTAATACGTATTTAAATTGGGAAAATCTGCTACTTTTTAGAGAAGAAAATTAGGTCATCGTAGTTATACTGAGGGCTAGGCTTGACAGTTTTTTAGTGGTCTGGGTCTCAAAATTTGAGCCGACGTATTGACAGGTCAATCCGGAAATGATTTTTCATCAAATCCTGATTCCTCCTTAATCCGACTCACTATGTAAGGTTTTCTGTATAAATTCTATTTAATGTGTTATAAAAGATAAACTTACATACACACATGTTGGTAGATATTGACGGCAACTTCTTTTCGACCAGTATCACGCTTCGGCGGTATAGAACCTACGTTTTCGGAGATAACAAAAATTCTATTGTCGAGGTTTATTTGATGTGCAAGGATCGTCGAAGCGAAAGCGAAGATGACGAGGGAGCGGAGATTTTTCTCTTTGAAAAACCGCCCAACTTTCCTCCTCCCTGGGCGGATCGCGCCACCATCGAGGCCGGGCCATTTATTTTTACGAGAACTTCCAAGTTATCACCATAACTCCACGCACTGTGCGATCTGCTCCCTTAGCAGCCCCAGCTTTGAAAAGGATAGGCGATGCCTTTAACCTCTCGTGTGATATTCTACTTATCTGCTATTACACGCTTCCCCAACCCTCGCCGGCCGACGAATCTCTTTTCTGTGTGATTCTTCCACGGCTACACATTTTACACATTACTGCATTGTGCAGGAAAACTTCTATCTCGAACCTGGGTTCATCTTTATTCGTTATTCATTTCACAGGCGAGTTCACATCTGACGCGTTCTCTTTTCTCGCTATCGATTCTCCTCCTTTACCAGGCGAGGATTTATCTTTCGTATTTTCTACCGAATTCGTTTGCCTTGTACCTACTTCTCTACCACAACTAAACTCGTCAATGTGTCGGTAAAAAGCGAGCTATGCATTCTTCGAATATTTTTCGGCAATAAATTACGGAGCGTCCACCTATCGAAACTCTTCATACATGCGTTATCCCGCCGATAGGTCCAACTCGATACCTACCGCATTTAGCCAACAATACAATTTCAGCCGGCAGTTCAAATTCAATGAATAGGTATCATGCAGGTAGATTCTATTCGACTGGAAGGCCTAGACAAACGTCTGCAGAGGGCATACGATCCTCGTCAGTGGGCGGCTCGGGTGAAAAAGAGTTGAACGGCTCACGAGTCTCGCGCTGGGGGGGAGGGGGTAATTATAAGGTAGCACATACCCGGACCAGACGCACTCACACGGAGTTGAAAACAGTTGTAAACCTCCAGCCAGTAACGACTAACACAGGTAGGACGAGGCACGGCAGCCATTGGGCATGATGTGCCACACCTCCGCGGACAGCCGCCATCTCCCATTCGATGACGATTCACGAGAAGGAAGGAATTCGAATCGGACATAATAATGATAGAACAGCAAGAACTATTCATCATGATGAGTACAATTCGAATGAAGGAGTAGATGTCGAATAATTATTTGTTCTCATGATCCTTCTCGAGACTGATGACGGATCCATAATTTTATATAAAAACACTTTTTGTACGTTTTTTGTACGTGTACAAAAAGTCAAGAATTTCAAGAGTTCCGTTTGATGACCACATTTTCCTTCGGAGGAATCGAGCGACAAGATTTAACTGAACCTAAAATACGATAATAAGAAAATACTACATCATAGCCATCGTCAACGATTGATGATAAGGAAAAACTGTCAAAACGACGACATTTTTGTAATTCCCAAATTCACCAGTAAAGAAGGCATAATAAACAATAAACCTCGCAATGTTTTCTGTTATCTGAGACGCATTTCAACTGCAGCTCGAAGACGTTATTTGAAAAAGTGAAAAAAATGTTCCAGCTACGATGGGGTGGAAGAGCTTTCTTCGTCTATTTGTCATACTTTGTCACAATCGTATTACGAACTTTATAATATCGTCGGAGAACGCAACTTGATTTATGAAGCCGGGAGAGAAAAGGCGTAAAAAGATTCGAGTCGAAATGGCAGGGTAAGAGGGGATGAAAGCTTCAAAGGAAACGTGGGTGTTGTTGGAAATGAGTCGGTGAGTTAACTTTATTTGAATACAAAGATGCCTACAACCCTCCAGTTACGCTTGGAGCATTTTTCGTCAGAGGAACGCCCCAGCAGAACGAGTAATGCAACAAATATATTAGACGATTATTTATAGCGGTGGTAATGATTATTTGAGTGATTGTGTGTTGTAAATATTCCGTGTTTTGATGGACAAGTTGGAAATCGAGATCCGAGTAAAAACACACTGCAGAATACTACCAGGGTTTATTATTCACAACTCGAGTCACAACACAGGAACCTAAAAAAATATATTATTTTCGAAAATAATTTTTTTGACTTTTGATATGAGATTTGCTGCATAAATCCGAACCTTTCAAACATAATAATTGATATAAGTACCTACCTTCCAAGGGTAGAAATATTGGGTTCTCCTCCTAAAACATTGAACTTTTCAAAGTTCAATAATTTCCGCGGACTGACACATAATAATTGTACTTTCCATATTTTTCCACTATGGGTAAACCGAAAAGAGGGAAAATTTTTTCGAAAACTCTTCACGCTAATAAAACGGGCATCGTACACAAGCGGCAAGAATAAACGTCTCGCAGGACCTCCGTTTCTACAGTCAGTTACCACGGAATTTACCAACCCTCGATGGTTATAACGAGTTTTTCGTCACTCGAAGAAAGAAAGCATCAAAGGGCAGCAGACAAGCAACCGAAAGAAAATGAGTCGGTTGATGTCATTTCGACGGAACATCACGCAATTATTCCGACAGGTCCTCGGGTGTTGGCTTTACCCCAACAGCCGCACTTCCAGGATGACTCTAATTTTATTACAGTCGCCAAAAGCGTCGGCCCTCTTAACGTTGGAAAAGTAAAAGACGGGATCAATAAAAATTCAAAACGCTCCGCGTAATCTGTTTTCGCCTCCTTCGCCCCTCGGGGGTAAAGCATTTTTCTCCATTTTCCCCATTCGCTGTGGAAAAAAGAAATCTTTTCGGGAGGAAGTCGGTGCTTGGGAGAGCATTAAAAAAGATTGCTTCCCCCTTCACCGCTCAAAGAATATAAGATAGCTAGTTAAAATAGTCACAACATCGGGGTTTAAAAGATCTCCGGGGCGGGGAAGGAAGTTCGGAGGAATTCCCTCAAGCGGTAAATTGAAAAACAGGTGAAGGTTCTGTAATTCTGGGGGAGAGACGTTTTCGAGTTGTTTTAGTCCGACAATCGGCTTACGGACAACCCTTTTAATTATAAAAGAAAGGATTGGTCGGATTAGGCGTGGAACAACACTTGTAGCCGAGGATGAGACGGTTTTCCAAGAGGGAACTGTTTTCATGTCAAGGGGATCCCTAGAGGCGACCGTAAATCATTCCAGGTTAGGAAGACTTGGTCGAATTTCGAGCGGAATGATTTCACCTGCATTGTACATTCGCACTGATCATAGGCACTAAACAATTTTGTTTTTTGTTTTTTTGTTTGGAAGGTCTGAGGGAGTTAGGGGAAAGTGACCTAATATGAGATACTTTTTTTCAGAAGGCGCTAATGACCACTTGAATGCAATAAAAAAAATCAGTTTTTGGTTTTATTTGTTCATTAACATTCCCTTTTAAAGATATTTATTGAAATTTCAACCAATCGTTATTCAGATGCTCGAAAAAATCAATTTTTCGAAATCAGTCCAGCTTGTTCGATTGGGCAACAGGTTGCCTAATATGAGATACATGCTGTTCCTAAAATGAGACAGTCTCATATTAGGACTTCCTTTGTTAGGAATAATGAAAATCAGAATTTTGTTAGAGATTTCATTCATATAAAGGTACAAAATGAATTTTTGACTTACAATCAATACTATATATAGTATACTATATACTACTACAATACTATATATATATATATATAGGGTTAAGATTCCGACCAATATAATATCCTTGGAAAGTGTTTCAAGTAATGTGCATACAAAATTACAAAAAATACTGTCAGCTTTCAAAATTAAGTTAACAATCTTTGGTTGAGATTTCTATGAAATCTTCAGAAACAAGGTAATCTTCAGTCTTCAAAAATTTGGTAACCATTAGGTTGATATCCTTACGTAATTTTTGGGACTGAGACTGTCCAGAGAAAGAATGCACACAATGTAAAAAAAAGAAAGTTTCAAATCAAAAATGTCCCCTCAAAAAAACAAACAATACGACAAAAGTTTTGCAAAATAAAATGAAAAATATCTGCAGGTAAAGTGATTGCTTATTTACTCCTGGTTTTCCTCTTTGTTGGAGCCATCTGAGACGAGTTCCCATTTCCGATAACACTCATGTTAAATTAATCAAGGGCGAGATAAATTGATAAATTCCATATTGCAGAAGCTTTACATACTAAAACGACGAGGTTTTGATTTAAAATAAGAAATTCGCTTATTTATCCCTAATATGAGATATCTCATATTGGGGCACTTGAAGTATCTCATAATAGGCAGTTTGCCCTTGATCATTGATCTTTTATATAGACTCTAGAAAAGGCAGATAAGAAGGAAACTAAAATGAGGGATGGAAACTACATTAAATTTCGAACATTTTCCACTAGTTTAGTTCTAAGAAAATACGTACCTTGTCGGTGTCAAATCGATGCAAAAACTGATTAAAAAAATTTCACTTCACACGCTGGCCACCTTATCGCAAACTGAGGCCTCCACAGAGATGGAGTTGGGTGATTCAGCCATTCCTCCACTCAAGAACATCCCTAGGTATAAGTTTACGGAAAAATCGCTGGAGAATAGCACCATACAGAGGCTGTAGAGCGCTATCTCATAATAGGCATGTGTCTCATATTAGGTCACTTTCCCCTATTTTCCTTCATGCTTAAAAACAAAATCCATGGAACGTGTGCCCAAATAATCGAACCTCCGAGATCAAATAAATTTTTAGTCATCGAGTGAACAAAACAAAAAAGTGGCGAATTTTTATGCATTTATCAGTATCGGAGTAGTTCAGGGATGGAAAAAATTGCTAAAGTCGGCCACACACTATCCGATTGCTGGTGGAGAAGGTGCGTTGCTGTGATTAGTCGAGGTGCCGTCGTCGTGGAACTCGATAAATGTTATTGGCGTTTTCAAGCCAAGTTACTATGTTACTATATATCCCACCTCCAACAGCCAGCAATCGGATAGTGTGTAGCCGACTTTAGCTCCAAGTAATATTTACCATGTAAATCCATTCTCAACTCGATGAGTTTCAATATAAACAAATACGTCAGCATTCCTCATTCAATTAATTCGCAAGCATTAGGAAGGTTACCACTTAAGATCTTAGGAATCGAATTCGCTTTCCTTCCCATCAGTATGAATCAAGGCTAGACATGAAAAGGATTGAATCTGCTAGCCCATTAGAGGTGTTCTCCCGTCGATTTTCTTACCACTTTTCGGCTTAAAATCAACAACCCTCTAATTCGCATTACTTCGGCAGAAGGGGTTAATAGCGAGATCTTCCCTGCTTTCATTTGGAAGGCGCGACTCCTCAAACATCTCGAGCCCCCCCCCACCCCACCCCCCCTTTCCATGGCTGTTCGAAAGACTACATTCGAAAAGCAACCATTTGCCAACAGCCGTTAGTGAAAAGTTTTCAAGGAAGATTCACCGTTCTCGGCTAAGTTCATGAAAACAAAATTGTTTTCCCCATCTTGGATGAAATGCTTCAACACTCAACGTTCAGCCGGGTGACTTTTAATACTCAAATAGAGTTGAAGCATTATGAGAAGAAATGAATGAGAATGTTCGCGTTGAATCAAATTATTCACGATTAAATGTACTGGGATTATTACTGGGATTCTCGGAAATATATCGAGGAAGCTCCCAGAGCAAAACAGAGGCCACCCGAAACGTTTTTATATTTGCGTTAAGTGCGCGCGCGTAAAACTGGCAGCCAATCAGATTTCATTACTCAGCTTTACTCTTCATTGAGGTATTGATCGAGAGTGGCGAAAAACCATGAATGGTCGACAACTATTGGGTTATGAGCACTAAAAAGGGTACCTGTCAAAGAAGATAAAATCGAATCAGTATTATTCCAGAAGAGAAATGTCCTTGGGAGTAGCATAATGTTCTTCTGTTCCTCAGATGCCTTGGCCTGGCAGGCACGAGCATTGAATGACGACAAAGACCGCCAATCATCACCGGTGATTGATTCATGGCGTTCCTCGAACAGAAGTTATCGCCGATGATTGAAACGAGACGATTCCTATTCTCCGGAATGACTGTACAAACGTCACGTTCCTATTGTAAGGTTCCCTGAGAAATGTTTCAATCGACGGGGAAAAAATTGTTTCCGCAGAAGCAACATCATTTATACGAGTCGATTGTCGGAAAAGGAGACGTAGAATCGATTAGCCGCGGTGCGACTCGCGAGTGAATAGTGTTTCGGTAGTTTCTGACAGAACAGACGAAAGGGAGACGGGAAAGGTTAACATAAACGAGCAGAGCGTGAAGATCCAGAGCCTTGTTAGATCCAGATCGAAATATGGGTACTTCTCGTTCTCGATCCATAGCAGGCAGATCAGAGCGAATCGTTCTTTCGTTTACCGTCAAAACGTCTGTTACGATCTCCATAGAACTTCGGTCAATGTTCGATTTCCCTTTCACACTGTGAATCCATATACCGTTTCCATGGGACACAGGCCGAATGTGTCGATCGGAGGTTTCATCTCGCAAAAAAGGAATCTTCAACATCGATCGAAAATGTCGTTTATCTTTTTCACGCTGAGAGTTCACTGACTTCAAGCGTACGATAATAGACCTTGACAGACTAGAACTGATTGTCAATAAAAATGTGTATATATTCTCTTATGTACGGTGGAAGCTTGGCCATCATAATTCATGACATTCTTGTTACCTTCAGGGCCAATTGAGGGTTTTATTTCCAAAAGTTACTATATCCAGTTTTAAGAAATTCCGTGTGTCTGTGTGTCCGTCTATGGTCATTTACAAAAATGGTCATAGCTCCCTCAATTCTCAACCTTTTTCAAATTTCGAAATGTTTGTCTCGACAACGCCTAACGCCCTGTTTAATCGGAATTTGAATAACTCCCAGTACTTCCGACATATTTGCATTTTTATTGTTTTTTATTTTATTTTTTCCCGGCCACAAAAATGAACCGATTTGAGCGTTCTTGGTCTTGAAATCTTTTTTTTCACCTTGCAGAATATGTGGCTATTTTTTATGTTTCTATAACTTGACGTATTTTTTTGGGCGAATTTTAAAATTTACATAGTGAGTTTTTTGAAATTTTTGAACGAATCACCCTTAAAAGCAGTCAAAATATGATCAAATTGTGTCACACTTTAACGTTTCTAAATATGGAAGTATTGTGTGTTATCGTTTTCGACTCTGCACTTAACTTACTGTATAGGTAAGGCTTTGGAAATTCAAAAGTTTGTTTTCAACCCGATCTTGAAGAGGTGTATTGGGGTACACCATCAAATTTATCTTACCATACGTAGAAACAGCAATTTCCACGGGGGAAGTTAATTAAAAACGCACAGGGAGAGACATTCTTTCTGAGGTAATGACGGAGGGATCGAATGAAACATGGATTCCAACGATCACGTGTTCGGGTTACTCGATTTTGAAGGTTTATGGGACTTTGCTCGTCGCGGGGGCACACCTCAGAACCCAAAGGGGTAACAGTACGGTGTAAGGACATTCCCACACATCATAATTAATCGCATTCCTAAATGTTCCGAGTGTGAGGAATTCGCCACAGATGTACACAGATTGTCTCCGGGCGAGACGAGGGTTTATAGCTGCATTCCTTTCTCATATGGGCTTGTCGTAGGTACCTATCGTATATGTTCCCGCAGGGCCTTCCTACCGTGAGGAATCCCATCAATTTCTTCATAACCCTTCTTCAGCCGAAGGTCGCGGAAGCCTTTGCGTGCCTCGTCCCGTTTCATTGGAGGGTCTTGTCATACTTTCGGGGTTTGTTTCGCAGAGCTATTGAAGAATACCTACGTTTTCATCAAATGATATACCTAAGTGTTGTTTGGTACAAGGCAGCGAAACTCGAAATTTCACCAAATTGTTTGACGAAATTCCATAAGAAGCGAGAATTATTCAAGAAACAAGAGCTAAAAAACAAAAATATAGGAAGTTATACTCGTATATTGAAAGATAGTCCCGATTTTTGATTTTGGGAGGGTTCAAAAACTTCCAATAAACTCGCCAACATGGAATTGAAAAAATAATGTAGGTACCTACCAAAGAATATGTAGGTGAACCGCCATTGTTCTATTTCATCATTAGTTCGGCGTGGGTGACGTCTTCGATCCGATGTTGAACAGTACCCATACATTAATATCGATAGTAAAAGTGAAAAACCTCGTAAGCCTCAATTTTTGATAAAATAAGGATTTGAGCTCTATGGGTAGTATTTGAGCCGTAGATCCAAGTGAAGCAGGATTCCCCCGTATTCGACTCATTTCTTTTCTGTGGCCATGTGCAATAACCTGTAAGTCAAAACCTTCCCGAGATGTTGCAAAAACTAGCACGTTCTTGTGGTACCCTGACAAATTTCTGAATTTGGAATTACAAGGATTTACACTTTAACTATCGATTTACTCTTCGATATCGATTTATCAATCATTTACTCCTCGAGCTTCAGGTTCAGGGCAATAAAGATCTCATTCTTGATAGTCGTGTCAAAAATTGGATGTTAGCTGGGAAAATCTCCACTTACCCATCAGCTCCTCATACTTTTGTTTTGTTTTCATCCAATACTATTGGCTGAACCGGAGACATCGCGTGCCCGTACGAAGAAGAAAAGGTGTCCAGAATGACGGAAAAGGGTGGGACATTTCTTCGCCAAGTGTAGCCCCAGAGGAAGGGGGTGTCGAGAGATTGTGGTTCTCAGCGTGGTGCCTCATGCGATCCTGGGACTGGAAGATATTATTTATCCTGGCTCACAATGGGACCAACCTCTCAACACGAAAGGAATACCTCGTTTCACGCCTCGCACTCGCATTGTCAAACCCTCGGGTTTTTATTTCGGTCACGGAGAAATAATTGCGCAGAAGTAATAAATAAATCAATGCCGGGAAGGATTTATAGGCTGTGTTTTCAATTAGAAGACTCCTAGCGGGGGGTTGCAGGCGATTCCCGCTTGTATTCCGTATGTCAATATACCGACGGAGTAAACAATAAAACGGAAGAAACAAGATGCTTCGATTTTTTTGCGCCGCCTCGATTTTTTCATTTAAATGCGATCGGTTCTTTCGAGGACACTTCCTGTCCTGTCGGTTGACGAGACGATTTTTCCTGGATTCGATGAGGATGAACGATTGACTTCTTTAGTATTTTACGAACCGATAACCGATATGGGCCTCTTTGGAACGGATTATACCACCTGTTCCTTGAACGGGACATTCGAGACGCCCACCGACAAGCAAGGCATTCCACATGGCCTACTTCACGATGGCAGGAGTTGAATTTCATAGGGGGCCTTTCGATTTTCAATTCTCTTAGCGACTCGATGACGTCTTTGTCGTCAGCATACCCTTTGTTTTTGTTTCGTTTTCAATGGACCGTTTCCCCAACGTTTACCATATGGTGCGATTGTGTTTCGCTATAAGATACGTCTTTGTCAAGTAGGTACCTATGAGGTTTTTGAAACAAATATATTTCACGAATTTACGCTTGCGTATCCTGATGAACAGGCCTACCATTTCATACCATCAGAAGAATATTCGAAATGTATCAAGAGGTTATTGAAATATTTCTATTCGTTTTTAGGTCCGTGTTTTTTGAATTCGAAGGGTTCTGCGTTTCAGGAGAAGTTCGTCAAATCGGAAAATACTTCAACATTTACTTTAGACTTTATACTTTTTTTCAGACCTTGCCTGGAGGTATTTTCCATCAACTGAACTACAAGCGAACACACCCCGCAGTAAACAGACCAAAATCCAATTCCATTTTAACAATATGAAAAGTAGGGTAAGTAAAGACGGGCAACGGCCTCACTGGAGCCGGCAACTTCTCTCGGAAGTTATGGCATTGGAAATTTCTATGGCCAACATAGTTCTACATTGTTGGGCTGATACCGTTCGCGTAATTAGCCGGTCAGGTTTCAGATCACGTCTCGCTGCTCCGTTAGAAGGTCCCAAGACCAAGACGCGTCTTGGCCCTATGTCCACCCTGAATCCTCCGCTGTTAACAGCACGTGTTAAACTCTGAAACGCGCGTAATGGTCCACCCCTCCCCCATCCTTGGCTGAATTACTAATTAAACCTCGTCGGGGAGGCAGCCGATAGCGGGTTAAATTTAAGATTAAACTCGCCACTTAACCGAGTCGACCCGCATAACGTTTACCTTATTGATTGCAAGGTTCTTTGCTGAAGATTAGCTGAGCAGCTCCCAATAATAAAATCACTCGGGAAGAAATTTGCCATAAAGTATCTGCGAAAAGCTGGAGAAAGAAAAAGGCCAATACTAAGAAGAAAACAGAGGGTCTTTTTCAACTCAGCCCAAGGATGATCGCAAATTTAGGTTTTTTACAAAATATGGAACCATTGGGAAGCATTGAGAGTTGTTTGCCCTCCATTCTTCTCTCAAGGAATTTTCGAACATTATTCTGAATGGTTTTAATGGTTTTAATGTTCGGTTTTGATGTTAATGGGTTTAATGTTGGTTTAAAAAAGAGTTTTAATGTTCGAATCAAGTGGCACAGAGAAACTGAAATATCTTCTAGGGTAAGTAGTAAGTAATTACATTTCTCGACGGTGACATTGATTGCCACGTCGGCACATCGGGTAGAAATGCTTGCGGGGCTCAGGTGCCCAATCGGATCGGGAGTGGAATAAGCAATAACCGGCGTTTACGATCCGGCTAACATTCGAGAGGTGGCAACAATATTCGGCACTACGGCTGGAATAGGATAATCCTATGACGCGTCCGACGTTACGGGGTATGTCATCCCTACTAAGGGGTTTACCTTCGTGCCGACCGACGAACACCATCGGCAGGCCTCTTTAATTACCCAGCAGCGCAGCGAAGCAGAAGAGATGCCCTCGCTTCTGGGGAGAGGATTTACAATAGGCGTATAATAACTGGCACTGTCTCGCCCAGACCCTCCATGTTGCCTTTCGTTTCACGCCCGAGCAATAACCCTGAGACCTGGCAAGGGCTTCTTCCACGGGGAAAGAGCGAAAACGCTATTAAGGAATTTATGCTGATTCCTCCGTCGAGGCTACAGGCAGCATCTGGGGTCCTTTAATGTAACGGCCTGTGTAGCACTTAGTATGACACATCATGTTTCCCACCTCGCTTTGGCTCGTCCTATCATTCCTGTCTTCTACGTCCTCAGCCGTTTTCCAACTCCTCGCTTTGCGATGACGCCTTTACATCTTTAAACACCTTAGCTGGCACTGGGGGTGTTCTAAGTCCTTACCGGCTCCGTTCATCACAGCTTCCCGGCTACGTTCAACACGGAAGGCCATTCGGAGCAACTTGCGAGTTCGGGCAACGCTCAAGACATCAGCTTCTATCACCTGGTCGTTACGGTAGCCATTCATCGCGTGGAATCAATTTACTTTAATGAGCACGGGAATACTCCGGTTATCAAGGTGGTTTTCGATTATTCAAACTATTACTCCGGCTACCAAGAGGCTGAGCTAAGTACATATTGTGATCTCGCATAAATATCATAAAACGGTAAGGGCGACTAAGTGGAAATATCGTCCAACTAGCTATCTACCTGTAAACTTCAAAGTTCAACAAGAGATAGGCGACCCATGGGTTGGAATGTTGAGAATTTTGTTTATTTTCGCCGTCAGAGTTGTTCAGAGATGGGAAAAATTGGTAAGGGTACAAGTAAAACGCATGGTACCCACTAGAACCCGAAGGGGTAATCCATAGTTGTGACGTCACGACCATGGGAGAACCATGGAAGAAGTTGAAGCTTGATGGGAATGGAGCGCTACTCCAGTAAGTAGTAGTAGTAGTACCACCAACAGTAAACAATGATAACGAAAACGCGACACGGAGCATCATAATGAACAGCACGCTCAAGTGGTGCGCTCTAGCCCTACCGCCAGTCCTTGAAGCTTGCTTCTGGGCTCACTTGTACAGCGACGTCACCAAAAGTTTTAGGTAAAGAAACTACGAAATTTCGAGCGAAAACGAAGTACGTACGGTCACAACTCAATTATCAGTTTCAATTATTCCTTAGTAATGATGGAACAGAAGTCGAAATGTCGTCCATCGTCTGACGCAAGCTTCGTGAAAAGCCCCATTTTCGGATAACCACGTTTGGATAAATGATTACGGATTTTTCGTACTTGAGCAGCTGGTCAATATATTGCGAAACATGTGATGATACATGACAATTTCTCTTCGCTATAAAAAGTCAAAACAAAGTCCCGCCGGACTAACAGAATTGGATTAAAATAGATTGAATATTCGGTCTCACGAGGCAAGGGCAATCCCCTTCGAACGGCAACAGGGTCAGTCTGTAAAAGGGTCTATACCAGATCCCAAATGGAAAAAAGACCAAGTGAAAAAAAGCGAGAGAACGAGACGCTCGAGATCAGTTCGACTGATCGGATCGCATTTCGAGAACGATTTGTCCAAGGGTTTAACCCTGCGTTTTGACCCTTCACGTGGGGTTAGGCCAGCGTTTTGTGACAATGGAAGTCACCGAGGGGATCTCCTCCCTGTTTGGAAGGGGTAAGCGAGCGTAGGGTCTGTGGGACGTGTTTTCTGCGTAAAAAGGGGACAATACGGGATGTAATCCAGGCGAGGCCAAATGGACACCTTGAGGGAACTGTGGGTGAAAAGAGTCGACTTTAACAGCTTCAGGAATTTAACCTATAAATGATGCATTCTTCTACAATTAACACATCATGTTGGAACGCCTTATAATGAAGAATAGCAAAAGAAATGTGAACTCATTACCCGTCCAAGACGCAGCTTTTTGAAAATTCGTTTTTAAATCGGAAAACTAGCAATCTTAATTGCTTATCTTGATACTAGGTACTCACTTGTTATTTGCAACGTACAGTGCGTTTTCCTGTAGATAATTCCGAAGAGCTCGACTACGTTTTGGAGCTCACCGTACACGAGGGATTCTCATCGCCGGCATAAAAAACAAACTGGTTCGGTAAATCAAGCCGGATTCCCAATTTGAGGATGAGGACGGGTCTATATATAACTGTCGCCTGAAGGCTATCGATTCGTGCGGACCCGAAAAAAGATAAATCTGGCTGAGAAATCGATTGCAGGGGTTGTTTCTTGCACGTAGGTGTCTTGATACGCTGGTAATATCGGACCGACATAGTTTCAGAAGGGGACAGAGATAGGAATTGCGAGGGAAGCGAGAGAGATGCTTTACGGCCCAATATAGAGCCGTGAGTAAATAACACGATTAACTCCGAAACATCCCCTGCTCCGTTTCCAATCGTAGCCTCGTCCCTGTACGTGTAAATATAAGTAAAATGTGAGCGAGTCGGCGCTAGGGGCTGGGGAGGGGGTAATAAAACAAGATTAACACTCGACAAGTAGCGCTATACGTAAGCGCACACAGAACGCTACAACGTCACGAAAAAGGAAAATCGGTTATTTTTCTTCAGTAATTACGGAACGAAAAAATAATGTACCTACCAAAAGTGACCCTGGCGATCGATCAAGAAATGAAAATCGGTTAAGTACTGTTTTTGATGCATTAAAATGAACCGACTAGGTAATCCAGGATAGCCAAAAATTATGCATGCATTGAATTGCATGCAGGTATTGAAAATATCAACTACAGAAAACAATGCAGAGGAAATGATAACGGAACCAATGATAACGAAAAACATCATCCAGCACAGGACACTAAAGTGGCGCGCTCTAGCCCTACCACAAGTCCTTGAAGCTTGCCTCTGGGCTCACTGGGCGACGTCACCAAAACTTTGAGATTGTAAAAATACGCGCGTCTCAAGCAAAAGCGAAGTACCTATGACATAGGTCATTGTGCATAGCATCAACTCAAAAATTGCCCAGGCTTTTTTTACAATTTTTCCAAGACTTCCCCAGGGTGCCTGAGGACGACAACCTGAAATGTTGCCATTGATGCCATTCTTTCGAAATTCATTGGAAAAAAGTCCGAGGTAATGCATCGGCATGAGTCGCTTCACAGATACCTAGTATCTACAAAAAAACTCGAAAAAATGAAATAGGTAACTCTTTTGATCAAATTCTCCTAATTGGTATTTTAGCTACCTATATTGGAACACGATCGAGTGATGCCAATCATGAATGAACTCTCGTCCGAGAAGATCGAGAATGACTCCACTTCGCCGTGAGGGACAGCCGGATTTGAGGTATCCTATATCAAGGATATTGCGGTTACCTGATGAATGTTGCGGTTTGATGGCGGCACCGTTTGAAATTGAACGGCGTTTGAAAAAGCCATCCGTCGGTAAAAGACATTAATCTCGAAATCGGAAATCTTATTAGGTTAACGCTCGGGCTGTTTCGATTCGATAAATTAATTCACGTCTATTAAAAGTTATATAATGAGTATCAAACGAGAAGTTAGCGCGAGGCAGGGTAGTTCTGTCGCCACAGTTTCAAGTTTGAAAACATAGTCATCGGGATCCCAAAAAGGTATTCTTTCGTTTAAAGGCGCGCAAATTGACGGTGTAGACACTGTTCCTGACGAAATATCGGTTTTAGGGATGGTAGGCTCGATTACGAGAAGCCAAAAAGCCCTTTTTTAAAATAAAGGAAGACCGAAGAGGAGAGGAAAAGGTGGTAATTGTCACTTATACTTGCAAGTACCACTTAAGGGTAATAACTGAAATTAGATTTCGTGTAGGTGTCCGCATCCCGACCCGGCATCCGCGCAGCTTCCCTGCTCTCGGAGTTAACTTATAGTTAACCCAATGGTTAAGTGGTCGGTTGGTATGTCGGTAGGGACAACGCGGTTATATTTTGCTCAGACCCTTCAGCCCAATAAACGACCACTTCGTAAATGAAAAGGAGCCCCTCGCCTTTATCTCAATATCCTTTCGAAAATCGATTTTTTCTTTTTATAATCGATTCAGGACTCAAAAGTATAAACGGATAATAGCCGTGCATTAAACGACCCCTGTGTCGTAACCTGTAATCATATAAAAATGGCCCAGTGCCTCTTTGTATATCGTCCTTCGAGGAAAGGACCCGAAGATGAAACCGGCGTTACATTGACGGAAGATTCCGATCTATCGATCTGAAAGGGAGAAAAAAACCAAAATGATTCCTCAACCCTTCCACCGGCTTTGGACGTCTTATCAATCGGATCGTCAATAACGTGTTATTACATCGAGAAACACCGGCATTCACTAGGACAAACTACATTATGGTAATACGAGATGTAGCCTGGAGCTTCCTGGAGCTGCATCAATCGTTCATAAATTTCCGTTCACAGCCTTGAGGGACTGGCTAAGTGATCTCTTTCGGAAGATATCTTTTCTCGACATGAATGATTTCGATTCGAATCGACGTCTTATTCGATTTCTGGAAATCATATCCACCTTTTGGGCAAAAAAATGCATCTTCTCATAGCGTACCTGGATAAGAGAAAAGGTTCAACCAGAAATCAGGCATTTCTCCGGAACTACTCAAAACGCGAAATCAAAGTGAAACCGAAATTGAGACTCAAACTCAAAATGAAACTCAATATTCATATCCTCAAACTGATACTGCCACTAAAACTCAAACTCAATGTGAACCATAAACTGAAACTCAAACTGATAGGTACTGATACATTCAAACTCAAACTGAAACTGATACTCAAACTCGAAGGTCGATCAATACCAGTTTCAGTTTGATCCGGAATTTTTTTGTTGCATGTATCATGCTTTAGCTTTGATGATTGGAAAATGAGTCTTGCCCCGTCCAGAGTTGGAGCTATTTCCTCTTTTTACGGTCGACCCTCGATTCCAAAAAAATAATCCACGTTCCAATAAACAGATCTGAGGTCGGGACTCGAACGGTCTTTGAAACTGACCCCTCAAGAATTCCCAGGAATCCGGGATATGAATGTTGAAAATACTGTTTACTAGCCTAATCCTCGTTCCCCCAAAGGCATTCGTGCCGCCCCAGGGGTTTCATTACAAACCCTGCACCGGGAGATATGAAATGAAAGATGGAAATAATAAGACGATCCCAGTGGAGATGAGAGGGGAAGAGTCAGGCGCTATATGCTGGGCAGAACCGCTCATAAAGTTTAGGCCGAGAACGCCTAACAATAGTCCGGCCTAAGCAAACCGACTGTTTATTGTTCGAGGAGAAGACCGTCATCTAGCAGCTCAGACATTGCCAACCTCTTGAAAGTCGGGATGATACGGGTTGGTTAGGAGGTAACGAACATAAACGCGACGATGGCAGTCGCCGATAGGTATAGTGCTGTCGTCAACTCGTCACCCTGAATATAGCAGATGGGGTGCAGCTCCAGGACAATCAGGCCCCTTTATGGTTTCAATCAGCCTCCGACCACTGCTACCAAGGACATGAAACTTACAGTAATAAGAACTCGACGTCTTCAGGCAACCCTGAGAGGAATTACGGCATGAAATGACCTTCCGTGCTTACTGATTGAAAAACAATTGATTAGCAGGCTGTACATCGCTCGAGCATAGATAAAAGTGAAAAATACTGATGTATTTTTTTATAATAATTATTGAATTCAATTATTGAAAGTGCTAATTGAGTGATCACTACTACCTGTTAGCAGTGTTGCCAACTCGTCGCCTTGCTTTCCCTCTGTCAAGCACCAAAAAGACCTCTGAATTCGACTAAAAACCTCTGACTTCCAAAAAGTTATGTTCTTAACTCCAACATTAAGAAATAGGATTATAAAATGATCAAGGTCAACTTCGAGATCAAAATGAACCTCAAGATCAAACTCAACTTCGAGTTCAAACTCAACTTCGAGATCAAAGTCAACTTCAAGTTCAAAGTCCACTTCGAGATCAAAGTCAACTTCGAGATCAAACTCAACTTCGAGTTCAAACTCAACTTCGAGATCAAACTCAACTTCAAGATCAAAATGAACGTCGAGCTCGAAGTCAACTTCGAGTTCAAACTCAACTTCGAGATCAAATTCAACTTCGAGTTCAAACTCAACTTCGAGATCAAAGTCAACTTCAAGTTCAAAGTCAACTTCGAGATCAAACTCAACTTCAAGATCAAAATGAACGTCGAGCTCGAAGTCAACTTCGAGTTCAAACTCAACTTCGAGATCAAATTCAACTTCGAAATCAAAGTCAACTTCGAGATCAAAGTCAACTTCGAGTTCAAACTCAACTTCGAGATCAAAGTCAACTTCGAGTTCAAACTCAACTTCGAGATCAAACTCAACTTCAAGATCAAAATGAACGTCGAGCTCGAAGTCAACTTCGAGTTCAAACTCAACTTCGAGTTCAAACTCAACTTCGAGATCAAAGTCAACTTCAAGTTCAAAGTCAACTTCGAGATCAAAGTCAACTTCGAGATCAAACTCAACTTCGAGTTCAAACTCAACTTCGAGATCAAACTCAACTTCAAGATCAAAATGAACGTCGAGCTCGAAGTCAACTTCGAGTTCAAACTCAACTTCGAGATCAAATTCAACTTCGAGTTCAAACTCAACTTCGAGATCAAAGTCAACTTCAAGTTCAAAGTCAACTTCGAGATCAAACTCAACTTCAAGATCAAAATGAACGTCGAGCTCGAAGTCAACTTCGAGTTCAAACTCAACTTCGAGATCAAATTCAACTTCGAGTTCAAACTCAACGTCGAGCTCGAAGTCAACTTCGAGTTCAAACTCAACTTCGAGATCAAAGTCAACTTCGAGTTCAAACTCAACTTCGAGATCAAACTCAACTTCAAGATCAAAATGAACGTCGAGCTCGAAGTCAACTTCGAGTTCAAACTCAACTTCGAGATCAAATTCAACTTCGAGTTCAAACTCAACTTCGAGATCAAACTCAACTTCGAGATCAAAGTCAACTTCAAGTTCAAAGTCAACTTCGAGATCAAACTCAACTTCAAGATCAAAATGAACGTCGAGCTCGAAGTCAACTTCGAGATCAAAGTCAACTTCGAGTTCAAACTCAACTTCGAGCTCGAAGTCAACTTCGAGTTCAAACTCAACTTCGAAATCAAAGTCAACTTCGAGTTTGAACTCGACTTCGAGATCAAACTCAACTTCGAGATCAAAGTCAAATTCTGTTTTTTTTTTTCGAAACTTTTTGCAGACCTGCGAATTCAGCTTCAGCGCTCAACTGCCACGCGGATTCTTCGTAATTTGTTTAGCCCATCAGAAACTCGTAAAATTGCGCATTATTGCTCGACTTCCATTTTACACGCGCATGAAATGCGCACAATGGGCTTCCTGGTCAAAAGTGCCCACTCGACAAGGCTGCGGACGGAACAGAAATTAAATTCGTGAGGTCCGCAAAGCGTCTGACAGCCATTGTTCGCACATCAACAACCCTCACTAGGAACAGGACCCTTTTCATTAGCAAAAACTCATTTTCATATATGAATTCCTTCCCTTTATGATATGAAACGTTAAAAAGGGAGAAGTAAATTTTGAAGTCAACACCATGAAACGTACGATGGACGTTTCGTTTCCGAACAAAGGTGTTCGGAAATCGGCTCGGATTTAATTTTTTCAGGTTTTCCTTCGAACAGCCGCCCTCGGAGCGTAGTGGCCGATTCTCAAAGGCCAAGACAAAGCGGAACTCCCTCTTCGTCAGTCTAGTTAAATTGGAAGTCCAGCGGGAGAGCTACGCAATAACAGCCAGAGCCCTCGGCACCCCTAATGAGCGGACAATTAGGCAATGTTGTGGACAGCGTGCTTTTGACACTTAACTTGGAAAAGGGGTTTCCCTTTGATCTGGAAGCACTGGCTCTCCTCACTTTAAGGTCCCTCTCGGAATCAATAGCAAGGCGGTCTCGACTCTCATGGTCTTGAGGCGACACCTTTTCGAATTATACAAACAGTTTCTCTAAGGGAGGTGGCCAGGCGAGCTATTGCAAGAAGTAACCCATTTATACCGGGGACCATTCGATTGTAAGGGTTGATCGAATTATCCGTCGCCGAATTGATCGAAAAGGGTCGACCGTAGAGGGTGTCATATGGTTATGGAGGATGATTGAAAGTCGGGGCAGGGAATTGAAGACATTGTCCTTTGGTAATTGTGCTCTGGAAATAGGAGCAGGTTTCGTAGTTGGATTAGAAGACCAGAAAGCTTGTCACTTTTCTGGATCATGAAGCTCATTGGTGCTTTCCTGGATCTTGGAGCTCATTGGTGCATTTCTGGATGTTGGAGCTTGGTAGGTACTTTTCCAGATCATAGAGCTTAATGGTACTTTTCTGGATTTTGGAGATCTGGAGTTAGGTACTCTTATGGATCTTTCTGAAGCTTGGTAAGTGCTCTTCTGATTTAAACCTCTTGAACCTTCAGAGAGGGCCGGGAAAAACACCAAAAATATACAGTAATCGTGAGGGGAGCAGAATCGAGGCCGAACATCGGACAACATGACGTTTTCCACGAAATTATCGATTTTCGCTCTCGCCTTAGGCAGCAAAGAGGTTTTGCAGCATCGCAGGCGTCGGATGACCAAAGGATAGATGAAGTGACCACTCACGTGAGGAGTGGAATAGACGACTGAGAGAAGGACAAGGAAAACAAAGGGACCTTCCATTAGAAGGGCTAAGGTTTTGTCCTGCGAACGTGGACCTTCGGAGATGCAGTGTAAGATGTCCCTTCCAACTTGAATAACAGGGGTATTCCCTTTCATGTGACCACCTCAAAGCACCTGATGGAGTCGGTTTTAAATATCCTCCGCAATAAGCTCTCTGTACTATGTGATAATAGTATTGGAGGGCCGACTTGTTGCAATTCGAGATATCACGCACGTTTAAGGGTTTCTTCTCGGAAGGCAAGGGAAATTAAGGGACCTGCCGAGCAAGCATTGTCATTCGAGCGTGAATAAGGGCTGTAGTCAGCCTTTGGCCAGAACTTTCCCTACGAACACAAGTAGGGAATATAAGTATCTACATCTTCCCACGTAGAAAAATCAAAATTATGAAGAATCGCTCAAAGATTTATGGAGAGGCTATGTTGAAGGTTGAAAACTGTCACTACCCGCATTGATCATAAAGCCCAAAGGGCCTACGCCGAAAATAAAGAAAAGCACCGAAACCAATGTGGCAAGCGGCCCTAGACAATAAGCCTAGGCTGCGTTGCGCCACTAAACCCTCAGCAGTTCGGACAAATTGAATGTTTTCTTTCTTCATGACCCCCCCCCCCACCCACCACCGGATCCGAACCCCGACTGTTTGCTCACCACCTTTGATCTGAGAGGCGATTAATCTCCGACGGCCTTTCCTCTTACAAGAAGAAAAACTACCTATTCCATCCTCAATCCACGTTGTTGAAAGGTAAACTTCACGCTCTTTTTATGACGTTTTACTATCAATTTCAAGAAAAGGCATTGCTCTTGTTCCTTTGAGGCGTCGGACAAAGGCATCGCCTACGAATCCCTAAGCGGACATCAGTTTGAAGCGAATCGGAAAAGTGTTAGCTATATGGGGTCAGTGACTGTTCGCCATCGCTTGTGATAACGAACCTTAAATTTTCAATTGTGTGAACCAATACAGTTGGACACCAATTTCCAACCCGAAGAAATTTCGGGAGTTCTGTGAGCTATTCGAATTCTGGCTCAGATAATATAGAGAAAAAATGACGGGGAGAAAAATGTTATAGGGCTGGGTCCCATTAGCATTCAAACGCACTGAGATCGTATATTGGTATTCATAGATTGAACTTGCCGCAATGGTTTCGTGCGTTTGACCACTGGGCCTGATAAGGCGGGGAGCCAATACTAATGACACGGCATCCGTCTCTGGAGTCACCAGCAGAGCTAGCTCTAGGCCTTCGGTCAGTTCTGGAGAGGATATCTGATCTTAGCTCTGCCATCAAGGGACTTCCCTCGGCACGTATACCCTAATGTACATTTATTGTCCGGTTATATTTGTCTTCACTTATCTGCTCTGTTTGCTTCCGGATATTTGCCACCGGGTTTCATATGATTCATATAAAAGGGAAGAAACGGCAAGGGGCGGAATGCGACGGTAGAAGGATCCACGAGGAAAAGCGTTTTCCGAAAGGGTGCCGGCGAATGTTCTGTTCGATAAACAAAAACCACCGCAGACCACAGCCAAACATGAGACTCCGCCCCACTTCGCACTTTCCCAGTGCAGACGTTATCGGGAGTCGGAACGACCTTTAAATGACACTTTCTATTAGGGTCGACGCCGTCTCTGCGTGACGATAAGTAAACTCCAAACACAATATTGCCTTTCCAGAGAACCACGGGTAAAGTTCACCTTTGGTTTACGACCGTTTCCACTGGATTTATCTCACGACGCACTCACGGTCCATTTAATCTCAGATTCTTTTCTTCCCGTAGTGCGAAGGACGCTTAAATTGTAAGCTGATGCTCCATGGGTGGGGCATTTAGAAATTCTTTTCGGTCGAGTTATGATATCAGTGCTTGATTCGTTTATCATGCAAGTATATTATAAACACATGTCCTGAACAGTTCCGACCCTCTCCTTGAGGGCGGCAGGGCACGCCCGGGACAACTTAGGTTATCGGGCGAAAAGCCAACGCCTGGAACGGCGGTTTACTTAACTGTGTAATACTTTCTGAAACTCTCCACAATTGTTTGAAAGCGTGTAAAAGAAAGTTCCCAAAACTGTCCAAAATGGCCCAGAACTGCAAAAAATTGAAAGCCTTCCGATATTGGCCGATATTGTCCGAGAGATTCCTCCCTCAAGACGACTGTCTCGAGCTATGTTGGCTAGACCTTTGATTCCCGCCACTCGAATTCCTCGACCACTTCTCAAATTGCGGTTTCTTGGATCCATGCCAACTATCCAGGGAAGGGATCTTAGGAGGAAGTTGAGAGATCGCGGGGGAAGAAGCTGCGAATAACGAAGATTACTCAGTTCGGTCGAGAGGGTTGAAGTTCAGAGGATTATGATATCAACCCCTCAACGCACCACAAGGCGATCTAACGGTTTTCCCCGCACGACGACATCTTCCGTATCGCAAACGACGGATGGGATGTGACGTACTGAATGGGACGAGGTGGCACCGAGGAATGCACGTATCGAGTAACAGTCTCCGACGTTGAGAAATTACCTGTGCGGACGAAGGAGGGAGGGGGAGGGGGCAGAAGAGCGAACAACAGCAAGAGCAACATTCAAAGGACATACTTCGCTTCGGATGGAGTTGGTATGTCTTGGCATAGTTATCGAAAAGCCCTCCCCGTTATCCCAACAATTTAACTATGCTCAAAGGATCTCGGTTTATCCTCGGCTATAGTCTCCACATCCCCACTGTACAGGAAGTTTCAACGCGAACCGTCGACGCGTCTCAATCTTCGTAACGTCCTTAGCTATTTAATTATTACCCTTTAGTTTTAAGCACCGACCGAAATCCGGTATTTAGGACGATAATAATTTGTTAGAAATAAATAATAAGACATTTTCAAATTTTGATCCCATACATTAGGCAGGTAGGTATAGCACGGTAAAATAATTTACTCAAATTCAACTAATATACGAAGATTCCCCACCTTGTTTTTTCCTGCTCACAAAAATTTTAAAGACTTGAAGATTTAGAGAAATTCAATTTTTTCAGGCCGACTTGACTTTACCTTTTTAGGTGAGAAATGAGAGAGAGCTGATTTTACTTTTGCATAACGGAATACTCGAAACGACTGCGACAGTATTGGAATGGTATGGCTTCCTGAGTCGCATTACGACTTGCATGTTCCGTGAGAAGAGTCTAATATGAGGTCAGCTGACGTTTGACATTTGCTATATAAGCTTCACGCCTAGAACCCCGTGACGAACAACACTCCATAATAGCTTTTTCAAATATATTTGAAACACAACTACAAGGTAGTTTTTTCACACTCACCACAGAGTGCAATTGTAGGGTACTTTTTTTTCAACACAGGTCAATCAAAGTTTCATTAAGCGGCGTGTTTTTCATAAATTTTTATCCTAGTGCCCAAAAGATTTATTTTTATGCCTAGTAGGTAGGTGTCGAATAAAATTGACGGATGCAGATCGTAATTCAAATAAAAAATTCATTTCGAAATTATTAGAGATTGGCAGCTAAAACAGTTTTTTCGCTCAAGAGCCCCCGAACGATCTAGGTATCACAATAAGCAATCACAGACGAAGCTGGCGCCGTAGAAGACGTTAACGTTGGAACACGCGATTGTTTATCCACGCCGAAGAATCGATCTCTATCTGCACAGTTAACGACTCCCGCGTTTATAAACAAGAAAGATGCCCAATATACAGATCTGGCGGTGCTTAGGACTCCAGGACGCTCTAGCACGAACAGTAAACAATGATAACAGTAATGAAGAGAAACAATGATAACAGAGACGCGACACGGAGCATTGTACTGCGAAGGACGCTAAAGTGGCGCGCTCTAGCCCTTGAAGCTTGCCTCGTGGCTCACCTGTACTAGTGACGTGACCAAAAGTTTGAGATAAAAAACTACCTACGCAAGTCTCGATGTACGTAAATTTTATCCTAAACTGGCATAGCAATTACAATGGAACTATGTTGCGTATTTGGCGATTGGTAAGATGCGTACAGCTTTTTTCACTCCTCCCACAAGAAGGCCAGGATCAGCAAACGAAGCAGTGCCAATCATCGCTTTGGGCAATGCAACTTTCTGGGAGCAGCCCATGTGGGCTGGGACTGTCTACGGGCACCGAACCCACACGGGAGAAATTAGAGCGAAAATATTTGCCTTGGAAACCTCTCGAGTTTCATTGTCACTGTTCATATCAGTCTGTTTGAGTGCGTCGCGTCACGATGGGCCTGGGGGACCCGACGCAATGCACTTACGACCCCATCTTACGTACACCGACATCCAAACAGACCTTGCACAGAGAGAGATCAGATGTACTCCCTGTCGCAGCAGAAGGGAACCGTAGAACAAGTCGATCGGCCCTCTCAGGCCAAGTCAGGCCACCCATCTGGACCGATCCGATTTCGATCATGGTGGCAATGTGTTTGCCGATAACTGATATCTCGATGAGGGAAACGTATGTATAACAATAAGAACAAAAAGTATTTTTCGAAATCTATACAGCTGACAGGGGAGGGTAGAAGAATGGAAAAAAATTTCATTGACGAGGGTCTCTTTCGAAGGCGGCCCTGCGACTTGAAGACACTCGATACGTCTTTATGCTTCTATATATGCCACAGGTTTCCAACGGGTGGAGAAACCTTACGAGGGCTAAGTTGCGGTCGAAGGGCAACCTCTGCCCCTTGCACTGATCCGTCCTTCGGCAACAGTATCGCGAATGATAATTTTCGATTTTTTACGCAGAGGCATGAATAGACCACACGATGCTTCCATATTCCGGCGCGTCGAGTTTTACAACGAATTACTTTAATTTCGGCTATTTTGGAGACAGACAGTTGTACGAAACTCTTGAAATCCATCGTCATCAAAATCGGGGCGTGTTCGTTGATATATAGAAATAGAAAGATAAAGTGCAACAACAAAAGTGTACATTTCAATGCGGAAGGAGTAGCCGAGCTGTTTCAGACGATGTCTTGACATTTGTCGGCTGACGAAAGGGCGTCAGGGCAATAAAGGGGAAAAGGGATCATTGTTCTTGTGTCCTTTAAACCGAACCGGAGCAAACTTAATATCCATTGCCTAACCGTCTTAGGGCCATTTGATATTAACAACTTCCATCTGACAAAGGCCAATTCCATTTATGCGGATCCGTCTAATGCCGGGAAGAACTCGTGTTTTTCATCGAAGATAAAACACCTTCTTGGCCTTCAAGTGTCCTTTATTATTGTATCCTTTGTACTATTCCACCACATTTCGAGGCTGTTTAGGTCAAAAATATCAAAAAGCTCACAATGCAAATTTTAAAACACGCCTGCAATCAAAATACATCAAGTTATCGGAAAATAAAGAATATCCACGCGTTCTGCTAGGTGAAACAAAGATTTTAAGACCAGGAACGCTCAAATCGGGTCATTTTTGGGCCAGGAAAAAATAAAATAGAAAACACTAGAAGTGCTAATATATCGGCAGTGCTGTTTGTAAAATTACAATTTGGAATTGAATTTTAAATTCCAGTTAAACGGGGTGATAAGTCTTGCCTGAAGGAATAGATAATAATAAAGGAATAAATTCCTTTTAACGTCCAGATCACTTTCAAACATAAGATGAATAAACAACCACGAGTTGGAATTGCCTATTCTTCAAAACTATATTGGCATTCGCATTTCGCTATTAAAATGAGGTATCCTAAAAGTAAATTATAAACGATAAAGTAAATTATAAAAAAAAAACATCTCCTTAAAAGATATCAGACAGTAATCACTATCGATCTCCTGTAAAGGTTCACCATTGTTATATTGGAAAACAACCCCCTTTTTTCAACAGATAACGGCAGAGCATCAGAGATCCCAATCTTTCATTATGTACCCGTCACCGACCGATGTGTCCCAACATTTGCCAATGGCATTAATTATTCATCAGATTCGTCCGCCGTCATACAGGACGCCATTGCCCATTGTTCGCGTACTTTTTCTCGCTCCTAACTAAATCGGGTTCATTCCCGTCACGTTATCTTTGTTTGTTGTTTAATTTAATTTGCAGAGGCGCCGCTGAAAGGATTGAGACCACACAGGCCGGAGCGATTTTGCAATTCGTTTTTCCGCCATGATGGATATTGAGTTGATAAAGGAGGATAAAGGGCAATTTTTTTCGCTCTTCTTCTTGAAATATTTCGATAAGTTTGGTGGTTTGTCATGTCATGGCATGTAGCGATAAAGAGAGCGCTTCCACCATCGAGCTTTAACTCCTACCACGGTTCCCCCGTGCTTGTGACGTCACTACTACAGATTACCTACTTCTGGTTATAGTAGGTACTGTACTTGGAACTGCATCACTTTTTCCATCACTCTAACATCAATAATAAACCAAAATGTCCAACATTCCGACTCTTTAAAGCGTTTCTGCTTTCCAAATCCCGACTATCGGACAACCGCGCGACATTTTTTCAATAAAAATCAAAGATTTGATTATACGACAGTCTATGCGAGCTACCGGGAGAAGTACGGAGAGGATGATTATTAACAATTTTTTAAAGCCTTGCTGGAAGGACTTACCTCGATGTTTTTGTTCGTCCATGAGCTGCCTCTCGTAGCTGTCTTTAACTTCTCTCTCCCGAAGGACGTCCATCTTGAGTTCAGCTGCAACAAAATTATATTTATTTAACCGGATGCCAAATAAGGATGCTGAATCTAGTCACCAGGTGATTCAAGGGTGAATTGCGATCTTTGATTGTTCATAAAAAGTTGTTATTGTACGTCGGGTAGGCATTTAGTTATTTGCTAGATATACACCCAAGGAATAGAGATGTATATCGATAGAAGGTCTCTACTTCAACTATTTGTCGAACACTTAAGATGCCATCTCGATTGCATACCACTTGCTTAATGTGTGAGATATAAGAATCCTCTAAAAAACTTAGAAAGGAGTAAACTATACATTTTTATGAGAAAGTACCTAACCTAGGAAGAACTGCTCCTGAGGAGCAATCTGTAAGGCGTGGGGTAGACTATGCTGGCAGCACAAGTGTAACGCGTTATTGCCTATATCAAGGAGAAATCCGTCAAAATAACATGTTGGGTAGTAGCATTAAATGCTAACATAAATTTTATGTTTAATGGCACAATAGATCCATTGGGATCGCGGTGCCTACGGCTTGGCAATCTTAGCCTGTAGCCCTAACCCAAAAAAAAAATAAAAATATAACATTTGAGACCAGTGGTCCAGTGGCTAGCACGTCTGCCTCGCTGCAGGTTACCCGGGAGTTATGGGCATGAAAAATTTGGCCCATATCATTCATGACATCCCTGGTATTCGGGGTTTTTGGAAATAATGAAGTTGGAGGACTAAACCCACTCCGTGTGATTCCCTGGGTTAACACAATTGTACCATAATTAACAGATTTACGAATATGTAATATTCTAGCTCTCAGAGAATATCAGCATTGATTTCAATAATCATCTAACCTTTCCTAGTTGTTGTGCCCTGCGAATGGTCTGATCCGTGGATATTAGGCGAGGAACTCCTGATTACGCTGGTCGCATAATGAATTCATGTAAATAAATCAATCAACAGTTGCGATGTAGAGCGGGTATTGATTGATTCAGTCAAAACGAGGTCACTAGTCTATAGAGCTTCTATATTATGTACTTGTAATGGCAGTTAGTGGTTTCGAGGGAGGGCATCCAGCAGTTTTAATTTGGCTCATCCTTCAGGCCCCTTTCGGCTTTTCTCAAACAGCACACACACAAGGATACCATAGAATGTGTAACTCGTATCAGACACGGCGATCGATTTTTCTCCCATTGCCTATTGAACGACTACTGACACACTAACATAGACCGTAGTCGGGCCATCCCTCCCGGCGCATGAGCAATGGGGTATTTTCATTACCGGATGGGTGATTCTCAGAGTCAGTGATTTTCGAAAATCCACATACTTCAAACTACATTTGTTGCGGTTGCGGTATTCACTCGTTCCCCGGATGCTCACAAACAGTTTAAGCGGATTTTGGAGCTAGAAATGCAAAATTTCAATTTTCATACTGCCACGGGACCTATGCCCATAAATAAGGTTGGTACGTCTTTTACCAATCTTTTACTCAGTCCCACGGATCAATCATACTTCCACGGGACTGACTGGATGGACTGGAAAATGGTATTAGGCCCATCAATCTAAACATGTGCGTGTTTGGGATTGTACTTTCTGCAAGAATCTTTTCGTTGACAAATGATGAAGTTAAAATCAAGTTTTGAAGGTTTGGGCACCGTCATGAGGAAGCTTTGGGATTCAGGGGCAAAACGGACCTCGGATTTGGATTCAGCAGCCTCGAAAACCTCCAAGTTGATAAAGCCATAAACGAAAAATGCCATAAACCATAATTAATAGCCATTTATAAAGCCTAAACTACTATCAGGAAGCATACGATTTTTTAAAAATCAATGTTTTCTTCTTTTTGAGGAAAATAGCAATCGCTATGCTGGTACTGATTTTATTTCGCTCGACTTTTATGGTTCTGACTTGAATGCGGGGTTAATTCAAGGTCTTACGATCATAAACCTCTGATTAGCGCAATTAGAACCAACGGATCCAACTACGAATTCACCGGTTATCCATAACCATCGTCAGAAAGAATTCAATGGGGTTATTACATGCTCATCATAGTAATCGTCAATAAATTGAGTGGGAACTGCAATTAGTTCGAACGTGCAACAGTTGGCACTCAGCCTCCTATAAACTATACCAACAGAATACTCGAGGCATTGACGAATTGAACAATGAGCACTCCAATGCTCAACCCACGGATGGAAATGATGGGAATTCGCCCGACAAACGAAGGGGGAAACCCGGAACTTGCGATTACTGCGGGGAAACGACACTTTGAAACGCTATCGTCTGAAGTGGCCCACTCGACAGACAGACAGACCCAGACGCGGCCAACAATGCCACTCCTCGTGAAACAATAGTATCGCTTAGTTCTTCGAGTGTCCTCGAACAGTTCTCGCTTCCCATGGTAATGAAGTAGGCAGTCCTACAGTTTAGAGGGCGACGAGGTTTCAAAATGTTTTCATCACTTCCATACTTGCAAAGTGAATGGAATTATTGGAGTTGCCGTAAAATCAACAAGCGGAACGGAACTTCGGGAAAAAACTTTACTCGTAAACTTTTACTCAGTGCAAAGTTGAGCATTTTACCCTTTTTGGCCAAATGCAGCAAACGGTAGCGGAACCGAAACAGGAACTGCAATCAGACCTGGAACAGGAACATTAAGTGGAACGGGAACTGGAACAGAAACTGGAAGTGGAACAGGAACTGGAACAAGAACTGGAACAAGAACGGGAACAGGAACTGGAACAGGAACTGGAACAGGAACTAAAACAGAAACTGGAACTGGAACAGGAACAGGAACTGGAACAGGAACAGGTACAGGAACAGGAACTGTAACAGGTTAAGTTTTTCCAGGAGTGTTTTAGTCTGTGGTCATTAACAAAAATGGCGATAGCTCCCTCAATTTGGTTCCAAAATTAGAAGATCGATTAATTCGAGCAGATACGACATGGAACAGGAACTGGAACAGGAACTGGAACAGGAACTGGAACTGGAACAGGAACTGGAACTGGAACAGGAACAGGAACTGGAACAGGAACTGGAACAGGAACTGGAACAGGAACTGGAACAGGAACTGGAACTGGAACAGGAACTGGAACAGGAACTGGAACAGGAACTGGAACAGGAACTGGAACAGGAACTGAAACAGGAACTGGAACAGGAACTGGAACAGGAACTAAAACAGAAACTGGAACTGGAACAGGAACAGGAACTGGAACAGGAACAGGTACAGGAACAGGAACTGTAACAGGTTAAGTTTTTCCAGGAGTGTTTTAGTCTGTGGTCATTAACAAAAATGGCGATAGCTCCCTCAATTTGGTTCCAAAATTAGAAGATCGATTAATTCGAGCAGATACGACATGTTGGGATGGAATTTGAAAAAAAAAGAGAATTTTCATTGAAAATTAAATTTTGCAAGAATTGTATTGTATTCCATGGCGACAGACGCTATCTAAGCAGATTCTTAGCTACTGGGCAGGGCCGACTTTGATAAGATACTAAGCAAATCCGGTTGTCCTCCGAAGGCCCAACAGAGCTCCAGGGATCAACACTGATCTAATAATAACACTGGATGGGAGGTTGTTTGTTGACTGTAGCCAGTCGGTAACAAGGGCCCTTCAAGACACGTCTAATTAACCATTTCTCGGATTAGCCCTACCCCGGGATCTTCCCTGGTCGGATCAAATCGAATATACCGACAGACTCTGGTCAAACTATTGACGACAGATTCGAGCAAGCGCATCCAAACACCCCTACAGTCTGGGAAGGTAACTTCAACACCCTAAACCAAGGGATTCTCCCGAGGGAGGTCCATTCATCGGCTTCTGCCTCCGCAGGGTCCATCGAGGACAATAGAACAGGATTCGCCTTGTCCTGGACTCTAGGTTAAGGACCCTTTCATTTTCCTCTTGGCCATCACACACCCACGCTGATCCTCAATGGCTACACAGGGAATGAGACTAAATTGTAACTTACGCGCTGTTTAGTCAACATAAGAGCGAAGGCAAAACGATTCCAAAAGAAAAACTTCCCGGCCATTCGTACATGAGGGTTTTCCAAGTTTGGAACGATAATGTATGTACAATGCATATACCTATGCATGTGCAATACATTTTTTATTGTAATATATGAGCAATCGAATTTTGTAAAATCGTCAGCAAGCGTCGCAATTTTCGTATTTTCCAAAAATATTTCTACTTCCTTTGATTAATTATAAACTGTTTCAAAAGTTCGGGGGAAAAGCAAAATGCAATCGGACGTAACACTTGGGTAGCTCGTCGTGGAGTGGGTAGAAGTAATAAACGAGTGCTAAATAGAGGCTGAATATTTAAGGAACCTTCGGATCACACTCCTAAACAAGGTGAATTATTCAAAAAGGCTACCCCGGCTATGGCCATTCGAGTTTAAACTGAGTTGTAATACTACTTTGGGGTCTGGAAATTCGCAGGACAAGAGAAGGGTCCGGAGATGTGATGAGAGAATAATAAATTCCGAAATAAAGTTTGCCCGTTGTTTAATGATTCATTTCGAAAGTTGGCCGCTCAAGAAGAACGGCGGACGATTCCATTCGAGTCGAGACGGAAGATTAACATTGGAGTTGAAATTGGAAACTTCGAGGAGCCGGAGATATTTTCTGCGCTAATAATTGAATGAGTTGTACCGTTCCGCTCCGTCCTAAAAAGGCGAATTAAAGTAAAATTGTTCGCAATAAATTTTAATCAATGGGATTATCGGACTCATTAATTCCGTCGAATATTATAGCAGTTGAGGAGTGCGGGAATTTTTATTTTTTCGTTTCCGAGTTGAGCACTTGGATTTCAACGTCAAACCGCCATGGGAAAGAAGTTAAAGCTCGACATACGCGCAAATTTTTTAAACACTGTCCGCCATGTCGTCTAGACAAGACAAAAAAAAGGGAAGAAAAAGAAGAAGAGGCTCTGCGCTAATCTGGGTGCCCTGGTATGCACTGTAAACAATGATAACAGAAACGCGACACGGAGCAACATAGTGCAGGGGGCGCTAGAGTGGCGCGCTCTAGCCCTACTGCCGGTCATTGAAGGAGTAGTGACGTCACCGAAAAGATGAGATTTTTCATACTTTAAAACCACGCACACCTCGTGCGAAAACGAAGTAGTAACCTCAACTCAATGAGCACTTTTTATGAAATAGTTATATAGGTACGAAAAATTACGCGGGTATTCCCCATCCGAGGAACAAATTTGAAAAATTTAGCGAACCAAGTTTAAGAAACTGTGAACATTCCGAATAAAACTACCCCGCACTTCCCCGATAACAAAAGGATTCCTAGCGGTCTGGATTCTATAAAATGTGAATATCTTGCACACTGCGGCCCGGTGAGGATCGTACGGTTAACAAGAGTTTTACAACCTCGCTTGGGGTATTTCTCGTTACGTCGTGCATTGGCTAAGAACCAGCTAGACGATAATTGAAATGGCTGTTTCATGCCTGGGAAACGAATAAGTTGGAGTCATAATGCTTCAGAGAGGGGCTATCACTCATGTCTGCGGCCTCGTCAAAAGATATTGAGCCTACGAAGAACATCGGCTTCTTGAACGGCCCGTATGGAGTTGAAAAACATAGACATCGAGTTGCAGAAAGTCATATTTGGCGAATTCCATCCGCGGAATGGGGATTAAAAATTTTTTCGGTCAACGCTGCCCGAAATAGAGAAAATCATCCTTAAAATCATAAAAAAAAACTTACTCATTAAATGATATTATTCAAATCAATTTTCATAAATTTCCTGATTTAGCCCATAAAAATTGAACTTGTTGAGATGGGCGCTTTTCCAACAGGTAATTCAACTCTGGACACAAAAGCACAGGTTGACGGGTCTAAAATGCTTCCTCAATGTGTTTTTCGCAAAAAAAAACTAAAAAAAAGAAAACTTGATTTTTCGATACGCATACTTGGTGCACCTCAGACCCTATCGACACCCTATCCTGATTAGTTATGGCGATATCGCTGAAAGCGCTCGTACGCGTCCTGTATGCAATAATAGAAAATACCAAGAGTCCTTCGCGAGTCCTGCCCTCACCCATCAGGAAAATGATTCAGTTTTATTTCCCACTTTTATTTTTGTGCAAATTCAATAAAAGTTTATTTGCCACAGTTGCCTCCGGACATCAACATGCCTAACTAGCAGGGTTGATAAAAAAGGAATCCCATTACCCATTACAAACTCCCATTCCTTTGAAGAAATGTAATTGCAATTCCCATTCCAATTCCTGTAATGGTAATCGAAATTAGTCTTTTTAATTAAGCTAAATAGAATTGGTTTTTGAATTCCCATTACAGAAATATTGATTAATAGTTATTCGCATAACTAAATAGAACTTTTTACCAGAGATCGTTATTCGCATAACTTCGTTCGGTTCGACGCGCGATAATCTTCGCATAATAAAGTCTACCATAAAATATCTGTTGTTCTCAAGTTTTCAGGTTAACCTTTTCGTCCGAAAACCGTCTTCTAAACGTTATCCCTCGAGTTTCGAAGCTCGAGGGCTCGTTCAGGAATAACAGTAACACGAATTGCGATGAAGAGCTTGTCGGACTGATAGGTCGGATGCTTCCAGCACTCAACCGCCATGTTTAACATATTATCCTCAGCTCGAGTTGAAACTCGGCACATACACATCGCATTTACCCGCTACTTATCCACCCTTCCATATTTATCCGTATATCCATGGTACTGGGTAAGGTTTGTTTCCAAGCCCTGGGGCTTGGAGGTGAGTTGAGGTGCCTATCATCTTATCAAAATATCGCGCTCCACCAACGCATTCACCCTTGGATAGGTTGGCTGCTCAATTCGTGAATATATTAGCAGCAGTGCTTTGTAGCTCGAGGGCTATCTTAATGCTTCCCTAACTCTATCAACTTATGGAAATCCTCGCTGACGCCTTTTACTGTGAACTGCAAGTTCGCGGAATTTCTTTAATGAGATAACGAAATTTCAATAAATTAGGTACCTATATCGGAAGCACTAAGAAAATATCGATTTTGAGATTTCGGTACCAAATGAATCTACTCATCAGGACCTATCGATCGCTCCAAGGATCATGATCCATTAATCTATTTTTGGGGGTGAAAAACGATAAAATAGAAAAACGACAAATACTTAAAGAGCGTTTATCTTGGAAGTGTTGAGTGCTACCAAAGTTTTGGTTAAACGAGGTTGAAGATCTTGGCCAGACAAACATTTTTTATTCGGCGAATTTTTTTATGAAATTGAAAACTATGGGAGAAATCTTTATTTTTGTAAATTGATCAAAAACTGATTTTTATTTTTCTCATTACGCCATTTTTGGACATAATATTGTGCTTTAAGGTATCGATATGTTCAAAAAAGTATCGAGCACTTATGATATATTTTTCCAACATTTCTTTCCCTCAAATTATCGAACTCCGGCTGAAACAACAAAATCCACGAAACGCGTTCACCTCAGGGCATCGTGTGCAGGGGGTAGGTGCATACGAAATGAAATATCACTTGCTCGATCCCCGTATAACTTGACAAGGGTGAAATTCGTTTTCGGATTATTAGATTAAAAGAAAATCATCCGCTTGTTTTGACAAGGGTCGCACGCCTTGGAATTGGAAGACTTGCAGCGCGGACTATGCAAATATTAATGGAGATGGAGCTTTTTCAAGAGCTTCTTCCTCCCCGAGTCTGTGGGTTTCTGTTTTGGAGTGCGTTCTTCAGAACGTGAATTCGGCGAAGGCGTGAAAACAAGTCAAGGAGAAAGCGGGGAAGCCACTTGAAGCCCCTTTCGGGGAGGGTGCCTTTTTTTCGAGAGTTAAATACACAAGGGCGTCGACCCTAGTAGGATTTTTCCGCTTATTCTTCCATTTTCGTATCGCCTTATGGATCATCGCTCGTTCCTTCCGGGAATCATATTCAGATTACTGCGCTGGAAGCGATCCGCCCAAAGGATTTCGTCGCTGACTTGGAAATGAAGCGTCCCAAAACGAATATAGCACGCTGATTTCGAAGGATTTGTTTTCTGCTAAGGATTTAGGACGACAGATTACTTATTTGGCAATTCGATTGAGAGCAGTAAGCTATAGAGCCGAATCGCACCCGGGGAAAATGTGCGATAAATTTTGTTCAAGAAAGAGGGCAATGGAGAATTTTCCAATTTCTCGTTCCAATTTTCAATCTTCTACCTTGTCCATCTCGTCTACACCATCTCTTCTATACCGCTTCTACACCTCTTCAATACATCTTCAATACATCTTCCATACCTGTTCAATACATCTTCCATACCGCTTCCATACCTCTTCTATACCTCTTTCATACATCTTCAATAGCTCTTCTACTTCTTCCTAATACTTCTTACTTTGGTTCGAAAATGAAAAAAAATCGATCGATTTCGGAGCTAAGAACTCAAGGTCCATCGAAAAAAAGTTATTATAATTCAGTTTAAATAATCAAACCAAAATCGCGTCTCGAATCTGAAAAGAGGAATGCGATCAAGATCCAACAGGTCGTGCTCGGAGAACAGTGGCCTAGGAGGACAATCGACCCCGATTGGTGATTATCACAGCACATAAACGAACATCGGGATCCAATTACTGGAGGACAAAGGTCCCACGTGCTCTGCCCTCAGCGATTCCTTCCAACCTGCATGTGTACGTACGCCCGGCGTACGTATTCGCGTAAATACGCCAGGAGCGCATTCTGGTGCCATTACCGGCGTGGACGTATCTGTCTGCGATATCAGGCTACATGTGTGGCTGAGGCGAGATAGACAATGGTTTTGTTTCCGAAGGCTGTTTGTTTGTTCTGACGCAAGTTCGCGCCCTCGGGGGCCATCCCTGGGACCGTTATCCTCGGATGGATTCGACACGGTATATATACTGTGGTACGTTTTCAATCAATAATACAGCCCGAATACTCTTCGCATTCTTTTCAAAAGTAATCGACTTCGCCCCCGATTCCGCACAGTTCGGCTGCAATGTTGACCTTTTTTTACTCTCCCATTGTAAGAGTAATGACCTCCTTGTCAATGTTGAACGAAATCCCTTCGAAGAATTTCCCGATCCGAAACACCGGGCTGTTATTCATTTTCTTATTCTGCTACAAACAATGAAACAATACCTATCTATTTGCTCCTATTCAAATCGTGCTCGGCTTAACATTGTTCGACCTTATAATAGTAGTCATTGTATGACTTAGCAGCAACCGCAGTATTGGTCTATTCGGTAGACTCTTCTGTATAATGATCGTTTTGAAAGTTTTTGTAAAAATTTGAACAAACAAAATTATTTTTCCTGATTTGGAGGCTATGGTGGTTACAAGGATGAAAAACGAAAAAGGCGGTTAAAACCCGGCTAAAATCAGAAAATACGTCAAGTCGCAGGAATAAAAATTCTATGTATTCTACAAGGCAAAACTAACATTTCAAGACCAAGAACGCTCAAATCGGTTTATGCGGAAGTATCATTCCGCTAAGTACACGGCAGTGAGGTTTAATATGTTTCACACAAAGTGAGAACATTTCAAATCAGGACATGCAAAAGCATTCAAAGAAAGACGAATCACAGGTGTGAAGCGAGTAAAGTAATAACTAACATAAATACTTTTACCTACTAAAATTAAATTTGTTTAATCTATCTACTCAAACCTAACTCTCAAGATACACCCACAAACTGATCTCACAAACTAAACTCAACACACAAACTCAACGATCAAACAGAACTTATAAACTCAATATACGAGCTCAGCTCAAAAACTTAACTCTCAAATCTGACTCTCAAACTAAACTCGCAAACTCAACTTTCAAACTGAACCCTCAAACTAAACTCTCAAACTAAACTCACAAACTAAACTCACAAACAAGGGTCAAACACTCTAATCGCAAACTAAAGTCACAAACTCAACTCTCAAACTTTACTTTCAAACTCCACTCTCAATCTTAAGTCTCAAACTAAACTTTCAAACACACTGCAACACAATTCTTAATCCCAATTCTCAAACTCGACTATCAAAATCAACTGTCAAACTAAACTCACAAACTCAACCGTCCAACTCCTTTCTCAATCTAAACTCATAAGCTCAACTCTCAAACCTAACATTCAAACTCAACAGACAAACTACACTAATTTGATAATTGAGCTTGTGACTTTAGTTTGAGAGTTGGGTTTGAGTGTTAAGTTTGAAAGTTGAGATTGAGAGTTTTGTTTGATAATTGAGTTTGTGACTTGATAGTTTGAGAGTTGAGTTTATGAGTTTTGTTTGAGAGTTGAGTTCAAGTGTTAAGTTGGAGAGTTGAGTTTGTGAGTTTAGTTTGATAGTCGAGTTTGCGAATTAATACATGAGCTGAGTTTGAAAGTTGAGTTTAGTTTGAGAGTTGAGTTGAAGTGTTGAATTTATAAATTCAGTTTAAAAGTCGAGTGCGCGAGTCGAGTTTGTAAGTTGAGTCTGAGAGTTGAGATTGAAAGTCGAGTTTGTGGGTTGAGTTGGAAAGTCGAGATTGAAAGTCGAGTTTGAGAGTTGAGTTTGACTGTTAAGTTTGAGAGTTGAGTTTGCGAGTTTAGTTTGACAGTTGAGTTCGAAGGTTGTGTTTAGTTTGAGAGTTGAGGTTGAGTGTGAAGTTTGAGGTTGTGAAGTTAAGTTTGACAGTTGAGTTTGAAAGTTGAGCTTGTGAGTCGAGTATGTAAGTTCACTTTCAAAGTCGAATTTGTGAGGTGAGTTTGCGAGTCGAGTTTGTAAGTTGATTTTGAGAGTTTAGTTTGACAGTTGAGTTTGAGAGTTGAGATTGAGAGCTGGGTTTGAGAGTTGAGATTGAGAGTTCAATTTGAGAGATGAGTTTGATAGTTGAGTTTGAGTATTAGTTTGAGAGTTGATTGGCACTTTTGATTAATATTGTCGTCCTAATCGTAATCAAACATAAGACCTTATGTATGCATATAATCGTAATCATAATATCAAAATTGAATGCTCGCAATTATAATCGCGTTCATAATTATGGTTCAACGCCCAACTCTGCCTGCAGGTTAATTCGAATCCGAATAATTAACCCGTCCTGAGTGAACGATACGCGCCCAGGGAAAACAACCAGCGAGTAGTCGGGGATGCAATTCTGAAGCACTTTCTCGAGTCAACAGACCCGCAGTTGAGTTGGGGAGATTTGAGTTACCTGCCCCGTAAAGGTACAAGTTGTGATTGCTAGAAATCGCCACTGAGAGGCCCCCAAACGCTCGAGACGAGGTTTCATTTCCCTTGTGTTTGCCACCCCCACCCCCCCTCCCACCCCCGAAAGACCCGATCCGTTTGTATTCAACTAGACCAGAGTTTCCGCAGGAAACAAGCGCACTATTATACAAACTGGCAACCTCGCTATTATATTGTAAGTACAAACAGCAACTAGCAACTACACAATATGGCCAACGATGTAGGGCCGAGTATTTAGGGAATCTAGTGTTTCTAACTAGTCGAACTTACTCCGGCCAGGCCAATGGTAAACTTTGGTTTGGAACTATAATTTCCACTGAGCCTATGCACGTTCAATTATGGATAAGCTATTCGTTCATATTGAGTAGAGCTGCGACAACTAGAATCGAACAGTTCGCGAAATACGACACGAGGGGCCATTCAAAAGGCCCTCGTTCAGCAACATGAATAGGTATGATAGCTCCATAAATGTTAATGTTACGTATCTACGTATCGCATGTTTCCGTCCCCTTTCTCACCAGTCGCAGCAGAGGTGATTTACCCATAGTGTTCCATTCTCATAAACATTTCAGTTTTTTAATGATGATTGTTAAAGTTTGCGTCTGTTCCATGAGTAGATATTTTAAAAAAATTATTGAAAACACTTTTTTGACTGTGGGACACCTAAACACTTGAAAATAATTCTTTAAACAGTGGGTACCTCAGCACCTAACTATAAAGCTATTTACTTTCATATTTACGAAGTAAATGAAAGTATTGTAATCGTCCTAAAAACAGAAATCGGATCGGGCTTCTTCAAGTAATAATCGGGGAATAATCTACACATGTCACTGATCTGATTATTTTTTTAGGTACCGGTAGTCAAACTCGGTACTTACAAATTCGGTAATTAGTCAAGATCGAATTTCTTTGGTTCGAAAATTTACGTATCAAAATATGGAAGTATTGTGTGTTATCAACGTAACACTGGTTTTTTCGCTCGGGTAACTTTTAATCCGATTTTCAATCGATGATCAGGCGAGCTTTTATTAATTCGAAAACCGGCAACTGATGTGTCCTGGACTCTTCGGAAAGGACGAAAAAAAATCCACGGCGAATACAAATTAATGACAGACGGATCGGAAATTGTTTAGAGGTCTTGTAAACAATAAAGAAACGACCTTCTTGCAGTGGAAACAGGACTGAGCCTGTTCTCTAATACAAATCGAATCGAAAACCATTAAAGGCGTTTGTTGGCACGTAGACGGAGACCGTATATCATTGAGTTAATCATTTGTTCATATTTCGCCGTCTTCCTTTTGCTACCTCACATCACCGGACCCCGACTGGAAAGATAATAACTTTTGCTCAGTGTCGAGTCGGGATATAAAGTTATAAATCTAACCGAAAGGATTAACAGAAGGCGGACTCGCGGTTTGAGTTGTGGACAAGGAAGTGGACGTGGCCATTTATTGAATTTCTACTAATTAGAAAGTAACGGGGGCGGGAACGCCTTATCACTGTTCTCTGTCCGTACGAATGATATACTGAACGCTACGTGATTCAACAGTCCTATCCCTGAAGAGAGAAAAAAGCGATTCAGTATTGATCCACCGGGTTCGTACTTTCACCTTTACAGCCTGTTCAAGGAAATTTCTTTGAACCCTATTGCATTAAATTAAAAAATCGAATTTTTTTTCGATTTGAACTACCTATATACTTATTATGTACAAATGCCTCCTTCGTGCGTTTTATTTTGAAGTAGGTATTTGACTAGCCGAAACCAAGATTTTAAAACTACAAAAGCACAAATCTGATAATTTTTATGGCCAAGAAGAATTCGTACAAAATGGAAATTGCCAATTTTTAAAATAGTGAGTGTATTTCTCGAAATTCTTGAAATATTTTGATAAAAATTGTTATTACGTCATATTTGAAGGATAAACTTCAAGGTTCTTGAAGGATTTTGAAAAATTCCAACGCAATCCATTTTTGGTCCGAAAAGGGTTAACTGAAATTAGGAATACCGACGTACCTATTATTATTTATTTATTGGAATTGCTCATGTTGAGTACCTACATACTTCGATTTTGACGTGCACAATTATATTTTAACTTTGAAGTTTTTTTGAGGTCATTGGTGAGCCTAGAAGCAAGCTTCAAGAACAGAATAATATTATGTTCAGTTTATTATACCTTAGGGCTAGTGCGCGCCACTAAAGCGTTTTCTCTAGTACGATGCTCCGTTTCTGTTATCATCGTCTACTGTTCGTACTAAGGGGCCAAGAGCAGCCTAGAGCGCCTGGAGCAGCCTAGAGTGCGCTAGGGTAGCATAGAGCGCGCTAGGGTAGCACTTCTCGAGCTTTAACTTCCATAATTCTTCCTCTGTAGTGACGTCACTACTACCGATTACTAACTTTTGGTTCTATTGGGTACCGTAAGTTCCACTTCTTCGAAACCTAGACATTTTTCACTGTTTCCGAACTGCTTTGACACCGATAATGAACAAAAATTTGCAACGTTCCGGCCCATATTCCCCTTGAGAGATTTTGCAATATTTCTTAGACGAACTTGGTAGAAGAAAAGTTTAAACGCCTTGAGCTCATGAGCAGTCTTTGTACTCCCATGCGCACCAATATACTAAATTAGGCGCTTTCCAATTCTGAACGTAGTTGGTAGGTACCTAGTCAGACTCATTGTCATGTCCATTTCAAAGACCAGCAGTCGTTACAGGTTATTATATCCTCGTATCGGAATACGATTCAGGCCTTTTCAGTACGAACAAGAGGTTAATCATCTAAGCTCTTCATTGGCTGGTGTGCCGAAGAGAAACCGCATATATGACAATAAATTATCCTAGAAAAGAATCTGTCCTTAAAGTGTCGCAAGACGTTTCGACACCACAATATGTTTTCAACATTCTACTCAAACCCGATCAGATGTAATTTAAAATTCAGGACATCGTCTAATCTTCTTTGGTCATTGTTCCTAACAAAAGGATCGAACAAGGATAATTTCCTGAGCATCTCATCTCCGAGGCGCTCGTATTCCCAAAAATGGCTGACCTTTCAACCGGGCCCCTTTCCCAGGTTGAGGCTCAATAAGCTATTATGTGTTTTGAGAGCGCCAGATCGCTTGAAAGGAAACTCATCTAAATCTCCTTTTGTAGCTACTATTTCAATTACTTTGGCGCATGGGCAGTAAATCTGTCTAAGGCTCGCCTTGACTTAATATACCATGTGAGAATATCAGAGATGCCAATCTGAGTTGTGAAAAACTTGACTAGTTCAGTACTGAAACGATTGCAGCCTTTCCAAGTGAAGGATAGGTCATTTTTTCCTCTACCAATGTTTTTGCCTAAACCAGTGTGTACCAACATAAACCAGTGGTGTGTAGATAACACACAATACTTCCATATTTTGAAACGTAAAAGTGTGTCACAATTCGATCATATTTTGACAGCTTTTGAGGGTGTTCAGGTCAAAAATATCAAAAAACTCAACATGCGAATTTTAAAACTCGCCTCAAATGAAAATACGCCAAGTTGTATGAATATAAAAAATATCCACGTATTCTGCAAGATAAAACGAAGATTTTAAGACCAAGATCATTTTTGTGGCCAGAAAAAAATAAAATAGAAAAAACTAAAAATGCAAATGCATTGGAAGTACTGTGAGTTATTCAAATTCCGATTAAACAGGGTGTTAGGTCTTGCCGAGACGAACATTTCAGTCCAAGAAATTTGAAAAAAGATTGAGAATTGAGGGAGCTGTGGCCATTTTTGTAAATGAAATTTATTGAAATTTAGAAGCTGGTGAGGGGCGAGCGGTCTGGCTCCAGCTTCCAAAAGGACACAATCACTTTCAGAGTTGGTAACCCTGGGACCTGTATGTTATTAAGGAGGAGCGATTAGTCGGTTTCGGGACAAATGTTCGTTCGAAACTGCAATATCAGCCACCTTGCACATAAAGCGAATCCCTTTAGTCATGCGAAGCATGAAATATGTTCCTCGAATACTCGACGGAATGGGGGAAACTAGAAAACTGGCGTTTCGTTGAAACTGGTATAGGTAATTGAATAGTATGCGTGCGTACGTAATGGTAGGGGTCTAAGGAACAGGACCCATGTGTAAGGAAAGCTTGTTCGAGCTATAGATGGAACAGCTAAGTGAACCTTTGGGGGGTGGTAGTTATAGGGGAACAGCAAGCATAATTAGTGCCATAAACCCCATTAGGGAAGATCTAATTGAATTAGAAGGTCGCTTTGGTTATTGCATTTACATCCCGCTATCCACGTCCCTTGTCTTGGCCTAGGCAAATGCAGCTGTAGGAAGGAAAGGGTATAAGGTAAATTAAGCGTAGGCCTACGGTCAGCGATGGCGATTCGATTTTATGCCGTACACCGTCCTTTAACGTAAGAAAAGGCTGGTCAATATAATAAATCGATTAACCGGAGAAGCCTCAGATGGGAAACGTTGGGCGAGAAACTTGCGAAATATTCACCGTATTCAGTTGTGGTTTGAAGATGAATATAAAAATAATATTTTTGTGCTCATCTTTAAATATATTATGTCCTCACGAGGGAATCGTTTTCCTTTTTTTGAGAGTTGAATCTAAATGGTCGATTTCTACCTCAAAATCAATCGGCGTCACAATAAAAACCACAAAACATCGACATTTTTAGGTTTTTCCATTCAATACCTAGTTTTTTTTTGTGATTAAAAGAAATTCATTATTAGGACTGCAAAGACGTAGGTCTCATCATCGAACAGCTTCACGTAAAAATGATCGAAGTCTATTGATTTTCCTCAGCCATCCTATAAAACGTCCTATAAGTATTATACCAGAAATTGGAAATCCCCCAAACTATCGGACCTATGGTAGGTACCTACTATCACATTTTTCCCAGCCTTGGGGTCAAATCGATCAGAAGACCACGAGCCCTCAAAAACGGACCTCACTAATCTAATAACAGAGCAGATGCAGCGGGGCGTCACGATCTGTAATGCTCGAGCGGGTGAATCCTCTTCACATGGGATGGTGTAATGTCATACGTTGGGTACCCACTCATCATGTTGGCACGAGATGAAATGGTCCATCATCACAAATGGAAAGGTTCGAAACGGATGAGAAACGAAGAGGAAAAAAGGCCGTATCATCAGTTAATGCGCAGAGATACGATTGTCAGATATGACGGTCGGTTGTCTTCGCTCGATTCCCAGACTTTCGGGTAAGACCGTCCTGAACATTGTATAGTCCCACATGGGCTCCGAAAATACCTATAAATACGTACCTATACAAGGTGTCTACCTCTTCGATGGCCAATAATCGAGATTGTCCTATTCGTTTCTAACAAATCTTCAAACATTTTTTCCTTACCTAGTCAGCTGGCAGACAATGCTTTTGTGAATTTTCACGTTTTCAGCCTTTACTTCTCAAAATGGCTGTAGCTCCTTCGATTTTTGAGTAAAATCGAATAGGTAGGAGGTTTTTCTCTTTGGATTTATTCGCGAAACTTTTCAGCATTTCAACAGAAAATGATCCTTCCCCTCGCACACTGCGCAGAATTCATTCCGCTTGATTCATCAACTATTCAACGGGCCGTTTCACTCCCGCACTCCGAAAACAGCCTTCTCAAGACACCATTTACTTCTTCTTTTCTCTTGCCGAAAGAAGGAAACACTTAAAAGTAATTCGAACAAGGGGAGCGTGCATGTTTTATATTCGCCATTAGTTCGTAATGGTGCGGGTAACCCCCGTCGAAACGTGCATATTGTCGTCGGCAATTTTTTTAATACGCCGGAGTAATCAAGTCATCTCCAGCTCGACCACCTGAGATCTTCGGGTTTCTTTCCGGATCCGCTCTTACAATTTTAATGAGATTGCATTTTTATTTTTCTTCGCCCAATCTCATGGGAGTAACTGATCATTCGTTCTACAACATTGCCGAGAAAAATAGCCCCGTTGTTCGCAGTTCTTGCGACTTGTAATCCCTAATGGCCGCAACAGTCGGTACGCACCGATAAAGCTTTAATGGTGATATATCCTTACGGGCCGACATCAGCAACCGACAACAAAAAATAAGAAGGGCGAAAGGACGAGAAAACGAAAAAATATGAGCGAATGAAGGCCTTGAGGATCACATTTGTCAAAAGTCGTGGTATACCACGCTTTTTTGGAATTTTAACAATTTTTTCAAAGGGTTAAAAAAATATTTTTTCTAATGTCAAAAATTAGCCTTTAAACCAGCTTTCAAACACTGAAATCCAACTAATTTTGGCTTATAGGGAGTAAAAAAGGTGTGAAAACCTTCAAGGAATCCAACGAGCTCAAAAAGTTCAAAATCGGTTCAGTAGAACTCCCTCAAATCGGCAAAAACGCGGAAAAGGAGAAATCGCGTCATTCAAGCCAAACCGATTCAAAAACAAAATTTTCAAATTTTTTCGAAAAAAACCCTATCCTATGGTAAATTAAGCGAGAAACCCGGGAAAAACACTCAAAAAATTCTAACCCACGGCATCACCTTCAAAATTGAGTTTTTGTGGTTTTTCGAAAATGGAAAATACTAATGCCAATTTAATCTTTTCCGATCGGATTGCCCAGACAATATGCATCAAGTTGGAGCAAACCACAATTGTCGTGGCCACAAAATGTTTGCCAAAATTTCGTCCAGCCACTTCGTATCGAACCACTGATCCGAACTAGCCCTAAAAATTGTGGTTTGCTCCAACTCGATGCATCAATATGCATCCGGGCAATCCGATCAAAAAATGATAAGGGGTCGAAAACCCAAAAAAAAAACTGTTTTTGAACTAGGTAATGACTTTTTTTACAATTGAACGTTTTTGAGTTGATTAAGTCTCTATAGTTGATTCAGAGGATATCCAAGGATGTGGGGCGCTCCTCCTATAAGGTTATAGGAGGAGCGCCCCACAGGAAAATTTGCTAAATTTTGGTTTTTTTTTTAATGGACCCCTCCTTCTATGCGTTTTGCTGCTGATGGCGTACGGCGGACGGACAAAAAAATTTTACTACAGATTTGTGTCACTCACACACAACAACACACAACTCGGACACGTGTTGCTAAATGCTCGAAATTGTAGATCCTAATCGCCAGTTATGAGTCAATTGCGAGAGATGTGACTGGTAATCGATTTCCAGCGAATAACAGAATCTCAGAGATATCCCCGGGCAGTCGGTTGATTCTGGCAAATGTTATTGGAGCAATCCATGGATGACTCGCCGACTGAGTTCATCATATGACGTATCCTGATCGCCCACTAATCCGACTCCAATTCGGGAACAGGCCTAACCCTTGGCCTGATGAAGTGGTAATTGGAAAGATTCAATTGGGATTCTCCGTTAAATTCCCGGTCCCTTCACCATCAGACGAGTTAGCCCTTTTAATTGTTTTCAATTAACAATTACGATTTAATTCGCCGCTCACCGCATCATCTCCCGGCTGTACGATTTTCGGTTAAAATCTTCATCAATTCCATTAAATCCGGAGGGATGGTTTCCTTGTTTTTTCCAGACTGCGTGGAACTGTCCGTTTTCAATCCCATTAAAACTCCATCTCTCCAGGCTAGGGTCGCTAGATTGACTCAATTAGCAGTTCTGAGAGTAGGCCAATAAGCGACTAGATTTTTGGAACAAGTTTTCAGGGTGAAATTTTTACAGGCAAGTATGAACAAGAACTTATAAACATATTATTGGACAGTAGTTTATCATTCTGAGAATATTCTAACCGGAAATATAGAATTTATTGGGTTTATACGGTTTATTGGGGGAATTTATTGCTGGCACAAATTTGGGCACATTTCCATTAGTTTTCAAGAGTGTCGACTATACTTACGCTTTACCTCACTTGAAAGCGAATTTTCCAAAATATTCAGCCCCCACATTGTCGTCCTTGCCACTTTTTTTCCAAAGGCTTAGTGTCAGCAGCGTTGCCATTCTCGTCGACCCTCAGTTACGTTTTCATCGTCAATTTATGATACAGCTCGTAACTACCTGCCTCGTTCTCTGACGTTGGGTCTTTGAAAAAGTCAATTCAACGTCGTGCGCACAGCGAAACACAAAGGGCGAAAAAGGGGATACAATGTTGGTCTGAGGAAGCTCGAGACGGACCACAATGAAGCTGCAAAAAGCCCTTAAAATATTATTTATCATGCCGTGGAAAGATATTTAATTACACGGCAGTGCAACAGTCGCGCTAGGCCCGTAAATAATCCGGTTGTTTGCTCCGCGGGAGAAAGAACGAAAGAGAAGGAGAATCGGACGGAGAAGGGACGACGGGATCGAGCGAGAAAGAGCGATGCGCCTTTTTATTATTAGCAAACAGACAAAGTTGTAAATTGTTGTTGGGAAGGGTAGTCGGAAGGTTTAGGCGTATCGTATTGCTCTTGTTATTTACAGCTTGGAGCGGAGCAAATGAGGAGGGGGTTGCGAGGGGGCGCGCACCTGATGCTCCACGGACAGGGCGAAACTCGCCAAGAGATGACCGGCCACTCGGGTACTTCCAGGGCCGAAGAACCACCGAACGAGACCTATACCCACACGATCGAATCCAAAGGAAAAAGGCCCACCGTTTCTAAGGTCTTCTCCCCTCAAGGGGCCCGAGAGTCGTAAAGTATCCGTTTATTGTAAAGTCGGTTTTCTATAGCTCGACTCCTTCTCGTCGTCGAGCGCCCACAACGACAATTAACCCCTTTACAAATTTGAACATTGTTTAATCATAGCTTGGCTAAGCAATTGATTTACAGCCAATGTCCGAAGTCCGTCCTCGTTTCCAACTGTGCGCTTTTCAAGAACCGTTCGGCTATTTAGAATAAATCAATACAACGCTGGCGCAACAACGGCCATATGCGAGAGGTACGCGCAGGTATAAATATGCGCTTTGTGTCGTTGCTTTATGCGCGGCCGGATATTTTTATTGTTCCTGCCTCGAAGTGGGAAATGGAGGCTCTCCGAGTGATTAGGATTCGACGGCAACGTTAACGACCGGGCGTAAATCGTGAGACGCTGCAGAGGCGCCCACTTGAACGCCCTACAATGTTTGCAATCGGTACTTCGACCATCGTTAGTCGACTTTGGAACGCTGTTCTTCCATTCCAAATGGCAGATTTCATGAAGTCGTGAAATCAATAAATTTGATAATCGTTTCGCGAGAATCAGTGATCCGGAATGTTGCAAATTGTTCATTATCGGTGTCAGAGTGGTTCAGAGATGGGAAAAATGGCATAAGGTCCAAGTGAAACGTATGGTAGCATCTACAACCAGATGTGGGGAATCGGTGGTTCGGGGAACCGTGGAAGACGTTGAAGCTCGATGGTGGCGAATTGCTACCCCAGCGCGCTCTAGGCTGCTCCGAACAGTACACAATGGATTAAATAGTGCACTCGTTGGAATAACGTCTGATACTGCTGCTTTCTGATATATTTACTACAAGAAAATTCATGTTGAACCAGAACTCATCGCACAGTCTGCGAGCCCGTAGGCGTGGCGTAGTGTTTTAATTCCGAAAGTGATACCTTCTAAATCGAAGAAAAGCGAAAATAACAGAACCCGAAGCCGAAATGAGGATTAAGTCTCGACTTCTCGATGCGAGTAAATAGTTGATGAACCTGCGATGTATAATCAAGACCGGTGAACGTGACCGCTTTTAGACGTTTAATCAAAAATCCAACAGCGCGAGGTTCGGATCCGTACAGAACTCACAGAATTGAAGAGAGAAAACGAAACGGATGGAAGAGCATGTTCGGAAAGAAATCCAATTTAATCACGGGTTGTCACTGCAGGAATGGGATGGGAGAGCTCCAGAAACGGTTTCTAGATTCGATTCGGAGTCGCACCCAAAAGGAATGGCCAGTGTACAATACCAGTGTTCTTTTTTGAAAAGGGAAAAAAGTAACAAATCCTAAAAGAGTCGGACTCGAGGGAGAGGTTTAAAAGGCTGTAATCTTCGTGTTTGAGAAGACACTGCGCCGCGTCGTAACTCGTCGTAAGAACTAAGGGAATCATTAGAAGGCGATCGTGCCTTGCCGTTCGGGGCGGATACCTTAGAATGGGTTCAATGTTTTTTTGAATATTTTACCCTCTTTACAGGCCTCGGAAGGCTAATGGACTTCGTAGCTTTGAATAAATCCGAAATTTCGTACATCCTAGATTTTTGCTTTGAGATTGGTTTTTTTTGGTGTTGTTATATTTTTTCCTTTCATGCATTTCTCTTTAAACGTTCAGGAATAAGTTTGATTTTGAACCCAAGACATACCGTCGAATATTCGCCGCAATTTCAGCGGATCAGGTTTCTCATTCGGTCGGTCGAAGACGTAGAATGAAGAGGCTCACATTCGAGATTTCTCTCATCAGCTTCTTATAATACGATCAGCACGATACGGAGCCACTCGCTTCGCCTGTTACGAGTACTTTCGTACTACACTTACACTATCTGCTGGAAATATTGGGTAAAATCGGTTCGTGAGTGGTCATAAAATGGCTCGGAGTCCAAGGGGGTCGAAAAGGTTAATAGATCGCCGTTGCGTCGTGGGGAGGCGCACGGTTCCAATTCCCGATCCGTCAGTCGAGCGAAAACGGCGGACTGCCTCGGCCCGCCAGAGAGAATATTCCAAAGATCCAGCACAAATACCAAAAAAGAGATGAAACCGACGATTGTCAAGGTTACCGGGGTTTCTCCTGTGAGAGATAAATTGCAATCGTGATTCTCCTGGATTTTCGGTTTCGCTCGTCTTTCGAGGTATTTTTATTCAGTTGTTCATGTGTTTTCTCATTTTTGACGGATAAAGTCAGCAGCGAGCTTTCTGAGATCGAGGTATCCTGCTGAGAGAAATAGAAGAATCTATTATGGATTTTTAGCCCAAATGACGAACCGCCTTCTTTGATGTCGCCAAAGCGTTCAATTGCGTGACACCTGACCTGGCTAAGCTCATGCGGTCAAATCTTTTTGAGAACTCAATGAAATTGACCAGGAATTTCCTGATCAAGACTTTTCAGGCGGCGCGACATAATTCCTCAATGCCTAATCTGAGTCCTCGCCGGTAAATGTTGGCGTACCTCAGGGTTCTGTGATTGGCCCTCTGTTGTTTTCAACGTTTATTAACGATTCGCCGCGAGGAAATATTGCTTGCTGAAGGACGTTACATTGTTGAGTCCGGGCATCAATTTGGAATCACTTAAAATTTGAATAAAATTTGAATAGTAAATTTTTTGATATTTTTGGCCTAAAGCAGTCAAAATATGATCTAACTGTGTCACACTTTTACGTTTCAAAATATGGAAGTATTGTGTGTTATCCACGCACCACTGGTTTGTTGTTGATGATGATCTTGACGGCCATGCTGATATGTTGTTGTTGCTGTTGAGGCTGATGATGTTGGGGATGACAATGATGCTGATATACTGATTATGATATTGATGACAATGCTGATCTTGATGTAGATTTTCGTGTTTATACTGACGTTAAAATGTTGATGATGTTAATGTTAAAGCTGATGATGCGTCTGATGCTGATACTGACGTTGATGCTGATGGTGATGCAGGCGCTAATGCAATGTTCCAGTTAGTTAAATAGCGTTGTTAGCTAACTATTGATTTGCCCATCTTTAACATCGACCTGGTCCAATATCGCACGTCGCTTTCGTACGCGACTTTACATTTGTTTCGAATTTGCATCGTAAGCCGCTTCAGGGGCTAATCTGGACGCTAAATAGACGTCTGATGAGTCTCAAAGGCAATAACCGAAGGCCCAGAACGACCTAATAAGATCCGAAGGGAAGTTCAGATCTCCAATCTCCCGAAGAGCCGTCTCCGAATTACGACTTGAATATTCACAGACGGGAATAGTGAGGAGTCGCTGCATACGATTCGGCAGATAATAGGCTTAGAACAGAGCGAACAGTGACAATTTACGTATGTAAATCCGGCGGTTCTAGAAACTATAAGAGAGGCGCCAAGGGCGGATGGCGGCTCCCTGGATACGCAAGTCGGCCCCGTGGAACTTTATCTATTTCACTGATTTAATTAGCGAGATGCGAAAGATCGGGAAACAATACAATGCGTTTCACTGGGGATCCAGTGAGGATAAAGGGAACGGCCTTAAAAGCACGTAATTAAGAGGTTAATGTCTCCATTACACGTGTCCCGGCCCGTAAACCACGGGAGATTCTCCCTAGACGTTGATAATCATCTGGAATGGGAAGTTTTTATTGGGAGAAAATAGACGATTCTCCCTCCGCAGGGAGTTTTTGCAGTCTTCGGGCTGAGTCGTGAAGTTGGCGCTTCGATAGCGATCTGATCACACTCCACGAACCTCCTAACACAAAAGGGAACTCCAGAGACTCTAGAATGGACATTCTGGACCTCGTGGTGCGCCTTTTCGTTACAACCTAATTATTCCCTAGAATCTCGATATAATCCCTTCCTAACTGCACGATTTATATCTTCATTTCGAAACTTTTCCCTCTTTTTCCCGCTCCCATCGTTTCGAGAACATGATTTTTCTTATCGGGGCTCCGACTCGTTTCGGACATGTTCATTCGTGAACTTTCCCATACCTACGACTTGATCTATTTTTTTCTACGAGAGTTTCGAGGGATGGACTTGGAAAAACGTGCATGCTGTAACTGCAGAAACGTGTCATACACATTTTCTCCAAACCACGTTCCCCTGATACGTATTACATACACGTGAATGAGTACTTACTACTCGTTGCGCAATAACTGCTTTTGCGCGGAACTCAAAAAAACACAGCGCTTTAAAGGTGCTCTAAAAAAATCTGGCGCTTTAAGCGAAGATCTCCAACACTTGAGGTTTTCGAGGGTGCTAAATCCGAATATGTGCTACCTAGTGATGACCAAGTTCTTCAACATATTGAAAAATATATATTGATTTATATAGATAAAAAATACATTGAAAAAATGTCGATATATCGATCTATATTGATATATCGATCTATTCCGATACTTCGATATATACAGAAATCGAAAAATATCGATATATATCAAAAATATACATCGATATATAGATCGAAAATAGCTATTGTTAGCAACATATCGATGGCACAGAACAGAAATATCGATTGTTCCGATATATAGGAGCTCAAATATCGATATATCGAAAGCAAAATATCAATTACGATATATCATTGATATATCATTGATCATTGATATAATATATCGATATATCAAAAGCAAAATATCAATGACGATGCCAATATATCGATATAACGAAAAAGCAAAATATCGATGATGGTATATCGATATATTGAAAGCAAAATATCGATGGCAATATATCGATATATCGGAAGCAAAATATCGATATTTGCAATTCGATACGGTATTTCGTTGCCATCACAAGTGCTACCCCTAGGCGCGGTAGTATTCAAAAAATTTAGATAACTAAATACCTAGTTTTATTATTTTTCAACGAACAGGTGCTCACTGGAGATCCAACACTGAGCACGCTCATACGCAGGTAACTCCATAAAAATTCAATAATGTCCGGACTTGAAGTGCAGGCTCAAATCGCTAATTTGGGTAGACGGACTTGAAGAAACAAAAAAAAATGGTTCAAGCGCAGGTTGAATAAAAACCACAAACATCTCTCTGTTTAAAAGCAGAACGATTCATAAATTCCAAAAGTCAAATCGGCCAAAAGTCGATTTCCGAACACATTCGCGCAGTCGCAAAAAATCCGCTCTGCCTGAGACTTGTCTTTTGGCCGAGGTTCGGCTTTTAGCTGGCCTACAACAAATTGTCCCGCCCCGAGGCGCCGTATCTGAAATGTTTATGAGCGCCCAATACTTGTTGGCCAATTGTGTCTCACAAACGAAACAAATCAGTGGAACGGCAAGGGCAGAAATTTCCAAATTTTCTCCAAACCAATGGTGCTTAGACGAGGCACTCGAAAATCAAACAGATACCCAAAGTCAGAGGCCAAAAGAAAGGTGAGCTCAAACTCAAACTGGAGCTAAAACTCCAACTGAAACCTAAACCTCAAACTCGAACTGATACTTAAACTTGAACTGAAACTAAAATTCGAAGGTCGAAAGAAAGGTAAACTCAAACTAAAACTAAAACTAACATTGACAATCAAACTACACTGAAACTCAAACTCGAACTCATACTCAAACGCAAACTGAAACTGATATTGAAACTAAAACTCAAACTGATGCTCCAACTCGAAGTTTAGTTTGAATTTAAGTTTCAGTTTGAATATCAGCTTCAGTTTGCGTTTGAGTATCAGTTCGAGTTTGAGTTTCAACTTCAGGTTTAGTTTGAGTTTGAGTTTCGTTCCGAAACTAATTTTGCGGCTCTAGAGCCCAAAACTTCTCAACATCTACACGAATCGTCGATTTTTAATTCGTCAAACGCCGACTAGAATTTTCCGGGACATTTTCGAAACGAATTTCCCATAAACTCCTTCACGGATGACAATAACGCCATTAGGTACGCCCCCGGATCCGGCACTACAATATTTTTCCATCGGGGCGGGAATTTTTTAACGCCATGACCTCATAACTCATTCATCGAGCTTAGGTAAATGCGAGTTAAAAAATAAAGTGTATCGCGAAGGGAGAAGTGTGACAAAATCGCACGCTCCGACGGTTTCAATGAGAACGAATAAAAACCGAGACCGGGTCGATTGTCGGCCGTAATGACACCGTGATACCTGGCCTGCTGTCGAGCACCGGCCATAACTCGCCACCGGGAAACAACTCGGCTTCACTCTGGAAACAGTGAATAGCTCGAGGGCGAGCAGCTGCCGCTCTTGGTCAACGCTTTCGAATGGTCCGCCTCAACGGTCCGCAACTCGACAGTCCTCGTCATTTCTTGCCACTGGTAAAACGTTGGACGTTTCGAAATTGTAAAAAAACCGTCTAATTTGGAAAGGAATTTGCGCTGCATTTCTCTGCAAGACAAATTTTTTCCCTACGTTTTCGAGATTTGCGCCGCATTTTCGGCTGTAGCGCCGCCGATATCATTCCTAAAACCAGTAGTGCGTCGATAACACACAATACTTCCATATTTTGAAGCGAAAAAGTGTGAACGATTTTGATCATATTTTGACTGCTTTTAAGGGTGTTTAGGTCAAAAATATAAAAAAACTCACTATGCAAATTTTAAAATTCGCCCAAAATAAAAATACGCCACATTTTCTGAACAATAAAAATATCCACGCATTCTGCAAGGTAAATTAAAGATTTTAAGACCAAGAACGCTCAAATTCCGATTAAACAGGGTCTTAGGTCTTGACAAGACTATCATATCAGTTCAAGAAATTTGAAAAAAGGTTGAGAATTGGGAGCTATGGCACTTTTTGTAAATGACGGACACACGGACACACAGACACTTGTTCGGGAAGTGATTCTGAATAAATGTGTATAGGAAAAAGTTGGGACTTCTTTTTGCACGGTTAGAAAAAAAAAGAAAATATCGAAGAGATAATACAGCGGTATTATAGCGATTCGTCACTTATCCCACAGAACAGCAGGCCAGATTTTTTCTCAGTATGTTGTAAAATAACCGAAACACTGACCTTTCTCATAGTTGATTTGCCGTTCTTGCTGGCGCGCGTTGTCAGCCGCCACCTTCAGGAGCCCCTGTATGTTCCTGAGGAGCGTCTCGGTCGAGGAGATCGTCGGGTCGGACGTGGGGGCGGAGGGGCCGCCCCCTGTCGCGCCCAGGGCGGCCGAGTAGTTGAGCGCATGAGGCGACACGGGACCCGGCGAGCTGGCGCCTTGTTCTGCGTCGGAAATTTCACCTGGAACAGACAAAAAAAATTTCGATAAATAAAAAAATTTTTAAATAAGATAATGATAACGATTATGATAATAATAATAATTAATATAATCAAACCTTGTCAAAAATTTACGTTTCAAAATATGGAAGTATTGGGTGTATATCTGAGCACCGCTGGCTTTTTTTGGAAATCAACGTAAAATTACAACAGAGACTCGGAAGAAAAATTGCTGTAAAATTCCGTAAAATTCTGTAAAATTGTATTCGCAATTTTTTCAAATCGATCGACTTCCTATCCGAAAAGAATCGTAATGGAAGGGTTAAAAAATATTAAATACAAATAAAAGACGACCGGGAAACGGACGAGGAGCGAGTAAGGCTATCTTGTAAAATGTACGCAGCGATACTGAGGTAGTTTGTGACCGGACTTGGCCGAGAGGTAGAACACGGCCAGATGAGGATGGCGCATTAAAGAAAGAAAACCGCGCATACGGAATGAGCCACCCAGGCGCTCCTCCAAGTCCGTGTTCGATCTTGAGAGAGGACTTATAAGTCCTCCCATACGCCAAGGACTTCGAATCAATACTTAAGTCAGAATCGAACCTCGCGACTGCATGTGTAGCGCGGACGTGGCGCTGTTCGCCCCTTTAGAGGAGACGTATCCTCCTCCTTATCAGAATTACAACGTTTCATCGCCTTTTTATCCGTTGCGATTACATTCACGCATTTTGCATCCGAAGGTTCGACACGACCTCCACTTACGAGGACGAGACTTGAGGGGCTTGCAATTCATTCAGACGTAGGGCTGAACAACGAAAAGGTTGATTGTACTGAATGCTCGAGATTTTACTCCAATTTTTTTAACCAACAGTTCAGGCGGTGCAGTTCATATAGGTGCAGTTAATAGATATATTATATTCCTAATTTTATTTTTGATTATAATTTTTATTTATTCCTAATTTATATATTCCTAATATTCATAATTTATTCCTAATTATTTTCCTAATGATTTATTCCAGTCATTTATTCCTAATTATTTATAAATATTTTCCTAATTATTGTGTTTTTCTATTCATTTATTCATTCGGTTTTTGTGTTTTCCTAATTCCGGAGGTTAGAGGTCGTTAGCTTCCAAATTTTACTGGTTTCCATTTCATTTTTTTCTGCCCACAAAAATGCACCGATTTCAGCGTTGTTAAAATCTTTGTTTTACCTTGCTGAGCGTGTGGGTATTCTTAATTATGATAACTGGACAAGTTTTTTGATTTTAGGCGATTTTTAACAATTTCATCGTGTTCATTGAGATTTTCCATCCTTATAGCCTCCGAAGTAATCAAAATATAATCGATTCGTTAAAAAAATTTACCACCCAAAATGAGGAAGTATTATGTGTCACCTACTCACCGCTGGTTTCAATCTCTCTTTCCCCTTCGGATAAAAATGAAGCCGAAATCAAATTTTTTCGCTTTTCGAGACCAACACCTGCTGGTGGCATTCCGACACGTCGGCAAGAACACCAATAGGTTTTCGTCTGTCCGTTCCCCTTTCGTCCGGGGAGATTGTAAATCATTTTATCCGCCGACTCCCGCGGCGATGTCTAATTTAATTCAAAATCGATATTTCGAGCTAGAGCGGTCACGTCACATTAGGCCGAACCTTTAGATGAAATCATCAACTCGCCCAGTTATAGTCATCGTTTTGTTCTTGCCTTTATTCCTCGTCGAGACGCCTTCGGTCTTCTATTGACATCGGGATTTACACGATGGAAAGTTCGACCACTTTTTATGAATTTTGATAGTTTGTCAGATACGAAAAAAATCCCTATAAAATCTATATCATCGGACTCTGCACCCTTTTGAGACTAGATCACAATTGCAGCTTGAAATTTCGTTTTGGTTGAGCTTCGAATCAAAAATGACGATTTGAGATGACTTCTTAATACACCAGCATATCTCGAACTTATGAGATCGACCGATCGAACAAGACATCATTGAAGAGAAATAAAAATTAAATTAAATTATTATTAAAAAGATTTGACGTGAATTCTTCAGACTTGACGTGAATTTCGCTGACAGATAGAAGAGAGAAAGAAAAGCCGGCAAGGAGCCGCACTGTCTAACAGGAAAACAGACTTGAATTATTATCACAGGACGAGATAAGGAGAAACAATATTCACTCCACTGTTCGAAGGTGGGTGCCAGATCATAACCCTGATCGACTCAGGGACGTGGGCAGTTACAGATATCGGAGGTCATAATATTGGATATTATCGAATGTGCGACATTTTCTTCTCTACGGTCAACTGTCAATATGAATTATGGGCTTGAAACAGAAACAAAGACCATCGAGTCGCCTGCTTTACAAAAAAAAAAAAATTGATCTCATAGGTACTACATGTTTATAATTCAAAGTTTTAACCTAAAAGAAAAATAACTCCCAATTTTCCTCTTCTCATCAGAATTCGATGCACTTCCTCACTAACACAAGCACGGCAAAGTATCATCATGACTTATTACATACATTATTATATACATCATTTTTTTCACCTATAGTGCAATTTTTTATGAAAAAAAACTATACATTTTAAATTTTTATAAAAAATCGCAAAATTTTAAATTTTGATAAAAAAAAATTTTATTTTGATAATTTTTTTTTGAATTTTGATGGAAAAAAAATTAATTTTGATGAAAAAGCAGAAAAAAATTTTTTTTAAGAAAAAATTTTTTTTTGATAAAAAACGATAAATTTTGATTTTTTATATTTTAGTTGAAATTTTAAACCGTAGCCGATAATCGGCTACTCCAGCAAAGCGGTTAGTTGCATTCGGCGTGGAATGTATTTTGCAGAATCGTTCAAACAGTGAAGGCAAATCTTCAATATGGATGAAAACCCACTTTTTTGGGTGGAACCCCAGCGTCTAGGGGCAAAACAGACCATGGATTCGAATTAAGCGGCCTCTTCAGCAAACAAAATGACCAAAAGCCTCTTAATCCATGAGGGTAATTTTGTTTTGAGTACTTAATGATTGAAAACATCAAAATTCGATATTGTTGAAAATGAATACGCACCTTGGTCCTTGTCCTCCTCGTCATCTTCGGGGTCGGACGGGTTATCGTCTTCCTCGTCTTCGTCTTCCGCCCCCGTTTGCGCCCCTTCGCTACAACTTTGCTCGCCACCGCTTTTGCTCAGGTTGAGCACGGGACTTTGACCGTTCGATGAACCTAAAACAAGAATTTTTTTCATTTTTTAGTTTGCTTGGAAAATTTTTGAATTATTTAGAAAATTCCCAATTGGAATTGGAAAACTCTCAGTCTATTTTGATACAGTAGTTTTCAGGTGAGTATTATGAGGAAGAGTGTGGGTTCTGGGGATAGTCGTAACGTATGCCGCTAGAGATCGCATCATATGGCTGTTGAACATTGGAACGACAGACCCTGGGTCTAAGGACCGCCTTCTTTGCTCAGGAGGCGTCCGATGCGCCAAATTAAATTTTGCACATTTTATCTGTCAATTTCAAACAAACCAACGTTTTTAGCCTCTATTTTTTTTAGGTACCCTCGTTAGTATAACTGAATTTGCTTCTATTAACACACCCTGAGAACAAGTAAGTAAAGTTAGAATTTTTGACGTACTGTAAAAATGATTACCGTTGTGCGAACTCAGGTCTCGAGGTTTTTGATCCAGGGCTAACGCACGATCGTTTTCACCTCGATCCTCTCTCAGTCTGTAACAAAAGAAATAATTATCTTTAACCACGTGTTCTAGAAAAAAGACGCTTGAAACGTACGAGGCTGTTATCGGGTTTCCTTTTGATCTGAAAACCGTGAAAAATTTCCTCAATTATTTTAGGCTAAATTATCTCAAGATTAGGAAGGTTAAAGTTGGCACAGTACTTCAAAATTTGTTCAAGGAATAAGCTGTCTGTTATGCAGCATAATAATGCTCGTAATTCTTTCCAAGTATATAAAGATGTCTATAGAAAGGGAGACGGGTTAGAAGTAGTGAATTATCTGCTATCAGGGAAACACGAATATCTCACACGTTCCTCGAGGCGATGCTCAGCGCCCTTTATTACGTTAAAAAGATTACCACATGACAAAACGTGGGTTTTCTGAGATTTCGATCTCGCCGGAATTACCAAAGCGAAACTTCGGATACGATTTTCGAAATTTCGAGGCCTGGATGAACTGCTGTGTGATCAACAAAACTAACAGCCGATCCGACATGGAAATAACACCCGTCATAATGCACCACCCGCAAAACCGAGATCATCCGATCCCGCCAGTATTTCTCACAATTTTGTTTGAGTTCAATGCCTTTTTGTCCTGTTCCTCCAAGGTTCGCTATTCCTTATTTCCGTTTCCTTCGCCGGCTTCGTAATTACGGGTAACGTCAAAAGCGCCGCATCCGACGAGTTGCGAGACTATTCGGTTTCGGTGTATGACGTATCAACAAAGAACACGAGCGGCCTTTGACCGGTTAACGTACGAGAAGTTCCATCTTCAGATAGAAATTTAAATTACGCTAAGTTAAAAGGATAAAAATATCCACCAATAACTACCTAAATCAGACCTAGAAAACAGTTAAAGCGATCCATTTTTGAGTCCAGAAAAAAGAAAGTTAAAAACACTAATGGCCCATTTCACCAACCAAGAATTACCAAGACACAAATTTTAACCAACAGCAACTATGTCCGGATTAATGAGCTTAGTAGACGCAAGCTTCAAGGACTATCCATACGGCTCGAGCGCGCCACTTTAGCGTTATCCCTGCTCTGTGCTCTATGCTCTGTGCTGTTAGATGCTCTGTGTTGCGTTTCCGTTATCATTGTTTACTTTTCGTACTAGAGCGTGCTGGGTTAGCGCTTGCCCCAATCGCGTTTCACGTTCCGTGTTTCTCCAGCGGTTGTGACGTCACTCCGACCCATTACCTAAACCTTGCTCTGCTGGATTGAACGTCAGCAATTTTTCTCAACTTGGAACTATTCTGACGGCGACGAACACAATTTGCAACATTCCAACCCGTAGGTATCCTTGATTAGAGATGTTGGTCACCACTCTGCCACTCCTGTACGATTTGATAGGTGCTCACCGTACGTTTTGTACTTGAATCCTTCTTGTGTCAGCCTTTTGGTAACTCGCCCATTTTCATTTGCTTTGAGATAATCCCAGTTTCCTTCCACTAGAGCCTTCAACTGATGGCCAAAAGATCGTCTCGAAATACCTACCCTGGCCGAAACGAATCAACGTCTGACCCCCCACGTTTCAATCAAATTCCTCCCTCACCCACTATCTCGTCCAGGTTCCTTGCATCCTCAATAGAAAACAATTGTTTGAGAGCGCCTCCGCTTTTATTACTGTTTGCTTTTAGTCTTAAGCTTTCAAAAAGGGAAAAACCTCAATTATAAGACCTTCCGTTCAGTGGGGGAGGATCGCGTGGACGATACCTATTATTCGTTATACCCTACTCTAGACAAAGCTGGACCACTGTAATTTCGTCAGTAAAAACGTCCCTTTGGTTGAATCAATTTGGAGTGATCCTCACACACGGTTCCTCTCTGATCTTACGCACTTCCATACAAGTAATAGTTTCAATTATCGATCACCTCTTGGACTTATGGGATTGATTTCTGTTATTCTAGAAGATCTGAGGGGGTCCAAAATCCACGTCGTAAGGTATCTCAAAAGTAGCAGTTATCCTTCTCCTTCAGCAACTTCGTCTGAGCTTTCCACTTTCGATGGGAAATAATTTCAAATCACTTCTGACGAGATTCGGTATTTGCGTTTCAATTTCAGTTCACTCGTGTTTAATGAAAGCTTGAAAATTGCGAGAGAGTGGAGGAAACGGAAGACTCAATTAGTCGCATTTAATCACAAACCCAGGGGCGGGACTCCGGTCGGAGGATTGGAGAGACGGAAGTGGAAGCCTTCACGGCGGAAGGATAATTGGCGAAGTGGTACGTGAGTATTAATAATCATATACACTCAAGAAGGTCGGTAACTAGAGAAGAGTATCTTGGGGCCCCAGTGCTGCCATGACGGGTGACGGAACGAACGCTGGGGATGGCAAACCTGCTTCCATCGAGATGGAAGATTCGAAAACTCATAAGTTGGAACCGGAGAGGGGGAAAAGACGGAAAGGAATTAACGGAGAGGGACTGGGGGAAGAGGAATTAACAAAGTTTACATTGACTTGCCGGTAAGAAAGTTTGACATGCTTCCCGGCCTTCTATCCGCCGCTGATGCAAATTGAATCTTGAAATCTTCCATGGGCTTTCCAAAGTCGGCCGGGGGCGCAGCCCCCTCATTCTGAAGCCGTAAGATCCGCCACGGGGATTTACGCCATCACGAATTCAGATTCTCAGCCATTTGAAAAGCATTGTAATTATTTCCGACAGTTAGAACCCCTCTTGGAGCAACTAGACCCCAGCGCGCTCTAGGCTACTCTGGGCGCTCTAGTACGAACAGTAAACAATGATAACGGAATCGCGACACGGAGCATAATACTGCAGAGGAAGCTAAAGTGGCGCGCTCTAGCCGTACGGCCAGTCCTTGAAGCTTGCCTTTAGGCTAACCTATAGGAGTGACGTCACCAAAATATTGAGATTGAAAAAAACACGCAAATCTCGAGCGAATACAAAGTATAATCCCGACCCAATAAAGCCTATTCAATGGGCATTTTCAATTGAGAAAAATGCGTAGGTATTATAAAAATACGCCTATATCCTTCATTGAGATCAGCCATAAGCCGATTACCTAACCCGCTATAATCTTGAGAATTCCCGATTTTGACGAAGATCGACCCGCCAGCTGAAGCCGGCCTTGTTGGGCGGGTTGTTTTGAAAGGCCAGAAGGGACTTGTTGAAGTTTGCTACGGTAAACGACTCCATCCTCTTCCCAGGGCAAGGCAACCCACCCCTCCATTCTATGGCTTGTGTCTTAAACAGTCCGGCCAAGAGAAGGGGCCCGACGTGAATGATGAGATCTCGCGGGAATTCGCCACTTGCACGGGGGTGGAACCGGGGCCCATTTCGACTGGATGCTACTGTTACATCCGACTCCCTCTCAATCAAATCGACGACAAGCGAACCCCTCCGAGCCAATGCCAGCGGAATAATTGGTACACAAAACTTCTCTCCTTTCAACGTTTCCTCTTGTCAACAAACGATTTGAAATTTTCACCGCGTTTCCTTTCCGAGTTTAATAAGCCGGGGTTGGGTTACTTAATACGAGGCTTCCATTGTAACAAATCGCACTGGAAGGCTTCATGACGTTAATAATTCATTCGACGAATGAACCCTTCCTGAAACGCATGATCGTGCGTTTAATGGAAATGATATTATTCAATGAGTCAAGAATTTCAAACTTTGCCCAAGTAAGTGTAACTGGATATCTATACCATTATGTTTGGTACATTTCTGAGGGAGGAATAACTTCCGGAAGAATAATTTCTGGCACTACTTTGGCAAAAATTAGGTACTCCCGAAAATTCTGGATGGCATCATTGGATGCTTTAAAACTCTATCTTCCACAGTAAAAGATGGATGAGGAGTTCTCTGGGTAGTTATAGCTAAATAGACACCCCAAAAAACCAATGGGATGACTACAAAACAAAGACAAGGCTTTATTAGGATGTAGGATCATCAACGGTAGGGGCGATCTCCTGTGTGGTAGATTTGCCACCTTCCGAAAACTGAAGAAGACTGAAGACCAAGATTACAGGTTTCCGTGTCGGAGGCTCTCGAGTAATTAATTCCCCGACTCACTGGAGCTTGTCCCTCCCCAGTGGCATATCGACTTACTTCATTAGATCGGGAGCCCGAGGTCCGTCCACCTTCTGGCAAGGCGCCTGCTAACGAGACGTCATCCCGACGACGGTTTGTACGTGTCCTTCTGATTAGAAATTCTACCTTTGAACATCAGTCACTATTTTGGCCGTCTCAACTCTTTCGCAAGAAATATTGCAGGGTTCCGCCCGGGGATCGCCATTTCTCAACCGCAGTACATACAAGATCTTATAAACGAAGGTTCTAAATAAACTTTGAAAAATATTGCACTCACCAAATTTCAATCGTTCACCAGTTGGACTATAATTTAGAGTCAGAATGGGCAATAAGAGTGCGGAAAATCGACGTCTTTTCTCTATTTAAACTGCTCATTGAGTTGAGATTGAGACTGTGCATACTTTGTTTTCGCTCAAGCCGGGCACAGTTTTTTAAATGGCTAATTTTTAGTGACGTCACTAGTACTGATGAGGCCAAGAGGCAAGCTTCGAGGGCTGTCTGCACGGCGCGCCACTTTAGCGTCCTCAGCAGTTGATACTCCGTGTCGCGTTTTCGTTATCATTGTTCACTGTTTGTTATAGAGCGCTCTGGGGTAGGGTTTGCCCCATCGAGCTTCAACTTCCTCCATGATTCTCCCGCATCACATTAACCAATTACCCACTTCCAGTTCTAGCGGGTACGGTACGTTTTTTACTTGGAACCTCAACAATTTTTCCATCTTTTAACCAGGAAGGTACTCTCACACCTATGCGAGTATTATTTGCAACGTTCCGGCCCATGGTCATCCCCCACACAGCTGAGACAGGAATCGAAAACTTGATCACGTCAGCTTCAGGTGAACACGAACCAAAATATTAGCTCACTTAAGCAACGCCTCATACCCATATTTAGTAAAATAAGACGGCCCCTATAAATGCATGTTTTTTTATGCAAACCGTTGACAATGATGATGAGTAGCGAACCCGAATCTGAAGATTCAAACTCAAGAGAAAGCGAGTCTAATATTAACCAACCCTCGGAGCATACGCTCGGGATTGGATGCAAAATTGGAGCAATCTCACCAAAATCAAAACCTCACACTTGGCAAACTCGAGAGCGATTTTATTTAACGAAATAGATTCCCAGCGGATGTGGGTGTAAGCTGATGAAAATTTATCGTCTTCTCAACGAGGTTTATGAGCTTGGTGCGGTCGCGCCGCCGTCAATATTTCTTACCGACTAATTTGTTGCCAGTGCTCGAAGCTGAAGCTGAGACGGAAAACGTATTGCTAATAAGGAGAAGAAGAGGAGGTTGTCGACGTCGTTGTATGTCTGGAGGGGTTGGTTTCCTCCAGTTCTCAAGACAATATTATATTCTCCAAAGGCTGGCAGTTCGGCGTGCTCGGAAGCCGGAGCAAGAACTCAGATCTCCATCCATCTTACATCAGTTATGGCTTCTAATTGAGGCAAACTGCTAATTAATCAACAAACCTTCGGAGTCCCCCTGGGGGCACGGAGCTCCCCCCCCCCTCCCCCAGCAGTTCCTACGTCACCCCCCTCACTCCGCCTATTAAATATTGATGTTCTCTTCTTAACCCACCACCAACAATACCGACTAGCACCAGCAGTTCCGGCCTTTTCCGGGAGACTCCCTCACCCCAAGTCGTTCCTTATCTTCTCGCTGTTGAATCCGCAGAGTAACAAACCGAGGGAGCAAGGGAGAGGGGGATTTCTCTAAAAATTACCTCCCTTCCTGATGGACAGACAAGTAGAGACCTGTTTATGATGTCTGACTTCCCCCATCTGGAATCCCATCGTATCGCGCGCTCCTACAGGCCGGGAAGCTCCGAGTAACTCTGATTGATGGTCTGTCTTCACTTCTAATACCATTATTTACCATTTCTTCTCCATCCTTCGCGCTCAACTCAACATGCAAATCACTAAAGCAGAAAAACGTCTTTTTCTCACGACGACGGACGCCTTACCTCTCCCATCGCCGTTCCAAACCAAGAATTATTGTTCTGCCGAGCATTTTCCGCGTCATCCCGACACGGGGAGGCCCCCAGCTGCGCGTATTTTCAACCCTCCACTCATTTTCGATAAAAACGTCAAGCCAACGTGAAAGGAATCGCTTAGTATCTCCACGAAATACAATGGGTAGTCATATTCCTCAAACTGCTGAGTCAACCGAACGGCCGAAGTGCATCAAGTTGAACGCAGAAATGGGTGCAGAAATCCTATCGTATGCACGTGTTTGAAAATCGAGTTGGAATATTTTCGCGATAATGATCGTCCGTATGATGAAACACACATTTCCGGTAATGCACCAGTCTGAGAACCTACTCAGGTACGTGGCCGTGATCGCGTCTTGCAATTTTCTTGATTTTACGGTTGAAGTATGGCTTTTGCGAGATGGTTATACGAGCTCTTAATTTAAGTAAACTAGTATTATCATAGCCCCATCGGTTGACTTATATTTTCAGCTATATCAACAATAATCTACTCAGCAGCATTTTTCCTTTCGCCACGACAAAAGGTCCTTACGTATTAATAATTGATACATCTCTAAACGGTCTTGTAGAATCGAACCGACTAATTTATCATTCAACCTACGATATTTGCTTATGGGAGTCAACAAATCTACAATCGTATCATTATTGGAACTAGCGATATAACATCATGTGGCGCCAGCGACTACGTCAAGTTCAACAAACACTCACTCGACTATATGCAAACAGGAGCTCCCATATTATTACCCTTCCTGTAGTCAAACACTCGTTCGCCTATCAGAAACATGCGGACTGTTTGGTAACATATGTTACCATTCGAGTGACACGGGCCCCCGAAACAGGTGTTAGATAACGCAAAACAAATCTTCCTCGATGAGACTTTTTTACCACTATCACATATTTTTTTAGCTGTTAATCCGCTCGTACCACCAGCGCGAGATATGGGCGACTGAAATTTTTAATCATATTTCGGTATTTCTCGGTGTATTGATATCAGCCTGAAACTCGGTCGATAATGAAGAAACGAACAAACAACGGGACAAAACAAACAGCTGCTACATTTTTATATAATGGGCCAATTGATGTAGAAAAACTGAAATTTCGGTGGTAACATCTCGATCAAATATTAAACTTTCCAATGCATTTTCCAAAAAAAATCTGAATTTACCTGACAACATAGTGCGACCAAAGATGTAGATCTAGAGAAATTTAACCCTATTAGATTGAAACATAATCCTCAGTACCATTACTTACTCCTGGCGCAATAAAAAAGCGCAAAGAATAGTAAGTGCGCTCGGCTCTAAAAGTTTTGTTTAGGAAATAATAATTACATTATTACCATCGAACCCCACCGTAGCCATTTGAGCCTTCAATAAGGGAAAACGCATTAGTGGGCAACGCAGCTTCAGGAGGGGATGGTCTGGATCGTCTAAAGCCCCGAGGGCGAGAAAGAAGGAAAAACGGGCGTTAAAAGCATTTTCTCATTACGGAACGAGAAGGCCTCAGAAATGTCTTTATTTCGCCTTATAATGGCCCTGAAAAAACGTCTATATACAAGTGAACCAACTGGGGTTGCATCGACGTGTGCTATCACGATAAAACACTCCCGCACATTAGAGGTACTAAGTATTAAGAAGAAGGAGCAATAAAAAATATTAGAAAGCAGATAGGACGTTTTTCCTACTCCTGGGACGGATGTTCTGCTGATATTAATGTCCCCATCCCGATAGAGTCACATCCTACCTGGGGATTGTACTAGTACGAGTTTTCAAAAAATAGGAAGCATCGGTGGACCTATTCTGTCGTGGTAACAGGGTTTTTTGAAAAAATTAAATTAAAGGTCGGCAGAGTGTTAATTATTTTCTGGCCCTTAACTGTCGACTTTGACCTAATATTTTTCTTTTTTATGCAAGTGTTGGAAAGCTGCAAATACAGTGAAACTGTCGGCAATTTAACGGCCTTTCCAACGGTATCCTTGTTTTTGTTATGACTCCTAAATGCAATGGAGTTATGATCGGTTTTCTAAGGAAAAGTCGAAAACACGAGTAAAAAGTCTAAAAGCGAAAAAAGTGCACATTCCATTGGGCTCACAGATTTTGTTTCGGAACAAAAATCGTAGCAAATGAGCAAGAGAATCGATCCCCTTAAAAAAGACAATCTGAAGTGAATCTCAGTTGCAATTATTGTAAAAACAATCCTTCATCGACTGAAAATAATCGATTTCTGCACATTATGGAGACCAAGGACGGAAATTGAATTATCTTCTATTGCTTCAGCTCCCATAGCTTCCTCATTGGATCTCTCTGGAGATTCCCAAAATGAATTGTTCATCTCGGAGCCGAAAAAGAGGGAAGAAGGGGGTGGGGTGGGGGAGGCTACCTCCACGCAATAACTCGTGTGACGAGCGTTTGATTCTTTCGGTCTCCGACCGACAAGACATTTGTCAAGGCCATCCGGTGCCCTTCCGGAATCCAATATAACGTGGAAAAAACGAAAGAAAAAACTCCAAAGAAATATTAAGCTTCGGGACAACTTTTGACGTGGGGACTTCATCTGTCATTTTGTTGGATCGTTTTCGCTCCTGAAACGTCCGCGTGACTTTTACTTTTGATTACTGCCCGGCAACTGACCCCCCCCCCCCCAGGTTAATTCACGAGGTTTTAATAAATATGACCCAACAGTACTGCATGGACAGCTGAAGTGACTAATCGTGTTGCGATATTAACTTTGAAAGGAGTTAAGCGTGAATTATTCGCCAACTGACTATGCCTCGATGAAAATATATGTTATAAATAAGAAAAAACATTTGAGGGCCCTTTCTTTTAAAAAATTTTTTTCTACTTTCAGAATCGATCCTTTTCCACCTTTCCTATAGTCAGCTTTCCCGCCGAAAACCTGAAAAGTTCGCCAATGGTGAATTTGTCGAAGATGTTTGCGGAGAATTGTTTGAATTTTTAAAATTAGGGCGAACGGAACCTTAGACAAAGGCGCCCTCTTTCGAATTCCTGCCGCATTTCACCAACTTTTTTTCGCGGAGCTGAAGTTTTTTGAAAGTTTTTTCTCCTTGTCGCCACAATAAAGGTCGATTTAATATCACTTGATATGGAAGCCGGGGCTCGCGAAAGCGGAGAAAAATAAAGGAGTCCCGCGATATGGAGAAAAGGTCTGGTTGAAGCGACTTTGCATATTGCAGACCCTCAGTAGATTGCTATTGACACAAGGTATAAAGAGACCGTGTTTAAAATGCATAGAGTTTCCTAAAAGGGCACCCACTGAACCTGAGGGTGGAGAAAAGACTCGGTTTCCCAGACCTTCTGCCTTTTTTCGCTTGATGTCTTCAGATGGTCTTTTGAAAGCTGCTTTCATCAGCAGTTCCGACCGGCCGAGTCGGCATTATAGACACTGGCGAGTATTTTTAACACAAATTGGGAACTACCTTAAATTATTCCATAATTTGCAATGTATTTAATAAAGTGAAGCGAAAAATAATACACAATTCCTCTATGTTTGGGTAGGTAGGTTACGGGTAGGTATGATTTAATCGAGGATGATATTAATTAATTTTTTGGTTTATTATTTTTCGTCATTAATTAATTTATCGGTATCAAATATTGATTTATTGGGTTAGCGTGATTTTGAGCCAAAAAACACCATACGCAATTTTTTTAGTCTCCTAAAAACCAAAGTAGATATATTTAAAAATGTCAAATTTCGATTTGAATTGATTTTTTTGAGAGATCCGGACTTGGTCAACATTGTCAACATTGGCCTCGATCTTGACCATGAACTTGGGGAAAGAGTTTTCAGCCACTCTCAAAATAATACGAGGATAAGCAAAAAATACTTTAAAAACGTTCAAAATCCGCTAAAACCCCATATCTTAGCATGCAATAGTCCGAAAACCCCAAACAAACCCATCAAAGGGCATGTTTTGCGAATTTTGAAATCTCTCAAAATACATTTTAACTGGTATGAGAAATTCCGCGTAAACACTGATTTTAACAAGTCCAGACCAAGATTCCTAAGCTCCTTGCTGCCGTCTCTTATTACTTTCCTTCTTTTTCTCGCTGAAGGACTTGTCAGTGCCAGGCAGTATCCTTTTCAACCCTTCGTATACCTTTTACTAACCTCTCCAATTCGACTCCTTCGGCCCCCCTTCATTACGAAGTAATTAGGGAATAATTAGTACGAGTCTCAACCCTTATTAAATAACTTCCTAGGAAATCTTTTCCACCCCTCAGGGGCACCTGTACCGCACATTTCATCCCCGATATTTTCTCTTTGTCTTTAAAGGTTTTCAATTTCATCCTCCTGAGGGAAACAGACGTTTCCCAAAGTTGCCGAGTGTCAAATTTCTTCGTTACTTTGTACTACTCAATTATTACTCCCGACTTGCGTTTGTTGCTCTTCTTTTTGATGTGTTTCCGCCTCGAACGATGAACCTTATGAAGGGACAGGTTCAGAATAATGATTATTTTCGAATGAATGCCTCATTTTTGGACGGCGGTATATTCCGCTTGGTGGATCGTATTTCAATAGGAGAATGGGCCGATTTGGTATAAAGCTTTAGACAGTGGCTGAAAATTGGCAATCGCACTTACCAAGGTGCAATTTCAATCTTAAGAAGGTCCTGGGAGCATGCAGGAATTTTTTCAAGATTTTTCAAAGAGGTGAAATTTTAATTTTTTCCCAAATTGAAAATTGACAGTTATTTGGGAATCAACCTTATCCTTCAGAAAGACTGAATGCATAGACAATAATTTCTGACGACGGCACAATAATGTAACGATGAATATTCTATTACGGGTAAATATTGGTACGTCCAGAAGATGGAACTTCCCAAGGGAAAGTCCTTTCCATTCATATTTTTATACCTTTCCCTAATGCCGGCTACTATTCGAAGAAGAGAAGAGCTAAGAGCTCGGCGAAGACCTAACAAGGGAAACCAATATCCATATTTTTCTTGATCCTCGTGGAATGACTTCTAAAAGTTCTACTATGCATCTTCGGAAAAGGGTGAGTGGTATTGTGGGGTGGACGTTATGGCCTTAAGAGAAAATATCACAAAGGAAGTCCATGGATCTGGTCGGGGTCCGCAGCCGTAATCCTGAGACCCTGTTATACATCAACCCTCCTTTCCCAGTAAGTCATCCTTTCCGGAGAAAAGGCAGATCGTAATAAAAAAAAGAGCACAAATTACTCGCGTAAGAACTCTTTCTGAAACGAAAGAGGGTGAGGAAAACGTATAAATTTCAATGAGTATTCGGATTTTCAAAAGAAAACTGTCGGGGGAGGCGGAAAATTCCTCGTATTGTTGCACGATTCCCTCCGTTAACCATTCTTCGCCGGAATAAGATATATCTCTTCATATTACCTTTCACCGTGTGATGCTAGAATGGAATGATTTAATTTGGGGAAGAAAATAATTCCTTTCCGCGGAAGAAGATCAAAGTTTTCGTACAGCGGAGCGTTATCGTTGAGAAGCGTAGCTGGATTTCTAAACAATATGGGTTTCTAATAACTATATGGGTTTCTCCCGAGGGGGAAGACGTTCAGAAGACGAAACGGTTTAATTGAACGGAACATGTCGAGATCAGAAGGAACTTCAGTGATGCGAGAAAACGAAGAGGGTCGATGTTATTCAGCCCCTTTGTAGCCCGTATCGCGCGGGGGATAAGTTAGGTATCAAATTCGAGTTTTGCTACTAAGGTAGTACGCAAAATTATAAATAATATTCCCTTTCTTGCTGTTGAGGGACGATAAATACTTAAGAGATGATTTTCCCGAAGTTTGTTTGCAAGATTACGATTTTTTTTAAGCCTTAAAAAAATGGATTTTTGGGAAAAAAACACAAAGACGATTGTCAGGCTTCTTTTTTCAACATTTTTTTGGAATGTGTGTGGAAGAATTGTAATAGTTGTGCAATGATTACCTTGAAAAAAATTCCTAACTGTGAAGAAAGTTACCACATCTAGTCAACAGGTAAAGGAGTACCTTGTAGGTAAAAAAAGAAGGCAAGAGTTATATCTACCAAGGCTCAAAGAAGGGACAACAAAGGTAGCACGATAATCAGCTTCTGTTATCTGATAATGGTGTTGTGACAAGAGTTGGATGTTATTTTTATTTCTGCTCAAATTCGTTCAACAAAGAAAATGTATTTGAATGCTATTTCAATTTCATAAGTACTTGAATTTTTTATTTTTTGTTATTATTATGATTATTTATTTGTTTTCTTTAATTCATTTATTTATTTTTTAAAGAAGAGTAATTTTGTCTTACGCAGTTGTTGTTTTTTGTCGTAGGCCTGAAGATGCCGTAATTGGCGAAATATATATTGCTTTGAGGAAAAAAACTTATAGAACTGAAGTCGACTCCATCCCAACCCAATCCAGACTGCCGTACGGCGTTAAAAATTACCAAAGAATCGGTCTGTGCAGACGGTCTGCGGTATGGGGAGGAGAACAGTCTGGTGACTGATACGGCCAACACTCCACGCCATGATGCCAACTGAAACTTCCCATTTCCCTCTATAGAAAGTGACCAACCCCACCCCATCAGACCACCAATCAGCGAGTAGGTATAGCTTTTCCGAAAACATCCGTTGTTCCTGACGGACCTTATACTAACAATAACGATAACGAGATTTCTGTTAAGGATTCAAATTCGAAAAACATTTTAAAACAATCGCTCGACTCCTTTCCCAAAATAGCAGATCAAACAAATTACGGGAATCGACCGAGATTTAACGACACACAATTACACAACTAGGTAAAAACAACATTGGGAACTAAAAAGCGAAGGTTTGTGCGTTCAAGACGAACGGACCATATTGTTCTAGCCGAAGGGAAATATTTGCTTACAGACTGAAAGATAAGCAGCATCAGAACGAGTAAACGAAAAACATCGCTACTGTTTTCTGTGTTTATTTTTCAAGCCATTATTACTGCCTTCTGTTCTCGTCGGGGGAACCATCAAAATCAGGAAAAATCCGAATGTGCAATGATAACACGGAGAAGGCTAATTTAGGCCTGGTTAACCAATTTGATTGAGCTTATTTTCATAGCGCCCGCTTGGAGCTCACAATGATTGATTTTTGTGCGCTAGAATACGAATATGCCCAAATTATGATCCGATTTGAAGGGATCTCTTGACTAAATTAAAGAACAAACTCCTGTAAGCTCATTTAGACCTGCGTTTAACATTATAGTGAGTGGGTAAGAGACGGTTTATACACCTCCACACCCAGACGCACTAAAAAACTAACTGATTCGAGCGAACTGAATTTTTCAACCGCTTAGTCGTCCCCTTCGTGAGCTGAAGTCATTCTACAAGTGGGAGTATCGAAAGATGAATCTTCATTTATCAAAGTTACATCTCCCCCAACCTTTTACATCGCCATTACAGCATCACGACAACCGTCGAACTCCAGTAGTAATAATGTTCTGCGAGCGTAGTGGCCTATTCGACAAGAAAAAGTCTCCAGGGTGGCACAGCTGCAAGGTGACATCTCGAGGAAAACTGAGTTTAAAAAGAAGAAGTAAAATGTCATAAAGGCGACGACTTGGGAGGGAAACGAGGGCTGTTATCTTGCTTATTATTCCATTCTTATTTCCACTTACATCCCCCGCTGATCCCTCGATTCCGAAAAAGAAAAGACTCATTTTCCCTCTTTTCTACTCTAATCTCATTCCAAGGCAAAATGGCATTTGAAGGGAAGAGCCGTTTTGCGGAAACACTTCCAAGCTCCCCCGTTTTTTACATCCAACAATTCACTATCGTCGAAGAAGATACAAAATTCAAATTAAGGAAACTTATCAGCCGAAAGCCGGGAATATTTTTGTTATCTTGATGGTCGGCAGCATGAGGCTGATAAATTTTTAACAAGTATAATCTCTGTACTATTTGAAATAGTTTGACGCTAAGAGCCCCTTTTGCCAAGGTTTTCGGGTTCAATAACTTTTTTTGCTTTATTTGATGGATAGATAATGTGCCTACTCAGATGCTTAAAAAGTTATTGTTTGGGCTTCTGAAGAAGCAATCCGGATGTGCTCTTGGTTTTAAATATTTCATGATCTCCTGATCGTATAAAAAGAGAAAATGCAAACCTTCGAGGAAAGGTCGAGTCCCCAGCAACCCTTTTTGGATCTTGTCAGGGGCAAATGTGAAATTAGTTGGGCAGAACGTCTATTTATAACTCAGATCAAAGACATTGTACACAGATGTATGACCTTAATGAAGAAATAATTGCAGGAAACTGTCTAAGGAAAATGGAAAAAGGGGTAGTGTCATTACTCGGCTCATGATTCGCATTGAATCTGACTCCCTACAAGAGATATGGGGTCGGTGTTTGCGACTGGCGCTAATAATCAACAGGGAGACGATTCTCTCCAATTTCAAAACCCACCTAATTCCGCCCTCTTGTTCAGTACAATTCCGCCTTTGAGAAACCTCCAGACGAGATGATTACTATTCACCGTGGGGTCTCCGTAAGTGATCGTTTCTGTTTCGCATTCATCAAATCTCGTCCGCTGGAAAGGGTTGTATTCCCTGACTTGGTGATTACGAATTTATGAGATACCGAAGACACTTTTTGGAGGTCACTGATTCACTGGCAGGTTCAAAACATTCCCCGATAGTCCAACCAATGAGATATACCGACGTATTTTCGTTATTGAAAGTGCCCATTGTGTTGAAACTGCACATAAGTATTAGGTACCTATTTTTTTCATCTCAAAGTTTGGGTGACGTCACTAAAAGGACTGGTCAGCAAAGATGCAAGCTTCTAGGACGAGCGGTAGGGCCAGAGCAGTGTTGCCAAGGAGCCCCCTCAAAAACCCCTGAGACAACGTCAAAAAACCCCTTATTCCCCCAAATGAGAATAAAATCACTAAAAAACCCCTGAAGTTGAGGACGAATTAAAAATGTACTATTTCACATAAAACATGACCTAACCTGACTTCCCCAAAAAACCCCAATACATTTCACCCCCTAACCCCCTCTCGCGGAGAACAACCGCCAAATTTGAGGAGAAAACCCCCAACTTGGCAACACTGAGCTAGAGCACTATGATGTTCCTTGTCGCGTTCCGTTATCATTGTTTATCAACGGTCGTTTACGTTTTGTACTAAGCGTCCAGAACACCATAGAGCGCGCTGGAGTAGCGCTTCTCCCCAACAAGCGAGTCAAGTGAGTCAATTGTTGCGCAGGTTAGAAGTCCAAAAGGATTGTAACATTAAACCATGACCTCATTCTGATAATTTTTCGCTGCTGAAAAGTACGAAGAAATTCTACCGGTTAACGGCCAATTTCGAAGCACAATTCCTCGAAAAAATCCGAGCTACCAACTGCTTTGGGCTCTGTGAAACTGCTTAATTCAGCATCCCTATTGGAAATGAAGGCGATCGTAATTACGCGTCAAGGGCTGAATCAGGAATGGGGGCCTGAACTCGGACCTTTGTTAACCCGACAAATGAAACTGTCCGAACGTGTTGGGGCGTTGATAGCGGGGGCAGTTCAAAGGGAACCAAAAACGACTGATCCGATAGAGCGGGTGACAAATACCAATATTAGTTGACGCCCGACGTCCCTCGGAATTGCAGTTCAAATGACCCCGACGGTAAAACGTGAGGCTTTCAGAACGGATTCGCTATGGCGTTTCATCTTTGGATTTCCACTGTAATGAAACCCTGTGGATGATACATTTTCGAATACCAGATTAAAAAAAGTAATTTAGCAACTGACACTTTTGCTCGTGGAATATAGAAACCAGTGAGGTTTGATTGAGGACGTGGATTTCTGATAATTGACTTGTCTGGAGCACATAATCACTTTGAAATTCGTCACTTAAGTTACAACACCGCCTAACTCAATTTTTGGCGAAAATGAGTTGGACACACCACTCGATATTTCAATAGCCAATATCATGGTAAAACTGCCAAGGAGATTGAACCAACCAGTGAAGAAGGAGATGGAGAAGAAACAGCACCGCTCAATGTATTTCCATGTTGAAATAATTAGTTTTTTGTACCTCCTGAAAACTTGGAAAAATTGAGTTAGGTGGTGTTAGAACTTAAGTGACGAATTATTGTTTTAATCACTATAACAGCGATATATTATATACAGGTTCTCCAGCTGAACAACGTTACCTAAGAGTGTTGGTGTTCGTGCAATAACCATTATAACAATCATGCATAATGCGGATGTACATCTACGCCTGTCGAATTAGATAAAAGACGATACAACCACAGAAAATTCGATCGGAGAATTAGGAAACTATCCAGGCACGAAAAGTCTTCAGCCACAACCAATTCAACACGCATAGACCAATCCCCAAGGAAATGTTCACGTTTGAGTCATTCGACATACGGAGTAATCCTATTATGAAATAAGGGACTCGAGTGCGGATGTCGATCATAGCAAATTACCGTTTTAGCCCGACTCGTCATAAAGGTCATCCGATCTAGGTTATCACGAACCGATCGAGGTGGAGAGAGGAAATGTTTTGAAGACGCAATATTCCCATTTGAAATCATTTCTGACCCCAATTCACACTATGAATCAATGGAAAATCAATTTTGGCCGGAATCCGCCGATTCCTATATTGACGGCTAAGAACCAGCATGACATAACTTCATTTTCCCAATTTTCAAATTTGTGCACTTCCCGATACAACATTTTGCGCCCGATTTCATGGAACCATTAGTTTTTTGAAAACCTCACGTGAAACGCCACAATCGTCGATTTATACCCTCATAGCACAACTGGAAATGAGAGGTAACATGACATAAATCAGTCAAACTAACAACGTAACAGAAACTCAAACACACAATGAAACCGAAATTCAAACTCACAATGAAACAGAAACTCAAACTCATAATCGAAATCGAAGTCAATCTCATATTGCAACAAAAACTCAAACTCGTCATCAAAATCAAAGTCAATCTCACAATGAAACAGAAACTCAAACTCTTAATCGAAATCGAAGTCAATCTCACAATGAAACCGAAACTCAAACTCGTCATCAAAATCAAAGTCAATCTCACAATGAAACAGAAACTCAAACTCTTAATCGAAATCGAAGTCAATCTCACAATGAAACAGAAACTCAAACTCATAATCGAAATCGAAGTCAATCTCACAATGAACCGTAAACTCAAACTCTTAATCGAAATCGAAGTCAATCTCACAATGAAACAGGAACTCAAACTCATAATCGAAATCGAAGTCAATCTCACATTGCAACAAAAACTCAAACTCGTCATCGAAATCGAAGTCAATCTCACAATGAAACCGAAACTCAAACTCTTAATCGAAATCGAAGTCAATCTCACAATGAAACCGAAACTCAAACTCTTAATCGAAATCGAAGTCAATCTCACAATGAAACAGAAACTCGACGTTTGACTTCGAGTTCGATAATGAGTTTGATTTTCTGTTGCATTGCGAGTTCGACTTCGATTTCGATGATGAGTTTGAGTTTCTGTTTCATTGCGAGTTCGACTTCGATTTCGATTATGAGTTTGAGTTTCTGTTTCATTGCGAGTTCGACTTCGATTTCGATGATGAGTTTGAGTTTCTGTTTCATTGCGAGTTCGACTTCGATTTCGATGATGATTCTGAGTTTCTGTTTCATTGTGGGTTTGACTTCGATTTCGATTATGAGTTTGAGTTTCTGTTTCATTGCGAGTTTGACTTCGAGTTCGATTATGAGTTTGATTTTCTGTTTCATTGCGAGTTCAACTTCGATTTCGATGATGAGTTTGAGTTTCTGTTGCATTGCGAGTTTGACTTCGAGTTCGATTATGAGTTTGATTTTCTGTTTCATTGCGAGTTCACCTCGATTTCGATGATGAGTTTGAGTTTCTGTTTCATTGTGAGTTTGACTTCGATTTCGATTATGAGTTTGAGTTCATTGCGAGTTTGACTTCGAGTTCGATTATGAGTTTGAGTTTCTGTTTCATTGCGAGTTCGACTTCGATTTCGATGATGAGTTTGAGTTTCTGTTTCATTCTGAGTTTGACTTCGGTTTTGATTATGAGTTTGAGTTTCTATTTTATTCTGAGTTTGACTTCGATTTTTATATGAGCTTGAGTATTGTTTTTATTGTGAGTTTGACTTCGATTTCGATAATGAGTTTGAGTTTCATTTCATAGTGAGTTTGACTTCGTGTTCGATTATGAGTTTGAGTTCCAGTTTCATTGTGAGTTTGACTTCGATTTTGATTATGAGTTTGAGTTTTTGATCCATTGTGAGTTTGACTGTGTTGTGTAATGCTGCCGCTTATTTCCAGTTGTTGCTAGTCGGAAGTAGTGACGTCTTGACCGTGGAAGAACCATGGAAGAAGTGGTGGCCTGTTGGGAAGAAGCGCTACTCATGCGCGCTCTATGTTGCTCCAGGCGCTCTAGTTCGAACGGTAAACAACAGTAGATAACAATGATAACAGAAATGTGACACGGAGCATCGTACTGCAGAGGACGCTCAAGTGGCGCGCTCTAGCCCTACTGCCGGTCCTTGAAGCTTGCCTCTAGGCTCACTGGTAGCAGTGAAGTCGCCAAAGCTTTGAGGTGGAAAAAAAAACCAAAAAGAAGTAGGTATGTGAGGTATAAACTTAATGATTAAAAAAAAGCGTCAATATTCCTCATTCTTGAAGGACAAAGAAACCTCATCGAACCCATAATGAGACAGTTTCATCAACAGACTGAGAGGGAAAAAGTATAATGCCAAGTAAAGGTTTCAAGGAACTTTAGGTACTTTACGCCAACGGACTCCTTCGAGAACCATTGAACAGACAGTCAAAATGAATAAAATATTATGCACCAGGCTGAGCATAGAAACAGGATGGATAAAATGGATAAAAACAGAAATTTGAGAAATTCCCCATCCCTCACCCGATCTCGGAAATCAGTATAGGTATGCATACTACTGATAGTTCTTTTCAGAAGCTTTAAAAACTTCCATGCTCTCTAAACCGCAAAAAATCAATTGTTCCCAGTGTGGAATCGGCAATCTTGACAAGAGCGGAGGAAATAATCGCCTTATAGTAAGAAAACGAATGTTCGTAGGCATGGGGTTTGGGGTATGGGCCTCGGCGTGCGTGCCTGGGCTTCGATCCGAGTTATGATTTTCGTCCGACGATTGTCTGTAATTGCGGTCCGCATTCGAGAGGCCGGAGGTTTTAATTTGCTTTGCATATGTTTCGCCTTTTGAATGCGCGCTGTTTCGTGTTGTTGTTTTGCGGTCATCTATACAGGTCGATCTATACTGATTGCCCGGTATCTGGAGGCCGATATGACGAATTGAACGACCCGTATCAGCCGGCTCCGATCGGACTGTGGATTCGTCGGCCATACAGACCCAGAGTCGCTCTTTATAGCCGTCAACTCTGCCATTACTTAAATACAACTCGATGCAATGGGAAATGCAGGGTTTTGTTCTTAGTTACACGTCTACTTGAAACAACTGCCATTTTCATTCCATATTTACAGAGTGAATGGAAGTATTGTAATCGACCTAAAACCGACAATAGGAGCGGAGCTTCAGAAAAAACGTTACTTATTTATACAAATTTACCTACTCAGAATCACTCCCCGAACAGGTTTCCATGTGTCCGTATGTGGTCATTTACAAAAATAGCCATAGCTCCCTCAATTCTCAACCTTTTTTCAAATTTCTTGAACTGAAATTATGTCAAGACCTAAGACCCTGTTTAATCGGAATTTGAATAACTCGCAGTAATTCCGATATATTTGCATTTTTGTGTTTTCTATTTTATTTTTTCCGGCCACAAAAATGAACCGATTTGAGCGTTCTTGGTCTTAAAATCTTTGTTATACCTTGCAGAATATGTGGATATTTTTCATATTCCGATTACCTGGCTTATTTTTATTTTAGGCGAGTTTTAAAATTTGCATAGTGAGTTTTTTGATATTTTATACATAAACACCCTCAAAAGCAGTCAAAATATGATCAAATTGTGACACACTTTCAGGTATCAAAACATGGAAGTATTGTGTGTTATCTGCGTTTCGATCTTCCATTCTTTCGTCCTTTCGTTCTTTTGTTCTTGCGCTCTCTCGTCCTTTCGTTTCAACTATAATTTCGGTAAAATGCGGTGCAAAAACATGTAAAAATAATGAAATCGAATCGTACCTTTCTAAGTGCTTGACGATGTCCTCATAGGCCGCCCTGCAGTTCTCCCAAATACCGGACCTGCGCGACACAAAACGTTAACTTTACTTATTACCAGATTTCAAATCAAACACATGGAAATTTAGCTTCGAAAAATCTATGGAATCATTTGTCAAATAAAACGGTCTCCCTTAACCTGTGAGGGGGTTTGCAATCAAATGTTTAAATCGACCAACAACCGGAGAATTATTTATGACGGTTCGGGAGACACTGCATGGCGGCCTTTCTCCGGTTGAGCATGAAGTTATAATATAGCAATAAAAAATATGATACGATAATGTGAACCATGGCGAACAACAAAGGCTATACGAGAAATAAGTTGAAATTTAGATTAGTCAAAAATAAAGCGTTGAAAACGAATCAAAGGTAATATTACAAGGGACATCTCACAATAACACCTGGGAACATGACATTATTGAAATATATTCAATCTGTTATTATAATACTGGTATAAGTAAGGAAATCGATTGCTGAACTCGACAATCTATTAACATATTCAATTTGCTTACTTTACGTTTTACTTTGATTATCTATTTACCTTCGACATGAATCTATTAACTCAAAAAAATCGAAAAAATCTAGAATAAAATTTAACAGAATTGAATGAAAATCGAATGTACCGAAGAAACAGAATGAACTAAATCAACTGCATGTTCATAAATGAAATACCTACATATTAACCTAATCCATAGGAAAATTGAATAATTTTTTAAAAATCCAAAGGACCTTTCTTGGCACATAGATATAACCGAATATTGCCCTCGAAAACAAGCCGATCCGAAGACATCCTTCCCCCCGATAATGGGACCCTCGATAAAGTCAGAATGATAGGCAGCGGAGTTAATTCAATTTTTTGCGTCTCCTTTCAGGATTTTTCATTTCTGTCCAGACGACGAATTAAGATTGAATTTATCAAAGGTATTCCTCGCCCCCTCGTTTCTTATTTCATTCTGCGTTCCTCAGGCCGGATCATTGGTTTAAGCTGAAGGGATAATCAAAATCCTTTGACAATCTCTTCGATTGACTGTTGTGTTTGCTGAAATTATAATCGGACCCGTGATGAACTGAAGAAACGATCCCTGCCGAAGACGTTTTTGGAAAAACTCATTTTCCTGTATAAAGCGGATGCGAGCAAATAAGTTGAGATTTTTTCGAATATTTTTTTCGCTCGGTAGGTATCCGTTAGAAAATTGGCGTTTTCCCCGGGATTTCAGAAAAGACAATTTTTCTGCTTAACTTTTTTCTGCAGATTTCCCATTAGTTCTCTAGAGACCTTGAGCGGTTTTGGACGTTCACCATTCTCAAGTGCAAAATCGACAGTTAGTGGGCAAACTCGGTCTTGCGGGTAATAGGTACATGGAATTAGAAAAATTAGAACAAGTTTTGCATTTTAAAAAATCGAAAAATAAATGAAAAATATTTTTTAAAATAAAATCCAGTTATTTGTATGGAACAAATCTAGTAATTTAAATTAAAAAAATCCAATTATTTTTCAAACAAAAAGTCTAGTTATTTTTTTAAGAAATCTAGTTATTTGTCATAAGAAACCTTCCAATTCGCTCATTGATCTGTACGATGACTGTGTCTGTATGCGGAATTCAGCCCCATTGCAGGGACTGTCCAGCCGACGATGCGGTCGCCGGGTATAAAACCGGGCCACATGCGGAACTACAAGCCCATACGACTTCGGATTTACTGCTTTTCGCATATCGAGAAAGAGCAACGGGAAGGGGGAAGACCGCAACACGCCGACTTTCCTCCCGATCCGCTGAATATTGTCTAGCCGCCGGTCGGAAGTTAATTGCCGCTCCTATTCCGGCCGTGAATTACGAGGCCGAACCGCCGCTCGGGCCGAACTATTTTAACCGCGGGAACCGATAATCCGCAGTTGACCTCCCGATTTGGGGCCGAACCACCTGTGCGGTTTTGGGGGGGCGGCGAAACCGTTCGAATACGCAATTTAACTATAATTGAACAGTCGAAAATCCAGGGTTCGAATCGAAAATTTTAGAAATCGAAAAGTCACAATTGAAGTTTTTTATTACAAAAACAAACGATGTCAAAAAAATCGAAAATTGAGATTTCAACGCCTTTTGTCGCCAGCATTCATTAAATTGAAAAGAAATTTCAAAAATTTAAAAAAATGCAAAAAAATTTACAAAAACATTTAATGATGACATGATCATGATAATGATGTCACCATTGTCAAAATCTTTTTTGTTTTCATCCAAACAAACGCCAGTAACCATAATAGTAACAATATTAAATATTTAAAAATACATTTCATTGAAAATAAAATAATAATACTAACATCAATTTATAAAATTTATTATCATTTAATGATAAAAATTTATTCTTAATAAAAACGCAATCAATAAGAATGAAAATAACTCTGTTAGTTAATGAATAGAAAATAATAGCTAATAATATTAACCGAATTAATAATCATAATCAGTATTGCATTGCCAAAATCATTAATATTGTTATTTTTGTGTGACTAGAGACAGTTAAAAGACTAGGTAGGTGTGCATTAGGTCAAAATTTTCACGTTTCAAAGTATTGAAGTACTGCGCGTTATTAATTAAATTTTAGTGCAGCAATAATAGTGTGCCTGGTGGGTCTGACAAATAAGTATACCTAACCTACAAGGCAGTTTTCCATAAATTAGCCCAGTATCATTGACCCCCCCACCGGGGTAATCTCAAAATATCCAACACGGAGTGCAACCCCAGCTCCTGCAAACTGGTGCACTTTTGCCCGGGGGAGGGATGGGCGTTTTCATAATTGCGTCATTACAACTACACACCAATAACGGGCCAATTAGACATACCCCATTAATATTAATTGACCCCCTCCCCCCCCCCCGTTTTGTTATGCCAGCCGGGGAATTAATTATTATCAGAAACCCGTATAGAATGTTCCCTCGCTGCACTCTGCGCTTCTGTAGGTATAAAATGGCGCGGTGTTCTTAAAATGTTAAATCGAAAACAACCTCGGTTATAAATAAGACAACCCCTCGCCTATCGACGGCATTAAATTCTTCTGGTCGGGTATCGGGAAAAAAGCTAACATCCACCGCGTCCTGATTGTTAACACAAAGTGAGTCCATAACGAGACATGGCTATCCGCCCGGCTGAAAACAACCCTTTCCGCCAAGCCAACGCGTTTCGCGTGTTTTTCGATAAAATAGCGATCGCGAAACTTTGCGCCAAAAATGCAGGGGGAAATTTCCTACAAATTTTTATTCGACATTAAATGTCGAATAATAAATTTTATTATAGTTTATTCGACATTTTTAATTCCATATTTACTAAAGAGTAAATGGATTTATTGGAATCGTCCTGAAATCGAGGATCAGACGGAGCTTCAAAAAAACTTTTAATCATACACATTTACTCATTATCACTTCCCGATAAAGTGCTGTGTGTCCGTGTGCCCATCCGTGGTCATCTACAAAAATGGCCATAGCTCCCTCAGTTATCAATTTTTTCAAATTTCTTAAACTGAAATTTGAGCGTTCTTCGTCTTGAAATCTTTGTTTAATCGGAATTCGGATAACACAGAATCTGTGGCTATTTTTTATATTCCGATAACTCGACGTATTTTCATTTTAAACAAGTTTTTAAATTTGCTAATGAGTTTTTTCATATTTTTGACCTGCACACCCACAAAAGCATTCAAAATATGATCAAATTGTGTCATACTTTTACTTTCTGAAATATGGAAGAATTGTGTGCGCATCACTAGTTTTCCTCTATATGGGATTTTTTGAATAATATAAATACTTTTGGACCCGTAAAGGTGCAGTGATCGCATCAAAATACAAACTCATTTGCCCTTTTTAATGTTACTGACTACGTTGTAGTTTCAATGGTTAATGGAAATTGCCAGAACATCGTGGTTTGATATTCTGAATTTGGTGCGGAAAATTCTGAATTTGGTGTGAAAAATACGGAATTTGACGTGGAAAGGTATATAACTAAATTAAGTAATAGGTATAAGTGACATAAATAATGAGCATCTTTCGGTAGAGTGAATTCTCCGACTCGACTGACAGAATATCCTTTAACGTAAGGTTATCCTTTTAAAAATTATAGTTATCCTCTCAAATTGATACAATCGAATCGGATCGGAAGGCGATGAAACATGGAAAAGCCGGAAATGCCGGAAACGGGCCTGCGGCACTATTTTAGGGCGGGGGTGGTAGGAGGGAGGGGCGGGGGTGGCCCGGAAGGGACGGATCGGATCCGGTCGATTGAGTCGCTCCACGCCCACTCACTCAAGTCTGCCTAATTCAATTGTCATCCCATGAGGGCCACTGACACGATGGACTTTGGTGAAGGGCCGATTTTTTACCGGCCGAATGCAGTTCCACCCGAATTACGGTGGGAATTGGTGAGCGCACAGCACTACTTTCATTTTTAGTGCCAGGACATCATAAGGAAGCGAGGCTAGAGTCATAGCCCAATTAATCGAAATAAACTTGTGTATGATCGTGTTGGTGGATATCATGCAATTTACAAGACTCAACTGCCCTGCAGTCAAAAATCTCAGCTTGCATCAGCTAGGTGGGCAAAGTCGCTAAAAATCAGCAGCAGTTGTAGCAACATGGCCAAATCAGGGTTTTGTTGTACTGACAAAACGTCCAAATCGGGGACATGACAGTTCATGAACCTACCGATATTTTAAGTATGCCCATGGTGTGAGGCTGGAAGGTCCTTGAGTATTATACTAAAAGAACGACACAATAATAATGAAAAATAATGTAATTCACATCGTGATAATAAAAAATTCACCGCTGATATTGTTTCTGTTTGAAGCCTACAGGGTATCTACGTCTTCGTTTGTCAAAAATGAAGGAAAATAATATTTTCCTTCGAAAATAATATATTCCTACAATAATATTTTGTAGGATATTATCCTACAATCTATTTTCAAAAAATCGACCCGCACCAAAGTTTGGTCACCAAACGAGGAGGCCACAGCTGAAGACGGCCATTTCGCTCTTCGCCAAGCGAATTCAAATGAAACAAGGCCTCGTTGGCTATTGGTCGCCTGTTGGTGCGAAAGGGTTGATTTGAATTCTCACTTCGTCCCAGGGCGAACCCCCGAGCGCTCATTGCGCAGGCGCCGGTGATAATTTGCATTTTAATTAGCGAATCGAGTCGTTTGATGTTTTGAGCCTTTGCGTATCAACTGATTATAAGATTGCCTTTCCCTCACCTCGCGCATATTGATCTCGACGTTGACTGGCGAAGGGTTTCAGTAACAATATTTTACATGAAGCCAACTTCAAAGGAAATTAATTGATATCGATATTCGAGTTTTTCATGAATATACGTACGTTTTTAAATGACAAAATTTACTATCGCAATATTCGAATTATTCAAAATTGCTGTCGGAATCGTTTGGCAAAAAAAAAGCTCGACAAATCTGTGTAACGAACACTCGCGTTCGTGAAACCCGTGAGCCTAAAGCCGCGTACGCACTAGTAACAAACGGCCGCTCCGCTCCTCCGCTCCGCTCCTCCGTTCCGAACATTTCAACGAACTTTGGTTCGTAACATCGTAGCGCTCCAAACCTCGCTCCGTAACAAATAGGCCGATCGGGAGAATCGAGCGCTCCGCGTCAGCGTTACCACAAAATATTCGATACCTGTACTCGATACTGAAGAGTATTGAATCGTATGAGTACTTTTTTCATTTCACACACCAAATTAAATGTTAATAAAATGGAAATAACAGATTAAATTGGTGCGTAGATAACACACAATACTTCCATATTTTGAAACGTAAAATTTTTACACAATTTGATCATATTTTGACTGCTTTAAAGGGTGTTAAGGCCAAAAATATAAAAAAAAACTCACTGAGCAAATTTTTAAATTCCAAAAATAAAAGTATACCAAATTTAAATAATGATACAAAAAATATCCACATATTCTGCAACGTAAAACAAAGATTTTAAGACCGAGAACTCTGAAATCGGTTCATTTTTGGGGCCGGAAAAAATAAAATAGAAAACACTAAAAATGCAAATATATCGGAAGTACTGTGAGTAATTCAAATTCCGATTGAACAGGGTGTTAGGCATTGCCGAGACAAACATTTCAGTTCAAGAAATTTGAAAAAAGGTCGAGAATTAGGGAGCTATGGTCATTTTGGACACAATTTGATCACATTTTGACTGCTTTTAAGGGTGCTTAGGTCAAAAATTTCAAAAAATTCACTATTCAAATTTTAAAATTTGCCCAAATTAAAAATACGCTAATTTACCGGAATATAAAAAATATCCACATATTTTGCAATGTAAAACAAAGATTTTAAGACTAAGAACGCTCAAATCGTTTCATTTTTGTGGCCGGAAAAAAATAAAATATAAAAAACTAAAATACAAATATATCAGAAGTACTGTGCGTTATCCAAATTTCGATTAAACAGGGTGTTAGGTCTTGCCGAGACAAACATTTCAGTTCAGATTTTAGGACGATTCCAATACTTCCATTTACTCTGTAAATATGGAAGTAAAACACTATTAAGCCCTTACGTCATTTATTTAACGTTATATTACTTTTCAACAAGGTTAACAAATCATTTCTATGTGAAAAAGTTATTTATAAGATCAAACGAATGTCGAAGAAGTGGTGATGGAGATTTACTGGTATCGATACTTAGCTTTCGATACTTCCGATATTCATATCTTGCTTGAGGAGCGGGAGAAAGTTCGGGGGAGCGGAGCGGACCCCGTCCACACTAAGCTCAGCCCGCTCCGAACATTTCTTTGATGCGACGGGAGAAAACCGCCAACAGACCGATCGGGCTCCGCTCCGCTCCTCCTTCTGAAGTTTTGCCGCCCCGAACCTGGCCTTGGAGCGGAGCGGAGGAGCGGAGCGGCCGTTTGTTACAAGTGCGTACGCGGCTTAAGAAATACCTAAGAAAAGCACAACCTAAGAAATCGAAATGTTTTTCTTGTGATTTTTCTGAAATTGTTTCACGCCTTACGAGGTTCAATAAAAAGCTCAAAAAACGTGTTCCAAGTGCCAAGAGAAACGTGAAGAGAGTGCAGAAGAAATGAACAGGTGCAATCGCTGTTTTAAGATAAAGGATTCTTCTTCTTCTTCTCTTTTTGCTGTCTTGTCTAGACGACATGGCGGACAGTGTTTGTTATTTTTGGTTTTATTTCTATTTTTTTATTTGCCTATTTATATTTTTTTTTTTGTTAGATGTATTATTTATTGTTCTTTTATTTGTTCATTTTTTTAAATATTTTTATTACTGTTCTTTCAGTAATGAAGAAAAGGATTAAGGAAGAATTAACTTTTTTCCCAGGTGGTTACTATCAATAAACTTAGTTCGGTCACCCTTGACTAGTGGACTCGTGACGATTGAATTAGAACGACTGGGAGATCAATGAAGCGAATAGTATCACAACTAGCGCCACACCCTTCAATCATTTACATTACAATTTGCTGTGCGCCTAATAGAAAACCAGTGGTGCGTAGATAACACACAATATTTCCATATTTTGAAACGTAAAATTGTGACACAATATGATCGTATTAGGACTTGCGCAATATTTTGGAATCACGACGACACTCACCTTGACAAGGCTTCAATCGGTGGTGGGGGTTTGATGAGGTGATGCTGGAGACCAGGGTTGAGGATGGCTGTGTGACCAGCAGCTGCAGGGTGCATGCCTCCCATGAAGCTCATATGGTTCAGAGTGGGTGGGTGGTTGTAACCATTTGACAGAAGTGGACTCTTCTCCATTCGTGGGCCGTCTGCAAATGAAGAACATTTTTTTCTATCAATTCGGTAGGGTATAGTTTTTCAGAGATATGGGGAAGTTTCCTCAAACCAGTGGTGCCTAGATAACGGAAAATAATTCCGTGTTTCATAAAGGTTATGTAAAGGTTTGAAACACATTGATTATGTTGTAACTACTTTTGAGGCTTCCGACGATAAAGACTATCAAAAACGCACTATGCAAATTGAGGGAGATAATGGAAATAGTTGTTAATTCGCAGACGCACAGACACATAGAAAATGATACCTTAGTGAGGCCACAAATTCCAATGTCGGCCCCCACATATAGCCCTCAGACGTACACTCAGCTCTGCTACGAATCGTAAATAGATATCCTATCCTTACAAGGGCACGATATTTTTAATTTGTCAACACCATACGCCTTCAAGTACTTCGGAGGTACTGAATGTAAATTAGCGCCTATGCCATGAGCGATAAGTATTTGGGTCTAGTAATCGATCTAATTGGTCCTTTCTTGGTAAAACTATCGCTTGAAATTGTGAGCCAGTAGCGACAATGTAACTCATAAAATTAGATAAGGTTCCATGTACGTCACGTTGGGGAGTGCCGGAATTTGAATAGAAATGCCAACTTTTTTAATCGAAAGCGTTTATTGAGTTGAGACATACTTCGTTTTGGCGAAGATTTTTGTTAAATCTCGTTTTAATGACGTCACTATTGCCGATGAGCCTAGAGGCAAGCTTCAAGGATTGACCGTAGGGCTAAAGCGCGCCACTTTTGAGATGGTGCTGATCATTGTTTATTGTTGGTACTAGAGCGCTGAGAGCAGCATAGAGCGCGCTGAGAGCAGCGTAGATCGCGCTGGAGTAGTTCTTCCATGGTTCCGCGGCTAGATACCTACCTATTTTGGGGCAAAGTCCTCACACTGTAATTGTTGTGACTTTTTGGTGTCATTTTCATGGACTCAATTTTGGGCATGGTCTTAGATGACTGAGAAAGGCGTTTTGACGGCTGAAAAAAGTTATTACCTAATTTTGAAAATTTTTGGACCTGAACTTAGCTTGATCAGTAGTACACATTAGTAATTATTTAGGCAACAAACCAGCTTTACAAATTTCGTTAGGTACTCATGTTGTTGGGATGTTAGCTTTATAGGTGGAAATCACTGATTCCTCAGGAACCTCACATGAATGTCCCGGGGCGTTACGCAGGTTTCTCCAACTTCGGAGCCAAGCCCTACGAATGCATATGCCCTTCATTAAACCTTACTCTACATAATAAAAGAAACAGAAACGGACTCGAAATAAGGGCCGAACTTGCACACTGATCACTATAATTACTTTACTAACCCGAAAGCTCACCGACACTTGACGTTAAAGCTAGACGCACACCAGCTCACACTGACGCCCGGATCGAACGCACACTGCGCACCGCCGCCGTAACACGCGCACTCGAAAACCAGATAAACATCGGCAATTAGCTTGACGGGCCCCGGATCACCGTCTGTCACCTTTTCAGTTCAATTTTTTTTTTCAGTTGGGTTCGAACTGTGAGCGAGTTCTTCACTCTGTTTAATTTTATTCTAATTCCTCCGACCTCCTTCGATCTGTACTTGATACCTATCCACAAAGGCTAATGTGGGGGTTACTCTAATGAAATGGTTTTATCTTCACTTTCCTTATCCGATCCAGAAGTATCCTCAAGGAAGCGAAGAAATAGGCCAGTCAAATGGGGAATCGAACCTCATGGAATAGACAAGTTGGGATTGTCTAATAATTCACTTGCTTTCCAAATTCATGATTTTTCAACGAGCAAATGCACCTACTTCAAAATTTGAAGTTCAAATTCAATGCCGAACGCTCCCATGCATAAGTTGCTGGGCCTAAAATGGCTTCGTGTGTTTTTGGCCCAAAAACTACCGAAATACGTAGTTTTTCGTTAATTTTGAAGGCTCACTATTCTAAGGATTCTGCAAAATTTACAAGGCAAAGTTTCCCCTTACACTCGATACATTTTGGCATCGCATGCGACCAACCGCACCGATAAAAACAAAGAATTTGGTGTCCTTCGAATTTGGGTCAAAAATTCAAACAGTCGCCAAAAATCGGCTATTGCACTTACCGAGGCGCGGTTGGTCGCGTTCGACGCTGAAATTAACCGAAAATACGATAAAATTTTGTTGGTTCGGTCCAGTGTCGCAGGTTGTGCCAAATCGTCAGAATAGCAAACAAAAATCTTCAAAATTGTTGGAAAAACACGTTTTTTACTAGTTTTTCGACAATAAACGAACAAAATGGAACAAAATCGAGTCAATGAGCGATGATAAAATAGAAGAATTCTCCTTTCTTCAAGGAGACTTTGACCGTTTTCGGAAACAAGGCCATACGAGTGCCTAAACGAGTTTCTTTTATAGACTCTTCAGCACAATGGTAAATAATATATGCATTCACGTATTTAAGTCTTGAATGGCTAATTTATGAAAGTTTGCCCATCGCGGTCAATCTGATCTTTTTTGTGTTTTCGGTCCTTTCAGTCCCGCCCAGGCATGTAACACGCACCGACCCGAAAAGAACAAACGGTCATTATCATTCCCTCACGCCAAGAAATCGTATGCTAATATCTATCAAGCTAATGCCTAATCTTCGAGAAAACTATAAGTTTACCGCCTTTCGAGCAGGAAAAGAACAGATGTGACCACTAAATGGATACTACAGTCAGAGCCAAAATTAACGTTTTGGTTTGACGGGAATCAATTGAGTGTTCAAGGCTGATTTGTCCTAGAATTTGTGTTGAGTTAATTACTTTTGTTGAAGTTTTATGGAATTATTAAAAATATACGGCTTATTTTTTAGAGTTATTAGGACTAAAGTTCTAATATTCAAGAAGTTCTGTGGTACGGGGTTTCGGAGATCCAATAGAATTCATTGGGTTCAAGGCCGATCCCACCTCGACCAATCTATGCATTTTCTTCCACCCTCCACCAGCAATCGTTGTGTAACATTGTAATTGTAATTGCTGTGCTTTGAGTGTAACATCCATGTGCGTATCGCATAATTTTTACTTCCATATTTACAGAGTAAATGGAAGTATTGTGATCGTCCTAAAATCGAGAATCGGAACGGAGCTTCAGAAAAAACTTTTTCTTATACACATTTACTCAGAATCACTTCCTGAACAAGTGTCTGTGTGTCCGTGTGTCCGTGTGTCCGTCTGTCCGTCTGTCCGTCTGTGGTCATTTACAAAAATGGCCATAACTCCCTCATTTCTCAACCTTTTTTCAAATTTCTTGAACTGAAATGTTTGTCTCGGCAAGACCTAACACCCTGTTTAATCGGAATTCGGATAACGCACAGTACTTCCGAGATATTTGCATTTTTAGTGTTTTCTATTTTATTTTTTCCGGCCGCAAAAATGAACCGATTTGAGCGTTCTTGGTCTTAAAATCTTTGTTTTACCTTGCAGAATATGTGGATATTTTTCACATATTCCGAAAATGTGGCGTTTTTTCATTTTGGGCGAATTTTGAAATTTGAATACTGAATTTTTGGTATTTTTGACCTAAACACTTTCGAAAGCAGTCAAAATATGATCAAATTGTGTCACAATTGTACGTTCCAAAATATGGAAGTATTGTGTGTTATCTACGCACCACTGGTTTCTATCAACTCTCCTCCTTCGCCCCTATAGGATATCAAAGTTCTCTGTCAACCTAACGTCCCATAACAATTTCATTCAGTAATCTTTCAATCCTAATTTATAATTAAGGAGCAAAGTTGAAATGTAACCCTCCATGCTGCAAAACCTGTAAGCTTCACATTTTAGTTATTTGGGCATCAACCATAAAAAAGAATGGCGAAGGCGTTGTTCCGAGTTCTCTGCATACGTGGCGTTGAAAAAAAGAGACTTCTCGATAATCTGAAGAGAGCATGAGTTCTGACGGAATGGCAGTCCTCAGGGAGACCGCAAGTAGACGTCGAGTTGCAAGGGTGAGCAATTATACAGTGGTAAAGCGAGATAAGAGGTCCCCGACGGAGGCCAGCAGAAACCGACTGAGTACATGCCAAGTCACGGAGAGCAAACAGAGCCCGTAGGGCCGAGGGGCAGGAGCCGGAGAACCCGCTGACGGATGGGCCGCTCGTTCCCATCAGTCACTGTCAGCCCAATCCGAGAAAACCTTAGGATATGCAAATCGGAATCGAGGGGAGTCCCCATCCCTCAGCTGCCCCCGACTTTCAACGTGAGGATAATTGCCGACCTTCCGGGGGAGCAACCCTTGGAGAAAATCCGATTCAGCGCATTTCTCATTTTTTTGCGCCTAATATCGTATCGAAAATGTTTGCGAGGAATCGTCGGTTTTCCAAGTTGCACGAGCAGGCGTTATCCGAATGATTGCCAAAAATATTATTTATCCACTTTGGGGTAAATTGATCTGCTTCGTTGACAAAATTTGTATTTATTATCAATACAGGCAACAAAAGAGCATTACTCCCCGGGGAGGCGGTCTAGTCAAATTTTCAAGATCACCAACTGATGTCCAAGGTAAAGCCATACAAAAGCGACAGGTGGAAGACCGAAAATCTTTGCTTAGAACGCCCAATCTCAAAAACCAAAGTCAAAAAAATCGAATTTTCTTAAATTTTTACCATTATGTTTTTCCGGTTGAACAAAAATATGGAAGATACCGCCTATTTGCATTTCCAGACCAGTAAGCACCAACTGGCTGGCTAAAGATACAAACTCGAGATACTGTCGATGGTGCAAGGTAAGGGTCGACTCCCCTGCGCCGGTCAACTGACCAGCCCCGAACGTCAGACGTTTGATTTATTCGTCTCCAGTTTCTGTTCGACGGCCGTAACGTCTTGCACTCCGTTTGTGTTGCTCGCACTCGAAAAGCCAATGATATAATTTCACCCCCAACGCAGGCGTTTACCTCGAATGGTACCCTATTTCGAAACCAAGGCTCAAACCTAATGATACGGCTCGGGATGACTCGTCGTGATATACGCCCCTGTAATGAGAGGCCTTTTTCACGAGAATGTACTCGCGGTCTTCGGGGTAAATAGGGTAAGGCGACCTCAGGAGCACCCGGGGCTTGGCTGGCGGGCCGAAATAAGAAATGCTCGACAGCAGGATAAAAAAAAGTGATGGATAGACAGATTGTTGAAATAATATTTGTGTGTATTTGTCATTTTTCGTCCGGAAAAATCTATTCTCTTGTAAAGGTACTTACTGTCATCACGATATGGATTTACATGAAAATGGAAGATAGTAACAACACGCTAAAGTTAACTTAATTTTTGCATAGAAACCTAGTTTTTCTTAAAAACCTCGATTTTCATAAGAAAATACACTTTTTCCGCACCAAACAAAATTTTCTCTATCAAATTCAACTATACGTACAATTTTAATTACTCCGTCGTTTTAGTGAATTCAGATTAAAATTACGAAAAAATCCAAAGTGAAAAAAGTGGCATTTAGCTTCGAGTAAACAAATTCCTCCTCAGCCTGTGTAACTGGCATTTCATCTATAGGTTAAACGTTTAATTGCAATGATGCGAGTCATTTTAACCTAGAGGAAAATGCTTAGTAACCTCAAGGGGGTAAAAATATGTAATTAACGATGCAAAGGGGGTAAAAAAGTTCATGGGTGCGCTTAGACCCCAATAAATGTTTTTTCCAAACCTTGCACATCCCTATTCTCACAGCCAACGATTGAGAAAGACCACCTTTCAGGGAAGTTGGCTACTTCGAATGTTTTTTCCAAATAATTCCAGAATAGAAGTAGGTAATCCCAAATTCTGACCGATCACGTCGTATAGACTAATGTAAGAAGTTCCTCTAAAATAAGAATCAAAATCATCGGCGGTAATATCCATTTTACTTGGAGCGCCAAGTTCGATCGAGCGAAGCGATTTGTCAGTCGAAGCTGTTCCCAGTCAAGTCGGCCTCCTTCGGTATTGTCATCACGTTCCCGGCAACATTTGTCACTTTCCAGGCTCCTCATTCCATCGGCTCTTTCCGAACTCTCTTCACTCTTTTGCCCGTAATTCCTCACATTACAGAGCCATCCATTTATTGCGGTAGACCGTAAACGTGGGGATGTTCCATTGGAGAGAGACCGGTCTCCCGCAGTGAATAGTTCGACCCGCAGGCGCATCTCTTGAATACAAAGTGAGACCGAGGACGAATAACGTCGCCACCTTTCCCAACAGCCGAAATCGGCGCTAGTGTCTCGGAATGGGCGCACGAAATATTGGATTAATATTTTAGTTCTTCAATCAAAATGCAGAATACTTACGAATTTATCAGTGTCGCGTAATTGGAGAAATAAGCCTAAAAAACCACCAATTGGGCATAGAGAAAATTGACAAAGGCGCAAAGAGTTTATGATCGTGCAGATTGTTTGAAACTCCAATTTTCCATTGGTGATCGAAGGATTCGATGAAATTCCCACGAATTCATAATGTTTGATAATTCGGACCAGTACAATTACGTATTTATCGGACCTCTTCGATAGGCTGTCTGTTGGAATGTGAAAAATTGAAACACTGTATTGATTTGCTCCTCAAATTTTAATTGCTGCATCACTGGTGAGCGGCACTACCGACGTCGCGTATCAGTCAACTCTCTCTACAACTTTTTTAGCATAGCTAGCTATAACTTTTAAAATAGAAAACGAGCAAATTATTGTTAGCAGCAGCTTTCACCTGCAGCCCTTCAACATCAGGCGACACCGACTAGCTCTGCAATCCGCCGATGAATCGCTGAAGGGGACTCGGTAGAAAAGACGGAAGAGAGCGTTTAGAAGCAATCAACTTGTGTGGCTGGCCTCACCTTCCACACGACCTAGCACTGTTCGACTTTCTGATTCGGAATGGTACCTCATCTATCTTCTATACTGACTAGACAGGTGTGTACAAAGTTTCATTCGTACGAGGGATACCCATGGGTCTGAATGTTGCTAATTTTGGCTCATTATTATAATATAATAATAATATAATATTATCAGCGCCAGAGTAGTTCAGCGAAGGAAAAAATTGCATAGGTACGTCCCAGGTGAAATGTAAGGTACTAGAACCGGAAGTAGGTGATCGGTAAGTGACGTCTAGATTGTGGGAAAACCATGGAAGGAGTTGAATCTCAATGGGGGAGGAGCGCTACTCAAGCGCGCTCTAGGCTGCTCTAGGCGCTCTAGCGCGAACAGTAAACGGAAACGCAACACGAAGCATCAGACAGAGGACACGAAAGTGGCGAGCTCTAGCCCTACGGACAGTCCTTGAAGCTTACTTCTAGGCTTGTCGGTACCTAGTAGTGACGTTACCAAAACGTAGATTTTCAATGAGCACTTTCAATCAAAATATAGGCAGAATTTCATGTTATGTGCATAACTACCTAATAAAGCTATGATTAAAAAATATGGAGCTATATATAGGTCTCCCAAAAAGCTAAATGACTTCGGTTTTTTCTTTGTCCATTGAATGGAACCCTAAGAATAACCGGACTTCTGAAGTAAATTGCCGATACAGGAGACAGTTTCGTTCAATTAAGTATCTAATAGATACTATCTACGTACTTAAAATGTCATGTACCTATATTTCGGGAGCATTCATCCCTAGCATGCAACTCGGAAATAGTCAGTACTCATCAGTTATACAAACTTCAATACAGAAAGGGCCTTGCGGTCCAACGTCTATGTAACAAAAATTGAACCGAAAAAACAAACGTCTCTCGAGTAATTTGAAAATCCGCACAGATGGAACTTTTGAGGCACTGCTCGTCTCCGCTGTCATCTTTCGACCTTGGCAGAATGTAATTACGAGTTTTCGTAATAATAATATCGGAGCCGTGGTCGGTTTCACATCAGGGGAAACCTCGTGCTTCAGTTCGTGCATACCATCGGGCATTGTGGAGATAACATTTTGTTGAGGGCTTCTTCTCGAGTTAATTACAATAATAAACGATTCCCGGCTCTTGAGCTAGCTTCGAGATATGACAGGCTCTGTAATCACACAGCCAAAACGGAATGCTTGTCCGACTCCTTCCTTTCAGTGGGAATGGTAAGAACGAGAAAGGAATCACCGCAAAACTAGAGATGAGGCGGAGAAAATTAAAACGGAATCAGCGACGTGAGAAACGTCGGTGTTTTCATTTCAAAAGACGCCACAGAGTGTGTAATCTGCATGATATTTTTAGCATTATCGTGTTGAACTTGCAAGCCAGTCAATCGCTACAGGATCGATGGTTCCATATCCCTTTGTAATTTTAGGATAAATTGAGGCGTTTTGGGTACAAAGGCCTAAGTGCCAAAACATTAAATAAAAGTTATCAAAAATTTCCCAGTTGAAAACGTACATTTCAGGTCAGAACCACTGCCATCTAGCGACGATTTTTGAAACTTCTGATAAGATTTCCCCGTCCCGTTCATTTTTAAACGATGGCGGATGGCACTTAGGCCCTTTGTACCCAAAACGCCTCATTATCATTGAGAGATTAGCTCATAGATGAGAAAAACTTGCCAAGTTAACCATATCTTAACCGCTAGAACCGGAAGTAGGTAATCTAGCCCTATCTTGAAGCTTTCCCTCTAGTGCTCACCGGTAATAGTGACGTCATCGAAACTTTGAGATTCGAAGAAAATCTACGCACGTCTCGGACGAAAACGAAGTCTGCGAAAATACATAGGTATTCCTAATTTCGATTTTCTTGAGTGGCCTTCTGCTGGAAAGCGGGATGGAAAAAGTTGAGCATCTTTGCGACGACTGATGCCTCAGGGTCCCCGACCAACTTTTGAGGTGAAAATTTATCATCCATTTTTTTAAGAGAAGTAGGTAACCCACTTTTAGTAGACGAGATAGTGAACCCTGATTTTCGTCCATTTCCTCCAATGAAATTACATCAGCAGCCTGAGAGCGCAGGTTGTGCCAAACTGGAAGGGATAGGTCGATCTTGCGTCGGAGGGACACAATTGAACTAACCTTCTCCAATTTATATGTTGGCAGGACTATCAAGACCTCTCCGCATACCTCTCTGTCTGTCTAGTTATCTAGTATTCCCCTCGCTCCAGCATCATCCTTTGGCTTCCTCTCTTGCCCGATATTTTGCCTCGCTCCCCCACGTGCTGTTCGATGTAGACAAAACGTTTCCGCGCCGTTCTAAATTACCGACACCCGTCAACGCCACAACTCATTGTGGCCAATTGTCGGCGTATTGCTCCGTTATGCAACTCGGCCTTCCCATCCATCTACCTTGATCCGAACCTGTCGTATAGTGCACCTGCTTTTCTCGAAGGCACAAAAATTCAAGACGCAGAAAATCACAAAACGAGCAAGAGGAACAAACCAATGTTTGGATAATGAATTAGGGATTTGATTGGCTCTCCGAATCAAAACCTAATTTTGTCCGCTTTTTTCCGGCGTGACTCCTTCCATCAAATCAACGAATGCCCAATCGTATCCGTATAATGAGCGTGAAACTCATTTACAGTGGTAAATGAGCTAAATGAACTCATCAGGGTACCTTCTTCATCCGAAGACCGTAGATTTTATCAACAGTCGGCCGAACGACAGCAACAACTGACAATTATACGCCAATGATACGCCTGCGCCTACCGCTCATTATATCCAGCGAATAACTTCTTTTGTTCCGAGCGTCTGCCTCAAGAATTCGATAAGCGCATTGTGGGATTCACTCGGTGCCTACCTTTGCAAGATGTGCGAAAAGTAGTGGTGCACGAGTGCAAGAAACCCATTCCAGAACGGCGAGATAGAGAATCCGGATCAACAGAGCGACGAGGCTGAGGATGTAGAAATTAGGTTTGTTGAGCGGAGACTGGAGACCATTGAAGATAATGGGGCGAGGAACAGCTCGTTATCACAGTATCCTGGTGATAATAACGGATTCCTATTGAACGCTAGCATTAAAACAGCTGCTGATTTTCTTTCGCGCATTGTTTATTCAACGATTATACACCCACGTACCAGTTTCCTTATTGCCGTGAGTTTGAAAATAAAATCAAAACAATTGGCTGGTAACTACAGGTGGGTAATCCTCTATTAACTTAATGAACATTCATTCCCGTTAATGAATCAACTATTTTATTACCGGATTAATTAAATTTCTCGTTTTGCAAAGATTGCCTGTATGCAGTAGCCGATGACTGCATCAAAAAAGCTGCGAATCCAATGTCACCTCTAGCCGTTACGTTATTAGATACCTTAACCTAACTAAAATCATTCAGGCACTAATATACAAATCTACCATTTATGAAAAATAACCTCTGCATTATGCTTTCTCTAAAAAGCAGGAAACAAAATCCGCTGGGTATTATAAATAATTCAATAGGTTCTATTTTACCCAGAAGACCAGAGTTTTGCATCCGCTAACGATTAATTTCGCAGCTGATTCGCAGGCGCAGTAGGCGATTCTCGACAACCGAATTAACGTTAAATAATTTATGAGCCGATCCAAAATACGGTGTTCGGTCCCTTCTAGGAATGGTGAGAAATGCGTCTTCGGACCGTGAACAATTTTTAATGAAACCTTTAGCTGAGTTTAATTGGCGGGTCCACGGCTCCTGAAGAACTGGGCTAAGTTGTGTTTCGATGAACGATAACAGTTAACACGGCCTCAGTTTCGATCGTTTCGCTCATATTAGTCGAAAACACCGAAAGATGTTAGACCCATTAGGCAAAAGCACTGAGAGAGTTTTACGCGATGTTTATGGTGGCAGAAAAAAATCGACTTTATTTTTCAATAAAGAGAAGTTTTCAAAAGGCAGAATGAGTTTGAGAAACATATGCAGCATAACCTTCAAAAGGGACAAAAAATCGAAATACCTTCAGGATCCATAGCGGTGCAACAAATTGGCTGACACCGTCATGAATCATAAAAACCACGATACGATCATGAATCGTAAAAAAGAATAAGAGAACAGCCGCGATTGTACATTCTACTTGTGTACAAGGAAAAACGAGAAAAAATCATTGAATAGTGGAAGCGGAAGGGCATACGTGTGCAAACATATCATTCGTTGGACCGATTAGTTCGCTCACGGCCACGTGTCCAGTTACGAATTAGAACACTTATCGTTTCACTGGGAACGGTAAACACGTGAGATGAACAGATCATCAGCTAGAGGGAAAAACTTCCTAAAATTAGTTTTGATCTCTACCTGTTCATCTAGAAGTTGAACCGAAATCACAATTAGGACGGGAGAGATTAAATGGCCAGAAGTTGGTAATCGTTAGAAGTGACGTCACAACCGTGGAAGAAGTTGAAGCTGGATGGGGGGGAAGCGCTACCCTAGCGCGCTCTAGACTCCTCCAGGCGCTCTAGTACAAACAGTTAACAATGATGACGGAAACGCAACACAAAGCATCATACTGCAGAGGACGCTAAAGTGGCGCGCTCTAGCCCTACGTCCAGTCCGTGAAGCTTGCCTCTAGTTTCACCGGTAATAGTGACGTCACCAAAATTTTGAGATTAAAAAAACTACGCACGTCTCGAGGGAAAACGAAAAGGTATGTACAGCCCAATGAGCACGCTTAATATGAAGAAATGCATCGGTATTCATCATCGGAATGTAAAGAGTTAATTCCCGACCTCATTAGCCGGAGAAAATAACATCGCAAAATCACAGGTGGAACGCGAACGATAAGGTATCAATCAAGGTCACTCAGCTCCAGTCAGTGATACGCCATCCCTTCGGCCGAAGTGTCGGAAGGTTCCCTTGAGCGGATCGCAGCTTCTACCCCTACGGCTTCGGGGGTTTGTAATATACGCTGTGAGACAATGGACGGTATCGCCGGCACATCGGCAATTATGTGCCCCCGGCCCTTGCATTATAAACGAACGGGCCGCGCCGACGGGAGCAATTTAGCGATGCCGATGGTTCAGGGGATCGCGTGGATTGACGTTGTTATCTAAGTCGGTGTAGGCTGAGCTAAGGGCGGGGTCACCAGGTTACAATGGAGGTACTGGACCTGGTATAGGTATTTGGCCGGCTCACTTCCAACAGCACATATGGACAATAGGTTGGCCGGCGCGGGGCTTCTGGATGCCTTGTTGAGATATTGGTCAGAACTGTTTGAACAAGGTATGTGTATAGGTTGCTTCCAATATATACCCGACTGAACTAGACGTCAGGGGATGACCCTGGTCCCGCGATTCTGATTAGGCTACCCTATTCCTCCTACCTACCAATGCCCCTAATTAACTGACGGCCGGCCATTGTCGTCTCACATCCAGCCAGCTTAATCATCAAGACTGATTGCTGATCGGATCACCCTCTTCGAAACGTTATTGTTGCCAGTTCACCGACGGTAGTTTTCGCCAGGTCACTAAAATTGAATGCAGTCGATTGATTTTTATCAAATATTTCAAAATCTACCCCGCTGAAAGGACGGCACACTCTTCAATGCGACACTCATCATCGAGAAAACTCATTTTCTTATAAATTGGATGGAATTGCAAAATCATGAGACAACATTCGGAAACAGACGTTCGACTCGACTCTTTCGTCGTGAAACGGTCAATCCACGAGTGCCTGAGACGACCAGTCTCGTCGATAAAGAAAGACATATTTCCAGTAATGGAGGGTGGCCGAAGGATTCAAGTCACGTTTTCTTCAGAGAAGCAAAGAGGTAAACACGAAACGATTCAACCTGATTGGCGCACACGGCCCCGGCGTTAAACCGTCCATTACCACTCAGGGAAGTCTCAAGTGTTGTACTTTTGGACGTATATCTGACACAAATCGCAACACTTTCTCATACGAAGTATACGTCCCACGACATCTCGACATCGAGACGCTATAGACGTACACGTACTAGAGTCACCTATTGGGAGATTGACGCCGACAACTTGGCAAATATTTGACTGCCGTCGTAAAACCTGGGCTATTTTCGCCCTTCGGAACATCAAATGTAATTGCTCGATTTACTCCGTGCACCTTTACGGGCCAATCAAAACTGCGAAGCGCTGCGACGGCACCGATACCGAATGTTCGCCGTTTGATGGCCCAAGTTGTAATACAAGACGTTTCCCATCCTCCAGGTCGTCGTCGATTTTGATGGCACGACTTAATCAACGTAAACGGACGCCCATACTTAAGTGAATGTGGCCGGAATACCGAGTTATGCTATTTACGCTCTCGAATTTTCCCTTCCAAGTTTTTCAGGCGTGTGTCTGATGTCACCGCACGCACTAGGTGTTCACAGGTTCAAAGGCACGACAAATGTCACTTCAGGTACCTACTGAAAATTTTTCAAAACAATAACAACTCTTATCGGCCTTTTTAGCTTAGTATTACGTGCTTTAAACATGAAATGACGAATAATCTCATAGTATTGCAATTGTCCCGCACTTTCTGGTCCTCAGGAACATGGTAAACGGTCCTTACATAATTGCTTCCCTTCCGTAGATGCATAAACACCCTTACACGATGAACAGTGGCCCTTCTGCATTTCCTAGGGGTGGGAAACCCCTTTGCAGTGGCACGGCCCTTTTTGGAGCGGTATAACGCTTCACCTCACATCTTCACATCTCATCGTGCATCGAGTTCGCTTTAAACTTCAATGCCCGTACGGGGACCCTTGCCATTGTACGTGGAAGGACATGGGACAACCACGACTCAAAATAAATTCTCCGTTTAACCCGCTGGCGCTGGTGCGACTCTTGGGGCACGAAATCCTTTGCTCACGAGGCGGGAAATTTTCAGATGAAAACACATCACTCGCTTTGTACCCTTGATGCCACAACATACAATGGACCGCCCATCGATGCTTTGCATGTATGCTGTATCGTGGAGCAATGCTTTACTCCTCCTGATTCTCGGTGAAGTTGGGGGATGATGCGACTCAGCATGGCCAGGATGCACAGCGGACTGAGGGCTGTTCATACACAGAGTGTTCAAGGTTAACATTGTCTTCCTCGGAATGGTCGATTCTTTAGCTCATTTGCTTCAATTATCGGTCAGCAAAATTTTCTGTGAGCCCAAGAGAAAGTGCACCTATTTGCTTTGAAGTTTTTTCGTGTTTTCGACTTTGTCTCAGTAAAATAGCCGTAAGTCCCTTAAATTTTGGAATAATTGCAAAAATGAGGATACCGTTGGAAAGGCCGTTAAATTTCCTACAAACTAACGTTAATTGCTTCATTCTAAAGGTAAAAATAAATAGCAAAAAACTGGGCCAAAGTCAAGAATTTCCGAAAAGTAAGCAATCTTCGACTTTGGCCCGATTTTTTGCTTTTTCAACTCGATATAAGAAAGCTGCGAATTTCGTATATTTTAGAAAATTTAACGACCTTTCCAACGGTATCCTCATTTTTGTAATTATTCCAAAATTTAAGGAACTTAGGTACGGTCATTTTACTGAAACAAAGTCTTCGAAGCGAAAAAGTTGAACTTATCCTCAGGATTACGAAAATGTTTCAATAGATCCTAAGGATGGACACCCTGTGTGCTACATTCCTGATGAACTCAAATCTCTACTTGTGTGTTTCTGTCTCGATCGTATTGAATTTATACTATACCATGAATGTTTGTAGATTCTCCATGATGATGTACTTTAAAACAATTGAGTCGTTCAAGCTGGGATGGGGTCACGCGTAGATAAACTATCAGCTCCTTCTCATCTCAATCTACAATACTGTCAGTTTTCAAACATCTTTCAAGTTCGAAATGATGAGAAACTAATTCTTTTAATGCGGCCGCCCACAAACAGACCGAAGAAGTCTCCAGTAAGACAATAGGTTCAGTTTCGAACAGACAGTTTGACGTGCCCACGTTCCTCCATTGATCCGTATCGGCCTTTTAGTCAAATATTTTTCCACTTGTTCTTTTTAACGTGACATAGGAGGTACGTTTGTACTGTGGCCAACAAACACTCCTCCTGTTAATGACGTGTTCGTTTTTCACAATTCAAATCCTCGTGACGAGGGACGTTCACCTTTTCCCGATTGATTTATTCTGATAGAGGTGTTGATGTTGAATAAGCTCTCAGCCTGCTGGTCGAATGAATCGGACGGGTTCCAATCTTGTGATTAGTCGGGAATTTGAGATTCTTTCATTCATTTCACTGCAGACGTCGGGCAGACGCCTGTCATACATGACATATTAGGTTCATTGACGCCCTTCTTATCGCAGGGATCTACACGTCTAACCAAGGCAGCGATGATAGAATTTTCGAATTCAAAAAACGATTTTGTCATATTTACCGAACGTCATATTTTCATTGGCCCATTTATTCATCGAGTACAAGGATTACCACTTAAAGGAATAGTACAGCCGCGGGAATTAATTGCAATAATTAATATTCCTCCGGAGTGAAACGGTTTGCATTCACGAGAGTCTGTCTTATCGGCCGGTTGGTTACCTCGAACGAGCTTATCCCGCGATTAGATAGGGCATGCACGCGAAGAGTGGATCAACGCGACTAATGTCCACTAATGTTCTTTTCGAAAGTTTCCACATATTTATCCCAATTTCATTTACTCTGTTTGCACGTAATTACACGATAATTATACAATAATAAGTTGAATTGAACACGCCGTATTATTTTACAAATTATTTTTCAACGAGGGAAACCCATCGGACGGAATGTTGGAAATTTTTATTCATAACCGATCGGTGTCAGAGTAGTTCTGAGATGAAAAAGTCAGCAATGGTTTCAAGCACGGACAACGCTAAAAACCGAAGAAAGCGATTGGTAGAAGTGACGTCGCGACCGAGGTAGAACCACGGAAAAATCGAGCTCTAGTACAAAGTACAAACAGTAAACAATGATGACGCAAGCGCGTCACAGAGCCCCATTATCATAATGATATGCAGTATGCTACTGATAATGATAATGCAGTATGATACTGCAGAGCAGAGGGGCGCTCTAGCCCTACGTCCAGTCTTTGAAGCTCGGCTCTAGTTTCACCAGTAATAGACGTCACCAAAACTTTGAGGCTGAAGATACCACGCACGTTTCGTGCAAAAACGATGTAGTAGGTATTGGTGCATAGTATCAAATTTCGATTTTAAAAAAATGTCATTACCTACAAATTTTTCATCTTGAGTACTTGTTCGGGGAAACAAGAGTTGGGATCTTCGTGTTTTCAAAAATTCGCCACAACCCATACACATTACCTACAATTCATGTACCCCTGGATCCAAAAACAGCCTGATTGGTGGAGCAACAATAATTAACGGAAGAATCCGAGCTCGAAGACGGGTAAATTAGTTTTGAGCTTGTTAACTGCTCGTCCAAACTTTTGACGTATTCACAGCAGATCGGCCTGAAAAGATGTTAATCGTTTTCGAAATCAAGACGGCCTCAAAACGGAATGTGAATTAATTCTATCATTATTGTGTTCTCAGCAGCATTAAATTACAGCGCCAAATTAATATCTGAATCGGGAAAAGCGCACGCGGACGCAGCAATTAAAGGCTGGATTCATTATATTGAAGCTAACAGCGAAAAAGTGCGAGAATAACGATGAAATGTAGTCTACTCGTTATCGTACAAAAGGTAACTAATCAGCTTCGACATTGACAGGCCCATACGAAGATGGGTAGGTAAATGGCATGATAATTAATGGTACAATGGCATAGGTTATAATTTTTTTTGCTAACAGATGCACTCAATGGTATCTTTTAATTTAACTTAAGGGCGTTATCATAAATGTTTGAAGCGAGAGACGGTTCCGAACTGCCACCCCAGTCCCGCGCGTTTTTCATTCAACTGCCACCCTGGCCACTCTGCCGTTGACAATTGCCACCCGAATCCTTACCAGCTTATTGAAAAGTGCCAACTCACTAAGCGTATAGTATTTCACGTTGAATTCGACAGGTGGCAGTTGTCAATGCAGAGGACGATTGCCTTGCAGAGTGGCAGTCGGCTGACTCCCGAAGTGAGGCAGGCCTTTTTATGCCTTGATCTCATTTATTGCACATAATGAGCAATTTATTCCATTCATTTGACAACAGACCGCGTCGAAAAGAGGTTTTAGTGTTTTCACCGCTCCCTAAACGGTGAAAAACTGTCTTAATTGAAGCGCATTTATACATTAGAGGTCCATCTAACTACGGCGAGTTTATCGCACTATAACCAGATCTGGTGAGAAAATCTGTTAACAGACCAAGCCAGCACGTATCGTTAGTTGGGTTAACTGCTCGAATATAGTTCCACGTTCTTCCGCCCGAGTTGGTAAGCGCATTTCCATAAAGTGATTAGTATTAAGTACTAATGATGGTAACTATAACAGGACAATGGGCTAGGATAGCAATTTTCTCGATATTTTTATCTAGGAAAACATAAATTGGACGAACATCCAATGATAGTTTGAAACAGACGTTTCCCTGTTTCTCAATATCAAAACTAAGAATTCAAAACTATAAAGGTTAAAATTAAAAATTTGAAAATCCGTCGCGATACCTCTCTTCAGATTGTCAATATAAATACAACGGCGATTTCAAATTTAGGAATTGCCCTGGAATTGAATATTGTATTGCCCGAGAAAAGCTCAAGCTCATGATATTTCTAGTCAGAATGGCACGTTTTGACGAGAAAACGAAAAATTTGGCGATTTGGGTTACAACTTGTAACAGTCGCCGAAAATCAGTCGCATTCGACGCAGAAATGTACCAATCATAAGGGAAAAATTTTGGTCTTTCAGAATCGTCAAAATAGCCAACAAAAATATTGTCAAAAATGATAAAAACCACGTTTTTTGGTATAGTTTTTCCGCAAAAAACACACGAAGGAAGAATTTTAGACCAATCAACCTACACATGGGCGTTTCCAGCGTTAAATTTTCTATAAGGATAACAACTGCTCGTCGGATTTCCATTCCTTGTCAACAGTATCGTCAGCTTCGTAAGCCCCGTTATTTTCTCCATGTTCTACTCATCTTTTTCTGATTAAGAACAACAAGTGAACTAGACAAAAACAGAGATAAGTCACTTTTTTCACAAACATCAGTTACAATGCTCTCGGCTAGTAAGCAATTAAAGTAATCGAGGTGGGATTAGTTTAACAATAAACACTGGCCATTGTTATGTCGAGTGCGAGTGCGAGAGATGCATATCGGCGGTAGTTAATTTTCCGAAACTCAAGTCGGTCGGTACCAGAGGAACGTTTCGCACTTTTAATTTTGAATTCATTTCGAAAGGTGAATTCCATTTTAATATTAATCGAAAATGTTGGAAAAAAATTAATCAGTGAGAATCGTTTACATTTATGTCTTTGTTCGCCCGACGCATGGGCAAAATTTATGTTGGCGAGATCTGTTATAATAATTGTGTTCTAACCGTTAGAAGGTGGCAAAGAAGCAATTAGCATGAAGGAAACGTGTCGGAATCGTTTCTTTCCCTGGAACGATTTCAGATGATGTTGTGTTCTAATGGTGACTTGAGGCATTGTTGGGTAGCAAACCTATTAAACGGTTCAGATGCGTACGAATGCGCAGAAGCAAGGCGCAAACTTGGCGTCCCGTCTAATTGGGGAACCGAGCGCGGTAATTTAGCAGTTCTTTGCAATTAACAGATATAATTGTGCGCCGTTCAGCCAGGAATTGGACTGTGGGGAACTGGCAAAAGACGTGAAGGTCTTTTGTGTTTTGTCTCTGACCGAGAAAAACGGGAACCGCTGGCGTGGAATCGTAGCGAAGGATCCTCGAACGGTTCCTACGATTTTCTCTTTTTCATCCTTCATCCAGATGAGTGCAATACCCAAATGCGTCCAAGGATGAAACCCAATGGTATGATGAGAGAACGTGAGCAATACTAAAACCGAAAGTGAGCATGGAAGTGACAATTTGAGACCCCACCTAGTTCTAGTTTCAGTTTGTGTGGGAGATTTATTTGTGTGTATGGCAACACTGATTCAATATTGTAACCTACCTACTGTTAACGAAAAATATACTAACTTTTTGATAGCAAATTCCTTATTCACCACCAGCCTAGGAAACTTCATTAGGTAGTAAACATTTAACAATCGCGGTACCCATGTCGGCGTATTTACGTATCGGAATCCGGCAGCGGCAAATTGGCTGAAGAGAGCATCATGCAACTGAAACCGATGCAATCATCGCAGTGCAAGTAGCGGCCGGATTCTAGCTTTGCTCACAAACATAAACAAACAGCCCCCCTCCCCCTTTATATTTGAATGCGTCTGATTACCGCCAGTTCCAGCAAGTTAGTGAATACGATTGTTTCCCTCGAATATTATTTGATCTTCGGTGCAGCAGCAGGGACCCAATAAAGGGTCCTATCGCCTGCATAGTTACCGTGTTTGATTTGGAAATCAATCGCGGGACCCTCCTTGCAATTATTGATAACATTCTTAATCATCGACAGTAACAAAGGTGAGCTGTTTATTTTGCTTCGGCCGGCGCATGTTTGTTCCTGCTGTGCGCCGCTGTGAACCTGTCGTATCGTGAGCCCGAACGAGGGGGACGCCGATTCGCAGAATGAAAATGTTTACTTTGCTACCACGTACAGCCGACCTTATTCCAAAACCTATAATTCTAATCAATTTTCGAACTCGGCTTTTTCCTTCTTCCGAAAGCGTGCAACGGGGAAAAGTCAATGTGCTCTGTCAATCGCTTTTTGACGCTTCTCGACCGGTGTTGAGTCAACACGGATAGTTCGGTTCATTCGTTCACGAACCCCTCGACTTGGCCAGTCAAGTCCATTTATAAACTTTGCCAGTCACTTCGGCTCTCATCCCACCCGGAGCGATTGACTTCGTTAAACACCGTAATGACTGGTTTACCCAACCCTTCCGATACCCTCGGCTCATCCGTTTCTACTGTGCTTTCCAATTTAACCCTTTGCTTGACATTGGATGTTTCGAGTTTGTCAGTTTACTCAGTTGGCACCGACAGCCACGAAGTGTAACCACTGTCATCCTTCATAAATATTATTTTTCATCCCTAATCGCTCGTCGGCGATTCTAACGATTGATCAGACATCTCGCAACTCCATAAATAGGTACCATATTAGACGTATGAACTATGGCGCATGTGCTTGAGGAAATTACAGTATTATGGACCCCACTTTTGTTTATAAGACCCCACCTGGCTTAATTGTTATCTTTGCCGGCACGTATTCGAAAGTTGACAATTTACCCACACATGAACAAACATGGATGAACAAACCAATGGATCGAATAGAGACTGAGAAAATGACATTTTCCGACCAAATCCAAAGTCAACAGTTCAACTGATTTGAAGGTATTATGGGCCCCCTATAAATGGTGATATGGGCCTTGCGATTCTTTGGCCAGAATTCGTTTTCTGAAACAATGACAATGAAATTCATCGGCAGAAATCAAATTTATGAGGATTTCTTCCGTGATCGTTCACGCCATACCCTGGATATAGTTGAAACTGTCATGTCCATAGCAAAAGTGTTTACATAAACCGTAAGCTAAGCGAAAAGGCGCAAATTCCTCAATCAACTTCCTAAACTTGCAAAAATCTTATCATAAATCGTTGAATAAGGTGTACAAAATTCTTACCTGATAAGTGTCCGTTTTCGTAGCCAGGGTAGTCGCCATTGTCAAGGCGCTGTTTCTTGATCTGCTGCGAAAGGTGCGAAGCAGCCAACGATAGACCGACCGGCGCACGTTTGGGAGGTCTGCCAGGCCTGCAAAGTAGAGAAGACGTTGTTCTTAGGGAAAACAGATTGCATTTACAGCTCATGCTTCGTGCAACTTGCATGCATTGTTAAAACTAATCCCGATCATCGGGCTTTCCGCTGAAGAGAAGAAAATATTCCGGACCGCAGCCATTTGGCCGGAACTTTAACAGCAGGCAATTAAGGCACTCACAGTCCAATGTAAAAAAAAAATGAAAATTTTTTTTCAGAGACGTCTAAATAAAACGTGTAAATGACAACAGCTCAAATTCGAATTTTCGGCCTAATCGCTGCAAGTACGCTCTATACTAGGGGAAGGAAAAACAAAAACAAAAAAAAAACGAGCGAAGTAAATAAACGAGCACGATACGTCAGCGGAGAGAACGCCCGCTTTCCGAGTAACTCAGTAGCTTTGTTAACTCTTTCGGAAAAAAGATCTTCATTCTTCGGCTGTCGCATTTTGTTCGGGCTTTCAATGGAATTAGTTAACTCATTGGTTCGTTTCAGTTGGTGAATTCGAGAGTCCGGAACGCGTAGCGGATCGGCAAAAACAATCGGCCCATTGTCATGTCGGCCTGTTGCCAGTTTGGCCGAAGTCCGTCGGCTTTTTGACACGCTCTTCGGCCTCGTGGCTCGTGTTTTGGGTTTCCTTCAGTGTTCGTTCGATTTCGGTTCGAATTTCTACATCTAGGAAAGGTAGAGTTGGCTCCATGGAAATCGAACTGCGCTAGTTCTTCGATGCTATGGGCAATTTGAAGTTTAAACTAAAGGTCCGCTTGGTTTTCATCAATTCTTTCCACATTATTCAAGAGTCATCACTTGCATCCTGAAAATTTTTGAAAAGCGTAGCGAGAAAATTCGCGAAGAAATGAATTTCTTTGTCGAAAATAGCCAGGAATCGTCTGCACACTTCAGATACAGGACGAACTCGTATGCATTTCTGAGCATGTCCTCGGATCTTGAAATTGAATCAAACAATAAATTATGCTCCGGAAAGAAATTATTTCAGCTGAATAATCGAGCCAGTGCGTCGGAGGGCCTTCACCCTCTCACTCAGCACGCAGATCGATCCCCGGAACAATGTCCGCCGAATTGCCCGGGGCGACTGCATCATCGCAATCGCGAAGCCTGGCTTTTATTAATCAGACTATAATTCCTTATAGTCCTCCTAATGCGCTCCTGTCAGAGATAGAGATCGGCGCAGAAAAAACCGCTCGGCGCCTCTCTAAACGCGTTATTCCGCTCCGATGAACTCCTTGACGTTTTCGCACAGTAAAACGACGGGCACCGAGTTGTAATTGAGGTTTTCTTTCAGCTCAGGATTCGGACCACACGCGAGGGAAGGTAATCAATTTTTCTCTATAACAATCATAATGGCTAGAGAATCGCCGTATGAGGAAGAATCGACGGAAACTCTCGACGAGCCGATAGCGAGTGAGCAAAATCATTACTTGAATAACCAGTGGTGAGTAGATGACACACAATGCTTCCATATTTTGAAACGTAAAATTGTAACAAAATTTGATCATATTTTGACTGCTTTTGAGGGTGTTCAGGTTGAAAATATCAAAAAACTCACTACGCAAATTCTAAAATTCGCCCAAAATAAAATAAAACGCCAATTTATCGGAATACAAAAAATATCCACTAATTCTGCAAGGTAAAACAAGAATTTAAGACCAAGGACGCTAAAATCGGTTCATTTTTGTGAAAATTTGCATAGTGAGTTTTTTGATATTTTTGACCTTAAGACCCTTGAAAGCGGTCAAAATATGGTCAAATTGTATCACACTTTTACGTTTCGAAATATGGAAGTATTGTGTGTTATCTACGCACCACTGGTTTTATTACAGATTCCGACAAGGACCTTAGTCTAGTTTAGAGAACGGAAGAATCAGAAATCTTGACATTTCAAACCGAGGAGGAAAGTCATGGTGTTAAAGCGAATTATGTTACTCCGAAGATTGGATCTTCACGTTACGAAATGGCCTTCCGAGGAGAATGGTTCGCCCACGTTAATCAATAATTCGATATGAATGTGTAATCACGTGAGAGCCTGTTTAGCCAATGGGATCTCCGTTCACACAAGAACGATCGTATAAGTCGATACGGTATTCATCGGAAGACAAGTCACACTCGATCGTATAACTACAATAAGAACATTCTTCACAATGCATTTGTTCGTACGAGCAAACAATTCAAACGGACTCGTGGGGCGATAATTAGATCGCCGAATCCCCGATAGGAACAAAAGGTTCGACATTGTGTTTCCGTGTGTGTCCGTCGAGATGTTCGATTTGTTTGTTTGTACGGCTGTTCGCATCGTGTCTGTTGGGTAAATATGTCGTACATCTGTGAGCGTGAGGCGTTTTCTTTCCATTGTTTCACGGCGACGAGGTGGACAACGTATGTGTGAGTGCTGAGAAGTTGTTGTTGTTGTGTGCGTTGTGACTGCACAGCAGGTTAGGATGTTCTCCGCCTGCACACACACTGGTCGAAACTAATGGATCCGCGGGGAGTCGGGCCCGTCCGCGCGGGCCTTCGCACTAATAAGGAGGTCGGCGTTTATGCGAATTGAACCGTCGAATTGAATCGTTGACTCTTCAGTCACCTTGTCAATTCAAAACAATTTGTGCAGCCGCCTGTTGGTATTCATTGATATTCGTACGCGTCGATTTCTCCGCCTGCGAGGGATGGCCATCGATACCTGATATATCGATTCATCAATGTTCGATAGTATCGGCGGCAGAGTATCGATGCCGGTATAATACCTGGGTCGACTATCGATAGTATGTGCCACCGATAGTATCGACCTAAAACTATCGATAGGTTTAGAACAATATCGCTTAGAGCAAAAGAAAGTAAAATAAACAATTAACGATTAATTATTCCCTGTTCCGTTCCTTGGCCTACATACAATCTCAATTCTGAAAATATTATCGATTAGGTATTGTTCATGTTTTTAATGGAAAAATACTATATAAAGGATGTTTGTTTAGTAGAAACACCAAATTTGTGTTTGAACAACCGTAGACGCAAAATTCTACGCTAAAGGTAAACACTAAACTTCCTATCGATTCAACAAACTACTGATATCGATTACCATGGATAAATATCGATATTCGAGACAGATGAACACGATTTTTTTGCAATTTTTAGGGACCACATGTTTTTCGAATTTGTGTGACAATAAAACATGGAACTTCGAGATGAAAGTCAACTTCGAGATCAATGTCAACTTTGAGATCAAACTCAACTTCGAATTCAAACTCAACTTTGAGATGAAAGTCAACTTCGAGATGAAAATCAACTTTGAGATCAATGTCAACTTCGAGTTCAAAGTCAACTTCGACTTCAAAGTCAACTTTGAGATGAAAATCAACTTCGAGTTCAAACTCAACTTTGAGATGAAAGTCAACTTCGAGATGAAAATCAACTTTGAGATCAATGTCAACTTTGAGTTCAAACTCAACTTCGAGTTCAAACTCAACTTCGAGATGAAAATCAACTTCGAGTTCAAACTCAACTTTGAGATGAAAGTCAACTTCGAGATGAAAATCAACTTTGAGATCAATGTCAACTTCGAGTTCAAACTCAACTTCGAGTTCAAACTCAACTTTGAGATCAATGTCAACTTCGAGTTCAAACTCAACTTTGAGATGAAAATCAACTTTGAGATCAATGTCAACTTCGAGTTCAAACTCAACTTTAAGATGAAAGTCAACTTCGAGATCAAACTCAACTTCGACTTTGAAGTCAACTTCGAAATCAATGTCAATTTTGAGTTCAAACTCAACTTCGAGTCCAAACTCAACTTTGAGATGAAAGTCAACTTCGAGATGAAAATCAACTTTGACATCAATGTCAACTTCGAGTTCAAAGTCAACTTCGAGTTCTAACTCAACTTTGAGATTAATGTCAACTTCGAGACTAAAGTCAACTTCGAAATCAATGTCGGAATGACCGGAATCGTATTCTGAATGGTAATAGGAGTTTTTTCGTTTTTCTCAAAACTTGTCAGAATGGATATAGTACATTTTGGAATTAACATCCTCAATTGTCGCCTACAATTTTGTAATATAAAATCAACTTGGCTCAAAAATTCAAGTGAGGAAACATGGAAGTATTGTGTGTTATTCTCGACGACATTCACAGATGACTTGATCTTGGAATGTGGTTCTTATTCGACGCTACAAAGCCAACCATTTGGAGAAAGTTATGCTGCGGATCGGATGAAAAATCCATCGAACAACTCAACATTGACTCGTCTAAATCAACAAGTTACGCGGCTTGGAAAAAGCTAAACTTCTCGACAAGTAAATCTTTGATGATCCGAAAGACAAGAAAACCTTCAGTCGGAATCACGAATGCGATAAGAAGGGAGCAAGTTTAGCTTAATTGGATCTGTTTCTGATTTACGTCGAGTGAAATCAAAGCGATCTGAAGTCGGTGAGTCGAAAAAATGGCGATTATTCCGTTCCCAATGTTTAAAGGCCTCAGTCATCGGGTCGGATGCGACTGAAGGAGAACACAAAAAGCTTCTTTCGCTCAAACGGGTGGAAAATTTCCCAACCCCCTGTGAAAACCACGAGAATCGTATTGCTTTTCCGAATGGGTGCATTTTCTCGGAAGACTTTGTTCTCGTTAATATCAGACATCTGCGGGGGTGAGGGGTGGAGACGCCTCGGAACAAGGTTGCCTTTCTTATCTCGGCTTTGTTCAACCCTTAAGTTGAGCCGACTTAACTCATCTTATCATTCGGGGGTTGTAAAAAATAGCCGAGGAAACCCTCGGCTGAAGGGTTGTTAATTCCTTTGGCATCGGGAATAATTAAAAGGCCGTAAAACGGGCGGGAGTTCCGTACTTTCGAAAGGGTTACATCCTCGAGAGCAAGTAAACGGGAAACGGCTTTTAGGCGAAGAGAAAAAACCAAGAAATAAGAGGGTTCCAGAATCGAAGGGGAACACTGAAGATGTAAATAATAAAACGTTTTAATTGCTCTTAATGTTGTTGTTTGTCTGAGTTAGCGTCGCCGAGGTGGAAACTCCGAAGTAGAACTTTCCGGATTTGTATGTTTGCTCTTGGGGCGTTTGTTCAGATGGGGGCCCCATGGAAATGAGTGGCAGAGGCCATTCCACATTACAGCCATCGGACATGTGCGTACGTGGACGTTGAAGATTCCAACTTGAGATCCAAACTTGGGGTATTCTTAAACACTATCATCATTCCGGTATGATAACATTGATAACATGATTACATCGCAAGTTCAAAAACAGGCATAAAATGCGTGAAGTATAATGAAACCCTAGAATCAATTATTGATACCTACCTAATTATTATTATTTGCGATTTGAAGAAGAAATGAGAGAAAAGGTTGAGAATTGAGGGAGCTATGGTCATTTTTGTAAATGCTCACCGGCGGACACACAGACAGACACTTGTTCGGGAAGTGAATCTGAGTAAATTTGTCTTATACTATAAGAAAAAGGTTTTTCTGAAGCTCCGTTCCGATTCTAGATTTTAGGACGATTCCGATACTTCCATTTACTCCGTCAATATGGAAGTAAAAATATAATAAATTACGAGTCACCTCGAGATTTGAATTTCCTCCTTTGAGGTATCGGTTTAGAATCAAATAATGTAAAGGAATAAAAATATGATTCTTCTGCAACCAGAAGAACAGGTACCCGCTTTTGTCTCATTCTATCTGTGAGTACAGCTGTTCCTGGAAGTTTACGACTCGGACAAAAGGTTATCTGCAGTCGAGCATGTGCCCATTTTTATCTACAAAGACGAAAAGTAAAAGGAGCATTCAGTTCTTGCGTTTAGATAAGGGCCGAAAAATCAACTTTGAGTTCCTGGGACCTGAAGCCCGATATTCTTTTCTAACGTAATTATTTATAGGCTGAAATTTCTTGTTTAGAAGTTCGTATTCAAGTGCATAGTATTAATCTAATTTATCATGAAAACCAGTGGTGCGCAGATAACACACATTACTACCGCATTTTGGTACGTAAATATTTGATACAATTTTATTATATTTTGACAACATTCGAGGCTGTTTAGGTCAAAAATACTAATAACCTCACTATGCCTAATCATGGGCTTAAACAAAAATTTAACAAATTTTTAGAAAACTTGACAAACTTTCTGAAAACTATTCGAAAAAGGCATGTTCGAAAAACTTGACAAAAATAGTCTAGGAATGTATCAGAGATTTTGAACTTCCGAGACGAAAATTAGGCGATTACCTCGACTTATTGTCGAACATTTCGCGATGGCAGTTCGACCGAAGTTATTATGCCGAAAGTGAGAATATTGCGACGAAGTTTTGACGGCCAGGTTTATTACACGGCTGTTTTAAGATATTAATTTGAAACCAACGAGGGGAGTTGAAATGAGCTCTTTTAATGAGCTCAGGACGGCAAGCGAAGAGAATCCGAAGTATTTAAGGTGATTTACGACTTCGAGTTTGCCAAGGTGTCTGTTTGAATCGGCATGGCGAATCCTCGAAATAAGTGCCCGGTTATTGATTTGTTCAAAAACTGCCAGTAAAACCGCGGCAGTAAAAGTTACGAAGGTGTTCCGCTCTTTTGGATTGGAAATGCTTCCAGGAACGGTACAGGAACGAATTTTCGATATTAGCAGATTCCAGTGGTATATTAAACCAGTGGTGCCTAGATAACTGAGAATAGGTACTTCCATATTTTCATACGTACATTTTTGACACTTCGAGTAAAATTTGACTACTTAGGAGGCTGTGGAAATCAAAAATGCCAAAAAAAAAAAACACACAATGCAAACTTCAAAATCGAAATACAAATCAAATGATTTTATTTTCATGCAACCTAGCTTCTGCTAGAATACCTAATTTGGTAGTAACACTATTGCTTATTATAGGTTAGGTATACGTACCAAAAGAAACCGAATAGGATTTATTATACATTATTACGAAAATTGTTCATTACGTTCAGGGGGAGACGCATTAGACGACGTAGCCTCTCATATTTCACTGATATTCTCCCAAGCGCTTTCCCCTTTCTTGGCCTCCTCAGAGAACTCTAATGGTGTTCTGGCCGACAAATGGGAATTTGGAGCGTTGATATAAAGTTATTGTAGAAATCGCCCAGGGAGGTGGTCAATTTCGATCAATTTGAGTAGGTAATATACAAAAAGCTGTTTTAAAAAATTAACAAAAAAATTTTCATGTTGAATTGATCGATAATAACGACCATCCTGGACAATTTTAGCAATTGGAGGACACAAAAGGTTCGCTACGTCGACCACAACTTCACCGGAGTCCCCTGAAGAGGCCTAGAATGGCGAAAGCGCGTCGGAGAATATTAGTGATAGAAATTATGAGACAACATCGTGCAAAGCGCCTACGATACGGCACCAAAGAAGTGTTAAAATTATTTATGCGTCGCACCCGAGAATTCGGATTTCAGACACACTATCGATACGTCATCAGACCAGACCTATTGGACGCCTATCACGGAAATCTTTCACACATTCTTGAAGCGGCTGCAGAAGCCCCGCATCTGCACACGACTTTCCGCTTGACCGACAGACCGGCAAAGTGGGTGGGAAAACGGCGTTGATTTGAAGACGAGCACGAAACTGAGACTGTCCAGGGATAACGGACGATTTCAGACGACGAGACGATTTCAGGCTTTTTTTCGGTCAGATGATGATATTATTTTTTAGTTGAGTAGTTTGGGCAGGTTGCACGGATGATAGTGGCTATACAGCATGCATAAAATCGAATCAAAATTTGCTTCTACATTCAATGTAGAAGCATACATATGTAGCAGCTCCAGTTAATGCAGTAAATGCTCCGATTTTCATTCATGAAATTTTCATTCATCACTTTTCATGAACACTCCTGCACTTCCTTTCCTTTCATGCACTCCGGCATTTGCACCTTATCTGACATTATCTTGACATTATCTATTGTCAAAATTTTTAAAAACCAAAAATTTATCAAAAAAAAAAATTGAAAAGTTGGAAATGTGATATCAAACCTCAACGATGTTCACGACGTTACCCCCTACAGTCGGGTAATGATTATGAGAGGGAAGAGTCTCGTGCTTAACATTAATGCATCCGACCCAAGGTGTATTTTATTGCTCGCAATCTCCACGGGGTTCTTGTTGTTTCGACTTTTTTTCTTATATTAAACTTCGAACGACTCCTCATTCAGCAGTTTCCATTTCCAAGGACGAGGCTCTTATAAGTTAGGATAGGAAAATCCGAAATAAGAAAAAATCTTAATTATTGCAATTATTATCTGGTCTTATTTCAGGCATGAGATTTCTACATTATGTAAAACCCCAATTGCACTGATGTTTGATTCGAGAGAAGGGAAAAAATTAAGATAGCGAAACATTTTTTTTCTCAGAGTATTTATACATTTATAAATGTTATTCCAACTTTTGAAGACCTTCCTCACTGAAAATTATCCTTACTGGTAATTACTGGAAATTATTATTAAAAACACTAGAAACCATCGGGGGCCAAATATTGAAAAATTGTACGAAATTTTTTTTGCGAAAATGGAAAGACCGCTCAGGTTAACAAAGAAAATCCTTTCATTGTTATGATTTGAAAGAATTATTACAACGCAAAGATAATGAATTTGTTATTAGAGCTTGATTCGATACGGTTTTTTGAGAGCAGACGATTTTCCTAAGGAAGGGAGTCGAGCCATTTCAGCACAGCGGATAGCTCCGGGCTAAAAGTGAATAAAAATTAATGTTCCGTTTCTTCGCCGACTGCTGACGCCTCGAGGTCAAATTATTACGCAGAAGAAAGCCGGGAGAAGGAATTTTCCACCCTTCTCATTTGAAAAAATGATAGAACATTATTCTCCGCGTGCATTGTTTGGAAAATTATCTCGATTTCCCGCCGCACTTTATTTTCTCAATTTCCCGGCCAGCTCTTCTGAGCTTCTTCAACCCCACAGTCTCTCATGGGAAGGGTGGCGGCACCTATTTTTTTGGCTCAGTAAAAAGTTTTTCAAGGTGATATTTCTGTACGACCTGAATTATCGTTCGATCAGTTTTTCCATCGATTTTTAAACTCCTTTGATATGTCAGAAAATGTTTATAATGTGGTTAACAAAAGAAAAAGGAAAATTTATGTGACCAGGTTCAGTAAATACGAGGATCATCATCAGCACCAGGGTCGGTGAAGATTATAAGGATCAGGGTGATCAACCGGATCAGGATAAGGACGAGAGTAAGGATCATCATTAGAGTCATCATCAGGACCAAAATCAGGATGGGGCTAAGGCTGGTCCAAGATCCGGATTAGGGCTTCAGCAATCTAGAGATACGAGTCCAAGTTTTCGAGGACGCTTCAGCATCAGGTTGAATTTCACAGTTCTATGACATCTTCTCCAATTTGAAACTGGATTGACGTTTGGTAAAAACTCCCGAATTATCGATTCGCGCAAAAAATGAACGAAAATCACTTCGACGGAAAGTGTTCCCACGTGATGCGGTTTGGAAAAAATCACCGACTGAAAGAAATCACATGTGAGCGACGCCCGAAATGTTTAGTCTTTGTCCCGATTCGATCTCAAGAGCTTGTCGAGGTCGGTTTCTTGGTGATTTATCGCTCCGAGGGGACAAAACCCGAAAAAGCGGTCGGTACTCTTCGACAGATACACGAAATGACGTCGGCACAGCGAGATACGGAGGCGCGTGTTTATCAGAAGGCAATGATGAAAAAACGACATTTTTTGACGTGCAGAGCAGAGAGTGAAGCGCACATGGTTCTCACATCAGGGGTGTGTGCACCCCCACAACAGTGCAGGGGTTAAAAGCTAAAAGCCCTCCGAAAGGGCTAAGGGGTTTCGACATTTCATTACGCCGATAACTGAAGAGAGCAGTTCGATCGCGATCGCGGCAAAGTGGAAAAAAGAGAAGACGGTCCTAGACTCAATGAGAAACACGTTACGGCCATTTTTTATGATAAGTGTTTGTTGAAGAGCTAACTCTGGTCGAAAACAGTATGATGAGCGCTTTTCTAATGTCACGTGAGCCTTTTTCCAATTTTTTAAAGCGAGTTTCGAAAAAATAAGTTCTATTTCGGAAAAATGATCTCACGAAAAAAATCAAATAGGCATTGAAAAATTCGAGGAAAATATATTTTGGACTTTTATCGTTTTCTCACAGCAGCGTTCATGCAGTTCATTTCAAACATAACTCAAGTTTTGTCTTATTTTTATTGTGGGATATACGCGCTCAAAAAAAAATGTTGGGACCTAATCGGTCCTACGCAGCTGACTCGTCTGCCAAGCAGGTTCATCAATCTTGATTACCAATCTCACGTTTCGATGAGAGTGTCAAGACTCACGTGTTGAAGAACTTTTCAGCGACTAAATCTATCAGTCAAACAGAAATTCGAGCAATTATAACAGAAGGCATTGCAGGAGAGAGCGTTACAACACATGGGGGGAAATTTCGCAAATTTTTGTTCTTTATCAGTGTCAGATTCAGAGATGGGAAGCTTGCCTCTAGGCTGACAGGCAGGAGTGACGTCACAAAAACCTGCAATTTAAAAAACTACGCACATCTCGAGCAAAATCTAGGCAATATGCAATTTCCCCATTGGGATAAACGTCATTCTCAATAAGGACGCCTCCAAATCCTTGGGTTTCAGAGAAATCAATATAAACCTTCCAACCCTGGATGATGAATTATAATTTCCTTTCGGAGGAACTGATATCAGACTCCTCGAAAATGCTCGACTCCAACCTCAAAGGAATTCCTTGATAGGCTCAGCTCAGCGCAACTGATCCGGATCACCATGTTGGGATCACGGTTGTACAACATTGGAGTCCCCGTATTACAGAAAATAATTCCGCATTGTTTGCGATATTGTTGCACGAAGGGTCCATAACGTTATACGTAGGGATCCAAGGTTTTCCTCCCTTCGCAAAAGATGCGACCTTTTGTTGCGCACAACGTGCCCTTGTTGATTTAAGAGATGAACTCCCTCTTTTCAGACGAAAAAACGCGACGTCCGAACCGTCCGCCTTTGAACAAAGAGAAATGAAATGGGGGGGGGGGTTCAGTTCGGCATAGCGACTGTATTATTTTTCCATCCGATTATTCGTATTTCTATAAAGTTGAATCCTCACTTGTGAAAGGGCTGGGGTCCTATTCAATGGGATAACACGGCCAAAGGGTTGTTTCTACGATTCTGTTACCAGCTCGGGTAGAACATGTAGGAAAACAGCAGTTATGACACACGAACTATCGGGGCCAGTGAGGGGAGCACTCGTCAGCTTCGGATATCCAGTTACTGATTGACTGATTGACGCATCTGCTCCCCACTCGATCGTAAACACTTTTTTCATCGCGTTCCGTACAGCACAGCCAATCAGGACTCTTTTTTGCTACTGTCACACGACACCTAACGTCCTTTCGTGATTTCATCGCCAACGATGACGAGGTATTCTCTCTCCCGTTTCAGTAGAAATCATCTTCGGTGTCGAATTTTGTTGCGATTTAATTTATTCGTTACGTAGACGTTTGCCCAAAGATTGATAAGGTTTCTGCCGCAGCCAATTAATCGGCACAGCCAACCTGTTACACGAGTCATCGTTTTCTACGAAGGGAGTCGTTCTTTTTGAGCCGGTGACGCTTAGAAATTGAAACAGAGTTTTACATTTTCCTTTTTTGAACGAATTTGAACAGAAATCAAAATAAAAATAGCATCAAACTGATGATTTCTCTTGTCACAACACCATTATCAGATAACAGAAGCTGATTATCGTGCTACCTTTGTTGTCCCTTCTTTGAACCTTGGTAGATATAACTCTTGCCTTATTTTTTACCTACAAGGTACCTACTTCTTTACCTGTTGACTAGATGTGGTAACTTTCTTCACAGTTAGGAATTTTTATAATACCCAATGATAAAACGAGGACACTAGAAGTGCCTGTATTTTGGAAGTACTGTGAGTAATCGAAATTTCGACTGAATTGGATGGTGGGCATTGCCTGAACGCTTACTCAAGTTCAAGAAATTCGAAAAAAAGGTTGAGAATCGAGGAAATATGGCATTTTTCGTAGATTTACGAGCATTTATGCTCACAGACGGACAAACGGGCACACATACACTTGTTCAGAAAGTGAGGCTGAGCTAACGGATATAAATAAATAAAGGGGTTTCTAGTGAGCCTCAAATAGGTCTATCAAAAAAAGGTAATTATGGATTAATCTTGTGTTTAGGGGAACGATAAAAACAGATTGCCCTTCAAATGCCCCCATCTGTATACCAATTTGTAAACGATGGCCACGTTCAATTTTCCAAAAAGCATGCTCGACATTTGACAACACACTAACTACTCAATTTGAACAGAAAAGGATTTTTCGTAAAATATAAATTTAAAGCGATTTACGGTTAAGGAAGTCTAGGTGAAGGAGACAGCCAACTCACCCTCTGCAACAAATCACTATTTCAGTCAGTTTGTCTGGTAATAACATAGAATTGTTAAAAGCAATTAATGAGTTGTCAAAGCGAGGGATAGGACGTTCCAATTCTAACAGCTATAGATAAGTACATGGGTTTAATATTTTTGATGCACTAGTTAGACGTCTTTGATTGGGCGGCAGCCAGTAAAATAAATAACTTCCATAAAAGATAAGGCCACGAAAACTATCCACGGAGACGAGGGGATACTATGAATCACTGCCAGCTGTACACGATCGATTCCATCACGAGTGGCTCGCACGATCTATCAAATTGTGATATTCAATCGCAGGGGATTAGACCGATCATATTCTCTCAAAATTGTTCGAACTGATCGATTTCAACAATATCTTAGTGGTCCTGTCCTTATTACCTAATTGTATATTTTAGTACCAATCATACAGATACTTGTCCATAATAAGGACATAATATTATTAAATTAATATGGACTATATTATAATCTATAGCTTGGGGTGTTTGAATAAAAATGTAGGAGTGTTCGAATAAATAAAATATATTTGCGAAACAATAGGTATGTACTCATCGTACATTCACTGTCTGCTTCCGGGATGTCGTGCTCATCTTGAAACGTTTTTTCTTCGATCTCACCCATGTCAGTTTTGAAATTTTTTACTTGATTTTGAATTTTTTCTGAGAAGTAAAATTGAAAACAAAAACTTTTCTAGTAGCACAAAATCAGTCCATATACTATCCACTCAGTACAAACTTGGGCGATCCATACATGGAAATACGTTACCTATGCATAAATCGAATTTTTCCATACTCCATCTCGAAAATTAGTTTCATAATACGTTCTCCCCCGTCGTGATCAAAGGATGACATCAATCAAACATCGGACAAGTAAAGCATTACCATCGAAACAGATATCGAGCCAGACAAAAAGAAAAATATCATCTATCGTTCCTTTGTCTTACAAACAGTAACGCGAGACAATCAACTAAATGGTCGCTTGGCTGTAGACTAGCGCCTTCCGGACATCAATTTTTCTTGTTATGACAGAAGGATGTTAGCCGAGCAATTATCTTCTGCGAAGGAAAAACGCCCGACAGGTGCAAAGGGTATTGTTGAACTTCATCCTGTTCCAATAATATTTTTATTGAAACAATATCATTCCCGAGGACTTGAGAAGTAGGTGTGTTTTTGAAAAACTGTTGAAAAACAAATTTTTTGTTGTAAAAATTCATTCCTAGTCGATTCAAGGTATGTGGATACAATACGAATCTGACCAAAAAAAACCCTATCCAGAAACGTTTTAATTCAATAAATATTGGAGAGAATAAACTAAAAGTACCAACTGCATAAAAAATGAGTGTTTACTCTGGAATGTTCCAAAAATAAATCATTGTTAAAAGGGGGGTCTCAAGAAGAACGAGACTCCAAGTCTTCAGGAAAATCCGAATTACTCGTCTGAATCCGCCCTCTTTGACCCCCTCTCTTCGACCTAATTAACCCCTTTGGCGCCTTAAGCTCTTATAACTAATTCAAAATTTAATTATAATTTTTGGAGTCCCCCGGCACACGCTAAGAAGAAAACCCCCTTGAGGGATAAACACGGTAAGACGGTTTGTTTTGCCAGTTTTCATTAAACTGCTTCCCCCGAAACCCTTTCCGAAATATGACGTCTTGAAAGGAAACCGAAAGAAGGTGATTTCCTCAAGCGGCTGCGGCGCGCTAACCATTGAATCAGTTGAGAACCACCGGTTTACAGACACGCAGTACTTCAATAGCACGAATCTATGCTAAGTAGATTAGTGACATGGGTACATTATTTGTCTGGGTATCTCAGAGAATAAAGTTCAAATAGTTGGAGTAGGTTGGTTTATCATCATATCATTGGTGGAATAATGGTCCATGGTGAGCTCAATGATGCTTAAATGGTACGTTTTCACAATGATGAATAAATAGGTACAAAAAGAAAATACGCGTGCCCCAACCCCTCCCCGGATTCTACCCTCACCAGCGCCCGGCACCCCTACCCCTCCCAACCACTCCTTACATCATCCGTCCCTCCCATACCTGCACCTGCACCGTACGCCCCCCTTCGAGGAACTTTTTGGGGCAAGCGGTTGAATATTGAAGGAGATAACAGCGGCCGAAGGCTTGAGGAAGATTGGTGAAAAATATCACTGCGAGAATACGAACGATATCAGAAATCCCTGTCTACACTTTTTGGCAATCGCAATGAAACTGCAAATTTTACATCGTACCCACAGAGGTAAAACATTTGCGACGCCTATCCCCGAATGACGAATTCCGTGATTTCCATAAGAACTCACCCCTCTCATAGCTTTCTTGATTAGATATTTGCTCAACAGTTTGTGGTGATGTTAATAACACAATAAAAGCTACAACGGGTTCGCTCCTGCAATTGAGTTATACTTTGCCAACATTCGTGCTTCTTGAGCCGCAAGCATGATGTAGGGAAAAGGGCGAAAGAGGTAATGGATAACCTACGAAATTTGTGGATCCTAATCGTATTTCATCTGCTGGTTTTATGAAAGTTCATACCTGTAACTTGTGTGCCTACTTCATATTTACAAAGTAAACACATAAGGAGGATCCAAGAATGATTGAACTAAGAATAAATGTTCGTACGACAAAAGTTTTCATTACGTTGGGAAAATCACATTTATTCAGCCCACCTGTTTGTGCGTGTATGCATTTGGGTGTAGGTATATATCGGACGGTATTGGACAATATCGGATACTTAGAAGGAGGACACCCCGGATAATCGGAAGGATGAATATTGAGGACGTCTTCCCCGGACCTGCTCAAGGACGCTATTTATAGTTCGTAGCATTTAGTAACAGAAGCGGATTCCCGAAGGACCTCCGAGGCCGAGTTCTTTTTCATTTTTCCCATTGGTATATCCTTTTTTTCGTAGCTCCGACGTTTCCTACTTGGTGCAGGTCTCTGCAGCTGCTAGCTTGTATACGGACACGTTATTTAGACTGCTCGAAACTAGGTTTCTGTTTACGTCAGCCGCGGAGGATTCCAAGGAGCCAAATGGAGTCGTGATGAATGCCTGCGTTAGGCGCCTTCGCCACATGTGTTCACTATCCCGACAGTGACCTTGCTGTGACACTATTTTGACTGACTTTCGCTATCTCGGCAGGAGACGATTTTTTGTGATTGGTACGACAGCACCAAAAGTGAACTCAGAAACGAAGTAAACATTCCGTCAAAACGTGTCACTTGACTTTCAACATAGAAATTATTATTGAAGAAATTTTTCTCCTCAAGATTTTATTGTTATTCGCAGTTTTTGTTATAAAGATTTGTTATAACAATAATTTGTTATAACGAAAATTATTGTAGTCGTCACTGCTGAATGTTGTAGCAATATGTTGTACCAATGTGACGTAGCAATAAAGCAGAGTAAATTGTAAACATCTTCGTGTTTGGAAAGACACGTTTCATAATGAAGTTCTAGAGAAGGGGAAGAGAATAACGGCGCTTTCGCCACTTGCAACCACGGTCTGCCCGAGACCAATAACCCACCAAAAATTGGTGAACCTCCCAGTATTTGACTTTCTTCTCAAAATCAAAGTGTATCAATACACTTGTATCAATTGAGAGTAGTTTTTTAATTTTGCTTGGTAATTTCCTGAAATATTGTTAAAATACTCTTGGTAAGTAATAAAGATTTGAGGAAATTATACTCACAACTGGGGCTCACGGGTTGGTCTAGTGGCTAGCGCGTCTGCCTAGCTGCGGGCTATACCTGAGAGTTGTGGGTTCAATTCCCACAGGTGCCATGAAAAATTTGGTCCATAGCCTTATGATTCATGTCATCCCTGGCATTCGGGGTTTTCGGAATTAAATGATATTGGAGAACTAAACCCACTCCTTGTGATGCCCTATGGGTAAAAACAATTAAACCATCATTTACATTTACATTTACATTACTCACAACTGAGCGCTTTCACCAAAATTCAATCTCGTCTTTTTCGAGCAAGGCATGGCCCGAGACAAAACAGCCATTAGTCATAACAGTCGTCCGGATCGTAGACGAGAATCCCCAGGTAGCAAAAATCGATAACAGACAACTAATATTTGGTTTTTGTTGAGAAAAACCTACATGGGAGGCGCTCAACTATCAAACTGACCAATGTGAAAAAATATTTGAAAAAAAGAACAGAAGAGCAGGTTGAAAAATGGATTTTTCGCTATTTCATTAGCGGGCACAGTGAAGCCGTTGTTTTGGGACCGAGGCGCCAGCCCAACACCATTACTGCTCGTTGTTAATTATGTTTTTCATTTGGAAAAGGTTAGTTTCTACCGTGCGCGGTGTAGAATGTGTCGGAATGAGATACCCGTAACAGCTAGGGGTCGCTCGAGATAACCGGCACAGAAACATTCGGAGAGACCTGTTTTGTGTCATACAGGGGTCTTATAGGGAGGCCCTAATGGAAGTGAACCCACACACGAATCATCTGCCCGGCTTTAAGATGGACAACAAAAAATCCCCGTCGTGTATATCTAGAAACGATCTTGTGTTCTGTCGTTTGTTCTAATCCTATTTTCTTCTATACGACTGAACGGCCGATATTTTTGGCTTGGATTCATTTTTCAAACGATCGAAAGGATTTTTGTCGAACAGATGGGATTGGGTTTGTATCTTTGAGATGGTATTTCACAGTCTGCTGGAGCCGGAAAACGATGGCTATCTTCCGAGTCGACCTCAGGTATGAGGCCAAGAATCGTCAAAAATCGCTGTAGACTCCATTGAAAATGGTGCGTATTGACTGAGAATGCGAAACGCGCTAAAATATTTCGAGATTCACTCATAGGTAAATTCAGATTAACAAAGGAAAATAATGTAGTAGGTACAACAACTTTTTTTTGGACGATTTCGATTACAATACATCTATTATAGTCTAATGGAGTAACTATAAATATGAACGTGAAAAAATTGGGAAATAAATCCAAGAAAACAGCAACAAAACAATTGTCCATTTTCTCGACCTGCTAGAACCACAGAAAACTAATGTTTGCAATATTTTTTTTTTTTTGTACGATCGCTTCAAGTTTTAAAAAGTTTTGAAAACTTTTTTGCATTATTATTACCCATTCCGATGACGGACTTTTAGCACAGCGACACGAATTAGTAAATTTCATCGTTTATCCTGCGTTGCTATGTTTCGAAACCATCCTCGACTATTACATGCTAGATTGTGTACGACCTCGCGTCTAATGAACTGACAAACACGGAGCTACATTAATTACTGAGATCCCACCCCACACTACAAGTACCGCGGAGGGGAGCAGTTCCTTTTGGTGTTGGGGAGTCGCCCGGATTAGTTGATGACTCCTGAACCGGGATAGAAATCGCTAAATCGTGTTTTCCTATATTTACTTCAATGACTGGAATACTACTTTATTAGCTTAACAAGAATTGAATCATGCTAAAGCCAGGAAACAATAAAGAAACGCAGTGGGCTCATTTTTACTTCCATATTTACAGAGTAAATGGAAGTATTGTGATCGTCCTAAAATCGAGAATCGGAACGGAGCTTCAGAAAAAACTTTTTCTTATACACATTTACTCAGAATCACTTCCTGAACAAGTGTCTGTGTGTCCGTTACGTCCGTTACGTCCGTCTGTCCGTCTGTCCGTCTGTGGTCATTTACAAAAACGACCGTAGCTCCCTCAAATCTCAACCTTTTTTCAAATTTGAATTTCTTGAACTGGAATGTTTGTCTCGGCAAGACCTAACACCCTGTTTAATCGGAATTTGGATAACGCACAGTACTTCCGATATATTTGCATTTTTAGTGTTTTCTATTTTATTTTTTTCCGGCCACGAAAATGAACCGATTTGAGCGTTCTTGGTCTTCAAATCTTCGTTTTACCTTGCAGAATATGTGGATATTTTTTATATGCCGAAAATGTGGCGGTTTTTTATTTTGGGCGAATTTTAAAATTTTAATAGTGAATTTTTTGATTTTTTTTTAACTAAACACCCTTAAAAGCAGTCAAAATGTGATCAAATTGTGTCACAATTTTACGTTTCAAAATATGGAAGTATTGTGTGTTATCTACGCACCACTGGTTATCGAATGGCTCACTACCAAGAAAAATTCCTCGCTTAAAAATCCCATTTTGAAGTTGGTAAATACGGCTAAATTTCATACCAATCTCTCATAGCCTCCAAGTCGTCGATTATAGGACTTTGAATTCACCAATCGATATTCGGTGGTGCTATAGGAATATAGAAGCCGAATGAATACGATTCGCTAATTTCAAATCCCAATAAAAATGACAAAACAAATTTCATCATGAGTGACAATCAGCCGAAATTCATTTCTACGATCGCGCCCAGGATGCACCTTGAACACTCTAACAGATTTTTGGTACATTATTTCCAAAATTTTAGTCTGGAAGAATTAAAATAAAAATATTTGAAACAAAAAACTAGAACAGGGGCTGAAAGAAATCAAAATAAATTATTGACCGAAAAATATTTACGATATAAAAACTCCGGATAGGACATAGTTCAATGTTCTAACAAAGTCATATTTTATCTATGCAATGCCTCGCGACGCGTATCCGCTCCTATGCCGAAGCTCCGCGACCAACAAGACAGGGCGGCATTTGTCAAACTCGGCGGGCCCCCGTTTCAGAGCGAAAGCCGCCCAATTTGTTTCTCCGACTCTGAAATTCGGCCGATCAAGTTGAAATGACTCGTGAATCGGCGGATTAGTCTTTTCAGCTCGGGGTAACTGTCGGGCCAAACTCGGCACGACAGCGGCGGCAACCGACCCGCCCCGCTGACAAATCGGCTACCCGAACTTCTCCGTTTCAACTTTTCAAACGATTTCACCCCCCTGCCACCCCCTAAATCCGATACCCTCCCCCGAATCCAGTGCCTCATCCCCTGACGTCACTCTCCCCCAAACACACAAATTTACCGACCGATTTATTCGCTTAATTCGATTTGTTCCGTTAATTTCTCAAAATTCCTCATTTGAAGAGTTTTCCTCCAAAACTGCATTCATCCACTTTCAAGGTTTGTCGTTTTCGATTGCTTACAGGTACCTACCAAAGCTGCTATGAATCGAAAACGGAAAACGAAATCGTTTCCGAAACTCACTCCGTAAATATGGAAGTAAAAACGGTCTGAAATTCAATGAGTTCACGATACTCACACAAGAAATTACAATTCGATTCCAGTTGTCATCGCTTTCAGGTGAGTCCGCATAACGGGACTGGTTGTTGTTATTATTACTCGACAATTACATTATCCACGTCCCGTTTGCCGCATGCATAATCCATGGCTAAGGAGCCGGTGAAGATTAGGAGCCAGATGTTAAATAAACCGGGAGGCGAACGGATCGAATGTCGGCAATTAGATTCACGACTAAACGACGACCGGTGGCGATTCCAAGGACCGATAAACACTCCGAGCGATCTGGAACGGGGGAAAAGACGTTTTCGAAAAATTCCGGTCATTGGGAATGCAAAACGTGAAACGGCCAATGGGAATAGGCAACGTAAAGCGGGAATAAGACTCGTAATTGGTGATTTCCGAGGCTGTCCGGCCGATTATTCGATGCCGAACTGTCGGTTATTAGGCTGAAAGAGCATTTGGACCAAGAGTTTCTCAATTATACAGTCGGACTAAATGTTCCAATTGACAGATCGGCCGAAACCAATTGGTGCACGTCGGGCTCGCGAAACCGAACGATTCGGCTTGGACTGGGATCTTATTTCGAAATATACGAGGCGAAACACAAACTCAACTCTCAAACACGAATCTTGAACTAAAATCCCAAATTAAACTCACGAGCTCGATTCTCAAATTTGACACTCAAACTCGACTCTTAAACTAATAAACTCTCAAATTGACCTCGCAAACTCAACTCTCAAACTCAACTCTCAAACTTAACTTTCAAACTGAACTCACAAACTCAACTCTCAAGTCAACTCATCAAGCTCAAGTATCACGATCAAATCTCAAATTCAACCGTCAAACTCAACTCCCAAACTGAACTCACTAACTCGATTATCAAACTGAACTTACGAACATAACTTTCAAACTGAACTCACTAAAACAACTCTCAAACTAAACTCATAAACTCAAACTCAACAATCAGACTAAATTCAAACAACACAAACAAACCTAAGTTGAGATTGTGAGTTGAGTTTGACAATTGGGGCTGAGAGTTGAATTCGGGAGATTAGTTTGAGAGTTGAGTTTGTGAGTTGAATTTGAGATTTAAGTTTGTGAGTTCAGTTTGCGAGTTGAGCTTGTGAGTTGAGTTTGTCAGTTCAGTTTGGGAGTCGAGTTCGAGAGTTGAATTTGAGTTTATGAGTTTAGTTTGAGAGCTGAGTATGACTGTTCAGTTTGAGAGTCGATGTCGTGAGTTTAGTTCGAGAGTTGAGTTTGTGAGTTGAATTTGAGATTAGAGTTTGTGAGTTTAGTTTGAGAGTTGAGTATGACTGTTAAGTTTGAGAGTCGAGAGTTGAATTTGAGATTTGAGTTTATGAGTTTAGTTTGAGAGTTGAGTTTTCCAGTTCAGTTTGAGAGTTGAGTTAGTAATTTCAGTTTGAGATTTGAGTTTATGAGTTTAGTTTGAGAGTCGAGATCGTGAGTTTCGTTTGAAAGTTGAGTTAGACGGTTAAGTTTGAGGGTTGAGTTTGTGAGTTGAGTTTGAGAGGCTAGTTTTTGAGTTCAGTTTGAAAGTTGAGCTTGCGTGTTTAGTTCAAGTGTTGAGTTTGACTGTTAAGTTCGAGAGTTGAGTTTGTGAGTTCAGTTTCTCATTTGAGTGGGCGTGTGGGTGGCGTTTGTGGGCTCAATAACGAAGAATTAGCCAACTCTCACGTCAAGGCGAGCACCGTTGAAGAGGAAATCACAGCTTCTGGGCCGCTGAACACCGAAAACCGACGTTTGATTTTTTGTTCTAACAGAAGGTCAATCCTTTCGTGTACTCCTTCCAAGCCTTAACTATAGTCAATTAGTACGAGTCAACGGACATTAATGTCACGGGAGGTTGGACTGCAGACTTTCCTACAGATAATCTCCATGCGGGACAGGAAATGCACTCGCTGCAACTGTCCACTTTTGAGCAGGAGGTATAATTTATTGCAGAAGCAGAAATAGTCGGAAGACGGCACAACGGAGGACGTGTAGGTTGGAGACGAGCCCCGTTTGAGGCCACTCGGTAGATTCGACTGAACCTCGGATCCAATTTTTATTATTTTTGAATCGCCATACTTCAGCATTATAACGCTTCAGTATACAAATTAGGGAAAGTGACCTAATATGAGATACTTTTTTTCAGAAGGCGCTAATGACCACTTGAATGCAATTAAAAAAATCAGCTTTTGGTTTTATTTGTTCATTAACATTCCCTTTTAAAGATATTTATTGAAATTTCAACCAATCGTTATTCAGATGCTCGAAAAAGTCAATTTTTCGAAATCAGTCCAGCTTGTTCGATTGGGCAACAGGTTGCCTAATATGAGATACATGCTGTTCCTAAAATGAGACAGTCTCATATTAGGACTCCCTTTGTTAGGAATAATGAAAATCAAAATTTTGTTAGAGATTTCATTCATATAAAGGTACAAAATGAATCTCTGACTTACAATCAATACTATATAGGGTTAAGATCCCTACCAATATAATATCCTTGGAAAATGTTTCAAGTAATGGCCTTACAAAATTACAAAAAATACTGTCAGCTTTCAAAATTAGGTTAACAATCTTTGGTTGAGATTTATATGAAATCTTCAGAAAAAGGTAATCTTCAGTCTTCAAAAATTTGGTAGCCATTAGGTTGATATCGTTACGTAATTTTACGTAATTTTTGGGACTGAGACTGACCAGAGAAAAAATGCACACAATGTAAAAAAAAGAAAGTTTCGAATCAAAAATGTCCCCTCAAAAAAAAAAGAAAAAACAATGCGACAAAAGTTTTGCAAAATAAAATGAAAAATATCTGCAGGTAAAGTGATTGCTTATTTACTCCAGGTTTTCCTCTTTGTTGGAGCCATCCGAGACGAGTTCCCATTTCCGATAACACTCATGTTAAATTAATCAAGGGCGAGATAAATTGATAAATTTCATATTGCAGAAGCTTTACATACTAAAACGACGAGGTTTTGATTTAAAATAAGAAATTCGCTTATTTATCCCTAATATGAGATATCTCATATTGGGGCACTTGTAGTGTCTCATAATAGGCAGTTTGCCCTTGATCATTGATCTTTTATATAGACTCTAGAAAAGGAAGATAAGAAGAAAACTAAAATGAGGGATGGAAACTACATTAAATTTCCAACATTTTCCACTAGTTTAGTTCTAAGAAAATACGTATCTTGTCGGTGTCAAATCGATGCAAAAACTGATTAAAAAAATTTCACTTCACACGCTGGCCACCTTATCGCAAACTGAGGCCCCCACAGAGATGGAGTTGGGTGATTCAGCCATTCCTCCACTCAAGAACATCCCTAGGTATAAGTTTACGGAAAAACCGCTGGAGAATAGCACCATACAGAGGCTGGAGAGCGCTATCTCATAATAGGCATGTGTCTCATATTAGGTCACTTTCCCCTACAGTTCTCTGGCTCCGTGAAATGTTGTAGATAAATAAGTAGCTCGAGTAAACTGACTGATGCAATAAGGAGAGGGAGCAAAGATTTTGTAACGTCCAACATCACAGAAGCTTCATTATTCGAACGTCGGGTATTTTTGCCTCTTCATTTCATTCGTTCTGAGAGATTCCTTCCCCGATTGGTTTTTTGCTTGAGGAGCCTTTTTGCGCCTTGTTTTCTTACGGCCCCCGTACCTAATTTCGAGATCTCCCCTCCTTTTGCCGGGATTTAATTTCAATCTAATGGACCGTCGCTCTTGAGGGTTGAGTCTTCTGGTCTCCAAGTCCACCGGATGGGGTCCCGGCAACGAGAATCGGAAGAAGAATATCCGCTAATTTGTAACCTGTCTTCTCCCCATCACCGTAAGCTCGAGCGCTTCTCGAGTCACCCGCAGAAAATCCGGATTTTTTATTTTTTTTCCCCCGGGCGAAGGTTTTTATTAAACGCCTCCCGACGAGGGAAAATCCGCTCGGCTGAGAAATGAGCGAAAGAGCTCGAAGGAATGAAAACTGATGGAAAATGTTGAAATTCCTTCGAGGACGTTCTGACGAGAGCGGTGAAGATTAATCTGAAAGTTCGAATTATCCGGCCTTCGTTGTAGACCTGTTTCTATAAGTAACTTCTTATTTCAAGGTCAAAGCAAATTTTATTCATAAAAATTTAAATTTTATTTAGTTATTATTAATTATATTATTATTATTACTTCTATATATTTATTTTATTTTATTTTATTCTACGTCACAACATGGCCGCCTCCCGCTCTTTTTCGATTTTTCTACCAACTTAGACATCTCTGAATTTTTGGTGACTGCTTTTGGTCGTCGAAATATGAATTGTCTTCGCTTTGGAGTGTATCCCTACTTTTGTGAGTAAGAAAAATATCAATGTCAATTTCCCATTATTCTAGTACGGATTTTGAACGTAAAAGACGATGTTCTACTTGACACGTATTTCTTGTTCTCAAGCTATAATTATTGAACACTCTCGCCAATATTTGCTTGCGTGACAATTACCATGCTTCGTTCAGCAAATGGGGAACACGGAGTACTTGGATTGAAAGTATTACGCAATATTAGAAACCAATAATTGCGAAAGTCCGTCAATCATTCAAGGGCCAATTTTGCCAAGAAATGCATTAGGCATGAATCACTCTGAAACAAAATATTTACCAGGATCTCCATTCAGACACTCAACAGGCCCAATTTCCATTAACATTCATCCCCTTTTGAGAAGTTATGTTTCCACCGAAAAAAAAAAGATTTCTTTTTACATTTTTCCAGAAATATTTCTTCTCAAAATTCGAACCGAACAATTTTTTTGGAATTTTCTCCAATTTTTGCCCAATAGGAAGAATCTCACAGACGAGTAATGGGGATAAAGCCAAGAGGGCCATTGGAATTGACACAAAGTCGCTCGCAGGTCCCATGACGCGTAATCGGGACAGATTGATAACTTTATCTATTCCGAGATGACTAATTGGCCATTGTTCGGGGGCATAACACAGAGAAGGTAAGAGGAAGGTCGTTTTTTAAGGATACGTTTTTTATGTCTGTGGTTACGTCAGACATTCGCTAGATGGAGAAGAGATGCCTGGAAGATTGTGACCAATAATACACATAGAAAGGCATTGATTTTTGTTTTAAAAAAAATTCTGAGGACATTAGTTTTTCTTAGTATTCAAAAAAGAAAATGATACTAGCAAAAACATCATATGGCATGGCGAATTGAAATTTACTTTACCTACTTGACGAAACTCCTTGAGCTAGAGCAGGAATGTTATCAGAGTACGAAATGCTGCCAGTCCCTTGATAATATACCATATTATGGCTTTTCTCCATTTTCCTAATATTTTACCAACTAACTGACCTCCAAAATAGACAAAATATGATCTACTTTTTTCAAGAAACGTAGGTAGCAAAACATGGAAGTTAAACGTGTTATATACCAACCATTTCTTTCATGCTACGGATGAGGGTAAGTGGAGTCTCCATCATAACCCAATAAATAACAAGCTTCCAAATTTGATAATGAACTAGGGACACTGTAGGAACTCCCCCGAAGAGGCAAAAGCGCTTGAAAAGCATTCACAATTGATAAAAGAGAAAAGAATCAAAAACCCAATATCTCCGAGAGGTGCTACCCTCCGATCAAATTTGGAAATAATGTGAATCGTTCCAGCTAAAGGTAGATCCATCAGTTTTTATTCCACCACGGGTTTTCCGTCTTCATTTCGAACTTTTCGTCAGCAAGAGATATCACCTTGGATTTAACGACCCGTGTAACGATCCGCTTCCGAAAAAATTATGCGAACTCGCGTTCGTGTTTCTGGCCGATTATTCACTACTGGCTCCACTGACCGCCGTTGAGACCGGTGTTCTACCATTGGTCAAAATATCGCTCCCGTTGAGACGAGTTGGCTTTTTTCCGCGAAAATTCAGTCCGACAGGTGATTGCTCTTATGAATTCCCTTAAAAGACACTCTCAGAACCCCTACATTATGGTACCTATGCAAAATTGTTCAAAAAAGATCCTAACTCAGGTTCTTCTTCTTCTCTTTTTGATGTCTTGTCTAGACGACATGGCGGACAGTGTTAACTCAGATTGTCCCCAAAAAAAAAAATTTAAATCACAACTAGCAAACAGCTGGAGGCCTCAACTGCTTATCACTTCATATTAGCATCCAAAAATTGAATGTCAGTCATGCGTTCCAATTCTGACAGCCCGATAAAATATTTCCCGCATTTCTTTGAATTCAGGTTACAATTTTCTTTCGCTCAACACATGAAATTTCTCTTTGTAGTAGTTGTATGACCACTCAAACAACTAAACACTCACTTTCGCTGAGGTTCGGCATGCAACACAGTTCTTAACAAAACAGCTTACCTGCGAACAGAAAGAAATTGAAATTATTCAGACAAATCGGTTAACGAAAGGAAGCAGTTAATAAATAATACGCTTTATGTTACACATCAATCAGTCTCCGCAGAGTCAATTCAAATCCTAAATTTGTACACAATTTTTATCGATCCGAAATACGCTCATGCAGCGCAAAAACTTCTGATTTCTGAATGCATATGCATATACCTGTACTTAGTCTACAATAATTGAACACAATTTGTGCACTACCTAGTCAATTGTGAATTGATATTTACACAATAAAGCGGAGGTCAGGTATGATGTGAATGCAATGTCGTTTGTTTTACGAGGCCCAAGATCGGCGCAATACGACACGAATAACGGTTTACAACCAGCATAATTGGCGCAGCATGTTCGAGGGCCATTATAGCAAGGAAGCAAACGTTGGAATGATTAATTGGAATCAATGAAATCTTAATGTCCCTCTACACCCCGATCTTGCATACAAGAGTCAAGGTATACATAAAGGTATACCTATGCGCAGGTACATATGCGCCCCACATGAATATTCATCAGGCAGCCCATTCGAAGGAGGCCTCATAGAGAAGAGAATCGTCATTAAAACCAATTGTTTGTTTATGATGTGTGGTCAGTACGGGCCAATTTGTTCGCAGTCGCTTATTAGTTGTTCAATGGGCCACTTTTATAGGTTATGTTATTCCTATCGGTCGGCCGCATTGTGGAAGCAGAACGAGGGAATTAAGTCATTTTGTCATTTATTTTGGATCGAGTGGAAACGTTGAAACGGTAATAACGACGAAACTAGTCGGTACTGGCATTTCCCCGAGAACGTTGAGCCTAATTGAGATAACATAAATTGATAACGATACGAGACATCGGTAGTGCGATTTCATAAACACCCTAGCCATTCGAGAAGACAGGCAATATCCTAATTATTAGAGTATGGATTTTTTTTAGATTCCGTCCAAGTGGTAAAGGCTCAAAGCCCAAATAAATTTGGCTGCAACCCGAGGAACCGGTCCGATTTTCGGATGAGCAGCATGGGGAACCTCCAGCTTCCTGGTACAACCACAACTCTGGCCACTTCGGCCTTGCTCCTCAAAAATGCGAAAGGATAAAAAATTGATGGAGCACAAAATAATAAATTATCTGGCCTTATTCAGGTGAAAGTTCAAAATAATTATGAGCGAATCTCGAGCCCACGTGAATATCAACGGCAAATGGATTTTTATCTATAAAACGCCGCCATCAGCGAGTTAAAAGGTGTAAACAATGAAGGAGTTGAACAAATCCCACCTTAGCACGCACACGGGTCTGACGGTGCAGCCTTAGGAAATTACACGATATAAATTCACCTTAAAATGACATTAATGAAATTTCAAGGGAAGAAAGCACTGTAAATGTGGGAGGAGGCCAAAAAGACGAAGGCTGTATGGGGTTGGAAAGGTCGTCCGGGAAATAGGAGGAGAAAACGAGGAAAAGGGGATGTTTTTGAGACGTATAAGGAAAGATTAATACCTCACACACCGAGACCGCAGCGCCGGGAAGGTTATTAAAGTCTACACTGTTATAATTACAATGTTGTTGTCTCATCCATTGATTTATATTCCGACCTCGCGAGGCCCCAAAGCGTTCACTTTTACCCCCAATGTCCTCCAAACTACTGCCAGCGCCCAAGTCCCAATAAACAACCCCTACGCTTCTAAAACTCCCGGTATCTTTCTTAAAGGGGAGTTTACCAGTGAATTTATTGCGATTCCTCGCCTTTTCACTTTATACGAAGTGCTATTCTTCATTCTGGATTGCTTTCCTAGCGCTGCGGAATAGACAATCCGCCGTTACCTCCAACAAGTAGGTAAGTACTACAGAAGAATTAAGGGTTGAGCACAAATATCCACCGAACTTCTATAATTGTGTACGGACTTAGGTTACATAGTAATATTATTGGGCCGAATCCATAATATTATGCAGGATTTGTGGCTGCTGGGAAATGACTTCAAAAGTACAGTCACAAGTCACCCAATTTCATAATGTGAAATTAGTTTGTATACTATACGAACGCTTGCTATAATAATCAAATGAACGTTTTTTTGATAATGAAGATAACTTAACTTTCGCTCGAGAAGTGAGTGCTTAGTTATTTTAATCTCGATGATTTAGTGACGTCGCTATACCTGTGAACCTAGAGGCAAGCTTCAAGCACAGTACGTCGCGTTCCATTACCATTGTTTACTGCTGTTTACTTCTTTGAACTACTCCCGACGATAATAAAAAAAATCTGTCTCCGCGGCCTGTCAGAGAAGAGCAACAACAACAACAACAAAAATCTTCAAAATTTCGATTCCGGCCCTCGGGCAACAAAATGTCTGCCATTTGGATGACCCCATAAGACAACAAAAAAGGAAGAAGAAGAAGGCCCTCGGGTATTGTTCATTTAGAATGCAAAAACTCCCTATTTGCAGAAGTCCACCGTTGAAGACAATTCACCGAGTCGCCATGGCTACAGTGATTTCCGGACCAAGAAGGTACCTATTTCACCCCTACCCTTACCAATCTAACTAAGTGGACGTGGTTACTGGCTCTATCAATCAGCCGAGCAACCCCCGGCTCGTAGGCAATGAAAACGATCACGCCAACTCGGGCAAGTTATTCGGTAGAGGCTCGACTGTAAGTCAGGATCATCTTGACCGTCACTGAGATTCGAGCAATCGTCTAAATCGACTTTTCCCGTTGTATTTCACGTCCGAAAAGACTGACGGTTGCGGGTCGGAAGATAATCGTGACCGATAAGGCACTTCCCTTCCCCGTTTCCTCCAATTGGTGCAGTTCGACTCAACCCTTTCTTCCGTAATTTTCATCCGAAAAACTCTACCATGGGTGTGGACGAGCTTACTATCCTAAGCAAAAACACGAGCAAGAAACACAGCCCATGTCGATGGTAGAATTTTTCTAAAGATGATTTTCAACCTTGCACCTCCAGGGAATTTATTTATTATTATTTTTATTCAGTAAGACCTAATTTTGGAAGCTGAGGAGACCTAATGGAGATATTTTTATGACTGAGGAAGCGGCTTGGCTTGAACTTTACACGGAACCAAGATTGATTTTTTCTGGAGATTTAAAAATCTTCTGTCCAGCCTCTCGGAAAAAGTGCGTCCGGCGTACGTACAGAATTTTTTTCTACTTGGTAGGTTAACATTTTTCCAATAAAACATCAACATCGAACTCTTTGAAAAACAAAATCTTAGCCAAACAATACAGCATATAATAATAATAAAAATTAGCAAACTTATTTTCAATTTTTCTTCGCCTATAGCTAGCAAACACATGGCATTGACTAGTCGAAAAATAGTGGAACATGTCACCTTGATGACTGGAGCTCTAGTAAATTATTCAACAATGTCAGGCCAGAACGAGAGATAAGTTGTAACACTTTAGTCACGAATTAACACTTACCAAGTCCAATTTTGTGAATAGAGCTTATGCTGACAATGCGCCTCTGGTTCTCAACCACAACCGCCCGTGTAATGGATTGTATGTTTATGGTAATTTCAAGCTCCTCCTACGAGGCTCGCATGTGAAAAAAACCGATTCAGCAAAGAAATCGCGGATGAGGGGAACTGTTTTGACTTTACCTATACGTTCGCAATTACACGGGTTGAAGAATGCGAAAAATCCGTTCTGTTGATGTGGATAATTTTTGAAATTCAAATGAAGTGAGGATGCTATAGTTTTCTGTTTAGCATCATTTCGAGCCAACTGACTTCCAGCAGTGATGGTAGCTGACTGGCTCAATTGCTAGGTTTCAGTTAGGCATAGCTGCTTCCATTCGAAGACCGTGAACGCCGGAATGAAGAAGACCGGTAATTATGAGGTACCATAGCCGGAGGGGGATCTTTTTCCTTAACATGGGATTATTTTTAATTGTTACTACGCCTAATAATCATATCATATTTTGACAGGGCGAACAAATATGGCTTGGTACGCTTTTTTCCATTTACTTCATAATTATGGAAGTATCGGAATATACAATATCTATTTATTTAGTTGGGCGATTCTCCAAAAGTAGGGAAATCTGACTTTTATTGTCTCAAGTTTCAAATGTTCGGTTTTTTACCAATTTTTTTGTCTCATCATATCGAGTACATCCTCTAGCATGATAATTCTTGAAAAAGTTACGAAGGGTATTCGTATCGTGTCCTAAAAAGCAAATTTAATGCAATTTGGCTGTTGAGGGTCTGTTTACAGGTGAGGGTCTGAAAAAATATTATATTACAAAAAAAAAATTTTACACCTTATCAAGCAGCTTAACTATCCATCCACCTTCATCATCTGAATTCAGCAAAATACCGAATAAAATTTAAAACATTCAAAGTGAATTTTTTTATTTCCATATTTACAGAGTAGGTAAATGGAAGTATTGGAATCGTCCTAAAAACGAGAATCGGAAACGAGCTTCAGAAAAAAACTTGAACACAATTACCTGCGAAGTGGAAAGTTCTTAGGCAATTAAAATTGTATCCTTCAAACTGAGGGGGTGTAAAACCTGAAAAAGCGAGGAATTGGACGTGTGAGGGTCTGAAAAATGACACCTTTCGACGCAATTTACTAATACGTGCGTAAAAATGGTGATTTACAGATAGAATCCAAGCTGACAATGTCCTTGATCCATAAGATTAGAAAACGTTTGTTAATCTCATAATAATATTAGAGAGATTAAGATCTCATATTATGAGATCTTAATCTCTATATTATAGAGTCGCCTCAACAAGCTCGGGACACAAATTTCCCTACTTTCGGAGAATCATCCAGTTATGCTCGCATTTCGGAACAAAAACTTCCCAACTTGAGGCAAGAGCTTGAGGCTGAATATCGTTAGAATGTATAACCATTGGTTATTAACCAAGAGGTGAGAAACGAAAAAATGGTAACGACAATCGGTTCTTCAATCTCTAGCGTTCGGGTCGCCATCAAACGATTGCCTCGGACGTGTTAAACATCCCACCTTAACAGGGGATTTGGAGACGAATCGTATAAAAGAATAAGGAGCGGATCGCGGCAATGGGAAAGCACGGTTTGGTGAGCACTTGGAAGTCGAATGCGATTAGCTCCTACACTCGGGTCTCGAGAGCCACAAAAAATTGGACTTTTGGAAAACCAGCAGATCTCTATCGACTTTGAGTGTAGCGTCTAACGAAAAGATATTTCTGAGAGGACCAACAGAAAAAACCGAGTACTCATCGGCACAGTCTACTTACACCCCCGACGAAAAAAACGCGCTAGCTTTGGAAAGTTTTTTGAGTGCGTATTACAAATAGTAACACGTTGACTACAAGGTGAACATTGTAATGTCGAAGCCTTCGGCCGGATTAGGACCCGGTTGACAAATCTGCCTATTCTACATTTTTTCCCACTTCAGCTTTTTTTTCATTCGGAGTGAGGCCCCAACCTTTGCAAGGTCCCATCAAGATCAGTGAGCGTCGGGAATGGTACAACATTTAGGGATATCTGTCCTCTCAAAAGAGGCAGTCGTTGGCAGGGATTTCGAAGATTAACCCGACGGTGATTCCCATCAGTGTAAAAAGGTCTAAGAAAGTGTCCGCTCGGCGTCAAGGATGCGGAAACCGAAAAATGTGCGAACGATACGACAAAAGGGCGCATTTTCGACACGTCCGAAGAATCGGGAGCTGTTAAGATGCTAAAAGCCGGTTACAACGCCGAATCTTTTACGGAGGCATCTGGAAACTAATACAGAGTGCGTGGGTCTGCGGGTTGGTAAGGAGGTTTTGAGGTACGTAAAATAATCGGTAGGACATGAGGGTGTAATAATGGAAGGTTCCCGCCTGCCCAGGACGCTTGCCTGTGTGCTCACCTGTAGCAGTGACGTCACCGAAACATTGAGATTTTCCAAAAAACTCCGTAGTACCTTCGTCTTGAGCAAACACGAAGTACTGTTTCAATCCGATGAGCGCTTCCGATAAAAAAAAACTTTTCTACAAGAGCGCACCAAATACCTATTAAGCTATTTGTAATTTTTTCTTCGAAAAGTGGTAACCTAACGCATCTTGATATTATGATTATAAATCTAAACCTGTGAAAATATCAAGGAAGCACAAGCAAAAAGGACTTGGAGAGCGCACTTTCGAAAAAATACCCATAACAATCGATGAGTTGAATGAGCGATGCAGACTTTTGAACCAATAGAGGCGTTTTAGGATGATAATGAGCGATACGAAGCCAGCTGAATATTTTTACAGAAAGCTAAATTAATCATTCACAGAAATTTGTTGGAGGACTTACGGCATGAAGTAAAATGGGTTGCTGGGCAGCGTTCGTCTGCACCGCTCATTCCTAAAGATAAGATTCTAGAATTAATATTTTGCAAAACTTCGAGGCAAACTTTTCAAAATTATTATTCTGTTCAATGCAATGAGTTGATGTGGTGAGCAATCAAACGTTGAATATTTGAGTGAGAATGTAAAGTCTTCAAATCAAACTAAACCATAATTTCGGAGGATGATTGAGTGAAATGAATAAAAATATTATGTTTCAACATTACATATTGGTATGTTGTCATTCGAAACTCGTAGTTCATCAACAACAAGAACGTGCACGTTGAGACGATACCGACTCTGAAATATTATGAATAGTACTGGGTTCATTGAATTGCAATATTTTTTGTGAACTGGATAGACGTAGCAAACCTCTTGAGCACAATATAGAAAAGATTATATGACCGGATACTATTTTGACTAGAAACAGCGAAAGAAATCCTCCGCCTCTTTGGGAAAATGTGCGAAATTAAATTGCCGAGCTAAAGGTTAAGCGTTTCTCATAGAAACGAAACAAGGGCTACAAGGAAGCGTTATTCCTCGCCAGCTACCGTTATTAAAACATAACTCTCACGCTAATACCTACTCTAAGTTGGAAGTTGGTCGTAGGTATCTCAGCTTCCTGAGTTATATTACTTCTGCACCCTTTGCTATAGACCTCGGGGGCAAAGTCTTGCATCTCACTCATCTTCCAGTGGAAACCTCCGACTTGCACCCCAAAGGGCTCCTTTGGGCTTATTAAAACGTCTAAACGTCTCACGGAGGGAACGAAGGAAAGGACTCGTACCTACCATCTTATTTCAGCGGAGCAATGAGGAAAAACAAAACTCAAAGCCCCCCAACCTCCCATTCTCGTCATGTTCCTTATTCTACGCCGCACAATCTTGGAGTTCTCCCCAAAGAAATAATTCACGTTTTAACTTTATTGCTGTCGAGTAATATAAAGGCTATTACGTTCAGAGGTAACAAAGCAGGGTGACACTGTCGACCCTGAAAAGGTCTAATTGTCTCTTTCTGTTTCCCCCTTTTCCAACAGAACTCGGGTGTTTCTGCGGTTTCCTTCGAGTAATTAAAACCGTCCTGCCCGGTTTACGGTCTTTTATTCGCCGCTCGTAATTCTTCCGAATAGTTACCACCTAATCCCTCTTGCGATTCATTAATATTCATTAGAAAATGGAAAGGAACACCCTCGACATGACAATGGGAGATTTGGAAGTATTTAAAACCCCTCGATTGATGGTGCCCGACGATGATGAATACTAAACTGGCCCGAACCCAGTGCCAAAGTATTTGGAAAGAGGAAAATTCCTTAGTTTTCCCCTGAGATTTCTAATTGGCTGGGATAATTTGCGTCGATTTTCTTTACAAAAGTACCGTGAATAAAGAAGAAAATTGATCCGAATAAAAACTCAAAAAATTAGAGAAGAGATGATTCCACTATTAATAGTCTCTTCTCTCATTTTTTGAGTTTTTATTCGAAATATGGGATTCCACAAAAATTGTGGAAATTGTGGAGAAATCATTTCTCCGCGAGCGATTTAGTATCTACTCAAGAAAATTGATGTTCCAACGACCGAAAACTGTCGAAAAGAGAAAAGAAACCAAAAAGTTAGCGTCACTGCGGATAGAAAACTGTTGCAGCGAACAGAACTCGGGGAAGGCCATACGTTTCATGGATCACAACAGTTGTTGGTCCGCGTATAGTAAAGACATATAGCTCAGACTTGTCGGCCGGTCTCAAGCCGACCGTGGAACCGGTCTGAGCCCTTTTTCGCGACTTCAACTGCTGGCTCCCCTAGACGTAAGCCCCGCCCACGGCAAACACAATATTTCAACAACCAACAGCGAACTTCAAATTAAACAACTGTATTGTGAGCATTTTGGCAGAAACTGAGGGCTATTGACCAATAGCGAGAAAATATGAGAGGGAAAAGCAGCCATAATGGTCTACCATGGTTACCTACATATGGTTTTCTAGGCTGGGAATTAACCCTTAAGCATAACTAGCAAGAATTTATTGATATATTGAAGGTGGAACCATCGGAATATTATTGACGTAAAAACTCAGGATTGTAGAATATTTTTGACATGTGAATCATAAGGAGAATTTGATACCTTCATGAATTCCCTCTTACCCAAATTTATTAATTGAAATAACTTCACCTTGAAGTTCCAATGAATCAATTGCACTGCAATTGATTTAATGAAAGGAAATAAATACACGACAGGACACCGGCTCTGCACAGAACAGAATGCCTCTTTATTTCACCTGGCGTCAGTGTTGCCATTGCCACTCAATCAGGGCTTACAAAAATAACATAGTTTCCCTCAAGAATGGACGTTGTTGATGAGCCGTTTTCATCAGGATTTGTTGACAGTAAAAGGAACTAGCGAAAATGGCGCTTTCAGCAATGCAGCGGTTGTAAGGAAGTGCAATAACGTGGAACAAAAGCTATGGAGCGTAACGTTTCTTCAGGCCAGTTACTTTATAACAACAACTTCAAGCAGATGGAGAGAAAATCGAAAGTGATCCAGGGTGCCGATCGTGTTAACGCCATCTTCTCTTTCTTCAATGTCAGTAATTGGGATTTTAGCTTGAGTAGGTGAAGCAACGTTTGGCGGAGGACATACCGGGTTTCTCTGAAATGAAGAAAAATGTTCTACAAGTATCAATGCTCTCAGACATTCGTTCCTCAGGAAAATCCGCAGGAAATCTCATTAATAAAATAGAGAGCCACATTAGATTACTTTAGATTATTTAGAAAAAAATGAGGTTAAAGAATGAACTGGGAAATTTTTAATTTTTCAATATTTTAATTTTCGTACCAAACATTTTCACTGGATTTTTCTACCTTGCGCATCGGAACGCACTCTTCGGGAAAAAAAGTCGTCAAAAAAACTCAGTATTCCGACGGACAGTAAAATATGGAGTATCTCCACAGAATAAAGGTTTACCAACAAAATACTACCTATCAGCAATGAAATATAACTATGAAATTCAAGGTTTTAGAATGGCGAAATTAAAGACTAGGCTAAGGATAAAGAGGCTATAATTTAAGGAAATTATATTTCGAATTTGAAACTTCACAACGCAGGAAAGGAAAATCGAAATATATCCGACATTTTGTCGAGGCGCAGTTTTACCATTGATAAAATTGGCGCCGGAAGACCATAATATTCGAAAACAGCATTAATGAACTTAGTGGCAATTCAACAAGCAAAACAGCATCAACAAGATGTGAAATGAAGCGATGAACGTAATGAAGCGTAACGACCAGTTAGTAACAGTAGCCGATTTACCCGATAGAAACAGCGTCAATTACAAAGAGAATTGAATACCTCCGATCGTTAACCAATCAATTCCATCGTTCCCCAATGTGAGAAACACGAATGAAACGGCGGGACAAAGGAAGCTGTACGAAATAAGTGACCGCCTGTATGTACATTTGTCCCGTACATGCGAAAACTTCGAGTGGTAAGGGATACTTTGGAAACAAAAAACGAAGACATTTAATTGTTCGCGTGCTCTTTTACTCGCATCGTATGGAGAAAAGTACTCATTCGAAACGAGCACTTCCTCAAGGGGTTACTCGATAGGCCGATAGGGGTCCCACATGTTACCGGGCGTTTTGTTTCAACGCGCCGATGCCGGTAGCTATCGTACGACCCTGAAACGAATAGTCTCGTCTCCAAGGAACTTTAGCGCTTTGACCGAAAAACACGGTACTATATTTGCATGGCAAGTGCGTATGTAAATGTACGAGTTGATTGAAACTGCCGGCCGATTGTCCCTCGTTGTGGTTGAATATGTTTGGAAAATGAAAAACACGCGTTTGAATTTCAAAAAAAAAACATACCATCACCACTGTTCAAGGTGATTAAATATGTTAAAATTTAAGCGCAATCGCAGCTTTCTAGCTCAAACAGCTTTTGAGATATAGCTTGTCAAAAAAAAGGTACTTTCTCCAAAAATGTGCACTTAAGAGTTTGGCTCGTTTTACGGGCTGAATATCAATGTCTAAATTTGATAAAAGATGGTACCCTTTGCCATAGAGACCAGCCCCAGCCCCGCCAATTTCGATGAACGAACAATAAAATTAAAATTCGAGAGTCATCGATTTTCGTCGTCATTACGGCCAATTTTTGCTTTTACAGGTGAACGAGAAAAGCCAAATGAGACCCGTATTTATTAGGTTTCGAGTTACTAACGCCAGAATAAGAGACCGGCTCGGTTCCATAAAGCCGAAATATTACCTTACCCATCCGAGGGAAGAAAAAATACTCGGGGAAAAAGATGGTTATGGGAGTGAAAAAGTTCATTAGGAAACCTTAGATGGAAGTGAAATTTCTCTTTCTCCCCGCCTGCCACCGCAAAATGAGACCAATGAATTTGTTAATTGATAGACAGAAAAGCTTTTTGCCCGTTCCTTTTCCCCGGTTGAAAAATGACATTAAATCCACCAGACCGTTGCCCTCGCCATTTTCGTACACTTCTGCGCCCGAAAACTCACCCCTAATAAAACGTCGGGGTTTCTTGAAGAATTAAAAACATGAATTAATTAGAACAATTTTTGCGAAATAATTCCAAGGAGGAGAAAATCGGATTTAAGGGGTGAGAAATGAGCGAGGGAGAGCCGGTGTCGGGTAGCAGTTGGCTTCCGTGTAAATTAATACCTCTTTGCTTACGCTCTCCAATGCGAGTCGGAGAGAGACGGAAGGTTTGAAGAAATAGCGAAAGAACGCAGTTGAAAAGAGAGAAGAAGAAACATTTCCCTCTTATCCGGCCGAGGAAGACATCCCTCTAAGCTCGAGAGACTAATAGCTGTTTAATTATACAGACGTAGGTACCTACAAAAATATTTTCGCAGAAAAAATCGCCCAATCTTTTCTTTAATACCGATTTAGTCTTGGAAATAAGCCAAGTGCCAGTTTCTTCAATTCTTCTAGCGTTCTGAAATAATTCGCCAAAATGAAATAAATTTACTTACATTACTTTTTACTTACTTTTTTACTTTTTAAAATTTTGCTATCGTGATTTCGACCTCTACTCACTGAAGTGGCCGGGACTTCCTCAATTTCTTGGGAAATTCAATTTTGACTATACCGTTGGAAAGATCGTTAAATTTCATTGGGTATTAAGAACATTTTCTGCATTTGGCGGAAACGAGTTGTGGAACCGATTTTCTGCGGCTGTCATGTTCCTCATGTTAACACCCTGTACATAAGTTTGGTGGTTTCAGTGCTTGCACCACCTTGTTCTGCCTGTTTCAGGTTGGGGAGTCACATTATTCCCGCTTCATTAACCCTCACTGTAGGTACACGTGGAAATAATGCATCCTGCATGAGGGACATGCGAAATATATTAATAACCAAACATTATATTTTTACCTAAAGTACAAACTAAACACACGTTGGGATATGAGCCGGCTGGGGTACGTGAAAAAATCCCTCGAGAAAGAAACAGGTTGTTTTGTTTAATGACGCCTCTTTCTAAAATTCCACCTCTTTTATATTTTCCAAAGCTACAACCGAACGCTAATTCTCGAACGAGGTTTATTCCATTATACATATAAAAGGTACGTGCATCAGTTTTGACAGGTTTATAGCTCCCAACTCGCGAGCCCCGCGGCGCCCATAACCAAAGAAGAAACCCTTCACTCGAACTTGCAAAAGAGAACAATGGAAGAAAGCCCCCGAGCAGTGGAATTTCTTCCGAAGACGAAAAAAGTCCGCCAGTGGAACGTATACTTTGTACATGTTAAGTACTAACGACTGATGATGAAACACGACTAGACTTCGGCGCGAGTGGGTATGCAAAAAGTTCGAAAATCAATCGTTTGGACGAATTGGAATACATTTTTTACCGAAACGTCGCCCCACGTTCTCGGTACGGCCGTCTGCTCTGTGGAACACTAGGCTTGGCTAGCGACACTCCTCATCTTCTTCACAGTAAATTTGAATCAATTCCATGCTTAGTGATGGCAAAATTTTCAATATATCATACATCGGTTTTTCGATATATCGTTAGCAACACATCGATAAATCGAGGTTTCGATATATCGGCTGTTAATTTTTTCTGGATCCTGCTGATTTTTCCTGAATCCTGCTAATATTAATTATTTTAATTTAATAAATTTTTCCAATTTTTCCTGGAATCTAATGTTTTTTTTTTTATGTAGATGTACCGATATATCGGAACAGAAATATCAATTATTGGTCCGATATATCGGAGTTCAAATATCGATGACAATATATCGGAAGCTGAATATCGATATTTCCGATACATCTATATTTAGTTGCCATCCCTATCCATGCTTGGTATTCCTTCTCAGAGGGTCAATAATTATTGATTAATTAATTGAACATTATAATGGTTAAACTATCCTTAAGATATGAATATCCAATAGTTTGGATTATCCAAAGGATTTGACTGATCAATGGTTTTGACTATCCATGTCCAATGGTTTAACTATCCAATGGTCCAATGGTGTAACTATCCGATGGTTGGATTATCCAATAGAATGTCCAAGAATTTTGACTATCCAGCGGTTTTGACTACGGGCGGTAGTATTTAGACCGCTAGAAAACCTCGTTTTTTGCATTTTCATGTGTCCGAAAAAGGCCAAGTTTTCGAGTTTTCTCTTCAACCTCAATTTTTCCGTATTGGGCTCCAGAAATAAGTCGAATTTGCCACTTTTCACGAGCTTCCCGAAGGTGTCCTCAGATTTGCGTTTACTCAAAAATCGAACTTTGAAAATTGTACTTGATTTTTGACCATCGAAGCCGTAGACGATCTTCAATATGGATTTTTTATAATTCTCCCCTTAACTTTCACGGGGTTCATTGAAGCTCCCGAGCATTCATCCGTCACCTACAACCCCCAGAATTGCCACATTCGAGTAAATGGACAGGGGGCTCTCGCACAGACACCATGACAGACCCTCCAGTCTGTTCAACAGACCGCACGTTTGTACAAGAGTCTGCGGGCGAGGATAGCCAGAAATTCCAGCTGACCAAGTCCATAAATTCGTTATTATACTTCATTCTTTCAAAGAACCTTTTCTCCCTCTCTACGCCGCTCTTTCGGTCGTTCTCTTTCATAATTTCTAAAAGCCCTTACGGTATTTAATGGAAAGCACTTTTACAAATGGAGTCCCTCCTTTCAAAACCCCAAATCCACTCTCGCATTTTCCGACGACTAATTCTCGGGATTTTTTCGACATTGGGAGTTTCCCTTTTGTCTTAGAATGAAACGGCATAATCCATCACAGGGTCCCCGTGTAATTCGCTCGTCCTTCATTACATATTCGAAAATGGAAATGAAAAAAGACAAAAGAGACCGTTCTCGAAGCCATGAAATCGATCCAGATTAGTTTTTAGTGCTCGTTTTCGAAGATCCTTCGGTTGATTGTTGTAGGAGTGGAGTAGTGAGACCTTCCTTTCCTAGATTGATTCATAATTCTCCGTGCTTCCTTCGTCAGCCCAATCGAGTGGGACCGAGTTATTGTTTTCCTTCGGTTATAATTTCCTGCCCTGGCCAGTAATGAGGTTTTTCTTTGAGGACACGCTCCAACAAGAAACGAGTCAAGGACCTTTTCAAGAATAACGCTGTCATTAATTGTGTGTATATATTTTTTCATTATGACTTTAGAGTGTGTCTTTTCCAATGGTTCATCATTTTGAGGGTGCCAACTGACTATTGCGTTTCTTCACCAGCATCCTTGAACTGCATGCACCTTAAGGACATACAAATTAAAAGGTCCTAAAACTATTTCAAGGGCCCAATAACATCTTGATAGGACTGCTTCGTTATCAACAGCACAACAACCGCTATGATCATGCGAGCCGCACTCTTCGCACACTTCAGATGAGGAATCCATGGCAAATCGATACGAGTTCGAAACTAATAAGACCTACGATAAGTGGTTATTGAATAATGCGAGAAAAATAGGCAACGAGGCCATGGATCTGCCGCTTTGGACGTGTAGCAGAGATGAAAATCGAAGCATCGGCCTAATTGGGCCAGAAGCAATCAGACGTTCTAATGAACATGGGATTTTATTATAGTTGTTAGTACCCATGTTGGCCAGACGAGATCAATAGGCACTTCGCAGGCTATCTGTAATAATTACGAAGTCCAGGCGCCAAGCGTGAATAATACTTACTCCTTCTAAAACCACACAAGCCAAATTTCATAATTGTTACCTACAATAAATAATTACGTATTTGTTGGAAAATAAAATCGAAAATGCCCAACTGTACACATCGATACCTTAAAGCACAAAGGGCGTATGTCCAAAAATGGCATAATGAGAAAAATGCAAAATAAGTTTTTGATCAATTTACAAAAATAAAGATTTCTCCCATAGTTTTCAATTCCATTAAAAAATTCGCTAAATAAAAAATGTTTATCTGGCCAAGATCTACAACCTCGTTTAACCAGAACTTTGGTAGCACTCAACACTTCCAAGATAAACGCTCTTTAAGTATTTGTCGTTTTTCTATTATATCGTTTTTTGGCCCCAAAAATAGGTGTATGGATCATGATTCTTGGAGCGATCGATAGGTCCTGATGAGTAGATTCTTTCGGTACTGAAATCTCAAAATTGATATTTTGGGACATAATATGTCATTAATAGTCATGTAATAATAGGTAATTAATTAATATGTCAAGTAATAGGGTATATCATGCCCTTTGTGCTTTAAGGTATCGACATACTCATATATGAGTAACCACAGTAATCACATACATGTGAAACCAGTGGAAACCGGTATTCTAGGAAAATCTTCATCGCTCCATCGTAAGGTTTTAATAAAACCTTCTTTACCTTTTCGAATTGGCCTTCACTTTCCAATAAAGCCTCCAAATGAATGGGAGGAAAATATATTGAAAAATCGTGGAAAACAGAAGACGGTACTGCGAAACAGTTTAATTTCCTGGCCGAAAGAACATCTTGATGATTAGGAAAAACGAACTTCAGAACCATAGACGAAAAAAAAGGAAAATCAAATTTCCATCGGCTGTGCAGAGGGTGGGGTGGATGTTTTTTCTGTTAGCAGTGAAAAGACAGAAAAAGCTGATGGAGGTTTTCCTAAGATTAGCTTAAGTATTTGCGTCATTAATTAAAACACCGAGAAGAAGGGTAACCGGTTGGATGGGGTACGTTTCGAAGGGGTTCAGGGGACTTTGAAATTAAAGGCATAGTCGAGCTATCATTAATGAGTCCAAAGTGAAGGAAGAGAAGGCAAAGCTGGTCCCGATGAAGAAGAAACAAGGGAGAAAACATTCTACTTTTTTATACGAGTTAATTTCGAACCCTCGCGTCCGATTTTATTAGGTAGGAAGACGAAAGGAAATCACTTCCTTCCTCAGTCGGAGTCAAAGCTCTTGAGCTTTAATCAATACTTTCAAAGGGCCGATGTAGACGTACAAGGTTGATATATGGCAGCTATCTTTCTTAGTCCTGACGTACTGCTAGCTCGAGAAAATTGGTAACATTTTTTGGTACGTCATTATTTGGGAGTAGGTGGCTAAAGTAATATGTGATGTTGAGCTGAAAATCAAGCGTTGAGGGGCGATGAATACGAGCAAAATCGAATCGGCGATGAATTTCGAACGAATGAAATAAACAAAAAGTCAGCAGCCTCGAGCTGGATTTTTGATTTCGCGCTTTTTCAAAAAGTATCGTAAGATATAATCAATAACTCCAATAATAAACCATCGGACACGTCGGAGTGAAACAAGCGGAGCACACAACTTTGATCACTCGCACTATCCCCTCGATAGTAAAAGTCGTAAACCCCTTTCACCCCCGACTGCTCGTCCCGAAATAACGGCCGTAAAAGTCCAAAATCCACACGTCTGCGTCCAGGGGCGCCTTTTATTAGCAACAATCCCCAATTGTTTTACGGTGCCGTTATTCGAGTTCCTCGTCCGTCCGTCGGTCAAACGCTCGTTTTTCCAGCTTTAATTGGTTTTAACGGCGCCTTCATAAAATAATATTGGCGTGTTATTCCCCCAGGGACAAGCTGAACGCCCACTTTAGCCGTACGTTGCGTACGATTGACATTACGATTCACGCCGATCGTATAATTGAATCGTATGAACATAATATGTTCATTCCCAGCGAGGAAATTCTAATCGGCAATCTGGTCAAGTTTCAGCCACCGTATGGTGTAACGACAATTTCATTACTGGCAAAAGCGAATGAAATTCGCGCCATTTTTGTGCGATATTGGTTATTTTGAAACGCCGGAAATCGATATTCCGAAAACTGCCCCCGAAATGCAGGAATTTTTTTTTCTTCGCAAAATCGATAAAGATCGGTTGGCGGTCGTGCTGTGACGTAGGATACAGCAGGCCAATCGCCTCGTAGGGCAAGGGCGCTCATGCGGTTGCCCCGGTAACGCTTCAAGGCTGCGTTGATCAACTAATGAAACAATTAATGACGTAGCATACAGCCACGAGCTTCGCAGGCTATTTCAAAATCCGCTGGTCGTCTGCAGGAATTTCCTGCTGATAAAGCGATTTTGGTACATTATTTCCAGGTACAGCACCCCCTGAAAATCAGGTGGTTCAATTCGATGTCGAGGCCACAAAATGTTGACCAAATTTTGTGGCCACGACGTCGTATCGAACCATTGATCCGATTTTGATGAAACTAGTCCTGAAAGTTGTGGTATGCTCCAGCTTGGTGCATATTGTCCGGGCAATCCGATCGGGAAAGGTTAAGGGGTCCAATTCGACATAATTTGGGTATATTAAAAAAAAAAAACACAAAAACTCAATTTTGCCGGTGATGCCTTGAGTTTAGAATTTTTCGAGTATTTTTCCCGGGTTCCTCGCTTGATTTACCATAGGATGGGGGGTTTTTTCGAAAAGTTTTGAGAATTTTTTTTAAATCTGTTTGGCTCGAAAGAAATTTCTTTTGATTTCTCCTTTTTCGCGTTTCTGGCGATTTGAGGGAGTTCTACTGAACCGATTTTTTGTTTTGTGGTTACCGCTTGTATGCGCTATTAATATCGTGGCTATATTACTCTGAAAAAATCATCGTTTTGGAATGTACCAAAACAGGAATACGATCGGTGGAACTGTTGAAAAGGGAAATCGCTCGATAAGATACAGAGAAAAAATTCGGGCGAAGGTTGCAGCAATCGATCTTTCCGCTTTCTTACTTAACAAGCTTCATTTGAGATATGGGCCACACATACCACCTATATTATTGACAAATTAATCGAAAATAAAATTGATCCGCTGAATCTAATTGTCCGGTCCGTACAGTAGAAAGCAATTAAGGGTGAAAAATGTAACAGTTGCTTGGCTCCGATCAGTTTCGCTTGATGGCTCGCGATGAAAGCAACATTATTTCAACATCAATTAAAAGAAGATATTTTTCACACCTCTTCAACTAGATAGGTCTCAAAGCTAAAAAGCTGATCGTAAGCGAGAGAATAACATGCCGTTAGTCCAACCGAGTGTGGCAGGTGCACCATCATATTTCGAAAAATTCTCGGCCCATTTTGGAATATTCTTCTCCTCTGAGAATGCATAGCACCTACATCAGCATGAAAGTTTAGCAATCATTCAAAAAATAATTTTTTAATCATTGAATTAATTAATTAATTAATGAATATTCAATTATTGAATTAATTTCAATTATTAAAATTGAATCAGTTTTTTCTTTGAAAATTTATTTTTTGGCTATCCCCACCAAAGAAAACCAAGCTAGTAAGTACAATCTTGTAAAACTAAACTTTTATAAGGAAAACGACTCTTTATCGCTTTTGAAAAATGTCAGATACTTCTATCGGAAATTGTTTGCCAACAATTAGCACGCCTACAAAAAACGTAGCCACTCATCTGTCGTAAGATAAAACTATGATTTTCGAGCTTAGAGAAACGCCCCCTTGGTTGTACGGTATGTTTCCAGTCGACCGCAAAGATTGACCGCAAAACGTGCAGCGACCGCTTGCGGTTTCCTAAAGATGGCCGCATCGAAACCGCAAACAGCCATAGACAGTTAACACTCAATCCGACACCACCTCCATAAAATTACTTCATCCAGGAAGGAATAATGATCCAATAATAAAGATACAGGGTGTCCCGCATTTGGGTTAAATATTTGGGCGAAACTCGACCGAAAATGGAACAAAACCAAGCGCGTTTTTCTATCCAAATTCGATTACAAAATACGACTTTCTGCAGGGTTTCCAGGAAACCCATGCCTAAAAAACACTCATTTCTCTGATTCAAAACCATTTTTTCAACTTTGGACAACATTTTGGGATTCAGATTTTCAAGTTTTAGGTCCTCGGCTTAAGGCGCGGTTACACTTGCGTTGTTGGGCCCAACACCGAATATTCGCCCATACTCGCCCGAACATTCGTCTATACTCGGAATATCCCGAATATTGACGCGCAACCCGCACACACTTGCGGTGTTGGCGCTCGACCCCGAGCATCGACGAATATTGTCAACCAACGATGAAGTTTAGCAGTCAACACAGAGTAATTCCGATATATTTGCAATTTTAGTGTTTTCTTTTTTTCTCCGGCCACAAAAATGAACTTGAAATGAATTTGGGCGTTATTGGTATTAAAATCTTTGTTTTACCTTGCAGAATATGAGGATATTCCGATACCATGGCGTATTTTAATTTTGGGCGAATTTTAAAATTGGCATAGGTAGTGAGTTTTTTCATATTTTTGACCTGAACACCCTCAAAAGCAGTCAAAATATGATCAAATTGTGCAACACTTTTACGTTTCAAATTATGGAAGTATTGCGTGTTATCTACGCACCAATGGTGAATGAATTTGCATTTGGTTGCATTTGGGACAATTTAATTGAGAAATCATTTCGTTCTTTCTACGTTTGTCAGGGAAAACACCCATAGAAAGTATCGATTGATACCCATGGTATCGAGTACTTATGTTTCGATAAAATATCGAAATCAGTACTGAGATTTCGATACTCATTGGATACCGAGTATCGAGTATATGGGGGTATCGAAATGTCACTACAGACACCCACCGGAGGGATACCCCGGGTGAGAAAGATCAACTCCCTTCCGATGATTCACGCTCCGGGGTACGAGAGCTCAGCGCCTTCAACTTGCATCGGGAAGCAAACCCGCCAAACACTCGGCCGCATGTGTAAACGCTGCACGAATACGCAAGTTGGCCAATACTCGCCGCCTTTGACTCGGGACAAAAAACCGCCTTTACAACAAACCTATAGTTTGCATCCAACCACAGGTTACATACGCCATACGTACAGCAGTCGCCATAAATATTGGTGATTTGGAGCTCGCCGAGTCCTTTGCACGCTTCCGATTAAATGCGAATTGGATTTACAGGCAAAAAGCCTTTGATCGTCACTTTATGATCGTTTTAAATGCAATTGTCACACCAGCTTTCGCCCCGTAGGAGGAAAAGCAAAACTCACTTGGCGTCATGCAAGGGTGCCTTTCATCTGAGCAGATTAATTTCGGGGTTGGCTGGTCGTGGAAAATATAGATACCTACATGAGAAGAGAGGGAGAAGTCTCAAGTTCCATTTAGATGTTCCCCCCGACACTCACAAAGGGACGAATTACAATTTAAATACATTTCCCTCTCCCTGATATGCATTTTAATATGCTGTTTATACAGATGAAAGACGTTTTATTCGAGATTCATCACTTTTGCCTGCGAGCCCGATATTTTACTCTTTTTTCAAATTAACCCCAGCCCCACCACTCTAATAAATTTATGCATAGAGCTCTCACGGTCGAGCCATTTCTTGTTCGCGACGAAGAAAATGAAATTTCAGAAAGAAGTTGTCATTGGATTTCAGTTGGCTGACTTACGAAATCGGCAGAAGGTTGGGGAGCTGTTCGACAACTTACCTGCAACAAACCAGACAAAAATTAGTCTTCATGTTAATAGACTATATGGAAATACCACCTAACAATTCTTGCAGAGCCAACCATCTTGAAATAAATTCTCCTTGAAGTTCTAATGATTAATTGCACTGCAATTGAAGGGAAATAAATGCACGATAGGACATCGGCTGCGCACAGAATAGAATGCCTCTTTATTTCACCTGGCGTCATTATTGCCATTGCCACTCAATCAGGGCTTACAAAAATAACATAGTTTCTCTCACACCTGTATAAGAATTTTTCTATAATCAATCGACGGGCATTTTATTTTCATGGGTGACATGGTTGAAAACGGAAACGCGAGTTTTATAAATCGAATACGTTCAAGTCAGGGGGAAAAGCGAAGAGGACATTGGGGACGGAAAATGGGAAAAACATCAGCACAAAATGCAAACCGACGAAAACAACCTATCATGCTGTATACAGAATTCAATTGGCTTCCATTTATTTTCCATTTTGCAGCGCACATCCGCGTCACGTCATTTGTTTCGCTCCTTAATCAAATCCGGCACCTCTCGTGGAGGGTAAGAAAATATATCAGCATCGTTTCTGCAGTGCATCCCCTGCTGCTGACTGGCTTTCAGCCCCTCCATCTAAACTAATTTTGATACAAAACGATCCTGTTTTTCCTTCGCTTCATCTTCCTCGCACAAAAAGTTCCATCTGAGGTTGAAACGCGAAGAAAACTTTAATAAAAAAAACATCTAGATGGAAATTCCGTCGTTACGCATCCTGAGAGATGCTGCGCAGATGGTAGAAGGGTTGATGGAGGATCAGAGTATTGTGATGTTTTGGACATTTTTGTAAACCCGCGATTTTACCTCGGTGAACAGGTGATACAGTCCGAATTGGTTGAAAACTGCCTGAAACAGCTGGCTAGAGAGTTAAGGCTCCCAAAGAAGCAGAAGGTGCCAGGTTAGAAGTTTTTTGCCACTTCCCACTTGTGTCTCATTTATGCTTGAAACTATAAAGGGATAACGCCCGATCAATAGGAAGGCGTGAAGATACTGTTGAGAGTCCTCGTATGCACTGTTATTACCATTTACCCCCTTGAGATATTGGGACAGCACACATAGATGAACAATGAGTGACAAGACAGTCACATCCCCAACAGAGACCAGCTGTTGAATTCGCCGAACATCTGCGGGAAAATATTCGCAATTGAGATCCCACGCAAACGGAGCGCGATGCTGCTCGAAAAATTCGATCTGGCCAGAATCGCGGAAACGCTCAAAAATCACTAATTGGAGTTGGACTGAGAACGTTGCAGAAAAGGGTTTCTCATGAGGCCCTTTGCAAATTTCTGAACCGAACGAGCGAATATTGTGAAGGCGTAATGCGAACGCATTCGTGTGAAATTGTCCGCGAATCCTCGAAGGGTAGAGGATGTGCTCGGAGCGTAGAAGAGCGTCGTTCGAGAATTTTTCTCTTTGAATTTTCAGGCGTCCGATTTCTGTTCGAGGTTCCTCCGGCACTCGTGGCCATCGCAATCGTAACGAATTTTGGGAGTGGTCTGTTGAAAAGTAGATGTCCTCGGAGGACGGATGGCGATAATTGGTCCGGACACTGCCACCTAATGAATGGGAACCGGGGCCCTAGTCGCCATTAGCGCATTGTGGACTGCGACAGTCGTCCGACTGCTGTTCTTGCCTGTCTGGAGGAAAACATCTGTCACTCTAGAGTGGGGCTACCCCCCCGGTAAAAACGGGTTGCAGCCATTGGCCCTCAGACGTTGCCCGACTGCAGGACTCCACCCCTTGGCAATTTGTCCTTTTAATCCGGTCGAGAAAAGGACACCCTCTCTGGAATTCTGTGAACCGACCGCCGAGAGGACGTTTCTTTGAAAATCCCACCCTCCATTACTGCGGCTGTAAGCACTTCATCGCTTCACGCTCCTCTAAATCACAATGTGCCCAGAAAACACACACGCCTCATTTCGTACTTATATATCACCGACCATTATGTACAGTTCTCTCCGCTCCCTGCTCCTGTTGAAAGTTTCACCGAAACACTTTTTAATACCTCTCCAATTCCATATCTTTTTTGCTCCTCGCATCGCGGACAATGGAACTTCGGTTTCAGCTGAAGCGCATCATCTGCTCGCTCAAAGGAAAATCGTTACTGAGTTATTAACGGAGTACCCTCACCAACTGCATAGAATCTCCACATTGGAATGACTCACTGGCTGGAAATGTATTCTCCGAGGCCGAATAGCGCTTTTGAAACCGTTGTCGCCAACTGAGACACGAACGCAAACCCGAACTAAAACTCCAACTCGATCTCAAATTAGAACTCAAACTTGAACGGAAACTGAAGCTGAAACTCAAACTTGCTCAAACTCATTTTGAAAGCCAACGCTCAAACCAAACTTGAAAATGCTAAACTCAATCTGAAACTCAAACTCAAGCTGAAATTGAAACTGAAACTCGAACTCAAACTGAAATTGAAATGAAACTCGAACGGAAAATTAAACTCAACCTCCAACTGAAATTTAAACTCAAAGACAAACTGAAATTGAAACTCTAAGTCAAACTGAAATTGAAACTCAAAGACAAACTGAAATTGAAATTCAACTCGAACTGAAATTGAAACCCAACCTCAAACTAAAATTGAAACTCAAACTGATAATTGGAATTAATACTCGATCTGACATTGTATCTAAAACTCGAACTCAAACTGAGATTGAAACTCAAACTGAAATTGAAACTCGAACTGAAATTAAAACACAAACTGACATTGAAACGCAAACTTGAATGGAAACTCGAACTCGAGCGCTATCCGAAATTGAAACACAAACTAAAACTTAGTTCTAAAACTTCAGTTCGAGTTTGAGTTTTAATTTCAGTCCGAGTTTGAGCTTTAATTTCAGTTCGAGTTTGAGCTTTAATTTCAATTGAGTGTGAGTTTTAATGTCAGTTTGAATTTCGGTTTAAGTTTGAGTTTTGGTTAAAGTTTGTTTCCGATTTCAGTTTGAGTTTGAGAGCAAGTTTAAATTTCAGTTTGAGTTAAAATATGAATTTCAATTTCTGTTTAGGTTAAGGTTTTAGTTTCGATTTGAGTTTGAGGTTTAGTATGAGTTTGAGATGGGTTTCAGTTTGAGCTGGTGTTACAATTCAGTTTGACCAATTTTACTCAGAGTTCGAGTCAATTTCAGTTTGAGTTTGATTTGCAGTTTCAGTTTGAGTATGAGTTTTGGCTGTCAATTTCAGTTTGAGTGTGAGTATGAGGTTTAATTTCAGTTTGGCTTTGCGTTCCCGTTTGAGTTTGGGCATGAGTTTGAGTTTTAATTTGAATTTGATTTTCAGTTTGAGTTTGAGTTTCCCTTTGAGTTTCTGTATAAGGTTGAGTTCAGTTTGAGTTGTATGATAATTTTCATACCTTCGATTCTGTCTTCGTCTAGCCGTCAACTTGCCTTATTGAGTTGAGTCGGAATGCTTTGTTTTTACCCAAGGCGTACCGTTTTTTCGACCTCGAAGTTTTGGTGATCTCAGTACTACCAGCGATCCTAGAGGCAAACTTCGAGGACTGGTCTAAGGACTAGAGCGCGCCACTTATGAGCCATCTGATGCTCCGTGTCGTGTTTCCATTATTAGGTATTGTTTACTGTTCGTCCTAGAGCGCCTAGAGTACTCCTCCCCATTTTGAGCTATAACTTCTTCAATGTTTTTTTTTACAACTCAAAGTCAACATTTATTGTAAAGCAATAAAAACAAATGAAGGGGAATTTTGGCGTCTCTGCGTCCAGCGGCCGACTTCATGTCTGGAGAAAAACTTCTTCCACGGTTCTCCCACGGTCATGACGTCACTTATCAGCAACTTCTAGTGGGAATTGTTAGTTTTACTTGGAGCCTGGCCAAAAATTTGAGAAATCCTCTCCCATGGCATCCCTCATTGTTTTGAGGTCAGCAACTAATCGAGGTCAAGTCTTAACCAAACACTTTTGGTCCTGAAAGAGAGAAATTGCTGATGAATGGTACGGAAGCGTTTTTAATGTCGACTACTCCGAAGTTATGGGGGTGAACCTGAAAAACGGGGAGCGAGAGGAAACGGAGTAGCGACAAATCACGGGACGATTCGCGTTTAGTGAGGGTCGGATAGGGATATTATCGTATACGACAAGCGGCAGAACTCGCAGGCAGAACAGGCCGGAGGGATGGGGGAGGGAAATAGCAGGGAGGGAGGGAAATAGTAGGGATAAGTGGCCCAGGGAAGCTGCTACGCGTGGGAGGACTGCGACTTCACTGTGATTAATGTGTCAGACGGCATTCAACAGGTTTTGGGTCCATTTCCACTGCTGTATCTCTCCTCTGTCTCCTGCGGTTGTGAATGAATTGAATGGAGGGGCCTGCAGCAGTAAAGGGCTGTAATGACCCAAAACCACCCTTATTTACAAGCGCCTGATTTAGTAAAGCAATGGGATGATGCTCGATTCGCAAAAGCAGAAGGCGCACAGATTATTATTAAATAATTCATCATCAAATTTTGATGATGATAGCAACACTTTTTGCCGGGGAATACATTACTGCCATTTTGGTTTGTTTGATAGTAGGTACATCTACTATTTACGCCGATATCTGTGTTTTTGAAATATTCGGATCTCCGACGAAGCCTTAAAAAATGAGCAATTCAGTAAAAATAAGTTAACATTTTTACGAATTGAAGAGAACCGAACTGAGTTGATTTTCTGCCTTCCTGGCAAAGTGAGAAATCAAATCACACCAACTGATTCAGGACCATATCAAGGAATTGACTTGTTCAGCTTTCTGGCCTTAATTTTTCAAAGTATCTTTACTCCGCTCATTTATTTCATACCAAAAGGGCGGATAATAAATCATCGGTACGAGTCAATTTCAGGGATCAATTAGCGGAGAGCAAGGTTTAATTGGTAATTAAGTACGAGAAGTGTGTACGAGCAAGAAACGAAACGAGAGGTTCAGCTAATGGCAAAATCCGAAAGAAGAGGGGGTTAAAAACAATTGGAGATTGCTTGTTAACTGCGCCATGTCTGTTAGTCGGGATAATTCGAAAGTCGAATGGTCGATAAATTAATTAATGGCCGTGATGCAGGGAGAAACCTTCACGTCCCATTATGTTCCAACGAAAGCTCTGGGAGTCGACTTATTTTTCTCGCCAAAGCTACAGGGCGATGGTACAGCAAAAAATTTAAATCAGCACTCGAGCACCAGTGCTGGGCATGGGCTTGAGAAATATTAATTTTGGGAATAAAGTAGCCCCTTATGAGGGATAACCCAAAAGAATGTTGCAAAAATGTTTGTTTGTTATCGGCGTCAGTGCAGTTCGGAGATGGGAAAAATTGCTAAGGTCCCAAGGAAAACGTATCGTACCCTCTAAAACCGAAAATAGGAAATTTTTGTAGTGACGTCAGGACTTTGCGAGAACCTTGGAAGAAGTTGAAACTCGACAGGGAAGAAGCGCTACCTCAGCGCGCCCTAGGCTACTCTAGGCGATCTAGTACGAACGGTAAACCATAGTAACGGAAACGCAACACAGAGCATCAAACTGAAGAGGACGCTAAAGTGGCGCGCTCTAGCCCTACGGGCAGTCCAAGCTTGCCTCCAGGCTCACTGGTAGTAGTGAAATCACCAAAACTTTGAAATCGAAAAAAAGGTACGTCTCGAGCAAAAAAAGTAGGTATATACAGACTCAACTCAATGAGGCGCTCAATTTACAGGCACCTATGTCAATAATTGATGCTAATGTTGCTGATAATGTTAATTATTAACAAAATTAAAATCACTCTTCGTATTCCTCAATATCTCGAGACCTTGCAGCTTTGTAGATTTTGTTTTTCGCAATTTTCAAGTTTTAATTCTCCAAATTCAATTCAACATCGATTTCTCCAAGTCAGAGGCACACAAATGATTAAAACTTTACCCTCCTGTTTATGGAATTCGGAAAATAGTTTTCATAATGACGCATGTCTGAATCTGATCCTAACCTATTCAGCTGGATACGAGTGCCAAAGAAAACCGTCGAGTCACACTCGGTTTATACTACGAGAGGATATGGAACTGTTTTATTGTGAGGGGTCCTCCACAGTGACTTCTTTAGTCTCGGATTTACAACAATAACCGAAAGCAGTGACATCGCATTTTACAACTCATACGGATCCTGACTGGCTATTTTTTTACCAGGAGCCCTCGGTCTTTCATGTCTCTTCATCAATTTTGACAAACGCCGTGAAAAAATTCGGAACGTACGCAAGCTTACAATTGAAGATGGATCGAATTTTTTTCACTCCCCTGCCGAGGGAACTCTCGAATTGCAATGCTCTCAGTTGACGGAATGCCTGACAAGAAACGTACGTCCGATCATCGATGGATCGATAAGGTCATCCGTTACAGGGTGTGTCATTGTGAGGGAAAACGTTCAGAAATAATTTTGCTCGATTTTTCAAAACGTAACTTCTCTCAAATAAAATGAATGCTACGAACATTTTTTCGATTTGCCGAAAATGTGATATCTGTTAGGAAATTTTATCACAAAACTTTTTTTTAATCATTCCATTCTTCGTATTCAAAAATCATTTTGAAAAATTGATCCAAAAATTGAAAATACTGCTGGCTCCCCGCAGTAGCAGCCCAGGTGTGAAAATCTATTTCCAGTGAGGTGTGAAGCGATGGAAAACCATCTCGAAAAGACTCCAACGCAATTATAAGCTCTGCCACCCTCTTTGCACACGTGCGTTACATCCGAGTGCTCGGCGAGCAGTTGGTCCAGTCAGTCCCCTTTGTAGATCGGCGGATTCGCACGCGATCCTCCCCATTTTGCACCACCTTGTTGGTGAAACCAATTTTCAGCAAAAGTGCTGCTAATGTCCAAGCCAGTTATCAAAATCATAAAATCGAAAAAAAAATATGAAACCTTAAAAGTTTTAATATTTCAATAGTACTGTGAGAAATGAAAACTTTGACTATGAGAGATGACTATGCTTAGACGAATATTCCAGTCCAAGAAATTCGAAAAAAGGTTGAGAATTGGCGGAGATATGGCCACTTTTGTAAGGGGTAGTCCAGTAAATAGGTGGTGTGTGAAACCGAAGTAGGTTTCTCGACGGTTTTGTATGTTTTTTGAGGTGCTAAATTCGAATTATAGGTTCGCCACCTCATAATCGAATAGCGTTACAACAAAAATGAAGAAAAAACTCGAGATTTTTGGACTTTTTTCATTAAATTGCTTATATCTCTAGAACTATCCGAATTTACGGAAAACATATAATCATTATTGTTAAAGATTACTAAATTTGTAACAATTTAAGAGCAACCGCAGCTTTTTAGCTACAATAGTACCTGAGATATGGCTGTTCAAAAAATTGCCATTTTGCCAAAGAGCTGAATTCCTAAGTTTCAAACTTAAAAAGTGAAATAAGAAAAACTTAAAAAGTGAAGAAGAGTGAAATATCTATGTCAGAATGTAAAAGAACATGGTACCCCTCGCCATAGAGGTTGTTATAAACCTCATTAGCTTCCATTTGAGACCAAAAGCTCTTATACAGCCAAAAAAACGAAAAATTTAGCAATCACATTTTGGCATTTTCAGCAAAAACCACTCATAGATAGTTGGTATAAAGTATCGAATCGCCAAAATTGGTCCAGTACCTCAAACGCAAATCAAGTAGTAGGGATTTCAATTTACTGGCCAGACTGATTTCAATTTACTGGCACCAGCCACATTCTTTCGCATATTGCAGAAAGATATTCTTCTATTATTCATAAACCTCTCAACACTATCGGCATTTGCGCAACCTCCCGAGTTGTCATTTGCCGGGTTCGTTCGGAAATAGCGTAGGTTTAAATCGGTGGACCGAACTTGCCTATAAATATTTATCGGCTCCCCTCGCTCTTCATTTACACACCGTCTCGTTCAATTCATATTCAAATAGACTATCCAATATGGCCGTTGCGAGCCTTCGGTTGTACACATCGGCCATTACAGTGGGGAAAGGGGGCGTTTGAATGGAACGATTAACGTTAACATACCGAACTGAGTCGTATTTATTTGTACTGATAGGGACGATTTGCATACTGAACCTACGGACGATTTACGGTCACGGCCCATGCTGACCGATTAGCAAGACAGGCCAACTCGCGAAAAAATTATTTCAGCGGAGGAATCATTGAGTTAAAAAATTCTAATTCACTTCCATACTTGGGCGCAGAATAGAATGGAAGAATTGTTAAGGCCGACTGAATTGGAAAACGTTAGAGATTCTCAAAATTAAAAATTCAATTTACCGATTGATTTTCTACCGTTTGAACAGAGTCATAAAATGTCTTTGATACCCTAGGACTGTTGGAAATTTAACGCTCTTTCGAACGGTATAACCAAATTCGAATTTCCCAAAAAAACTCAGAGAGTTACGGCCGTTTTTATGAATTAAGATAGAAATCGCGAGCAAATTTAAAAATAAGAAAAATTACATTACATAGGCGAGTGAAATTCAGTGGTGCGTAGATACCACACAATATTTCTACGTTCTGATACGCAAATTTTCAACACAAATTGATCATATTGTATCAAATTGTGTGTTATCATGATGAATTATCATAGTGAGTTTTTTGATATTTTTTACCTAAACAGCCTCAAAAGTAGTCAAACTATAATCAAATTGTCTCAAAAATCTACATATCAAAATATGGAAGTATTGTGTGTTACCTACGCACCCCTGTGTTTACAATAATGTTCCATAAAAAAGGGAATTAAAAAGAAATCGAAAAAAACAGCAGCAATGAATCGAATCATTCGTCCTGCGAGCATGATTGAAATGGTGATCGGCCAGTGCGAGATGCCCAAGTGAGGGAGTGAGATGAGGAAGATGTGTAGGCTTATTTGAAGCCTCGCTCCGGGAGGGCCTTTGTGATAGCTTCACCGAAAACCACTCGGGCCCCTCTTAGGCCGACGTTATAGTCATCTTATAGTACCTTTTTTCCATGCACAAGACCGACCTTTAACAGATGGGATCGATATACCTGAAGATTTTCGTCAAAAGATCGTTCCATGTTTCATATTGTAACGCGCGTGTTCTTGCATTTAGGGGTATCCCATTCTTGCGTATTATCCGCCGGCTCCTCTTCTGAGTAACAGATCCGGAGTCGGCAGATGCTTCACAAACTAACAGACCATCAGACCGTCAGATTCTGATCCTTGGGATATTACGCATTCGCTCGTCCCGCAACGTCTTTACGAGCTTCTGATGGAAACTGACACGTGGTCACTTCATCGATTTGGAAAGGATCTGCAGCTATGGTAATGAATGGCCTTGCGGTTTCTTCAATGAAGAACTGTTTTGCTACGTAAAATTTCGGATGAAATTGATTTAATTTTGACCACTTTGGAGGCTGTTTGGATAAAAAATGTCAAAAAACTCACGATGAAAATTTTTAAATCCACGCACAATCAGAATACGTCAGGTTACCAGCATATCAAAAATATCCACATATTCTGCAGGGTCGAAATATGATTTTAAGACCTAGAACGCTCAAATCGGTTCATTTTTGTGGCCAGGAAAAAAACAAAATAAGTGAAATGGAGAGTGGTAGAAAATAAGTGCCATTATTTTGAAAGTACTGCGAGTAATTTTGTAAATTTTGACTGAATGGGACGATGAACTTGGTCTAAACGAATATTCCAGTTCAAGAAAGTTGAAAAATGTTTGGAGCTTGGGAGGTATGGTCATTTTTGTAAATGCTCGCAAGCAAAAACACACATACGCTTGTTTAGAATGCGATTCTGCGTGAAAGTGTGTAAATGTACAACTCTCCCACTGAACTTACTACTCACTCCTCGTGATCTACAGATCTTTTGTCGAACTGCATTCGTACAAATTTGTGCGTAAACACTTGGCAATTAGTCGGGCGATGGGTTTTTGAGAATCGTTAAACAAATCGCCTCATTCCAGCGTTAAACGTTCGAGTCAGAACCGCTGGCAGGCGGCAAAGAAATACGACACTTAACGTGAAAGAAAAGAACGAAGATCGGTATTAATCGAGGAAGTATCGGGTTCCGCTGGTGGTGATCCGTCTCGACTAATTATGGTAATCGGTATCGGTAACAGACAAAGGTCTGAACAGTCGGGTTCACATGGCGGAAGATCACACGAAAAACTTCCACCGTCCGTCTGTGTAGTTCGAGTAACTCGAGTGCTAACTATGCAACTGAATCCTCGGGCTCGGATGAGCGGATCTTGATTAAATGAATCGCCGCGTCCGCCATTTACGCTAATCGTCCGACAAGGCAATACTTTTCCATTCTCAATAAATTAAACCAATCAAACTCCAGCTATCCGGTGCCGGACGTGAGGAGAGTGAAAAATGCTAAAAAGAACCGCATTTACCTTAGAGATGCTTTAACCTGAATCCAATTCCTATATTAGGTCTTCCGAAATATTTTGAGCAGAAGGAGCATTCTACAGCACTCGCAACATTAATAAATAAGCTTAGCGGCAATTTAAAAATGAATATTAAGTATACGATCATATATCTATCACGTGAATAATACTTAATTCCAACGGTGAGAAGATAATATGGAATTACAAGATTCACAATGAGAGTTGAACGGACTTCACCGATCGCATATTCATGATCCTAATTCGGAAACGATGGAATTCGCGATGAAACTGCTCGTAATTAAACTAGCGTTCATTTTAAATTCACTTGCTTAGCGTTTCCGAATGCGCCGCCCGGTGTAAGGATTTTGCGCCATATTTTGCATACAACCTTTTTAACTATGCACACGTGCGCCTCAACTGAGCTCAATAATTGTTCAATAATTATTATTAAAGGCGGAATCAGCAATGCCCTTTCGTTCAGCCAACATCATCCCGGATTTGGAGTAATTTTATTTCACATTCAATAACAGATACTTTATCGATTAATTTAATGTGGGTGTACAAGGTGTTCCGCGTGCTTGGGGCAAAGAAAAAAACAAAGAAAAAAAATTTGGTGAAAAAAACCCACTGCAATCTTTTTTCCACTCGTTCCGATACATTTTGGTACATTATTGAATAATTTTTCTTATTTAAATACTTATTAAATGATTTTTAAAATAATATAATATTAAATCATTATTAAATTCATAATAATGAATTAATATTAAATCATATTAAATTATTAAATAATTTTTTGGTACATTTTTAAATAATAGATAATAATTATTTTTTTCACTATTAAAAATTTTTTCCGACCGATTACATGGGAAAATTATTTCTGGAAATTTTCCTACCCATGTAATCGGTCGGGAAATTTTTTTTTTAGTTTTTTTTTCATAAAACTGTAAAATTAAATAAAAAATAAACCTTTAAAAAAAGTGTTTCATTCTGTACTATGAATACTCACATTTTTACCCGATTATTTACTTTGTACAAATACGGTGTTAAGTCGTGCGAATTTATTAAACAAACATGCTCTCTAATTTCATACATTACATTATCAGACATGCACTTGGTTGTATTGCACAGTTTAAAAGTGGATTTGCCCAGAGAATACATTAGACCTATGGTCATAATAAGCCTTTATAATTTATAAAGATTAAGCACCAAATGATACACAAGCGCATGACTACAACTAGATTGAAATGTGAAATGAAGTTGACCATGAATTACACGCTTTACAGACCGCCGATTTGGAAAAACTAAGGTATAATGACGATAATGCCTTTATTTTTTTTTTATTCAATTGAAAACTACAGAAACATAGCTCATGTTCACGACAGCTAAAAATTAAAAGTAAAATTGCTTCAAAATCATATTCCAAGAGTACCCTAAACTCAATATTGGCTTTCTATACGGAGAAACAACAAAAAATACATTTAACATCGGGTGAGGGATTACAGAGGAATTCACATGGTAAAGGGAAATACGGCTCCCAACAAAACCCCCTACCTTTCATTGGCCTTGTTGGTTATGAGACACCTGAAAACAAGAACAAGAAACAGTCTAACTATTTGTGAACAGCTCTCGAATCAAAAAGAAATATTGGTCAGAGCTGCTTATTATTTTGAAGACAATCGGCTAAATTTCAAGTTCAAATAAAAAAAGAATTTATAATATAATAAGAAAACCGTAAAATTTCAAATAATTTGCCATAGTTGGTATAATATTTCTTGGTCTTGTTTTCCCAATTTTCACAAATTGAAACGAGGTAATTCCTGTTTATAGGCCTGTATAAATAGAGCAAATTAGCAGAGTAAAATTCAAAATTAAATATTTGTCGTCATCAACATAACGATCAGGGAGGGGGGCCAAGGGGCCATGCCCCCCCAAAGTTTTTTGTAATTCGTTCACGAAATTACTACGAACATAAAATGTTTTTCATTCTCAATACGGTAGAGTGTAGGTACCGACATCCTACCTAAAAATACGTTTTTCTGGATGAGTAGTGTGAGGAAGCTCCAGCTTCCTGGTCCCACCACAACTCTTGAGCCAAATCATCCGAATGATGTGATTTAATTTTTTAATTTGAATTGGAATGGTTAATTTGGATCATTCTCAAATTGTTGAGGAAAATTCTCGAATTGGTTTGGGAAATTCTCAATTTGTCTCGAAAATGTAATAAATAGCGACGAGTGAAGACCTAATTTAAACCGTTTTTTATACTTCGATAATTACAGAGTAAATGAAATTATTGTAATCGTTCAAAAATGAAAATCGGAACGAAAAATCTTCTATTTTTGCTCAGAATGACGCATTTAATTTAAGGCGGGATTGTAAATTGGCGTAGTGTCCAAAAAATTGGCCTCGAAAGTGGCCAAAATACAATCAGTTAGCGTCAAAAATTTGCGTTCGAAAATATTGAAGTATTGCTCGTCATCTACGCACCTCTGGTTTGAGATGAAATGAACAGCTAGATCGTTCCAATAAAAAAATAATGCTGAAACAAGTGGTTAGAGAAAAATAATTTTTAAAAAACCGCAGGCATGTCATAACTCAATAGTCGCATTTTATTTAAATAGTAAGCAATAAATAATTGCGGAACGATTTCAAAATAGACCGAATAAATGTGGATTTATAGCGATAATTTCACCGGGCCAAAAGGTGCGCACAGATAATGACAACCGGGGAATTCGAACTGCCCACGTTATCACGCGAAGGCGAATGAAATAAGGCGTAAATAGTTGAGTCCGAGGGAACGCCAGACGATAAATCCGCCCGTCATAAATCGTTACCCTATTCATTCGGTAGCGAGGGCGTTACCGCCGATAAATTAGTTGCCTGTGTCCTTTGTACGTGGAAAATATATGTCTACGACAGCGCACGTCGAGGTACCGGCCAAACTGCAACAGCAGACAACAGGGGAAGACAGACATTTCTGAGGTTAAACGGGGGTAGGTACGTTGAATTGGAACAGGCGAAGAATATAAGATGGTATAAGGCCAAATGGGAATGGATTTTCTATTTGTGTTTCTATTCCGAGGGTTAGAAAAATGGGCAGGGGCGTTTTGTATGTAAATATTGAGCGCCTCGGGGAAGGATACAGATGAAAGTACGAGCTGACCCCCTGGCCTCCCTTGGGACAGATGGGAGTCGGTATTAACATCAGAAAAGGCGATCTGAACACCTTCGCGATATCCAACGACTCCGGGCTCACTTTTGGGCGTGGCAGAACGAATTTATGATGGTGAATGACATCGAATGTAAACCAACTGGAAATATCTGGACCTATAAATATAAGGAAAACATCAAGCTCCCCAGTTTGTCATTCTATGTAGAGCTATACCTATAAAAAAAACGCTGTCCATTTGTCAAATTTCACTATAATATTGACGAAAAAAAAAGAATTTATTACACTAGAACTGCATCTGGGGTACCGACTTGGTTTTCGCTTAGGTCAGCACAAAATAAAGGTTTACGCTCGAATGTGACAGGCACTGATGAACCCACAGCTAACACGAACATCACGTGACCCAAAACCAAATACGTCGGACGTGATCACGTTTTTAATTACAACCGACAAAAAAAAAATGTTTACTCGAAAAGGAGATTCCATCAACGTCCAAAGGAGGTGCCAGCTCATTTGTCATGGAGAACTCGCACTCAGAAAATGGTATTTTTTCATACGCCGATGGACGTATGTTTTCAATAACCCACCGCTGAAGACGAAACTCTTCCATTTCCCGATGTATATCTTCGTTTCACGTTTTCAAAACACAAAGATACCTATAAATACAATATAATAACAGTGCTTTTGACGACGAGCTAGTTAAAACCAAGAAAGTGATGGATCGGCAGCAAATGAGTTCTTGAAAAAAAAAGAAACGACGCAGTCACACGGAATATTCCCGTCATTAGGGCGACTTGAACGAAGGTTGGGGTATTTCTTCTCAATGGAACCCCATCAGCGAGGAAAAGAGAAGATGGATCGCCTCCACTGGGCCCCACTTCAATAGTCAGTCATTCAAAACGAGGAAACGTAACGTCTCAGTACTGCGACAATGAGTTTGAAAAAATTATTTCCAAGGCAAAAAAAATACTGACGGAATGCAAGAAAGTGTTGCCAACGTACCCCAGTGATTTATTATTGAGATGCCTGAACGTTTTATGGCATATTCGGTATTGTGAACAACAAAATTTTTACACATTTTGACGAAAAAAGGAATTTTTTGTTGATTTCGCCGATTTGGTCGGAAACTTCAAACGGTCACCGTGAAACGGCTATTGCACTTACCCAGGCGCGATTGGTAAGATTCGATAAAAATTGGTAACATTTTATGGGTTACGCAGGATCGTCAAACAGTGAACAAAAATCGTCAAAATTAACGAAAACCCAAAACGTATTCGGGCAGTTTTTAGACAAAAAGCGCACGAAGGGAGGGTTTTAACCCTTTTACCCCACCAACCTGCATATGGGTGTGTTCAAATTTAAATAAGGGGACCTGTTCTTTGGAAAAAATGAAGTTGGAAATTTTTTGAACTTATGGATTTTTTGAACATCGAAAAGTTCAGAGTTGAGATCGATTTTTACTCATCTGCGATTTTTTGCTGATTTTTGATTTTTTTTTTTATTCTGCCAATGTCCTTTTTCCTGATGACAAAGGGGCATCTTCTATGACATCAAGGGTTTCCCTGAACCCGATACGTTCGCACTGAAGACTGTAACCATCGATTCTTCCTGACGATTTTCCAAAAAAGATCCATTTGATGGTCGAAGAATGTAAAAACGTTCCTTCGTACGAGCTTGGACGAAGATTGATGGAAGTACGATCGCGGTCCCGTGTTCGAAAAGTAAAATATTTAAACGGGGCCCGAAGTAATTCGCCTGCCGTGCGGAAAGGCATCCAGAGATCGCGTGAATTGGAAATCGGACGAAGCCGAGCCGCACAATAAATCTTCGCTCCTTCCGAAAACCGATCGAAGGTGGTGGCGAAGGCTATGATAGTCGAGGGAAAAAAACCATTGTTTGTTTAAAGGGACACCCCACTCGGCGTAGGATACACCGAACGACAAGACGTGACGTGTGTTCTCGCATACAAATGGTCCCACATCCCGAACCCGACAGCCCCAGTTGCCAGAAGACATTTCGTCTCGGTTCTATTGACTTCTTCACAACTCGATTTGTTCCTTCGACAACTGGGTTTTTGCCATTGTGTTGCCGTAATTGTGTTTGGACTGAGCCACCATCGGGAGGCCGAGTCGTCCCCAGCGCCACTGCTACCTGAACATGATTTATCGCTGCCGTCTCTTCGATGAGTCTTTTTTGTTAGACAATCCTTCGACTCTCGTTCCTTTTGGTCTTTTCCAGTCAACTGTTTGTTTGATTTCTTCGTTTCATTCGGTTTAATTTTCTGTGGGTTATAGGACGGTGGTCCGACAGTCAGGCAACCCCTTCCGAACGCGTGTCTAATCCGGAATCATCAATGGCCTCTTCGTCTCATATCCTTACCACTATTCCCGATCGGACGGTTTTTCTTTTTTACTGGTTTTCTATACGTGCTTTGGCCACGACTCGTAACCGAGTCCGATCGATAAAAATGACGGAGCCCATGAACCGATTAAGAAACGTAAGAAATGTTTGTTCAAGCAACACGAGCAGTGGGAACTGTTCGGATCGAAAAGAATCCGATTCCACGCTACCTTATGCGCTCCGATCTTCGGAACTCACGGTGTGCCGAATGAAACCCAAGAAAGAAAGAACACTGTCCGCGTTAGGAATGCTTTTTCATCCTTCAACCTTCTACTCCCAACTTCATTTTAATGCCTACATTCAAATTAGACGAGCATCTTTGGAGATAATGAGAGATATCGACGTATTTTGTTTATTTTTTATTTATTTTTATTTTTTTTTTTGTAAGTGAGCATCAAGTTGAAACTGTCTTTGCTTCGTTTTCGCTCGAGACGTGCATAGTTTCTTAACTCAACATTTTGGTGACGTCACAGCTAACGCCAAGGCGTGCCACTTGAGCGTCCCTCGCAGTATTTGATGCTTCATGTAGCGCTTCCGTATCATTACTGAGCCTTGTATGACAGAAGTCGAAGGCAACAACAACATTTCGACCCAACATCTCATTACCTATTTGCACACTCTTCTCCTGCCCTACTGACCTGCTCAAGGTACATTTTTTCAAAAAGATTAGTAAAACATTCAAATAGAAATCAGTCTTCAGTCCGGTGTTGCTTTTTAGTCGATAAAGTATCAGTCAATGGATTGGATTTAATATGCGGGTTTTATCGGGCTGGCCTGGATGAGATCACTGTAATTCAAAAGAGTTTCTAAAAGGCTGCGAAACTGTTCTGAACGCCCAATAAACGCCGGTGGCAGAGAAATGAAACAGAAAACACGAAAAGTGCCGATATTTCGAAAGTACTACGAGTAATCGATATTTGACAGGACAGAGTGAATGATCTTGCCAGGACGAACACTCCAGTTTAAGAAATTTGGAAAAAAATTTTAAGATTCTCGAACGTCTGGCCAGCATTGAACAGCCTATTAACAAGAGCGTTTTTGCTAATAAGTTGGACTAGTTGAGAAAATGTTTACAACAAAAAAGTTTCTCAAGGTAATGTTACATGGGCGTTGCCGCCGCGGTTCTGAAGTTGTGAGGTATTTCCGGCAGTCTCAATAATATCTTGCCTGTTTTCAGGAAGTTCCAAAGCAGAAGGAAACATTTATCCTCCGCTGTTCGAGAAAAACCGGTAGTTACTGCGAGGGGTAATTATAACTCGCGAGGAGAATCAGCTGGCCTGTTGGCTCGCTCGGATATAAAGATAAATCTATAACATCTTGGAGTACGGTTATAGGACGGGAGATCATTTGCTACTGGGTCGAGAATATTTTACTAGAACCACTTGTTGACCAAAATACAGGTAGGTACTTTTCCGTAAAAAAATATATGAATTAAAATAAATAGTTTTACAAAATATGGCAAATTAATGCGCGAAGAATTCACCTAATACCGAAAACCCATCAGTCCACAGTTTCTATTTGGATTGTAAAATCTTCCAGGAAAAACACTCCATTGTAGCCCAGTGCAAATCACTCAATGCTCAAAGGAGAACGACACCGGGCTGATATATAGTCGTGCAGAAGGCCAGAGCGACTGTATAGCCCCAGGGCGTGCATGTCGCCAGCACTTAACCAGAAGTTTTATTTCTACGGCTCCAATCGATGAAAAATAAACCATAGCCGAGCCAATCAAAATTTCAAATGGCCGCTGACTCGATGGCGTGTCAAATATAATCTGGATGAATTTTATTTTATTTTAATAAAAGGGCCGAACCGAGGCTGTATTCAATTAGAGAGTTCTCCTTCTTGAATCTAGAAATTCTCTTTTTCAAAGTATGAAATGTACGAATGTCACGCATAGTCATTTCCATGAGATGATCAAATTTAGCCGGAATGATGGTGAATTGCCGAAAAATCACGGCGGAGGTACCTCCCTAGATGAGATAAGCACCACGATAAAAAAAGGGGTAAACGATGAACGAAGGTTACTCGATCGATTTGAATCACTAAATACGAAAGAATGAATCGTAGATAATGCTCGGTTTAAAACGCAGTTTAAAGTAAAATAATGCCTCACAGACCGCCAAGCGCCCTATACAATTACCCAACTAAAAGAGAAAAGGAAATAACAGAAAAAGTGTAGGGAGGAAAAAACGAGTTGTTCACAAGTCACGAATGTTGGTCAGACTGGTCAAAAGAAAGATAAGGGCCATTGCCACCACGATTAGGAATTACTGAGGGATGCGTAACCTCACGCGAACACTTCCAGCTCGGCCGGGAGGGGGTCGGCCATTAAAATAAAATTAGTCGAATCAACATTCCCTGTATACTGTAGAATTCTTCAAAAACAAAATGTCCACCTGGATATCGTGTTTCGGTTTCAGATGATTCCGTCCGAACGGCTTAGTAAATTATAACTCGCGGCTGGAGAGAGAATAATATTCGATCTGATTTTGAATTAACGAGGCGCTAAAACGCACGCAAAGGCCGCGCCAGTTCAACTTTTATTCCTCCGCTCATTCACAATGAATTTCACATTCAACGTTTTCCATTGCTTCAGCTGCACTGCAGCTTTTTCGAGTTTTAAAAGTTTAGCGCAAACCAAGTACCTTGAACAAGTAATACTGACGTATTTATTAATTTCTAATCGAAAGTACTCATGGATTTGAGATTGTACTTAAATCGATTTTGCTCGAGACGTGCGTAGTTTTTTTTTATCTCAATGTGTCGATGACATCACTACAACCGGTGATCATAGAGGCAAGCTTCAAGGGCTGGCGGTAGAGTGCGCCACTTGAGCGTCCTCTGCAGTATTTGATGCTCTGTGTTGCGTTACCGTTATCATTGTTTACTTGTGTACTTTTCGTACTAGAACGCACCCAGAGTAGCCTAGTGTAGCGCTTCTCCTTTGAGCTTCAACTTCTTCCATGGTTCCACGGTTGTGACATCAGAACTACCGATTACCTATTTCCGGTTCTACTGGACACCCGTACGTTTCTCTTGGTAAGGGCCTTAGCAATTTTTCTCATTTCCCAACCATTCTGACACCGATAATGAACTAAAATTTGCAACATTCTGACCTATGCGTATCCTTTTTTTCGGTTCTCGATCACTTATCGATCATCACGCTGAACACCCTAGTTATATTGTCATTTCAACGTTTACATTCAGCTACTAAGTCATGACTCTCGAATTAATCGAATTCAAAGATTCGTTGGAATCGTGAAAATTCTCCACCGTGAATAATAGTTACGACCTGAAGAATCCGGATAAATTAGATCCCATCGGCCACTCGTATTCATTGTCTACCCCGTCAAGATACATCTTGGAGCGATTCTCTCCAAAGCCGCAGCGAATCATCTCGTGAACGTGATTCCCTCGAGCTGGCGCATTCTGACACGTCTTCTGTCGACGATGGCCGCCGTGTTTACACTTCATTTCGTCTCCGTGTCTTGGAAAAAATAACAAAAAAAAAAAAGATACAGAAGAATAAAGAGAAAAACCGTCCAGGTTATCCACACCTTTTTCTCCTTTAGTGCACGGTCTCGCTTCCTTCTCGCCTCTCTCGGGTGTCACGCATCCGAATCAATTCTTTATTCAAACAATATACGTCGGCCAAACAAAGTGTACCTAATGCGAGGTGAAATAAGCTCAGCGGTGTTCCTTTTGGATTTCTTCGCCCCAGCTCACGTATTCCGGTTGTCTAAAAAGATGTGATGGATGTTATTATTCTTCGACGACTTTTCCTCGACGCGTTCGACCTTTTATAATATTCGGAGAAAAAAGTCCTCCCCTCTCCCGCCTGGAGTTTTCTCTTCCCTCGACGTCAGCGTGATCGATAACGTGGCAAAACGGCTTAAAAGAAAGAATTTTTGGTAGCAGTCTACTGAATCAGCTGTATGATGCCAATCAGACGGTGTTACTGATAGAGTAAAACATGCCAGCAACAGAATAATAATTATTAATGATTATTATTAATTATTACGTAATTATTATTATTAATTATAACGTTATTATATTTATTATAACGTATTAATTATATATTAATTATAACGTATTATAATTAATTATAACGTAATTATTACGTTACGACTTATTGATAGGCTTATGAACACATCTTCGATTTAGCTGTTGAAAAGATAGGTAGAAAGAGTCCATCACTATCCTGGACACACGGTCTGATATCAATGTACCTAGTGTGATCGTATCGGCGCATCGATCCGCATTTTCAGGAACCGATCTTTTGCACTGATTCAATAAAATACCCAAGGCTATTTCTGTAAATGGAAACCCCAGCTCTGCCGCAGCGAATGTTTCATCGGAACTGTAACTCCAAATTTACCGTGAAGGTTATCAATTGCTCTTATCGGATTCGGATATCTCCCAGTTGCTCAGATTTTTAATTGGAATCGAGTTATTATTCTAATTTGTAGATAATTGAGCTGTACAGATAACTCCTTTTTTTACGGAGAATAATTATCGTTTTCCGTTCACAGCTGTCGATTTTTTCCACCAGTGTTATTGAGAATGGGCGATCAAGCCTGCATATAGTAGCCGAACTTTAATGAAAGGGATTTTCATATTAGCTCCGATACCTAATATACAAAACAACATCGAGCCACTGTGATCCATTTTTGTCCCAAAATCCTTTCCCAGGGATTCCGTCAGGGATACCAACGTATATTGATAGTATTATTTTCTTTTAATTGAAAGACCTTATTGAGTTAAGACTGTACAATATTCCGTTTTCGCTCGAGACGAGCGTAGTTTTTATCTCCAAGTGTTGGTGACGTCACTACAACCGGTGAGAGTAGAAGAACCTTCAGGGAATGACAGTAGGCCAGAGCGCGCCACTTTCGCGTCCTCTGCAGTATTTGATGCTCTTTGTTGAGTTTCCGTTATCATTGTTTACTTTTTCCCCCGTACTCGAGCAGCATAAAGCGCTACCTTGGGGTAGTAAATTGTATAGGTACCTATTATTGCTTCCGCATTAGGTAGAAATCAAAATCGACGTGAAGTATCAACTAAACAAACACCAAACTAAACAAATACAGGGATTTGTAATAAAATAAAATTGTTTTCGAAATTCACCTATAAATGCCCCGAACAAAACCTATACCTATAAATATTCCGAAATTTAAATATTTAAAACAACAATTTATAAAGAGTTAAAAAATTTATGTACGATCTTATATTAGAAACACGTGTCAAGGATTTCCGACGCGCGTGCGTGCGCTAAGTGAATTTTCACATCAACTCCAGGAGTCGGAGACGTTTCCGTTTGCATTCGTCAAGTTGCGCCAGACAGCTTCCGCTCTAGTCCCAGGTTAGCCCTGCCCCGAAATCGGACCCCCTGCGTGATGAACACAGGCCCGCCAACATGGAGTATCTAGCCACGGGGAGGAAGAGAGAGGGTAAAATTAAAAACAAATCCCTTTCGAATAATTACCGTCCGCCGAGGGAAGCGAGGGCGCGGATTCAACATTTCCACAGAGGGGAGGGGGGTGTTAAATCAAAAGCGAAAATTCATGTCGGGTAATTGGCGCGGAGTTTTCGAGACATGACAGTCTCGTGTGCGAATCGGACACACAACATGGGCTTCTGTGAAAGAAGGGTGTGACAGATCACGCTACGTACCTACTTCACTTGAAACTCGGCCGAGCACGATAGCATTTGGCGAAGTTCTTTTGCCTATGCACTTCGCTACGATATCGATCGGGACTAGTTCTTGGATTAATTATCCCTTCTTGAGCCGTTTGGAAGCGGAAAGCAATTTTGGGTTGGCTCTCGTTGGAAAAATTCTTTCAAATAGGTAACCAGTTTATTTTTTTAATAAGACTAAAGAAAATTGTGCCCACCCTGCTCAGAATCGTTAAAAACTGGTCTATTGATCGCGTCAATCATCCGCAGTCGAAGGGGACAACGTCGGAAGTTCGACATCGGCTCGCAGATATCAATAATCTTGATAGGTTTTCATTTCGATGCCAATCACTCCCTTTCTTCCTCGCCACGATTCCATTCCGTTAAACGGGTCCAACGTCCTCGCCGTTTCCCGCAAGAAACCGATCTCGCTCTATTTGCTTAGACGGATGGACTCCGATCCATCATTGTCGCCGACTGAGAGGATGAAAGATGGTCAATCCCGCGAAATGGACTCGAATCCTCTCGATGTCTTCTGTTCAAAGACTGAAAAAGCAGATGCGGTTTTCTTTTCACCAGTGATTGATCGAGAGGAGCAATGCTCTTCAGTGTGGGAATATCCTTACTCGCTTTCTCCGCATAGATATGGGAGCATTTGTGCATTTCTCTGTCCGATACCCGTTGAAATTTTTTTAAAATAATTTCCTTCCAATTCGTTAGCACCTTCTGTCATCTAGAATCAATTTGTGGTAGGTATCAGTGATGAGCTCGCACCACGGCTAATATAATTGCTTAAATTATTTTTAAAAATTTGTTGTTTTGAAAAATTGATATGTTTTTTGTGGAACCAGGTACTTTATATAAATACTAAGTAGGTACAGTCCAAATTCTATAGAGGTGCATTCATAAAACTTACGAATTAATTTTCATTACTGTCTTTTTTCGCGAGCAGTTTGAATTATTTACGAGAAAAAACTTCGGCGGTATACCTGAGCGCTTTAGATATACCTGGCTATATTCTAAACGGACAATGCGATTTGGGCAAAAAGTTGACGTCTAACTAGAAGTGAAAAATCATTCAACCGCATGAAACAAGTCGAGTCAGTTTACAATAATGAAAACATTCCGAAGATGTCCGATTGAGGCGTATCGTTGGAAATCCATTCGAATCAGATCTGAAAAACGAGCGACTTTTTTTTGGGGGGCTACCGAGGGTTCAAATGCTCCCGCCTCGGGCGAACGGTATCGTTTTCGGCTTTTGTTACTCTCCATTCGCATGTACTGACTCTTTTTCATTATGATCAACCGCGCATCGGTACTGTTATAATTTTTTATACAGGTACTATAGTGAGTTGGCGTTATTCATTTATAACGGAAGGGAGAGATGAGAGGTTTGGGTTGATTCTTTTATATACGAGAAAACACCTTTCACATACAACAGATGCGACTGACAATAACTGTTTCGAAAATGAACTCCGGAGCCCTTCGAAATGGAGAAAAAAATGTTCATATTTTGAAATATAAGTATTTAACCGCAATTTAGCGGGCTGAATGAGAGGTCGCTCGCGCCCTTCTGGCGTCACCGATAGACTGAATAGGATGCCATAAATCTTCCATCTTTTTTTTGCTAGGAGGGGGACCTTCCTAGATGTCACTGTTGAATCTACTGTTAGATCCGCTGTTAGGACCTTCCTAGATGTCACTGTTACCTTGTCTGGCTGCACTACTCTCCGACTGCTGATTAAACATCGTTATTGTCCATGTAACTAAATTAACCAATAATATTAGATATGTTGTTGCGATTGCAAACCAGTGGTGCGTAGATAACACAATACTTCCATATTTTGAAACGTAAAATTGTGACTCAATTAGATCATATTTTGACTGCTTTTGAGGGTGTTTATGTCAAAAATATCAAAACATTCACTATTCAAAATTTAAAATTCACCCAAAATAAAAGTATGCCACATTATCGGATTATAAAAAATATCCACATATTCTGCAAGGTAAAACAAAGATTTTAAGACCAAGAACGCTCAAATCGGCTCATTTTTGTGGCCGGGAAAAAATAAAATAGAAAACACTAAAAATGCAAATATATCGGAAGTACTGTGAGTTATTCAAATTCCGATTAAACAGGGTGTTAGGCCTCACCGAGACAAACATTTCAGTTTGAGAAATTTGAAAAAGAAGAAGAGAATTGAGGGAGTTATGGTCATTTTTGTAAATGACCACAGGCGGACATTAGGTTATACCTATGCCGAACCCAAGACAAGAGCGTTTCGTCCGCCCTGCCCAAGGCCAATGTACTCGCATGAATAGAAAAGCGTCCGATCAGCCATGCCGACTAGATCGCGTACTTGCGCCCATAAAAACGTATATTAATGGAAGTTCGTGCGAGACGCTGGCTCAGGAAAGCCGGAGATCCTCCTCTTCAAATGTTCTTTTCCCTTCGCAAGTGATCCCCACCAATCCGAGTGATTCCCCTCCACAGGATTCTCCACCTTCGACCAGAGCAGCGGCTATTTTGCGAAAATTGTCACAACGGTAGGACGAGAGAGAGAAACTGCTCAGAAGGCCGTAGGTGCGACCGTGAAAAACGAGACCGAATATCCAAAAGTGATCAAGAAAGTAGCGCCAGACAAAATTTCAAGGGTGCGTGAAGATGATGAAATTGAGCAAGTACGATTCGAGATATCTCGATAATTTCTCATATTACGAGAAAATTTCTACGAGCAATCAGCTAAATTTGCATCTTTGTGAACGGCCATCTTGGCTAGAAATGTCAATAAACTGTAAAACTCATTTCTCGATCGCTCCAGAATAAATTCGTGGCGAATATATATCAAGAGAATGGGGAAAGTCGATGAAAATATTATTCCGGAGCGCCACTCTTGCAAAGGTGTAACGAGCAAAGAGGCCGCTTGCAAGGCGAATCAATAACGAAATCACGTTGTCGACCGGAGGGGAAAACTGCCAACAGCACCTCCCACAGGTTGTATCAACTTCCGCTATTCGGCGGTCTCGCCGGATTTTCTAATAACGGGCGATATTTCCCGCTCCGAATTTCCCCGATCGAAGTTCAGAATTTGATCATATGGTTTACGTTGATTCGAATCTCGCATCGCAGAAAGATAGTAGTGGTTAACATATCGTCGCTTACACCGTATCATGACGTAAATCAATATTTCCAACTGTTCAGGAGAGATGAAAAACTGATTTACGCTTGCCGTAACTGACCAACAAATGAAACCTTCACATTATGTTACAATGTATTTTTAAAATATCTAATATCACTCATGGTCAAACTCGAAGTCAAACTCAGAATGAAACAGAAACTCAAACTCATAATCGAAATCGAAGTCAAACTCACAATGAAACAGAAACACAAACTCATAATCGAAATTGAAGTCAAACTCACAATGAAACAGAAACTCAAACTCATAATCGAAATTGAAGTCAAACTCACAATGAAACAGAAACTCAAACTCATAATCGAAATCGAAGTCAAACTCACAATGAAACAGAAACTCAAACTCATAATCGAAATCGAAGTCAAACTCAGAATGAAACAGAAACTCAAACTCATAATCGAAATCGAAGTCAAACTCAGAATGAAACAGAAACTCAAACTCATAATCGAAATCGAAGTCAAACTCAGAATGAAACAAAAACTCAAACTCATTATCGAAATCGAAGTCAAACTGACAGTATTACGTGTTTGAGTTTCTGTTTCATAATCGAAATCGAAGTCGAACTCACTATGAATCAGAAACTCAAACTTGTTTCATAGTGAGTTTGACTTCGATTTCGATTATGAGTTTGAGTTTCTGTTTCATTGTGATTTTGACTTCGATTTCGATCAAGAGTTTGAGTTTTTGTTTCATAGTGAGTTTGACTTCGATTTCGATTATGAGTTTGAGTTTCTGTTTCATTGTAAGTTTGACTTCAATATCGATTATGAGTTTCTGTTTCATTGTGAGTTTGACTTCGAGTTCGATTACGAGTTTGAGTTTTTGTTCCATTCTGAGTTTGACTTCGATTTCGATTATGAGTTTGAGTTTCGGTTTCATTGTGAGTTTGACTTCGATTTCGATTATGAGTTTGAGTTTCTGTTTCATTGTGAGTTTGACTTCGAGTTCGATTATGAGTTTGAGTTTCTGTTTCATTGTGAGTTTGACTTCGAGTTCCATTATGAGTTTGAGTTTTTGTTTCATTCTGAGTTTGACTTCGATTTCGATTATGAGTTTGAGTTTCTGTTTCATTGTAAGTTTGACTTCAATTTCGATTATGAGTTTGTGTTTCTGTTTCATTGTGAGTTTGACTTCGAGTTCGATCAAGAGTTTGAGTTTTTGTTTCATAGTGAGTTTGACTTCGATTTCGATTATGAGTTTGAGTTTCTGTTTCATTGTGAGTTTGACTTCGATGTCGATTATGAGTTTGAGTTTTGGTTTCATTTCGAGTTTGAATTCGATTTCGATTATGAGTTTGAGTTTTTGTTTCATAGTGAGTTTGACTTCGATTTCGATTATGAGTTTGAGTTTCTGTTTCATTGTGAGTTTGACTTCGATTTCGATTATGAGTTTGAGTTTTTGTTTCATAGTGAGTTTGACTTCGATTTCGATTATGAGTTTGAGTTTCTGTTTCATTGTGAGTTTGACTTCGATGTCGATTATGAGTTTGAGTTTTTGTTTCATTTCGAGTTTGAATTCGATTTCGATTATGAGTTTGAGTTTCTGTTTTATTGTGAGTTCGACTTCAATTTCGATCAAGAGTTTGAGTTTTTGTTCCATAGTGAGTCTGACTTCAATTTCGATTAGGTATGAGTTTGAGTTTGTTTTTCATTGTGAGTTTGACTTCAATTTCGATGATGAGTTTGAGTTTCTGTTTCATAGTGAGTTTGACTTCAATTTTGATTATGATTTTCGGTTTCATTCTGAGTTTAACTTCGAGTTTGAGTTTCTGTTTCATTCTGAGTTTGACTTCAAGTTTGATTATGAATTTGAGTTCATGTTACATTGTGAGTTTATTACTCTTCGAAGTTTTTATCATGGCCTTCTCATTCTCCTACCTTCTCATCAAAACAATTGATGAAAATCGGGGGGATTTCATGAAAGTGTTGACATCATGCATTTATGACATTATTACGAAAATGAGGAACCAGTGGTTTTGGTTCATTTTTCTTAAGAAATGAACCTTTGTAATCGGTCAGGAAAAAAAAATTTTTAACACCCCCTGAAAATTTGTTGGTTTACGTTTCAAGGGGTGTAGAATCCAAATCTGCAATAAAAATTTTTTGTCCGTCCGCCGTACGCCGTCCGCCGTACGCCGTCCGCCGTACGCCGTACGCCGTCCGCCGTCCGGGGTTTTTCAGGGGGAAGGAGTTATCGAAAAATTTTGAAATTTTTACCAAAAATCAAGTTCCGTATCTAGTTGGTCCTAACGTCTCGACAGAACCCTACCTTAATTTTAAGGCCAGTAAAACAGCTGTTGAAGAGGTAAAAAATTCGTGCTTTTCTGGAAATTTGTAACATAGGCATGTGACGCATCATTTTCTATAGATTTTTCTATGCCGAATCGAATGAGACCATCGCCACGGCGGTAGCTCTAACCGTTTAGGAGTTATTGCAGTTTTAGTGAGACATTTTTGAGTTTTTTAAAATTTCTACAATTCTGAATAACTCGAAAAACGACTAGAGCCACAAAAATCGTTTTCCACTCGTTGGAATCCCCACAAAAACTTCTGTCCTCCCGATATCTTCAATTTAAAGAATTTGGTCGCATTACACAAATCAGCAAAACAAAAATCGAAAAAATTTGAGAATTTGGCCTCGGCTCTTAGATACGGTTGATTGATCTACTTACGACCACTAGCCTATTACACCAACAAGGTGACGCACTCACACTACGACCAGTTGCGCTTGGCAACATGAAAGCGAGTCAGGCTTTAACAATGGTTCTGAGGCATTTTTAATTTCATTCATTATTCAGAGAATTTAATAATTATTATTATTCAGTTAATAATGAAGGTGATTAAGAATAGATTAAATGGTGAATTTAACGGAATTAAACGATCCGCTGCGTTGAAAAGATAGATAGGTAAGTATTTATCAAGCAAAGAGGATGATTATTTTTTGCCGGGTTGAAAAAACGTTTCTCTAAATCCCCCTCTAAAATACAAATTTATACTGAAATTATAGAATAATAACAACTAAATTCTGAGTTTAAGGAGTACCGTATATCGTGAAGTTTGTCTTAGCAATCGAAAAATGAACCCCTGTGCAAAATTTGCAGAGTTCTTCGGACATAGCGAAAACTAATCTGCACATGCCACTGATCTACTTAGCAGCGTTTTTTGTTAGTCATACGTGCTCATTGAGTTGAGACTGTACATGCTTCGTTTTCGCACGTAGTTTTTCAAATCTCAAAGTTGTCATGACGTCACTATTGCAAGTAAGCCTAGAGGCAAGCTTCAAGGACTGGCTGTAGGGCTAGAGCGCGCCACTTTAGCGTCCTCTGTGGTATGATGCTCCGTGTTGCGTTTCTATTATTATCGTTTACTGTTCGCACTAGAGCGCCTAGAGCAGCCTAGAGTGCGCTGGGTTAGCGCTTCTTCTCCTGGCTGTAACTTCTTTCGTGGTTCTTCCAGGGTTGTAACTCCACCACTATCGATTACCTGCCTCCGGTCCTTGTGAGTACCTTCCCTTTCACTTAGAACCTCAGCAATTTTCCCATCTTTAAACAACTCCATCTGCAGTTATGAACGAAAATGTGCAACATTCCGACCCATGGGTATATTTATATAGTATTTATACGTTAATGTTGATTTATCGTTTCTCCAATTCTATCAACTATTGAGAATAAGTTTTCATGTTACTACATAGACATCCGCTCGAGAAGCACAAATAGGACTTGAGTTAGTCATAGCGGTGGTTTATGAGTTTGCAGTCAAGGGTCGTATTGTACACCCTTAATGACATAAGATTTGCATCAGCGGGATCAAACCCTCGAAACAGGCCTAACGTATTCCAAAGACGTTCCGCTGAGCTACCGGCTTCGACTTACAGGGAGGCGAAGCAGTTGCGGTTCCTTAACTTCAAAATCTGCCTCTTTGTGTTCGCTCCTTCGCTCTCAATTTCCTCCAGAGCTTTCCACTTCTCTCGGCCTGGAATTATTAATAGTTGCCTTCATCAGACCGCAGGAATCACAAACTTGGAATAAATACCCCAGTTCGGAGCTTAGGCCTGTGCGACTCCGGATCCATCTCTGTGTGTTCTTCCAGTCGAACCAACCAACCGAAACCTCATTCCAAGAGGGTCCACACAGCCTCCGAGCCATATTGGATTCTGGCGCCAGCCAGTCCTTCGGCCCTTGTCTTAATCGATGGTAACTTTGCAAATTGGAATCCCGTTGGGCTTTTCGGTTAGACGAATCAAAGACGATATTCTTGGAAACAAAGATTTCTACGAGCGAAACCGAAAAAAAATCCAATGGAAGCACTATAAACTAGTCCATTGTAATGGACAGCTTTGGAAATAAATTATTTTCGACCCCATTGGGGCAAATATGATATCTCCCTCTGAGAAAAACATGGGCGCACGAACGCCGAGGGTAAACCGTTTCCATGCGCGGGTCCAGCTTCAGCCGCAACACAGCACTTCCATTTCCACTCATGAAAATCGAGTGGACGTCTCGAAAATTTGGCTCCATTCAAAAGTCAATCAATTTTGAAGCATCCGAAACGGGAGCGCGTGACATGAATAAATTCGACGATGAGTCAGCCCAATCGATCTGTGTTATCTTCGCGAAAATGTGCCACGGATTGAATGAAGATGTAAACGAGATTGGACGGGGTGAAAAAAAAACCGGTCCTCCCGAAAAAAGGGTTGTGGATGAATTAGTGTAATAAACATTTTTTTCACACAAGAATTAAGTTGCGGATGGTTTTTTTATGCACATCGGTTCATTGCAGAAGAGGGTGCGTATGCAAATTGTCGCTGCTCGAAAGAGAGGGAAATTTGACGCGCTGTCATATCTCGACCCCGGGGACCTGATTCTTTTCCGTCAAGTCGCAATTTTTTTTAGCAGCCCTTGCTCAATGGGGGTGTTGAAAATGTTTGTTCTCGCTCAAACTGCGAAACGGGACGAGGGAAAATCAAACAATGAAAAAAACGGTTCGCGTGAGATTAGTTCTTTGTCGTACGCTATGAGCTTCTTTCATTGGAAATGATGTACCGATCGACTGTAAATGTATACCGTTCCATCTAGCTGCATAACGGCGAGATTTAACAATTGCTGAGGTAAAACGTAAAATACCGACTACAGCCGGAAGTAGGTAATTATTAGTAGAGAAGACAACCATGGGAGAACCATGGAAGAAGTCGAAGCTCGATGGAGGAGAAGCGCCCGAGGTGGCGCTCTATTACGAACAGCAAAAAACTATAAACAGAAACGCAACACGAAGTATCATATTGCAGAGGAAGCACTGGCGCGCTCTAGCCCGTTCTTGAAGCTGGCTTCTAGTCTCACCGGTAATAGTGATGTCACCAAAACGTTGAGATTAAAGAAAAAATTACATAGGTACATTATTTCTGGAATGTACCAAAACTAGGCACGTCTCGAGCGAGAACGAAGTCCGTTTAGACGACCACCACTTTCAGTGAGAAAAAAAATCAATAAATTCGTTAAGGCATTCCTCCATGACGCCGATGAAACGTTTGGAATCGGTACGTTCTCTTTCCTCAATATTCACCTATACCAGTTGAAATACCTAGGTATTGTACCAATTCCAGGTAGCAACCTAAGAAGGCTTCTATGACAATCACATTTTGGGCATACTGAGAACAATTTCTCGCAAAAAGAATTTGGAAATGTTGAAATTCAAATGCAACGCTACACATCTTCATCCCCCGAGGCCCGGCAGAACGTTGAATTATGCACCGAAGCGAACTCCAAAAATCAATGATACGCTATCCCGTGACAGGGCCATTCTGCACGAACAAAACTCAACGAAAAGGCCCACCTTCATTAAAATATGAAAATCTCCAGGACCCCCGACCGAGTTGACGAGTGAGCGGTTTTGTAAACAACTTCCGGGCAGCTAACCTGAGAACAGCTAGGAGTATGATACGGTGGCCAATATGAGGATTTCTGAGAGTCAAGGCCTCCCGGAGGGGCATCACTGGCAGAACGGAGAGGGGATGACTATGGGTGGGGGGGGGTCGAGGAGAGACAGAGGCAGATGTAGCTGCCACGGCTTAACTGACAGATGTTACCTAAGGTCTAAGGAGACTTTGGATTGATTGATATTTGATGACCCGGTACGCTTTTTACCCTCTTGCCTTTTGTGACTGCAGAATAACTTTTTATGCAGTAACAGCATTAAATGAAAGTGACATCTCATTTTTGCAGGGTCATATTGAAACGTTACGGTGCACGATTCGGAACATTTCTAGGCTGACGTTTTTCAATCGTAAAAAAATGTTCCCCCCGCTGAAGGATTCAAAATAGGCATGTGAATACATAGTTGAAGAAATCACGATTCCACTCAATATGCGAAGGTTAACATTTAAATAAAAGTATCTACCTAACCTACGATGAAGTGAAGGTTACGATAGAGTAGACAAATAAGAAGGAGGATGAACCAATATTCTTGGTACGCAAATATTCTTAGATCTTGTACATACCCTCATCATTAGCATGGACATTTTGCAACATGACAGGCACACAGGGCAGGATAACAAACAAATAAATACAGCCCATACGTGTGCAAGTCCACACGCCAGCACTCCAGGTATAATTCCAAGCTGCCAATGTTTCAAACAAGATTCCACCTAAAATATGCGACTGCCATACGATTTTCCATTCAATGCGACATTCGGGAACAAATGGGACCAAACAAACCGTGTAAGCCCCAAATGAGGGTGTGTAATGTCCTTTTGGGCGAATCCCTTTTGCGAGATGATGAAAGTCCTTCAAGGGGCAACGGCGAAGGGTCGGATGGGATATCATTTTCCCCTTTCTATTAATTACTGCGGTATACGGCAATGAAAAGGGTGTTCGATCGTAAGACAAGGGATGTGAGAGTGTACGGAACTGTGCTTACCTCGATATACAATGAGGGATACGGGCGTATTTTCCAATTGAAAGTGCTCATTAAATTGGGATTGTTGATACTTTGTTTTGGCCCAAGACGTGCGTAGTTTTGGGCCTTATCTCAACGATTTGGTCACTACTGCTGGTGCGCAAGCTTCAAGGATTAACCGTAAGGGTAGAGCGCGCCACTTCAGCCTTTTCTGCAGTCTCATGCTCTGTGTCGCGTTTCTGTTATCACTGTTTACAGTTGTTTACATTTCGTACTAGAGCAGCTTAAGGGATATAAGGCAGAGTAACCTCCATACCGTCCAGCGAGAGATAGAAAAATTCAAAATCCTCAGTATCGACAGGTAACCAGGGTGGAAACGATAGAAAGGTGCATCATTTATCGATTTTTTTTCATCAAACCGAACTTGAAATCGCGTGAGACTCAATGGAAGTTACCGTGTTAACACGCTTGTACGTACGTTACTTGACCGGTGCGTATGCACTAAGTACAGGCTTCGTGCACCAGCGATCGTCGAGAAGAACCTCTTATCGATACCAACCGAGCCAACAATAATGAGCGAAGAATAATTGAGACTTTAATTATAGTATTCTCGGAGAAAATTGTTCCACATTTAATTGGAACTGGGCACCTACATTGTAATAAGGGTAAGGTCTCAAAGGTCCGGTTTTACAGGGAAGTTAGAGCGAGATAAGGATCAATGAGATTGTGAAGAAGTCCTGCGCTATTATGAGGAGCGGAAGTGTAGTTTACTGGAGCACGGCTGAGTAGGGTCCACGAAAAATCGATAAGGTTTACACAGTATCTTTATCTCCAGTGTACAACCCCCTCCCTTACAGCTCACCCTCCAGCACTAGAAAACTCTCCTACTCCCACCACCCCTACACTATGATTGTTTCGGCTTCTATCTTGTAGTTTTTCAGTACGCCAACCCTCTTTCGGGGTGAACCCTTTTTGGCCAACCCTTATACCAAATGAGCAGGGGCCCTCAAGTAGAATAGTACGGCAACATTTCCCCTCTCGCCGTAACTACGAGTAGGTAATGTAGGACGACACGCCACTTGGAATCAATAGGCCCTTTCTCGTACTTGTAAGCGACGGCCATAGGTCGAATGTTGAATTTTTCGGCGGCCATCATGGAAAAATGAAGACTAATCGAAATCAGTTTGCAATTGATGTAGGGCGGTGCCACCGACTAGGGATGGGTATCGATACCCGATATTTGAAAACATCGATATTTTACCATCAAGCATCGATATTTTTGTATCGATACTGTGCCTCTAGATAATATCGAGTATCGATACTTCAATTCCGATATTTGGAAATATCGGCACATTATTCATACTATAATAGCCTAAAAAAACTTGGTTTTAATATTTTTCTTCGGTAATTTTTTTTTTTGTGAAACACCCATCAACCGATCTTTGACTACTTATTATGGAATCTGGAATGTCAAAAAATAGGTACTGGCTTTGATACTATGTAGATTGAAAGTAGGAAAAGAAGGAGACAGGTGAGGAGGTTATATTGTGGCCTGTTACCTTACACCACACAGGACCTGCAGAAAATAATGTAAACAAAGACGATCTTTTGTTCTATTTCAGTACGATACAGTATACACATAAATGTAGAGAAAAATTGATGTTGAGAATGTCGGAAAAACAGATTCAGAGCAACAATGTGTATAATATACCTATGTATATTATAGGTATAAGTATCGATACTCGATATTAATAAATATCGATACTGCGCTTGGCCGATATTTGAAGTATCGATACCAGCCGTTCGATACAGTACCGATACAAAATATCGATACATTGTCAACGATACCCATCCCTACCACCGACTACTGACACAGAAAGAAATTTCAAGTAGGTACGGTATCAGGATTGGGATAAAAAATCAGAATAAGGATAAGGATAAATATCAGGATAAGGATACGGATTGAGGTAAAGATCAATATAAGCGTCAGGATAAGGACCAAGATAAGGATCAGGATAACCACATTCATGAACACTAGGTATATATACCTAGATATATCTGACGGGCCCAGAGGTCTGCATCTGAAGTTAATCCAGTATTTCCAGCGGGCTCCTGTTTCAGCCTGCATTTGCAATTGACGAAATTTCACGGCGGAATACAAATTTTCTATGGTCTTTAACCAAGCGTTATGTGCATCGGCGTTTGGCCAAATCGCAAATTACAGACGGCGGCCTCATTTGCATAGGAAAATCAAGCACCGAGTCATAATTCGAGTTACGATATTCACACGAACATGGCAGGAAGGAGCTGCGGAATTATGTTCCCGATGCGGAGCTTTTATTGCTTCCCTCTGGTTCCATTTCTTAACAGGAATACACCGGCAGTATATTACGGTGATAACCGACTGGAAGCGGCCACCGAACAGTGGACAAGGCAGAGTCTTCGGGTAATCCTTCATTTAAATCCGATTTGATTCATGTGATCGCCCATAAATTGATCGTATACGGTAGGAACAGAACAGTCGTTTGAATCGGTGGGGAAAAAACCGAATCTCAAAATGTAGGTACCGCGGCCGTCGTCGGATGGTTGAAAAAACGACAAAAGTTACCAAACGGTTTCTCGGCCCGAAGTCGTAAAAGGCACCTTTTTAAATATTGTAACGATTGAACATTTTCGCTTCATTCTTCCCGTGGATGACAGCTTCTATCATCCTTTTCTTGTTTACAGCCGGATTTTATTCTTTCGGAAATATTTTCATTCTTATTTTCGAGTCACTGGAAAAAATTGAACTCGGTGGACGAGTTTACGATGCACAACCAATAACTCAGAAGTTTTATGTAGAATGGAAACGAAGAAACGTCTCCGGAGGAGCTTAAAACGAACCCGTTCATAATAAAATTAATCGAATTCTTCCTCCCGCTGAGAAGGTTCGAGATCATTTTCCATCTCTGCTTGTCGATTTTTTTTGTCGGCGTTTTTCGATACACGAGAGAGACAAGTGCACTGTCTCCCCTGCCGAGTGCGTGATACGGATTTGTCGTCAATCGCCGTGCGCGGCTTCCTGTCTTCAGGCTTTGCAGGTGTTTCCATCGAATATTCGCTCGAATGTTGAGACGAGGTGGATATTTTTTGGTACCGCAGGTGCAGCTCTTATAGGAAATTTAACGCCGAACACACCCATATATAGGTCGATGGGTCTAAAATGCTTCCTTTTTGTGTTTTCGGCCGAAAAACTACCAACAGAATGATGGGTTTTGTCATTTTGTCGTATTTTCGCTCGTTATTCTGACGATTTCGCAAACCGTACAATAGTTAGCCGGACGAAGAAAATTTTCCCTTATGCTTGACACATTTCTGCGGCGAATGCGACCAACCGCACGTCGGTAAGTGCAACAGCCAATTTTTGGCGACTCTTTAAAGTTTGGCCCTAATCGGCCAAAAACTTTCGCTTCTTTATCGAGTTGTAAATTATAATTTCTTCGGAATGCTCCCACCTCTTTCGTCATTCTAATTAACAAAAAAAATCGCATAAATTCGGAAAAATTCGTCGATTTAACAAAAACCGTACAAATCGACCGAAAGGAAGGGAAGGCCCTCGGTGGTCCACGAATACAGCAAGACAGACCCAGCACTCGCGCCAGTCGGAGGCGGAATGGAATCGTAACGGGAGGCGAGTCGGGCCCGAACATTGGAAATGGAACTGCGCATCTCCCGAACAGACGTTCCTCTCGCTCGCACCGGCAGACTCTCCCATCTCGACCGGTTCAACGCGACTGTGCCATTTCCAACGACACAGACAGATCCCAGACCTGAGACTGGCGCAACAGACACCTGTTGCCCATTCAGAATCGGAGGAAACGTTCGCACACGGACGTACGATTCACCCCCGCATTCAAAGGTTCCATTCACAGTTGTCATCCGACTGTTGTGGGGGAGGTTTGCACCCTACCTACTCGACGGGACACCCTCAATTGGTCCTCTCATTCAGAGACGGACTCTTGACAGCCGAAAAGCATTCAGTCACATTTCCACACATTCGTACCTCCGCCCAATTGACGAACTGGCTGTTCTCACATGTTAAAACCGCCAAATGAAGCGTGCGCCCTTTTGACTCCTCTCTTCTCGAAAAACCCCCGATCTCCTCCACCCCCGTTCGAGTGGACACGCAGCCAAGGCTTCTGTTTCTGTCCTTCCCTTGGGTCGAATGAGAGAGTTGGAAATCGAGGGATTTATTTTGCACTGTGCAACGAAACTGTGACTAACGGCAGAATGGACTTCAGATTCAGCAACTTTATAGAAGCGTGAAATAAATTTTTTATAAGAGCTGTATAACTATCGCTAAAATTAAAGTTATGCCTGCGATTTTTTGGCAAAAAGTTTTAAATCAAAATCAAGGCAAACGTTTGTTGATAATCGTGGGAACTCGGGATAAATGATAAATTCTCATGTCGAAATGCGGAAGCACCGTGCGTTATCCGAGATATTTTCAAAAAACGCCAAGAATCCTGCAAGTAGTTTTTAGAAGTCTGGCCGTCGAGAACTAAGATCTGTGAAGGATATAGCGATGCCTAGAATGCCGTCGACCGTTGAAGACAGCAAGTCTGGCGAAGAAATGGGCGTCTTACAACAACAGCAAAGCCTCGGGCCCCTCTAATGATCATCTCTTCGAAGAAATACCCGCCGACTTCTCGGTACTCCCAGGGCTCAGCCAGACAACATTGTTCCGAACATTTTAGCGCTTTGCCCTCTTTTTGCACGCCCGATGTTCCTCCGCAAACGGTTCTCATTCTAAACAATCCCTACAACCGGGAAAAAATCTTTTTCTAGGGGAAATTTCGCCTTGGACATTTCGAGCGGAGTTATGCTCATTTTTTCGATTTTTCAGAAAACTGCCAACTTCCCGGTTAATTGCGAGCTGTAACGTACCTGCTCAATATCTAGCTACCCACAAAAAAAAATTCCTCAATTTTAGACTTTTTTGACGGGTAAAAACATAGTTGTCCGAAATGTCAAAAATTAGTCATCAGCTTTCGACCACTAAAATTCAGTCGATTTTAACATTCAGGGGTTAAGAAATTCGCAAAAACAATCTAGGAATCCAACGAGCCCGAAAAAGTCAAAATCGAGTTAATGGAATTCCCTTAAAACGGCGAAAACGCGAACACCAGAAAATCGTGTTTAAGAAATCGAAGCTAAAAAACTATTTTCCGGAAAATCCTGGAAAAAAAAACACCGTACCCAACAGTAAATCAGACGCGGAATCCGGAGAAAATATTCTGAAAATATCCGGAAAAACATCACCTTCTAAATCGGGGTCAAAAAATGTTACTTCCTTTCATTGCATTCAAAAATCCAGTGAAAACAATTTCAACAGTTTTTTGTCATTTTCAACCCTTTAACAATTTTGGACCAGATTCGCCTGCCCCAGATTTGTCGATTTCAGAGTTTTGATTTTTCGCGTTTTTCTGATTTGAGGGGGATCCGCTGAACCGATTTTGATTTTTATTAGGCTCGTTGGGTTCCTTGAAGGTTTTCGGGCATTTGTTAACCCCTGATTGTCAAAATTGACTGAATTTTAATGATCACTCCTTTGGAAGCCTTCTTCTGACGTTTCAGAAAACAATTTTTTACCTAACTAAAAAAATGTTTAAATCAGGGAAAAAATCATGGGCAATCTTTGGGTGAGTACAGAAAAAAATTGACAATTTCTGACCGCACTTCCGAATCCTATGAAAACCCCGACAGAGACACTCTACGATGTTTTGGACTTCCGAAGTGGCTACACTGTGCAATTTCGAGAACGCTCTACGCCGATTATCGATTTTTGGAGTTCAGTGCGTACAGAGTTCGAAAATGGAAGATTCGCGTTAATTTCCGCTTTTGAAATAAAATTGTGGTTTCGCAAATAAATCGCGTTTAAAGTGAACTCAGCCTAATCCTGACAAGTTTTCCCAATTCCCTCCTAATCCAACGACACCAGTAGCATCATTCTACACATATTATGATAGGTATAGGTACATTATATTGTATGTATTATTATTGTTTATTATATTATAACATATCTATTATATATTTAGTTATATTGTTATATCTTTATAATTATTTTGTTTCTTCGGATGACCAGAAAAATTGAACACATGTCGCTTATCTACTTGGCAGCGGTTTTCTCGATATATCTTTGAAAATCGATCGTCCATTTATTTTTACGGGGTAGTATTTATTTTTTATCGACTAGGAAGCGTCCAACAGTTCTAAGAATTCGGGCCTTAATAACACAGATGACCGGCAGTTATTAAAATAATATGAGAATATCGTAAGCGTATCATTCGATTTTGACAACAACCAAAAAAAAATGTCAAAATCCGTCGAAAACTCGGAATCCCGAACGAACGGTTAACGTGGACCCGAAAAAACCGGTCAATCTGAAACAACAATTTCGAAAAATATGTCGTGCCGTTTATGAGATGAGCCGGTAGCGGAGAAAATACCTATAATTTCGAAATTCGGGTCCTTTCCTCCTTGTCCAAACGGAAAAAAACCCAGTCCAAAGCAAAGTAGGGCTTATTAATTCAGAAGCCGAATCCGATCTGAGATTTGCTGCTGAGAAATATTCTCGGGGCTATTTTATAATGTAAATTACATAGCTCGGACACCCGGAGATGGAGCTGAAAATGGCAAATCGGGCGACTCGATGGCCCCACCGGGCAACTCCCGTTTCGGACAGAAATAGGTAATTACTATATCGCCGACGAGTGCGAGAAGAACTCGTTCCGAGTCTCTGTCTCTCTTTTTTATCCCTAGGACGAGAAGCTGAGGGAGAGAGCGAGAAAAAATATATCGGTCTTCGAGAAAATTCGTACGATTATCATTTCCGCGGACCATTTTTTTGAAAACGCGAGGAAAATGTGAAGGCTATAAAGGAAACCAAGGGTGCGTAGATAACTCACGATACTTCTGTTGAGATACCGCCTCAGGATCCCGAAATGTTCCCGAAGCAATAAAAAATAATGCAAGGATAATTGACGGTAGAATGGAAATCATAATATTTTCCGGTAACAGGTAGGTTACCATTTTGAATCAGTGTTGCCATACGTACAAATAAATCTCCCTCAACTTCCATATTTCGAAACGTGAAAGTGTGGCGCAATTTGATCATATTTTGACTGCTTTTGAGGGTATTGATGCCGCAAATATCAAAAAACTCACTATGCAAATGTTAAAATTTTCCCAAAATACAAATACGCCAATTTATCAGAATATAAAAAATATCCACATATTCTGCAAGTTAAAACATTGATTTTAAGACCAAGAACGCTCAAATCGGTTCATTGTGGCCGGAAAAAATAGAATAGAAAACACTAAAAATGCAGATATGTCGGAAGTACTGTGTGTTATTCAAATTCCAATTGAACAGGGTGTTAGGTCTTGCCGAGACAAACATTTTAGTTCAAAAAATTTGAAAAAAGCTTTTTGTTTTGAAGCTCCGTTCCGATTCTCGATTTTAGGACAATTACAATACTTCCATATTTATACGTACGAAAAAGTCGCATTTTGAGAAAATTTTGGTATTTTATCGTTATTTGCTTCAATTGGCCAGCAGGGGTTTATTGTAATTTATTTTTTTTTTTCTACCGATTCATAGGATAATGAAGAACGGTATATTATTTAATAATTAAAATTTAATAATATACCGTTTTTCATTATCCTATGAATCGGTTGAAAAAATAAAAAAATTCATAATTATTATGAACAATAAATCAGTTGCTTAGACGCTTTTCACTTGCATATTTTCGTCGTAAAACTATTTGACTTGAAAACACCTCCAAAATGAAGCTGTGAATTTTATTAACTGAAAATTATAAAATAAAAATATAACAAAAATAAAGATTTTTTGACTTGACAAACTCTCTTCAGAACATAACAGTCTACATCAATCTTGAATTTTTTTTATTTCTCACTTTTTAGTTGGGTTGAATAGTGAAAAGAAACTATTAAACTAAACAAAAATGCAAATAGCCTCGAATTTGCAAAAAAAAATTATTTTTCTTCAAAGATTTTCATCGAATTTTGGGCTCTAGCGCCACGAATATTAATCCTAAAAAAATGGAAAAATATTCATTCAAAATAGTAGACTTTTTTGACATTTCGGTGAAGGAATTTGTCTAATCGGATCACCATTGAGAGAATAAACAGCAATAACTACAAAGCGAAAAAAACCTTATACACGACAAGTTAATATAAGAAAAGTTCGCCTTTTCAAAGTCGGTCAAAAAATTGAGAATTACTGTGCAAACTGAGAAATCGGAAAACTGTCAGTTCGAATACGGTTTTTGGAAAAACAGGTAACTTTTTCTCGGAAAAAATCATATTTTCAATTTTTGATGTTTACGGGTTAATTTTCAATAATTAATACGTACTTAGCTTAAAGGAAATAAAAAAAATTAAACACTGGGTTCGGATATGTCCTCAAAAATTGAGGAATGTTGTTCTGAAGTTGAGAAATACGGGTTTTTAAGAAGCAAAAAACACTGAAAAAATAACTTTAAACCAGTGGTGCATTGATAACACACATTACTTCATTATTTTGATAGGTTCGACATAATTTGATTATATTTTGTCTACTTTTGAGGCGGTTTAGGTAAAAAATATGAAAAAACTCACAATGCAAATTTTAAAATTCGCCTAAAATCGAAATACATCAAGTTATCGTAGCATAAAAAACCCCCATATATTCTGCCAGGTAAAACAAAGATTTTGAGACCAAGAACGATCAAATCGGTTCATTTTTGCGGCCAGGAATGAATAAAACGGAAAACAATAAAAGTGCAAATATACCGGAAGCAGTGTGAGTTTTTCAAATTCCGATTGAACAGGGTGATAGGTCTTATCGAGACGAATATTTCAGTGCAAGAAATTCGAAAAAAGGTTGAGAATTGAGGGAGCTGTGGCGATTTTTGTAAATGACCACAAACGGACACACGGAATTGTGTACAAATGAAAGTTTTATCTGAAGCTCCGTTCCGATTCTCGATTTTAGGACGATTACAATGCTTCGATTAAGTGGAAGTAAGTAAATTTTAGTAGAGTGAATTTCCCTCAGTAAATATGGAAGTCAAAATTGTGTTTCGGAAACGTTTATAAGGGATAAAAAAAACTGCGGTTTCCGGGCATTTCTTCCGGGGGTTTCAAATTCATATAGTTTCTCCGGATTTCGGGGTTGGCAAAAAAAATTGCACAAAGTTTTCGGGTACTCACCTCGCGGTGGTGCAGTCCCTGAAGAGGATGTCGAAATCCTTGCAGGAGAGCAGTTTGCACCGGTTGACGCCCGGCTGTATGGCGCCCAGGCCCCTGAGGATCCGCACTTGTTCCACGTTGCAGACGAGCGGCACGATGTCGAGCCGCTTGAGCTTCGTGTAGACGGTGTGAAGGCCGCCGACCAAGTGTTTGAGGAAGAGCTCGAAGGCCTGAGGCAAGCAGAGCATCGTGTCGCCGGCTATGATGAAGGCCGCGACCTTGTGGCCCCTGTAGTCGACGAGCTTGCACTCGTTGGCCGACGGGTCGGAGCTCGAGATCGGCGGCGGCGAGGAGTAGGAGCGCGGCGGCATCCGGTCGCCGCCGCCGTGGTGATGGTGCGCCACGGCCATGAGGTCGAGCGGCGAGTGCGGCACCATGCCGAGCAGGCCGAGACTGTGCGGCGGGAGCGTCAGGTGCGCCCGGTGCGCGCTCAGCTGCGTGTGCGCCATCGACGTCGGCGTCGACATCGACATCGGCGGCGGCGGCGGCGGCGAGTGGTGGATCGAATTGACGGCCGGCGACGACTCGCGCTTTATGACCGGCGGCGAGCCGCCCTTGGACATCGGCACCGGCGAGGCGGACATCTGCGAGCTTCGGTCGCTCTGTGAACCGCTCTCCAATCCGCCCTGATCCATTACTTCATCACTTCGAGTCGAACGGATTCCGGAAAAACGGCGGCAACTTTCACAAATCGAAAAACCGAACCGAAGAAGCTGGGAATTTTATTCGTGATTTGATTATTAGGCAAGTGTAAACTGAAATTCGAATTATTCGTCCCAAGGAACAGTCCCGAAAACGCGTATCGCCTCCCAAATCGGATCCGAATCGGAATCGAATGCGAGAAACAGACAGACAAACACACAAAACACAAACAGGCGGTCACAAGCGAAACAGTTCCGTCCTCGGCCAGGTACAGATCTGTAGTAAGCGCGGGCGATGTGCCGCCGACCGACGGGGCGTGGTGGTGAAGGTGGTGGGGCACGCCGGCTGCGCGCGCCGCCCCGAGCCGATTGGCCGCCTAGGCGGCTCCGCCTTTACCGCCGGGGCCGCCCACCGCCGCCAGCCACGGCAATACCACGCGACGACAACGACGAGCGCGGATCCGAATAAAAGCAGTAGAAATATCATTATCCTCCTCCTCCTCCGCCGCCGCACCTCCTCCCCGCAGCAGCCGCCCGGCGGTCCGTTCCCATTGCCAGCCTCGGCCGCCGCTCGCCGCTTCTCCCCGCTCGCTTTCTTATTCTCTTGTTTTTCTCTTTCTTCCGCTCTTTCTAATTTTCTTTTATTTTCCCTCCTTTTTCTCCCCTGTTTTTCCTTCGACTCAACTCTTGCCATTTTCCAGCCGAAGAACGCACGTTTCGAATTTTCCTTATCTTCCCACGATTTCTTCGAATCCATTCCTCTCTTTTCGATTGGAATTTCTTCCGCAATTTTAGGTACTACCAAAATGCAATGGACTTTACGAAGCTAATAGAAGCATTGTGATTGTCCTGAAATTGGTTATCGGAACGAAGAGTTTATACTCGATCACTTTTCTTCGCTTTTTTACACTTTTTTTGCACCATTTATACTTTTCTATACACTTTTCTCTTATACACTGTTACCCAGGATGATTTCCTGAACAGTTTCCTTTTGTGGTCATTTACAAAAATGGAAATAGCTCCCTCAATTATGATGCAAAAAAAAATTTCTTGCCCTTTTTTAAAATTTTTAGAAGGAACTTGAATACTATTGAATAATAAATAGGTATTGAATATTATTCGCTTCAGCAAGACCAATCGCCTTATTTACCGGAATTTGAATCCCTCACAGTACTTCCGATCTATCAGCACTTTCAGTGTTTTCTATTTGTTTTTTTTCTTAACTCAAAAATACGCCGGTTTGAGCGTTTTTGGTCAAGTACGAAATTTTTGTTTTACTTTGCAGAATATGTAATATTTTTTACATTCTGGTTACTGGACCTTTTCAAAAATTACCTCGAAATCAGCGGCATTGCGATTAGCCCACGATTTTTGGATAATCGACAATTGGTAAAGTTTTAGTTGTTGGTGAAATTGGCCTTAAGAATCTTTCTTAAGAAAAAACTTAAAATAAATAATTAAAAGATACTTTTTCATTCCAGGAACTTGACTTATTTTGGTTTTAGAGTAGTTTGAAATTGGCATAGTGTATTTTTTTACGTTTTTGACTCTTCATAGCCTCTCCAAAGTCAAAATCTAATTTCTCAAAACTTTTTCGTAAGTTTTTACCTTTACTAACCGCAGAAAACCACAGAAAACTTTGACCTATAGTAACAAAATTTGGAAATTATGATTTTTTACGCGCCACTGTTTCAATACTGAGCATAAACATTCAGGAATCAATCGAGGGATCGATTTTTTCATCTTTTCCCCAATTTTTCCGTCTCAACTTCCACCTTCCAATTATCTACCTTCTCTCTCGAACAGACAGTCAGTCAGACAGCGCCGGACGCCATCTGTCCTTCTCTCGACGGACTAAGCTCGTCAGAATGGCGAGTCGGTAATGTAGGGTGATCGGCAATGACGGTAACGTATTGCCAGGTTCACACGAACGGCACTGCGACTACGGAAGACAGTTTTTCGACGCACTGCCGCGTAGACGCAGTGCCGCACTCCCAATTGAACTTCATAACGAAACTAGTGTTGCGTAGTATATCACACAACGTATAGCACACAATACGTTGAATATGTTGATACGTGAATTATTGACACAATTTGATTATATTTTGACTAGGTACTTTTAAGGTCAGCAATCTCAAAAAATTCACTATTCAAATTTTTAAATTCTCCCAAAATAAAAGTAGGTACGCCAAATTATTGGGATACAAAAAATATCCACCCATTCTGCAAGGTAAAAGAAAGATATCAAAAAAAAGAACGCTCAAATCGGTTCATTTTTTGGGACCGGAAAAAATAAAATAATATAAAACTAAAAATGCAAATATATCGGAAGTACTGCGAGTTATTCATATTCCGATTAAACAGGGTGTTAGGTATTGCCGAGACCGACATTTCAGTTTAAGAAATTTGAAAAAAGGTTAAGAATTGAGGGAGCTATGGCCATTTCCGTAAATGGACAGACGAACTCACATACACTTGTTCAGGAAGTGATTCTGCGCAAAAGTGTTCTAGTAAAAAAAAATTCTGAAGCTCCAAATTCGATTTTAGGAAGATTACAATACTTCCGTTTACTTCGGAAACGTGGAAGTAAGAAGAAATTCCTGAGGAATCAATTGTGGAAAGAAAACGTTGATTCTCGACTTCGGCTCAAAATTCTCGATTTCGAATCAATTTTTTGCTTATTTAACTCTATGTTAGAAAGCTGCGAATACCTTAAGATTATGTGAAATTTAACGCTCTTTCCAACGGTATCCTTATTTCTGCAATTATCAAAATATCAAAGTGGTTTATGGACTTTTTACTGAAACTAAGTCGAAAACACGAAAAAAATTTCAAAGCTAAAAAAGTGCACTTTTTCTGGAGTTCACAGAAAAGTTTACGGAACAAGAATTGTAGCAAATGAGCTGAATAATCGACCTCTTTAAGGGTGAAACCCGTAAACACATACCCAAACAACTTAGGTGGTTTGTGGTAAATAACTTCACCAAATAAACGAATTTGTTTTAATTTTTTCGTCTTGTTTCTTTTTTACCCGTGTGACTTTTTACATCCTCGATAGATAAATTTTGACTGACGAACAACAACACTCTTCTTCTTCAGTTGATTAATTAGTGACGACGAATTAGGCTAATTAGTCAAATTGCTTTTTTTTGTCCCGTCACTGGACTGTGGATGCCACAGAACTAACATCAGGATTATTATCAAAGATCTAATAAGGTATCTGTAATAGGTAATAAAGGTAATAAAAACTTACCCATGCTCTGATGTTCGCACGAGACGTGTCACCTCCGACGTTTCCGGGTGCATTGAAATTTTGAAACTTGCACTGCAGTTTTGAGTTGCCCTAGGTCAGTCCTGTCGGGCGTTACCCTTTGGTCCCTTGTTGCACTCGACTGGTTCTCACCCCCTGCGGATCTTTTCTTCGATCTTCTTGCAGACTTGACTTCTTTTGTTCGAGATCGAAGACAGCCAGACGGCCTGACCTGAATCGGCCTCGAATCCTGACGTAAGTCGAATTTCGTGGATTCCCTCATTATAGCAGAAATAAAAATTTGAAATTGGTTCGAAAAATAATTTTGTTTTTTGTAAAAAGCATATTGTTTCATTCGTTTCTACAACATTTTTCAAATTTTGCCAATATCTGCGCATATGTGTCATTTTCTTTTGAATTTGCACTAACCGTTTGAATATCTGATAAAACTTCCTATAACAAATCCGCTAGTTGTTCGTAAAGTAAAATTTACTTACAATTTACAAAATTTACAAAAGTAATTTTACTTTTAATGGAATTACCTATTGTAATCGTCCAGAATCAAAAAACTGGAAAGGAGCTTCAGAAAAAACTTCCACTTATACCCTTTTACTCAGAATCACTTCCTGGATACAAGTGTGGGTGTGTCCGTCTGTGGTCATTTACAAAAATGGCCATAGCTCCCTCAATTCCCAATCATTTTTCAAATTTCTTGAACTGAAAAATTTGTCTCGGCAAGACCAAACACCCTGTTTAATCGGAATTCGAATAACTCATAGTACTTCCGGTATATTTGCATTTTTAGTTTTTTCCATTTCATTTTTTTCCGACCACAAAAATGAACCGATTCGAGAGTTCTTGGTCTTAAAATCTTTGTTTTACTTTGCAGAATATGTGGATATTTTTTATGTTCCGATAACTTGGCGTATTTTTATTTTATTCAAGTTTTAAAATTGGTTGTCAGTTTTTTTGACATTTTTTATCCTTTCAGCCTCCAGAGCAGTCAAAATACGGTCAAATTTTATCAAAAATTTACGTATCAAACAATGGAAGTATTGCCTGCATCTTGGCACCGCTCGTCCCAACAATGTGGTACTGTACTCAGAAACGTCTGCCTCCTGGGGCAAAACGGACCTCGGATTCGAATAGTGCGCCCTCAAAATCCATGAATAGGTTAATAATTATGGGACACTATGACGCAATATCTACGATTTCCCATCAAACAGTCGGAAATCGTGTCAAGCCAATCAGACTGCAGACCAGCGGCATACGTATGCGGTCAGCATATCGGAAGATAAGAGGCGGACGTTCGTTCGATTGTCGGCCGGACAATGGTCAGCCTGCATCTCACGTCTGTCTAGACTGCAGTTGCAGCGGTTGCATTGTCCGAACGATTTACAATATCACCCCCGGCGAGGGGTGATATTTCAGGGGTTCAATTAGAGACCCTTGCTACGGTTAGGACTATTTGACCGGTCTCATAACCATAGGCATAAAAAGCTGCGTAAATAACACAGATTACTTCCATATTTCGATACGTGAATTTTCGAACCGAAGCAGTTTTATTTATATAATTTTCAATAAGGGCATGGGAAGTGAGAGAACCATAACGTGCAGTCCGTAGCAAGAGAATTTCACGTTGAACATTCGCTCTTTTGGAATGATAAGTCGGGCCACCCGTTGGGACGGATAGAACATGCAGTAGAGTGCACATTGCAGGCATGCACCCGATAACGGATAGAATTTCCCCAATGTCCGTCTATTGTCCTTCCCCTGTTCTGGTCATCTGATGTTGTTTCAGCCGGAACGGTCAGTTTCGCCAACCCCTCGCCTAATCTGAAGGGCAGCCCTTTCTTATCAGCGGTCATTGCTCTTCATTTGTGATTTGATTCTCACCTCCGCCTCTCGCAATGTTGTTGTTCGACCGAAAATCGGATCAGAGGTTCGGACGGAACCTAATCCGATGCAAGCATTCACGCGACATTTCTTTCTAAACGAAAAAAACATCTTCGATTGATTGTGACCTTTTTTAAGCTACTCTCAAGAAAATGGCTGTCGTGATAGGTACGTCATAATTCTAACCAACCAATCGGGTTTTATGTACCTAACTATCTACGCAAAACCAAAATGAAAAAAATGAATTTTTCGGCCTCCGGGCATTTGGAACTGGAGTGAATCCAATTTTATGTCAATTGGAGGCCAAATTTTGAAAATCAGGCTTAAAATTCAAATTAAACAGGGAGAATTTGCCAAAGGTACACTCGTTCACCTGTTTTCCTTGAAAACCCTGATCATTTTTTGCGAGCCCTAGAAAAATTCACTTTTTTTTGCTCCAAGTTTTATTTCGTGTTTTCGACTTTCTCTCACTGCAAGGCAATAGGTCCCTCAAATTTTCGAGTAATCGCCAAAATAAGGATACCGTTGGAAAGGCCGTTAAATTTCCTGTGAACTCACGGTATTTTCAGCTTTCTAATATTAGCCTTAAGAATCCAAAAAATGGGGCAAAGTGTATAATTGTTAAATTTCGAAAAACTACAGTTTTTTCTGCGTTCGAACCTCAATTTCTTCTCTGGTAAATCCAAAAATGAGTTTATCGTTTAATAACTGATATTTCGGACCACTTTTCCCTAGAACGTTCCCGGGAATTTTCTATTTTCTCTAATCTTAAACGCTCGTCGGAAAACCGGTTATTTTTCAAAATCGAAAAATCCCTACTTCGGCTCAATATTTCGATTTCTTAACTTAATGTTAGAAAGCAGAAAATATCGTGAGTTTATAGGAAATTTAACGGCCTTTCCAAAGGTATTCTCATTTTTGCAATTACTTCAAAATCTCAGGGTCATTTTACTGAAGCAAAGTCGAAAACCCTTCGAAGTAGAAAAAACTCGGTTTTCTTTGGGCTCACAAAAAATGTGTAAAAAACCGAAAGCTTGCATACACTTAGCGAATATGCTAAATAATCGAAGATAATCTTGAGCGTGCGAACACATTGTATATGAAACATTAACCGGTCATTTTCGGGATCTTGGCAAATAAATTTTGGAAAAAAATATTTTCAGCAAGAACCTTCGTCAGGAATTACTAATTCAAAATTGACAAAGGCATCGCACACGTATCTTGTTTGCGTACGTACTATTCGTACACTTAGCTGATCCAAGTTCCATTGTATCCCTGTTATTGTGGTGGCCCATTACCCCTCCTATCACAACTTGGCGAATGGTAAACAGCAACCGCAAGGATCGGCCGCAAATTGTGGATTGGTCACCGCAGGTCCACGATGGTTTCCTTCTGGCCCATTGTTCTATTAATTGACCCCTGGGTTCCAATTCGCACTCAACATCGCGTGCATGCCGACGGTTAATGGGATTTCGGCGGTTTAATCTGTTAACTATGACTTGAACAGGTGGGCCACAATTCGCCGGGACTATCAGCGCGGCGTTACGGATGATAAATTCATCAACGCTGATTGCATTCAGTCGTTCAACAATACCTACCCCATTACTACCATATTCGTATTAGACGGTATCTCGGAAGTTGCGAAGAATATTCATATTGCGTTCTTAAAAGCAAATTTAATGCAATTTGGCTGTTGAGGGTTTGTTTATAGGCGAGGGTCTGAAAAAAAGCAGTCTGAATGTTTATTGGACTTAGGTACTTTTCAAAATATTTTTATATTTTACGAAAAATAAATTTACACCTTATCAAGGTCCTTAACTACCCACCTTCATCATCTGAATTCAGCAAAATACCCAATCCCATTTAAAATATTCAAAATGTATTTTTTACTTCCTTATTTACAGAGTAAATGGAAGTATTTTAATCGTCCTAAAATCGAGAATCGGGACGGAGCTTCAGAAAAAACTTTTACTCGTACACAACAACTCAGAATCACTTCCCGAACAAGTGTCTGTGTGTCCGTCTATCCGTGTGTCATTTACAACCAGTGGTGCTTAGATAACACACAATACTTCCATATTTTGAAACGTGATGATCATATTTTGACTGCTTTTGAAGGTGTTTAGGCCAAAAATATCAAAAAATTCACTATTAAAATTTTAAAATTTGCCCAAAATAAAAATACAATACATTATTGGAATATAAAAAATATCCACATATTCTGCAAGGTAAAACCAAGATTTTAAGACCAAGAACGCTCAAATCGGTTCATTTTTCATTTCATTTTTGGCCGGAAATAAATAAAGTAGAAAACACTAAAAACTCAAATATATCGGAAGTACTGTGCGTTACCCAAATTCCGATTAAACAGGGTGTTAGGTCTTGCCGAGACAAACATTTCAGTTCAAGAAATTTGAAAAAAGGTTGAGAAATGAGGGAGTTATGGTCATTTTTGTAAATGACCACAGACGGACACACGGGCACACAGACACTTGTTCAGGAAGTGATTCTGAGTAAATGTGTATACACATTTCTTATACATAAGAAAAAGTTTTTTCTGAAGCTCCGTTCCGATTCTCGATTATAGGCCGATTCCAATATTTCCATTTACTCTGTAAATATGGAAGTAAAAATGACCATAGCTCCCTCAATTCTCAACCTTTTTTCAAATTTCTTGAACAGAAATGTTTGTCACGGCAAGACGTGACGCCCTGTTTAATCGGAATTTGAATAACTCACAGTATTTCCGGTATATTTGCATTTGCGGTATAGGTGATTTCTATCTTATCTACCAGCCACAAAAATGAACCGATTTGAGCGTTCTTGGTCTTAAAATCTTAGTTTTACCTTGCAGAATATGTGGATATTTTTTTTATATTCCGATAAATCGGCGTTTTTGTATTTTGGGCAAATTTTAAAATTTTCATAGTGAGTATTTTGATATTTTTGACCTTAACCCCCTCAAATGCAGTCAAAATTAAAATCGCACTTTGACGTTTCAAAATATGAAAGTAGTGTGTTTTAACTAAGCACCACTGGTTTTTCAGATGCATTGGAGTCATCTCATTTTACCGCTTCGGGGAAAACTATTTATCACTCCATGCAAGTTCATTAAATCATAGGGCTTCTATATTCTAATCGTCAGCAGGTCGTGTGATGGGTCGACGGAATCATGAGAAACCTTCAAGAAGTTATGGGCGGATTGGTGTGCAGAATGCAGACAGCTGATCCTATAGAATCCACGGCGTCGGGAGCGAATTAATCTTAAGCGGAAATCTACACACACAAGTTAGCATACGTATCGCAGACTCGTTTACACAGGGTGCAAGGCAGTACTGAACATGATCCTCGTCGAGGGATGACGATCTAAACCTCCCAATTATCAAAATGCATTGACGTGCGGCCGGTGCATTGAAGCCGGCCCGGCGGACAATGGTTGATGAAGGCTCTGCGGTATTGTATTGTATGCACAGGGAGGCCAAACCATCAGCTCCCTGATTGCTGATTGTAACACGGCTCGCACCCCAGATCCTCCTCATATCGCCAAATGAGGTTTGTCAGTTTTAATTGTTCCCCGAACTCGCCATTGTCCGGCCGTAATGTGATTTACCCTCAAATTCCCACCCCCAGCCCTTGACCAAGGTCCACCCCCTTCGGCCCTTTCTATTCGACGTTCGTTAACTCCTATCAGCTCTCACTGATCGGGCCTCATTTATCAGCTTCGCGGAAACCGCCCGTACCCGTTTTCGCCTCCTCGCATTATTTTTCAAAGTGCAAAAGTTCGTTATCTCTGGACGCATTCGCTGCGAATGAAACCTATCGAATGCATTCTGCGCTCGAGAACCGTCGCTTTCAACGCGCATGGATTTACCTATTACAACGGGCTGCTGGGGGGGGGGGTGAACTTGAAGTTGTGTTTGAACTCGAAGTTGACTTTGAACTCAAAGTTGATTTTGAACTCGAAGTTGACTATGAACTCAAAGTTGATTTTGATCTCGAAGATGACTTCTATCTCAAAGTTGATTTTGATCTCGAAGTTGAGTTTGATCTCGAAGTTGACATTGATCTCGAAGTCGACGTTGATCTCGAAGTTGAGTTTGATCTCGAAGTTGACTTTGATCTCGAAGTTGAGTTTGATCTCGAAGTTGACTTTGATCTTGAAGTTGACTTTGATCTCAAAGTTGACTTTGATCTCGAAGTTGACTTTGATCTCGAAGTTGACTTTGATCTCGAAGTTGAGTTTGATCTCGAAGTTGAGTTTGATCTCGAAGTTGACTTTGATCTCAAAGTTGATTTTGATCTCGAAGTTGATTTTTATGTCGAAGATGACTTCTATCTCAAAGTTGATTTTGATCTCGAAGTTGATTTTTATGTCGAAGATGACTTCTATCTCAAAGTTGATTTTGATCTCGAAGTTGATTTTGATCTCGAAGTTGACTTTGATCTCAAAGTTGATTTTGATCTCGAAGTTGACTTTGATCTCAAAGTTGATTTTGATCTCGAAGATGACTTCTATCTCAAAGTTGATTTTGATCTCGAAGTTGATTTTTATGTCGAAGTTGACTTTGATCTCAAAGTTGATTTTGATCTCGAAGTTGAGTTTGATCTCGAAGTTGACTTTGATCTCGAAGTTGACTTTGATCTCGAAGTTGAGTTTGATCTCGAAGTTGACTTTGATCTCGAAGTTGACTTCGATCTCAAAGTTGATTTTGATCTCGAAGTTGAGTTTGATCTCGAAGTTGACTTTGATCTCGAAGTTGAGTTTGATCTCGAAGTTGACTTTGATCTTGAGGTTGACTTTGATCATTTTATATTCTTATTTTTAATGTTGGAGTTAAGAACACAACTTTTTGAAAGTTTTTCGGTGCTCGTTAGAGGGAATGCAAGGCGACGAGTTGGCAACACTACTCATAACCACAGTGGATAAGTAGGTAGTATCGTTTCAGTACTGGCAGCCTCGGATTGCGCACATTCGATAAATCCAACGATGAACGTAATACGGTAAGTCATAGTCAACAATGGCGACGGAATTGATTATTTTTGCTATCGTGGCCACGATGATCTGTTCGAGTCGTCGTGTGAATAGTTGTCACATCCCTCCGACCCCAAAACTCTGTCACTGTGCGTTTTTTCTTCTCACTCGCCCACACGTCCAATGATCACACTTGCACACAATAGCAGATTTCCCTTCAATAGGTTCACCGCCCGTCACTCATTTTATAGCTTTACGCTTTAATGTAACCCAATATCCTTTTGGCTTTTTACATTTTTCCTCCTCTTTTTTTGTCACCCCTTGCCCTTCGTACACGTCGCTTTAAAACACGTTTCACCCTCCAGATGATATGAAATGGTCGATCCTTTCATTTTATTTTGAAAAATCTCTCCCGGCGAACAGTTATTTTTGTTGGAAATTTCTCCCCGCGAACCGACCGTGAAGTTGTTTTCATTATTTTTTCAAAAAAGAATCTTTCCCCCAGAGCAAATCATTGGGATTGTGGTCGATTAATCGAATGGAATAATCTCGACGTGTAGAAAAATACGTATTTCATGGTACGAATCTGTTCTCTGCACCGTTCAGAACAGTTTTGCTGGAGAGAAAAAAAAATCACGATTTTTGCTTCCATATTTACACAGTAAACGAGAGTATTGAAATCGTCCTAAAATCGAGAATCGGAACGGAGCTTCAGAAAAAAATTTTACTCACACATTTACTCAGAATCACTTCCCGAACAAGTGTTCGTCTGTCCGTCTGTGGCCATTTACAAAAACGGCCACAGCTCCCTCAATTCTCAACCTTTTTTTCAAATTTCTTGGACTGAAATGTTAGTCTCGGCAAGACCTAACACCCTGTTTAATCGGAATCCGAATAACTCACAGTACTTCCAATATATTTGCATGTTTAGTGTTTTTTTCTTTTTTTTCTTTGCGGCCACAAAAATAAACCGATTTGAGCGTTCTTGGTCTTAAAATCTTTGTTTTACCTTGCAGAATATGTGGATATTTTTTAAATTAAAAAAAAAGATTTTTTTAATATACCGATAAATTGGCGTTTTTGTATTTTGGGCATTTTTTTGGTGAATTTTTGAGGATCGACCCGCTATTCAATTTTCGTAGTCAGATATCAGGGCTAGGGTATTCAGAAAAACTGTCTCTTTCGCCGAGCTTTCGAAAAATTTTATTTTCTTCATCGGGGCCTATAACAACCAAAAGTCACAGTCAACAGTATGGCACATTCATAAAACTCTAGCGTTATTTAACAAACCGTTATTAAATAACGTTATAAACCGTTATAAAAATTTTTTATAAACCTACTTGACAGGTCTATTCAGTAACATTATGACCACTGTATGATTTTTGGGGGATGATTATGGGAGTCATTGGATGAAGAATCATTCTTCTTCGAGCTGAGTTTCGAGTTGAAAATTAAGCGATCTTCGACTCAATCGCGAAACAATTTAGAAAACTGCTACTTTCCGGGCGTGAGCTTGACGCTAATGGGCCAACTATCACGGCCAGACGGCGAAAAGAAGCGAACCGTCAACAAATAGCCCTTCGATGTCGTGTTGATTTATGATTTCAAAACGACAACTGTTTTCGAAGGGGTGGAGAAAAAACCTTGGAGCGGAGTGGGTGAAAAAAAACTTTCGGATTAGATATCTCTAGACCTGGAAAGGACGAGGGTCCTGTTCCTTTCGAAAAAATGAAAAATCATTATTATTCCGAAACCGGGGATGGAAAAAGCGAGAAAACTTCACTCGAGTGCACCCTTGCAGGCCGAACAATGGGCAGACGCAGTCACTAATACAAAGCTAGAGCTGGCCGAGACTCATTCCACCCCCTTACTTCACCCTTCATCCCCTGGGTGTCATCCCATACGTTTTTTCAACCCCAATCGAATAATCGACACATTCTCTACCGCATGTCCGCCTCGCTCCCTTTTTTTTCAGAATCGAGTCCCCGGTATCAGATCTGCGTTTCCGCTAGGATTGACTCCTCTTCCGGGCCTTATCTCGGCGTTTTTTCGCACCCTGGGAATCGGCGTAATGATCGGCCCGAAGAGTTTCGCCCTGCGTGCAGTGCAGTGAATACCCAGCTGCTTCAGATTATTACCGCTTTTTAAGCGATTACACAGAAAAACGGTACGGAGAACACACGAACACTTCCAGCGCTATCTGCCGAGGGAATTTACCCGAAAAACCAAAGTGCCGGCGCTCGTCTCGCCCCCGATAAAAAAAAAAATAAACGCGGTTAATGCCCCGAGAGATAAACGTTCGAGCGATCCGCTTCGATTTCGTCGACTGGAAATTTTCCCGTCAGCAAAATTTGCGCTGAACATAGAAAAACTGAATACCAATGTTCGCTCCTCGAATATGGAATTTTCCGGTCCGGACAACACAGCAAAAGGCAAGCCGATCGAGTTTTGGTATGGCTAAAAACGCGTCAAGTCCCATATCCCATAGTCCCATATCAACTCACACTGAAACTGCTCAAACTGAAACCCGAACTAAAACTGTTACCCAAACCAAAACTGATACTGATACACAAACTCAAACCCATACTGAAACTGAAACTCAAGACTCAAGCTCAAACTGAAAGTAGTCAAAGATGATGATGATAGGTAAAGTCAAACTGTAACTGAAACTCATATAACAACTCAAACTCAAACTGAAAAAGGAACTCAAACTGATGGAGATGCCCAAACTCAATCTGAAACTGATACACAAGCCAAAACAGATACTGAAACTCTGTTTTTGCCTGTGATCAGTACACTTTAGCTTGAATTTGACTATTTCAGTTTAGTTTGCCTTTTTTAGACCTTTGAGTTTGAAAATCGTTGTCAGTATGATTTTTTATGTCAGTATCAATGTGAGGTCGAGTTTCGGTTCCAGTTTGAGTTTTTTTGCCTTTTTGACTTCCTTTCCAGAGTATTGTAGGTGGAAGTAGTGGAGCTTCAAAAAAACGTTTAGATTCACGCTTTTACTCAAAATCACTTCCCGACCAAGTGCCCGTCTATCTGTCCGTCTGTGGTCATTTACAAAAAAATGGCCATAGCCCCCTCAATTTTCAACCTTTTTTCAAACTTCTTGAACTGAAATGTGTGTCTCGGCAAGACCTAACACCCTGTTTAATCGGAATTCTAATTACTCACAGTACTTCCGGTATATTAGCATTTTAAGTGTTTTCTATTTTTTTTCTGGCCACAAAAATGAACCGATTTTTTTCTTGGTCTTAAATCTTTGTTTTACCTTGCAGAATATGTGGGTATTTTTTTTTACGTTTCAAAATATGGAAATATTGTGTGTTATCTACGTACCACTGGTTTTTCTTCCTCATTTTGGCCAGGGGGTGCAGATGCTCCTGCCAGTAACCGCCCCTGGATAAGACCATGCCATCACGATGTTTTTTCGCTCGATGATAATATTTTGAATTGGTTAAAATAAACATAGTTTCTATTCCTTCCACTCTATTCTTCCATAATTTCGGCCGACCGATCGACACTCGCAACAGTCCAACCTACGTCGACGACTTGTATTTCCGGCCCGCCAAGTCGAGCGCCAATCACGTGTCACTCGCAGATGTTCTCATTTTCAGTTGCTCTCGCGGCAGCGACGGATGACGGACGGAAAGGAAAGGCTGAATGCCGAAGGACGGAGCTGTAGGGGTGCGGCAGAGAGGGCGATATCGGCGAACGTTCCAGAAGCGAGTTGATCAACGGCTGAAGGGGTTGAACAGTTCTCCGATACCTCAAACCACCCCCCTCACCCCCGAAGTGGTATTAGAACAGACGGAGGTAGTGAATATAATACTAATAATAAGGAAAGCCCATCTCCAAGTTCGGCAGGGAGACCTGGCAAGGGGCCTGCTGAAATGTTTAATTAATTCGTTACGTTGACAGTGGCATGATTGATGCTTGTTGCCGTCGTTTCTTATAACCCTCGGCTTTGAGTTTGAACGCGCTCGTCGGTCCCATTGGGTTTGGGGGTTTTAGGAAACTGAAGATGAAGAAGTACGGAGCGGCAAGAAAAGTCGAGATTAATCTGTCATTTGCACGGATGTCATTCAATTTCCTCCGGTATTTTTCTTCAATGGTTTCGACGCTGAATTTCAAAACCGATTGAGTATCGTCAGTAACACTGATATGTACCTATTATCCATCTTATGGTTGATTCTCAAATGACTCAATTTTCAATTTGGAAAAAAATTAAAATTTCACCCCTTTGAAAAATCTTGAAAAAATTCCTGCATGCTCCCAGGACCTTCCTAAGATGGAAAAAAGTCAAGTAAAAGATCAGAATCACAATCTTAGAGTTCTTAATTGCATTTGAAAATTTAGAATCCATGGAGGGTTACAACATTGGCGTGTGCAGAATTATTGGCATTGCTACCAAGAAATAAGTATAATCCTAAACTTCAAAAGAGTCTACCCTCAAAATTTCAGGTCAAATGGATCAAAACTACTCAAAATGAATCTCTTTGTAACCATGGAAAGCTGGTAACGTTCCATGGTCGGTTTATGGTCAACTGTAACCCTCCTTGGTCAATTGTAACTCTCCATGGGCATAAACTAAGATGGGTAACAGGTTTTGCAGCATAGAGGGTTACATTTCAACTTTGCTCCTTAATTATAAATCAGGATTGAAAGATTACTGAATGAAATTGTTATGGGACGTTAGGTTGACAGAGAACTTTGATATTCTATAGGGGGGAAGGAGGAGAGTTTATTGAAAAAATTGAGATACTCACATGGATGTTACACTCGAACACCGGCGGTCACCCGAGCAAATAAAACACTAGAGAGTACGTCGTGCTATCACTCTCGCCCTCAAAACGACTCCAACACACGGAAAACGACACAATCGCCAATTTTGTTATTTGTTTCACAGTCTGAATCTGTCCATTTTTGTTAGCATTGGCAACCACAGTGTGTTATCTACGAACCTCTGGCTTAAAATTAAAAATCGTCGCAAATCAGCATGGCGTAAACTCAATGTTTCAGTCGCAGGCCAAGAAATTTTTATGTTTTCCATGGGATCCACTCAAGATCCTCCAGGGTCGGGATTTATAATAAAATCCGAACGCGGGGAAGTTGAAGAAGTTCTTTTGAAGGAAAGGGATCTCGGTTGAAATGCGTTTGATAGGGTCGTGCCCGACACTTGACTTTCGGATTAGCTTTTTTCACTCTTTATCGCTCCATGGAATATCCTTCACATCCACGGAGCACCTTATCTAAATTCACTGACACTTTATATTTTCTTTGAAATCCCCTATCCAAGCAATATTTTCCTCCTGCATTTTTTCTCTCCGCTTTCTCCGTACTTTTCCAGCCGAGTCTCCCTCTTCCGATAGGTTCTTTTATGGCTGACATATATTTCCCTTTCGCCGACTACAATGCCGGCTTTTTTAATATAGAATTTCAATGGGTAGGCACTTTTTTCACGCCGAGAAGACGTGGAAGTTGCCAGGCGACGATGCATTCGTTTTTCACGTTTAGGTTGTTTTCACAGGTGACCTATGTGCCGTAAAATTAAGAAATTTGATAAAAACCAGTGCCTGCACCGACAAGATAGGTGCAAGGTTCGAATTCCGGTTCAGAACCAAATCGATCTGATTTGGACTGATAAGACTTTACAATTGGCGCTAAATTTTGCGCAATTCTACTTCCATATTTATTTAAAATGTGGAAGGGCCATCTAATATTTAATAGCGCACTTGAGAGGGATTTATATATTTTTTAGGTTTTTTTTTTCAACACAATTACTGATTATGCCCAAGTGATTTGGATCGAAAAAGTGGTACCTATAGGTACGCTCTTTTGAGGGACGGAGAAGTGCTCTGTAAAATGATATCATAACATTTTTAATTTAGTAAAATTAGGTGCGTAGGTACCTTATCTAACAGAAAAACACGCAGTTCATGAAGCACGTAAAGATCGTAGACGAATATGGACTATTATCCGTATCCCTTCTGAAGAAACGCCAATGCAATTGAACATAACAAAAAATTCTGGGCCAATATAACTAGCAGCATACCTCGTATTATTGTTCTTCAATTTCTTTCATCCCGAACTGACTGCCATTTTTTTCCTAGGCTGCTAAAAAGAAAGATCAGCTATCTAATCGGCCGAAGCGGTCCCCTCATAACCCGCAACATTCCCAGTGTTTCACCCGAAAAGGATGGGGAAAAAGGCAATCTGAGATTATGAGGGTGCAGTCAAGTTATAATAGAAGGACAAGCTTGAAGAATCATCGTAGAGCCACGGCGCAGGCGCGCCAACTTTAGGGGTGGCCTACGCTTTTTTGTCCGTTCGTAAAACGACTGCGTTCATTAAATAACGCAAGAAACACTGGCCACTGAGATTTCGCCCTGTCATCCGTCCCTAATCTTAGATAAACAGTCTCCCTCCCTTTCATTTCTCTTCGTACCCTCATCTCACACCCGGGGGAGCATTGAACATATTTTTCACTTATATTTAGTTCTTGCTATACATGTAATTTATAGGGAACACGATGGCAAAACGCCATAACGGTTAATTAATGTGCTCGAAGGCAAAACAAACTCACAGTACTCCCACTTTTTGACATGTAATTGATTTGGACCGAATTGCAAACGCAGGACAATATTTCATTACCTCAAACATCCCGAAATTTTTTTTTTGTTGCTGGTATAAAAATGAAACATAAATCACTACAATTAAATGGAGAATATTTGTCCGTTTTTAAGCGTTCTCCACCTAAGTACCTACTCACTTTTAATTTTGGGAAAATTATATTCTGAAGACCGAAATCGTCCCAAAATACAGGGATTTCGTGGTTGGTAACAAAATCGAAAAAAAAGCGGAAGACGTCGCGCTCAGAGGCTACCTCGGTGCTGCTAGAGCGCTCAGAGGCTACCTCGGTGCTGCTAGAGCGCTCAGAGGCTACCTCGGTGCTGCTAGAGCGCTCAGAGGCTACCTCGGTGCTGCAAGAGCGCTCAGAGGCTACCTCGGTGCTGGGAGAACGGTCAGAGGCTACCTCCGTGCTGCAAGAGCGCTCAGAGGCTACCTCGGTGCTGCTAGAGCGCTCAGAGGCTACCTCTGTGCTGCTAGAGCGCTCAGAGGCTACCTCGATGCTGCTAGAGCGCTCAGAGGCTACCTCGGTGCTACAAGAAAGGTCAGAGGCTACCTCCGTGCTGCAAGAGCGCTCAGAGGCTACCTCGATGCTGCGAGAGCGCTCAGAGGCTACCTCGGTGCTACAAGAACGGTCAGAGGCTACCTCCGTGCTGCAAGAGCGCTCAGAGGCTACCTCGATGCTGCTAGAGCGCTCAGAGGCTACCTCGGTGCTGCAGTCTCAGACACGACCTAATAGACGGCTTTTTTCCTATTGCAATATCGTTAACTTAATGCGTATAGAGTCACATTTTCACGGGTGTGTAATATTTCTTAAGCCCAAAACCTACTTTGTAAATAGGTATACCAAAACCCAAGTATGAAAAAACAGAGAAAGAAAAATCTATTTAAACTATCGCGGGTCCACTGTGTGCATTCAATCCATCGATACGTTCCCAGACTTTTACGTTCTCAGTGTGGGCGCAGCCGAATAAAATGGGATAACCGAGGCGGGGCAATCGTTGGCTGAACCATAAATCAACAGCGACCGATACGATACGATAGGCGAGTGCGGAACCGAGTTGATTATTCTCCAGAACAGAGGAACAGCCTTTCAAAAGGAGGGATCCGCAGAGGAAACTCGTGAAAGAAACTGATGAGTCTTCCGTTACATTGCTGAAATCCGAGTTTTTTCACCCCCCCCCCCTCCCCTCACCCTCTCGTCTCTATTTTCTATTTGCCGAACGGGTACGAGGCGAGTTGGTGGAAAAAGGTGCCAAGTCACAAGGCGATTGAGTTGTTCAACCGATTAAATCGCCTACGTCCCCTCTCCGGTATTGAGTCATTCGGTTGATAATATCGACCGTGAATCTGTGACAAAGCACACGATGATTGAAAGAGCTATGGTATATATATTTTCAAAGGGCAATTTTCAAAATTAAAAATCGAATTCAGTATTCGATAATTTTATGGAAATCAAAAAATTCACATTCCCGCCCGGGCTTCCCACACACCGGAAAACCACCGTCTCCCAGGAAACTCGATTCAAGATTGATTCAAATTCTTCAACTAGAAACCAATCAAAATCCTATCAATATCTTGCAGACAGCTGGGGGTCTATTGAATCGGCAATACGTAGCCGATTATTTTTATCTGGCAATGTATTGCACGACGTCAACCGTATGGTAATGTACTCCCGTTACACGTACGCTTTATCGGACCGAAACAGCTCCCGTAGGAAAATTTCTTTCTTATTCATGTTTTTCATTCATCACTCGCTTCGGCTGTCAACGGAGCCACGAACTGCCTGAGGGGAGAACGTCGAAGTCTTCCCTCACGCCTGCCAATAAGTCCAACGATCCCTGGAAACGCTAAGTTACGCATGCGTTGAAGCATTGAAAAAGCTGCTAAGTAGATTAGTGACATGGGTACATTATTTTTCTGGGTATTGCAGGAAATAAAGTTCAAATTTTAGAAGTAGCCTCACTTTACGTATTATAGGGGTCAACATTTGTATATAAAGTGATAAATTTCCTCCAACTAAGCACAGAGACGATAGGTAAAGAGGGAAAAGATCAAAGTGCAATACTTTCTACCTCGTTAACGAGAAAAAAAAGGTCGATCTCCCCCACATAAAATGATGTACGCAAAATTAGGCGAACTTTAGCAGACGACTGCCAGTACTTCGCTACCTTTCAGCAACCGCAGACCATCATCCGTATTGTAAGAAGCGAATCCATCCATCCCCTGCTAGGTATGCATGACACCTTCACTGCTGGTAGATAGGCGAGTTTTCCCGCGGTAGGTCGATTGTGGAAAACGAATAACCAAAACGATCCATCATATGGCCAAAAACGGTTCTTCTATTTTCCTTTTCCTGTCTGAAACAGCCCAACGTCGGATTCAGCTTCTTATCAGTTATCAATTGAATTTCCCTACAAGGGGGCGAGGGATCAATCTATTAATCAAATCGAATTTGGATCTGATACGCATACGTCATCGTAAACCACCACCTACGATGTAAGTGTAAGTGATTATAGATAAGGTCGTACACAGATTATAGATAGGGGCGAGCACAACCAGCATTTGCCCGACCGAAACTGATACCCAAAAGGCAACTCAAACTGATACTGACACACAGGATCGAACTGATTGGTACTCAAACTCAAAATGATCCCCAACTGAAACTGATAATCAAACTCCAACTCAAAGGTCGGAAGAGAGGTAAAATCTAACACAAACTGAGACTGAACCTCAAACTGAAACTGATACTCAAATTCAAACTGAAACAATACTCAACCTCAAACTACAAGTGAAACTCAACCTGAAACTGAAGCTTAAAATCAAACTCGAACTGAAACTAAAGCACAAACTCGAACTTGGAACCTAACCTCAAACTCAAACTGAGACAAATACCTACTCAATCTCTAACTCAAAGGTAAGCTCAAACTGATACGCAAACTCAAACCGAAACAATTACTCAAACTCAAAGGTAAACTAAAATTCAAACTAGAACTCAAACTCAAGCTGAAACTTAAATTCAGAGTGATAGTAAAACGGAAAGTGACCGACTTGGACTGTAAATCAAACTTGAACGGAAAGTGGAACTCAAACTAAAAGTGAAACTCAAACAAAGTTTTAGTCCGAGTATATGTTTGATTTTGTGTATCAATGAACGTTTCAGTTTCAGTTTTGAGTATCAATTTGCAACATAAGTTTCAATTTCAGTTCTGAGTTAGAGTTACAGTTCCAGTTTGAGTTTGAGTTTCACTTCTATGCTCAGTTTGAGTTTGAGAATCAGTATCAGTTCGAGTTTATGTATCAGTTTCAGTTTGAGATCAGTTTGAGCTGTTTCATATGAGTTCACTAACAGTTTGAGTTTTAGTTTGTTTAGTATCAGTTCGAGTTTCAGCCCGTGTTTTATCATCAGTTCCAGTTGAGTTTGTTTATCAGTTTGAGTTTACTTTTCCTTCGACTTTTTGTCGAGTAAAAAATGTCTATGGGGGGGGAGGGGGGGACTGCTCGAGACGAAAAAGTTCGGGGCAAGAAATACTTGATTATATTCGTAAATGGACAACCCCGGTCGAGTAGAATCGCCGTGAGACAACAGAATATGCTAACCATCAGAGCTTGCGTGAACGTTGGATAGGCTAAGCGGTCGGAGCAGGCGCAGAGTCTGCGGGCTGTTTCAAATCCAGCTGACAGTCTACAAGCATTAAATACTGCAAATTTTGCTTACCAACGAATGAATTGAAGATCTTACCAACAAATTCCTACGGTTCTTAAAAATAAAACTGTGGTTACAGTGAAAACTACACTGGATCAGTAAATAGGAAGAAGGTCCTCGCTATTCCAAGGACCGTGTACGCGCTTTGTACCGGTTAATTGGATCACAATCCTGAAGACAAGATTGCAGAGCACCAGCCGAGGCCGTTAAGTCTCGTTTAATAAAACAGTAACGTGCAAACTCAATCTGGCGCCAGGCCGTGCACTGCGCATACATTGTTCACTTACTGTTCTCGACTGTGCGACGAATAACGAGCGAACCTACGGGGATCGTCAGGGCGTAAGGATATACCCATTGTATATTCATCAGGAGTATTAAAGGTGCAGACACTGTGAAATTGAAGGCTACGGATGAACGGGCCATCTTAATGCTTCTCGTCGGAAAATCCTTTCCCTGTCACGAGGATCCTCTGCTATCCAAGTTGGAATTTTACTAAATCTCCGAGCCTGGGCACGTAACTGATAGTAAGGTAAGTAGCCTAATCTGCAATGAATCCAAGGTGTAATTTGGCATCCTTCGTGAGAACTTGGCGGCAGCGCTTTCAAAACTATGACCGAAATTCCGAGCAGGAAAAATTGACATGATAGAACATGGACAGATTTATGAAAAACAGGCACGCTCTTACCCCGACTCACACTCATTTTTCATTTTTCTACGAATCAATGAAGTTTAACGAAAACTCAAGGATTGAAAAACTCGAGCAAGCACTCTGGATGCTCGCTGCAATCACATCTACAAGGGAGAAAAAACATTCACCATCAGTCCAATTCGTCAAACGCATCAGGCTGACGCTGATCAGGCATGTTTTTTGTTTAATTACGCCTTGAGTAATTCAAGCATTCTCGATTTCTCATCAGAGAGGGAAGGGTTTTATCAAGCTCTGCTTCTTTTGGACTTCGAAAACACTTCAAGCTGACCTTTCTGGATTGGTGGACGCTCTTCTATTCTCGTATAGCGGCTCCCCCTTTCCACGTCGCTTTTTATACTGATATATTACATCGCTCAAACTTGAATTCGCTTTTCCTTTTTGTTCGAGCAGTAAAGCAGGACTTCGGAAAGATGGGAACTTTTTATTGCGCCATATCGCCATAGGAGGTTTGAACCTTTGAAAGCAAGGCCAGGTCGGAGGGAAATTTTATTGTTCTTTTTCCGTTTATGAAGCCTTTTTACTTATGAGACCAAACGGCTCTCGGACCCGTATAGTTGCTATACGGGGGATCGCGGTTACTGCCAAGTTTCCAGGACCATCACGAATATAGTTACATCGGCAAAACTATTAAGTTAAGTGGCCGGTGTTGTCGTTTTAGCATTGTACTCAGTCTCCTCCAAGGCATGCTTTTTAACTCCCTCCTTTTGATCGTGATAAGCCCCAAATGTTTTTATCACGTGGGTGAATTTCACTCTCCCGCAAGATTCGAACCTGCTCCCCTCAACTTACTGAAAGAATTTAGACTCGTCAAAATCGGTTCGTATGTTTAGGACATAAGTAGGAGAAAAAGGGGAGTTTGGCTTGTCAATTCTTATCACTGACGTCATCCCCCGCCTCTCCCTTCAATGGGTCTTTGAAGTGACGTCATCCCCTGCCCGTCCCACCTATTGATTCCTGACCAGCCCTAACGTTCTGTTGTGACGTCAGACACATCTGCTGGAAGACTACGTAGGTGTGTATCTTTGTTGACAGAAGACCTATGCCACTCTATTGACGGTTTTTCCATTTTTTTTAAAGCTGGATTTATCCAAGGATGCTTGCATTAGCTGATTTCCAAGAAATTTTCATGTCAATGAAAGTAGTGAAATATAGGAGAAATGTAGTGCAAACGTCCTTGGATAGATATAGCTTTAAATGAATTGAAAAACCGGCCCTAAATGTGAAGAATGTCATTTTGGTTCATTTTTCTATAGAAATGAACCTTTGTAATCGGTCAGGAAAAAAAAATTTTTAACACCCTCTGAAAATTTGTTGGTTTACGTTTCAAGGGGTGTAGAATTCGAATCTGCAATAAAAATTTTTTGTCCGTCCGCCGTCCGCCGTACGCCGTACGCCGTACGCCGTCCACCGTCCGGGGTTTTTCAGGGGGAAGGAGTTATCGAAAAATTTTGAAATTTTTACCAATAATCAAGTTCCGTGTCTAGTTGGTCCTAACGTCTCGGCAGAACCCTACCTTAATTTTAAGGCCAGTAAAACAGCTGTTGAAGTGGGAAAAAATTCGTGTTTTTCTGGAAATTTAAAACATAGGCATGTGACGCATCATTTTCTATAGATTTTTCTATGCTGAATCGAATGAGACCATCGCCACGCCGGTAGCTTCAACCGTTTAGGAGTTATTGCAGTTTTAGTGAGACATTTTTGAGTTTTTAAAAATTTCTACAATTCTTAATAACTCAAAAACGACTAGAGCCACAAAAATCGTTTTCCACTCGTTGGAATCCCCACAAAAACTTCTGTCCTCCCAATATCTTCAATTCAAAGAATTTGGTCGCATTATACAAATCAGCAAAACAAAAATTGGAAAAAGTTGAGAATTTGGCCTCGGCTCTTAGATACGGTTGATTGATCTACTTACGACCACTAGCCTATTACACCAACAAGGTGACGCGCACTCACACTACGACCAGTTGCGCTTGGCAACATAAGAACGAGACAGGCTTTAACAAAGGTTCTGAGGCATTCTTGAGGCATTTTTACTTCCATATTTACAGAGTAAATGGAAGTATTGTGATCGTCCTAAAATCGAGAATCGGAACGGAGCTTCGGAAAAAACTTTTTCTTATACACATTTACTCAGAATCACTTCCTGAACAAGTGTCTGTGTGTCCGTGTGTCCGTGTGTCCGTGTGTCCGTGTGTCCGTTAGTCCGTTAGTCCGTTAGTCCGTTAGTCCGTCTGTGGTCATTTACAAAAATGACCATAACTCCCTCAATTCTCAACCTTTTTTCAATTTTCTTGAACTGAAATGTTTGTCTCGGCAAGACCTAACACCCTGTTTAATCGGAATTCGGATAACGCACAGTACTTCCGAGATATTTGCATTTTTAGTGTTTTCTATTTTATTTTTTTCCGGCCGCAAAAATGAACCGATTTGAGCGTTCTTGGTCTTAAAATCTTTGTTTCACCTTGCAGAATATGTGGATATTTTTTACATTCCGAAAATGTGGCGAATTTTAAAATTTTAATACTGAATTTTTTGATATTTTTGACCTAAACACTTTCAAAAGCAGTCAAAATATGATCAAATTGTGTCACAATTTTACGTTTCAAAATATGGAAGTATTGTGTGTTATCTACGCACCACTGGTTAATTTCATTATTCAGAGAATTTAATAATAATAATTATTGATATTCTGTGAATTATGTAGGTAAATAAGAATAGATTAAGTGATGATTTCAACGAAAATTAACGACGCGCTGCGTTGAAAAGATAAATAGGTAGGTCAAGCAAGGAGGACCAAGCAAAGAGGATGATTATTTTTTGCCGGGTTGAAAAAACGTTTTTCTAAATCCCCATCTAAAATATCTACCAATTTATACTGAAATTCTAGAATAATAACAACTAAATTCCGTGTTTAAGGAGAACCTATATATCGTAAGATTTGTCTTTGCAATCGAAAAATGAACCCCTGTGCAAAAGTTGCAGAGTTCTTCGGATATACCGAAAACTGATGTGCACATGCCACTGATCTACTTAGCAGCGTTTTTTCAGTTTTCAAATCGAAAGTGATATTTTATCAAAGTTAAAAAGTAGTTCTACTCAGTAGATTTTCTACTCAGTAGATCTAATCAATAGTTCTACTGATATTCTGTTTGTTAATTGAAAGTGACATGTTCACACCTGATCTTTTTCATCATCAATTCATACTCAATCATCGAATTTGATCCAAATAAGACATTGGTCGATAGGTAGATAAACTTGGAAAAATTCGATTGAACTACCTTCACGTCATTCATTTTTATTACACCCCAGAAGAAAAACAACCTTCCGTGATTTTTACTAATCCTAGTCCAAATCATTTCAGTTTTCGAACTGATAAGATAAGATTACATCGATTGAGTCGATCGCATTCGACCGGCAGTGCAGGTAGGGTATCTGCTCCTGGGCGGTAAGGTGAGACATTGACCGGCTCACGAACACTTCTAAAAACACACTAACACCGTAGTTCACAGTAAGCGCCAACCTATCTCGTGCGCTGCTGGATCATGCACGAGCCCCCAAAACAGTTTAGCGGTAGTGCGAGGCCTACGTCCTGCCTACGTTCTTTGTTGAACGTCCTCCTTTCCGTCAGTGATCCTGAGGCTTTGATAATGACGTTGTTGTTGTTTTTCAGAGAGGATTAATGGTGAAGAGTTGAGAGTAGTGTGACAGTAATAATGTTATTATTAAGGTAGGTCACTTTTTTTCTTTCTCATTTTGGCCAGGGGGTGCAGATGCTCCTCTGCTCCTGCCAGTAGCCGCCCCTGGAATCCGAGCATTATAGGTAGCGTTATACCTAGGTATTCCTACTCGGCGAATCTGTGCTCGAGTTATGCATCTACCTGTAGGAGGGGAAAAACTATTATCGCGAAGTTGTAGCCCTATTGTTGGGGAAAACTCGTTTTCCGAGTTCTCGGCCGATCTGAGTTTGAGAGAAAATAAGAAGGGAAATGATTGATGCGAAAGTTATCCGCCGGGGGCGCTGCTCCTATCGACTTGGGCTTGCCAAAGAAAACACTTCCTTCAGGACTTGCGGAACCGAATCCTTCACAGCCACGGACGCATACGTTGGGCAAAGGAACCTTCAGCTGTGCCAGACGCTGATCCTTCCCGCATTCCCTTCGCTCTCAATATTAAACCAATATATCTATAAAGCTTCGACAGTATAATAGACTGGTATACATTTATAGGTAGGGAAATGCTGGGAAGCGACCCAAAGGCACCGTACAATTTGTGATTTATACATGAAGCGGCGATTTATACCGTCAGCGTACAGGTACATTGGCATACGAAAACATTTACTAGATTCTCCGACTAGATTTTGGGACAAAAATGATCAATGATGAATAGTCGGCCGTAGTGTGGATCGGTAAAAATTAGTCGGGATTCGGCCAGTGGACGACAAACTCCTTCAGTAATGCAAAATTTTAAACAATGGTGACGTTTCGGAAGAACTGCTTTGTCTGTACCGGACAAATCCTACGGAGGTTTTATTTTTATTATTTACATTTTAACAAGTTGAGGTCTGAAGATGAAAGGAGTTCTTTCGAAACGTCAACATTCATTAAAATGATGCATTACTGAAGGAGGTTGTCGTTCACTGGCCGAATTATAACTAATTTTTCACCTAGACAAAAATGATATTAGTAAGGTGAGCACGAAATCCTATACCTCACAATGAAAATCACGAGGAGCTATTCTACTTTTTGTTTCTTGTTTTTGCGACTAAATAATTTGCAAATTTATTCAAGACTAATGACCGACGCTGCAGAACCGATTTATTTTAAATAAACAACAACAGATTTGTTCCTACCTCGTTTCAGGTCTTCGTTGCCCTCACTCAGGTCTATCTGCATCATGCCAATCATTGCCAAGGAATAAAAGGCGTCAGTCGAACGAACAAAATTGTTTTTGAAAATAAAGAATGACAATAATTTAGAGAAATAATCATGTCAGACGTGGGGCATATCAATTCAATTCGACCCCTAGATATTAACTTACAGAACACCATTGGTTCCCATATAACGCACATAGGTTTACGCCATAAAATAATAATAAAAATGAAATAATAATAATAAAATAATAATCTATATTAATAAAATAAAATAATAATAATAATAAAATAATGTTTATTTGTTTGAATTCGTAAAAAAGTACTTGGCAGGCTTTCGTTTACCTAAGGGTGGGTTCATCAATAATTGATGAACTGAATTATTCAGTTTATTCGTCGAATATTCTCTATTTTCTGAATAAAATTTTCCATGGATACGTTGACTCGGGAATTTATTGGCTACAGTTCCCAAGAAACTACTTATTCGGAGAATCTATCGGAGCAAAAGTTCGCGAACCCCAGGAAACGTTCTCGAAGGAATCGCCTCGACAGAAATCTTCTCGTGAACCTTACCCCTTCCTCCACACTCAGCTCACACGAGACAAGTTATAAAACCTGATTCCACACCAGACGAGCAGCTGGACATGTTCGTACTGATCGTCTGAAAGCAAGAGATCCCCATTCAGGTAATGGAAATTTGAAATTCCGAATCTTATTTTTCAAGTTTAATTTATCATCCTGTCTCTTGATATTTGAAAACTTCCAGCGCGTTTTTCCGAAATGCTGTTAACGTGCAAGAATTTTCTGAAAAATATCTTTTTTCGATTTTTGATGTTTGAACTGCGATTGCAGTACATAAGAATAGGGTTTTGACCATAAATACGCTAGACTTATAGGAAATTTAACGCTGAATCCAAAAATGTCCTCAAAAGTTGATGAAAGTGGTTTTGAAGCAGATAAATGTGGGTTCTTATGAAGCAAGGTGTGGTTTTCCTGAAAAACCTCAAAAAAAGTAGGTATCCTGGAAACGGGTTGAGATAGGAAAAGCGGTTGGTGGCGTTTTGTTCCATGTTTGATCTAGTTTCACCTAAATTTTTTTTGTACGCCAAGTTCGGGACACCCTGTACAGCATTTCAAAATTTCCATCACAGATTTTTTCAAAATTTTGTTTTTTGCCAATTTTGACGTTTCTATGTTTTCTGTTTGGGAAGAATAACTTCAAAAGCGTAATATATTTGTATGCTATGAATATATTTGGTTTGTGGGAACCTGTGATTGAGCTCAAAGCCATTTGAACGTGTTGAAAGGAGAGCTAAATTATTAATTAGACGTATACCTGCTCAACTAAAATAGGCATGCAATAGTCGGTATCGGAAAATATTTGGAAGAATTATAAGACCATTGCTACGGAGTTATCTCACGTTTTGTTTCCAAGGTCTTAGTTCGTAAATACGTGTAATTACGCGAGGCCTCGGACAACTGAGGCCCACAGAATCAATTAGCTAACCAAGCTATTTTCTCCCACGTTCAGGCCAATCTGCCTCTTCTCTCTATTGCCGGTTTTCAGATGCGGGGAATTCTATGGAATCAAATAAAAGTCGGTGAAGGTGCTGAGCATTAGCTGCTTGCAGACCCTTTGTCAGAAATGAAATCAAATTTGAACCATCAAAACCCCACCATTTGACGGTCCATGGACAAAGGAGAGGACCAAGTTTGAATTCATTGTAAAAATTTTCAAAAACTCCAAACGTTCGAATCGAACAGTGCTGACAGACAGAGATTTCAGCGAAAACCCATGCTTTTCGGCGTTCAAACGTCAATTTCTCCGGCAATACGCAAGGGAAATGCAAAAATGGCTATACCGTTAGAAAGCTGACATTTTGGGCCAGTTTTTCCATGAACAAGCGCTGGATTTTTCCATTTATTTCTTGTCCTAAACAAAGGTTGAGAAAATTGAATTTTTACAAAATCGAGAAATTCTCAACTTAGGCTCAATTTTTCGCTCATCAAACCTAATGTTAGAAAGCTGCAAATGCCGTAAGATTATGGGAAATTTAACGCTCTTTGCAAAGGTATCCTTATTTTTGCGATTACTCCCATATTCAAGGAGCTTATGGCCTTTTTACTGAAACTAAGTCGAAAATACGAGAAAAATCTCCTAGGCCAAAAAAGTGCACCTTTTTTGGAGCTCACAGAAAAGTTTATGGAACAAAAATTGGAGCAAATGAGCTAAAGAATCGAGCCCTCCAAGGAAGACAATCTTGAGGTTGAATACCCTGTATGACGTGACACCATATCAATGGTTAATCCGGCAGACTACTTGCTACGATTGAAGCACTCATCATATTGTATTCTGTGGCAATGAAGGTCGGTTCATTTGATTACCTAGGAAGGTATTTTCAGGTTGGTGTAAAAGTAGGTAAATAAGTAGGTAAACCACGGTTGTTTAACCACCTACAGAGATGAGAATCGACTTTGAATCCACACAGGTTGCACAATAATCTCGGTAATCCTCAGTTCAGAGCAAGAGGATCGATTAAAAACGAAGTTAATCAAAAGTCTTGCGGTTCTTCCTCGGATGACAAAAGGTCCTTCCAATTCGAGCAAGCGACGGAGCTCGCTATCGCCGACGAACAGAAAATAATTATCCCTCGGCACCTGAAATCTCCAACGGGCGTGCCCGGTTTTAATTTTCCCCGAGATAAATGAGTTTCGATTATTCACTTATTATCTTTCTGTTGAAAGAAAAGGCACATCTTGGGACGGCGGGAGGAAAAGGATAGAAAACGCATTACTCCGACAGATTCGAAGCCCCCTCCTTGAATCACAAAGGGCCATTACCTTATTTTATTATGTAAACAAGGCGACTTTCGGCTTTGCGGGTTGTGTTTCAGAATCGATTGGATTGTCCCTATTGACTCCTTATCGTTGGGAGACACTCTTTTTCGCTTCGTCCCTCTATCAAACAATTTATAACCAACTGCCACCCGAGCCTACGCCGGCTTCACGACGTGACTTTCCATCTTCGGTTGTCGCCAACTCCCATCTTCGGGTGGTGTGCGGGTGGTTGAAAATTAACATATTTTCAAAAATTTCAAAACATTTTCACATATTTTTACATAAAAACTTATTTTCAAAAATTTTCACATAAGAACATATTTTCAAAAATTTTCAAAAACATTTTCAAAGATTTCCAAAAATTTTCACATACTTTTACATAAAAACGAATTTTCAAAAATTTTCACATTTATGTAAAATTTCAAAAATTGTCAAAAATATTTTCTTTTATTCTGTATTAACATATTTTCAAACTCTGTCGAAATAAAAATTAAAAACAATTGAACCACCCCCCCTATGTTACAAATTTTTTCACATCCAGAATATTTTGGCAGACAATGAGACCCGTTTTGGCAATTTTGGTACTCGCCAGCGCATCATGCGGGACCTGGGGCCGCTTACCGAACCCGATCGACCTGGGATACGGATACGACAAGGATACGATCGTATTTCCAGGAGGGACGCCTTACAAGTAAGCAGTCCCCAAAATCCATGGAAGAAATTCAAGATATTCTTGCACGCATATATTCAAGAGATGCATGCATATTGCATTTTCACCCTCTTAATTCCATAATCACGTATTGATATTATTGACAAATGACGTTTTTCTGGCTACCCAGGGTAATCGACCAGTTCACCGGCGAGACCAATGGGGGTACGTGGTATGCGAAAAACGATTTCGAGACAGCCGAACATTGCGGCACTCACCTGGACGCGCCTTACCATTTCGACAAGAATGGACGAAAAGTGAACGAAATCCCTTTAGACCGGCTCATCACCAAAGGTAGGGCTTTCAGCAATCAATAAAGTTAAAGTTTTGTAACTTGGGGCCCTTTGATAACAGAAAAAGAATTATTTTTCAGCCATCCTCGTCGATGTATCAGCAGACGTGAAAGACAACTCCAGCTACGCTTTACCAGTAAAAAAGTTGGAGGAATGGACCAAAACCAACGGCGACATACCTGACAAGAGTGTCATACTCATCAAATTCGGATGGGGTTCGAGGTGAATTATTACCTAGTAATAACGTACGAATGACTAATAATGACTTTTTCTTGGAACTACTCGTACATACCCTTGTTTTATCATCACTGACTTGTTGGGTCCATACATCTGCTGACTTCGTTAGGGTAGACGATTTTTGTCGTAAGAACACTTCATTAATGAAACAACTTTTTCTTCCAGGTACCCAAACAAAGAACAATACCTTGGGCCTTCGGATACGGACCAAAGATACCCCGGATTGTCAGAAGAGGCTGCCCAGTGGATTGTTGACACTAAAAAGGTCGGTGCCTATTTGAACTAGAAATAAGTATGTTCCCGGCGAAAGAAGCTATTGAACCCGGAAACATCAAATAGTACAGAGTCAAATTGTACCTTGGAGTCGGATAAACTGTGATTTGGATGGAAATTGATGGAATTTGATGGAAAAAATTGAATTTTTTTTGAAAATTTTGCCAATTAGGTGCAAAAACTTACTATAATCTTCGTGCAAGTGGTTGTTTATCAAAAGATATGGGACACTTTTGGCTCTTTTTGATATAGATTTATGCTGAGAGCCCCATTCGCCAAGGTTCTCGGGTTCGATAACTTTTTTTGCTGGGAACTAACCTATTAGCATCTTTCGATCCTGTAGTCAAATGGACGAAGTCCCCCGTCACCGAAAAGCTGTTGAACTTGCAGGTGGCCGGTGTTGGGGTGGACACATTGTCTTTGGACACCGGCATCAACACAGTCGGGGATTTACCTGTGCATGTAACACTGCTTAGCAACGACATCTACGGTCTGGAAAATGTCAACTTGAAAAGTGCCCTTCCGCCAGTTTTTGACATTATAGTGATGCCGATAAAACTAGTCAATGGCACAGGAGGGCCAGTGCGAATCGTTGCACATTGAATACCTTTAACGGACCACATAGATAGACCGGTTTATGTTGAATTTTACCGATTGTGAGGAAATGAAAATTGTTAGCACGAATTTTTCAAAACCTTTTCTGCTCCTCCCTTTTGATCGGGTATTTAGGGTAGAAGAAGATCTGGCAACGTCGCATCTTGGCATCTGCCAGGCCTCTTCGCAAGGATCGACTATTAAAGGATCAGAGGGGTGGAAGGGGGTATTGTTGGTGCGAAATTACTTGTCAGGTACGATAAACCTACTCAATCGATTTGAATCGGGCAAACTGCATACGCTCTTTTGATGGTGAGAGAAGTGCGCTATAAGGAGAACTCTTGAAATTTCCAATTAAATTAAATAATAATAATTGTTGACTCTTGTTTTGTTGTGCCTAACCTAATTTGTATCAATCCTACGCCAAAATGTGGAATAGTGAGTTTTGCAGGACAAAAATCAATTGAGCTCATGAGCTCAATCTATGAATAGATTTCGCTCATTTTGAGACACCACCTGGCGGCCACTTTTGAAACCCAAATAGGGACGTAGCCTAAAGCTTAAAATGAGGAAGTTTTTCAAGCGCATTGTTGGGAACCCAAAGGTACCTAGCTTTTTTGAAAAGTGGAAATCTGATGTATTGATAACAGAACAGAGTTCAATGGCACTAGTCAATTTTGACATTTTGAGACACGCCCCGTTTAGTAACACATAATAATAAAACCTCCCTCCGAAAGGAAGGTTTTCTTCTACGCTTGATATGCCTGGGATTCCAGGTAGTGGGTGTCGGTCTGGATACCTTGTCATTGGACACTGGAATCAACACTGTTAAATTTCTACCAGTCCACATCAAACTTGCTACCAGTGACATCTACGGGCTTGAAAATGTCAACTTGTCAGCGCCCCTCCCCCCGTCATTTGACGTTATAGTAATGCCGATAAAATTAGTCAACGGCACAGGAGGACCGGTTCGCATTATTGCATATTGAAAGGTAACCCCTAAATCGGTTCATCAGTCCTGGAGGACAGTTAATTTATATCTTAGTCAGAAAAGGCAATGTTTCACTTATTTATTTTTAACTTTTTCTCCCTTGTTTTCGCAGTTTGTCGGAGTCGGAGTTGACACTCTCTCATTGGATCGGCCCGGAAACCCCAAAAAACCCAATCACGTGAAAATTCTCGGTAGCGATATGTACGGGCTGGAAAACGTCAATTTGACGTCGGATCTTCCCCCGCAATTCGACCTGCTCGTCATGCCTATAAAACTCATCAATGGAACTGGAGGGCCAGTTCGTATCATCGCCCACTGAGATAATAAACTGAATCTTCTTTTATCCATGACAAAACAATAAACTAAATCTAACTTTACCTATGCTCATTTTTTTAATTGAATGTAACTTTTTCTACTTTTTTACAAATGCATTATCATAAAAAAGCTTACGAAAAATAGTTTTTGACTGGTTGTTACATTTATCAGCCCATCAAAATCCCCTTCACTTTAAAACCTGTAGATTTTTACATTTGGGACAGTGAAACGCGAGTTTCGGGTAATTAGAATCTCATCAAGTATCTGATACTTCTACGTGTTTACTTTGACGTTTCAGGAGCCACTGCTTCCTTGTTCATATAGATGGGGGGGGGGGTTAAAAACTCTTTTTTTGACCGATTGAAAAAAAACCATGGCATTGAAACCGATCATTCCTTACCAGTTTCTGATTGTTTCGGAAATCGGACATGAGAATGTCGATTCGTTGACTGGCACGTAGATTGACAGGCCATCACTTGGTCGAGAGGAATTGTAATGGAATTAGTGTAACATGCTGCCATATAATCGTTGCTAACTGGTTTATTCCAAACAAGATTAACGTTTGAACGACTGTATGGACGCCGTGTCCCAGTCGTACGTTCGGCGTTTTGCTGGTTTCGTCCGACTGTCGTTCCAGGGCAGCGATTCTTCTCCCCAGGCGGTGAGCAGTGAAAAAACCTTGTTCTTTGCGGGGGGCAATGTCAAAAGATGTGTTTCAAGGTCAATTGTGTAGCAGAAAGGGAAAAAAAATTATTTTACATTTTTTTTTTTTAATTTTTGTTCCAATTTTTGAATTTTGGGGGATTTTATTTCATATTAATCAGCATAGCATATTCATAATAGCAAATTTCGCTCTGTAAATAAGGAACCATGAAGCAAGAATTCAATACTCCACTTCTAAAAATGCAAAACCTCTCAGAGTACCCGCAATAAGAGCCAAAATAACCCTAGTAACCTACCTGTGTCTAACTCTATCTATCTAGCTCTATTTAATGGCTCTATGCTTAACAGGTATCTTAGGTCCTAGTGTTTAGCCTAGTCCTAGTGCTCTATCGTTTCTATTTAAGGGTGACATCTGCACACCAATCTGTCAGTCATCCGAAGGGTCATCTGATAGTGGAATAGAGGGCCGAAGAATACAAGAATGCCGCCAAAGGACGAAGAGACCATCAAGCTCAGAAAAGAACTAGAAGACCTAATCAAGAAATGCCAGGTTTGTTCCAGCATGCTATAATCAGGCACAGTTATCCGTAATTATTAGGTTAACCTAACCGCTCTATTGGGCTAACGTGCTGGTTAACGTGACCTAATCGTGACGTTCGGTGAAAGTCGACCCATGTGAGTTCTGCTATTTTTGGCCGACATTTTGGTAAACATTTTAAGACTTTTTACGACCGGTTTGCGAACTAAAATACAGCGCAAAAAATGGGTTAAAATCAGTTTGAAACTGCCTGCCAAGGCCTGAATAATATAGGGTTTACAAAATAAATGAAATTTTCGAATAGAGATTTCACTTTATCAAATCATTTATTCATTCATTTATTCACCTATCCATTCAATTCATTGATTCAGTATGAAAGGATTTATCAACTGAAATGTTTTCCCTTACCATGCAAATTTGAACTCTTTTGGCATACCCCAATGATGATCAATGGCATTGATTCGCCTCCGGGCATCCCCGTTGAAAATCGGTTTTATTCCAAATGTCTTACGGTGCAACAAACGTATCAATCTGCCAAAATCGTTAACCCGGATGAATCTCATCCAACCATCGTACCAATATTACTGAATTCAGGAGGACCAAGCGAAAGTAGCCGATTGTAAATTGTCGGAGAAATGCGCCGACGTGGCTGCAGCTCCGAAGCTCCGACTCACGACGAAGAAGCTCCTCAAGGGCCACATCAATAAAGTTAATTCCGTACACTACGCTGGAGACTCGAGGTAACCTTATTTTGCTAATCCTGATAGCTGATGAACTTGATCAGTTCGAGATGTTGTTTAATTGAGTTTAGAAAAAGAATTAATTGAAAAGCTTAATTTAATGTATTAAAAATTTAGTTGGAAATCTGGCACGAAAATTTCGCCCTAGCCGGGAATCGAACCCGACGTCTCCAGATTTCACGTTGGACTTTTCACCTAAGTTTATCTTCCCGACTGCCGTCAGACTACACATCTGGGAATAAATATGAATAAAAAACGATTACCCCGACAGGCATACCGTGACTGGATCTTTGGATGGCAAATTGATCATTTGGGACACATGGACCGGAAACAAAGTTCAAGTAATACCCCTTCGCTCCGCTTGGGTCATGAGCGTCGCATTTGCCAAATCTGGCAATTTCGTCGGTAATTTTTTCGAATTTTTTTCCACTTGAGCTAAGAAGTGAACGAAGAATCGCCGTAAGATCAGATTTTTTAATTGTTCAGCTTGTGGGGGAATGGACAACATGTGCACAGTCTACGACGTTAACAATAGGGACGGATCCGGAGCATCGAAAATCACCAGAGAATTGCTCGGCTATGAAGGTTTTCTCTCCTCCTGCCGATTCCTCGATGACATGACGCTCATCACCGGATCAGGTGACATGAAAATGTGAGTTGCGTATCAATCTTCGACGTAATAAAACCAAAAATGAATTGCATCTTTGTTTTTCTGTGTTAGTATTTACGTTGCAGTCCCCATGCTAAATATAACGGATCTTGCGAATAGCTTGCACACGATGCTCAACATTCTAACGCAACATTCCTAACATTCCAGCTGCATTTGGAATTTGGAAAGCGGCGCGAAGAACTTGGAATACGAGGCGCATGCTGGAGATGTGGTGAGCATTTCGCTCCATCCCGACCAAAGCTCTTTTTTGACTGGCAGTGTGGACAAAACGTGCAAACTTTGGGACATCCGTGACGGCAAATGCCAACAGACATTCTTCGGGCACACAGCTGACGTCAACTCAGTATGCGTAAGTAATTTCCCCCTGGCAAGAATTTCGAAGAGGATTGGTTTATTTTTATTTTCAATTTTCCACCAACTGAGAACAATGAACAAATTGCAGTTCCACCCGAACGGTTTCAACTTCGTGACGGCATCAGAGGATAAAACAGCTCGGCTTTACGATATCCGCAGTGACCAAGAACTGGCAACGTTCGAATCGCCAGCGGGAAATCCCGGCTTTACGTCCTGCGGCCTATCCCTGTCAGGACGGTTCATCTTCTGCGGCTCCGACGACGGCAAGGTCCACATTTGGGATACGCTCACCACTCAACATGACGGTAAACGATGAAGATTTAATTATGTCGACGGTGTAGAATCAACACTGCCCATTACTTTTCTCATGCCAAGTTGCCACCAATTCAAGTCTTGAGAAGTAGGCAACCCAGACGCCACCAAAAGACACGATGTTTTGAGTTGGGCAGTGTTGCATCTTCACCGTCGATGTATTTTGGAGAACACCTGCTAGAATGAAAGTATATGACGAGAAAAGAAACAGGTTGTTCTGTACCAAGAATCTGTCAGCTTACAATGATGATTGAGCAGTTGCGATCCAGAGACCCCTTGCTCCACTAGCGGACGTCTTACCCAGTAGACTACGAGGTGATGCTCTGGTTAAGACGTCCGCTTGCATGCATCCCCCGCTGCCACCAGTGTAACAAAAATCATGATTACGCAGTTGCTATCCTGATACCCCTTGCTCCGCGAGCAGATGTCCCATAGACTACTGGGGCTTACGGATTCGCTGTTAGGAGGTTCAAATTAGAGGCTTTGGAGTTCGGATTCAGGCTGGTCCTGGACAGTCCCGGACTAGTTACTAAAGACGCCAAGCATATTCACCCAGTCGCATGGCTTGAATTTGTTTGGCGTCAGTATTTGCTGGTCCAAGACTGTCCGAACAGACCCATTGTTCAGACTGAAGTTCCTACGACCAGGACTGGTACACGTTTGATGACCTCTAGTGGGCTGCCCTGACTGCAGGGTTGGAATTTGCTAATTGCATTCGCCCATCCTCAGTAAAAGATGAGGCATCGCCTTCTGAGACCTCTTCTTGGCCCTGACGGGGCAGACGTTAATGATCATGCAAAGCCAGCTCGAGACTGCTCTGAAGAATCCAAGGAACAAGTCCACATTCCGTACAGGCAGCTACTGTAAGAGACAGCACCAGCATTCCAGTTCCACAGTCATTCAGACACTAGTCTCGCTCCTCATGCTAGAACCTCTAGAATCCGGATAGCCCCATGGACTTTTTGAATTAAGGTTCGCTAACTTTGGCCAATTTGCAGGAATTCTTGCCGGCCATGAAAACCGCATTACGTCACTCTGCGTCGCGCCAAACGGGCTTGGCGTCTCAACATGTTCCTGGGACAATAATGTTCGAGTTTGGGGCTAGAATCAAGTGGTTTTTACGCTACGCCTATTCTTTCATCTGTTCCGTTTCACTTCACATGAACCTACATTTTTATTGTATAAACTGTATCCACAAATATATTGAACGGTTTAGAACCAATTGATCGCAGTAGATTTCCACCTGTGAACCATTTTTAGAGCCGTCGAGAGCAATAATGACGAGGAGTTCTCAAGAGGAGATTCGTTCTCTTCCTGCCAGTCCGGAACAAATTATGCGCATGCGCAATGTAGTTTTTGCCATTATTTATTTACGGTTGTCTACGGCAGAACGACCGCGCATGCGCAGAACCGGTTCCCAGCTGGCAGAAGGCGCTCTGAGAACAAACCTAAAGTGAAGTACCGTCCCAGGCTTTCACGATAACCGAAGCTGTCACGGGCGTGCCCTGCCGCCCTTGAGAGGTGGGTCGGAACTAGTCAATCTCACATTCGGCACACCCCCAGGTTTTTTTAGGATATGGACATCAAGGGGATTGATTGAGAGGGCCTGCCTTGAAAAATCAAAATTGGTTCATACTTCATTAGGCTGGATAAATGGCACTGGGTAGCGATATATTATAGGTAATGTATTTTGTCATCGTTTAACAACTGTCATACATAAAAATAATGACTAACCGAATGTGCCAATACGCAGGGCCTACTTCAATTAGGTACTCGTCATTTTGAACATTATCCTAATGCCCTAAGAATCTCTACAACTCAAACCACGCGCAACCCTTTACAGATTTTACACGGCTGATATCAGCAGTAGGGCTGTGCTAAATTTCAAATCATCGTGACAAAGTGGCCTCCGTATCAATTCGAATTTGACTAATTTCCATAGGTACCCCAACAAATGCATCGCGAACATATTTTACACTTTTTTCTGAAAGGAATAGCTACGGATTAGGGTTGCTATTTATAATATGAATTGTCCTATTACCGGCTATTCATTCAATAACATGGGATAGCAAAATAGAAAATACTCCGGAACAGCTCCAAAGTGGGGTACCGAATTTGGTAAATATGTGTACACTCTCAGCATAGAAGAATTCGTCATTTTTCATGTCCTACAGCTGGTTTGTCGTTTGTATATTGAAAAATCGGAAGACGTGTATGACAACGACTAAGTAAATTTTGATTATAGCAATACGCACAATCCTAACGCCATCGCACCCGAGTGACTGAACAGCGTAAAATATCTACTATATTCATACACCAAAGTCCCTTAAGCAGCATAATTTTCATAGGCATAGCCAATGTTACAACACTGCTTTAACCTAAGCACGATGAGCTTCCTTTTTCTGTTTTAAAATACTGCAGCTTAATATTTCACAAAATATTAACATTTGGTACTATAGTAAAATTTAGAACGGTTCGGCAATGAATTACATTATCATTTATCTGCACTAGCACTAAGAGAGCTCTTACTGGAATTACGTAAGTATCTATCATTAATAGGTGCTAATGATAGGTGAAGTAGAAATATAATTATTGAACCAAGCTCAAGGTCAAAACTCGATAAATTATTCCACTGCAGAGTACGCTTTTTATTATTTTTTCAGTAAAGACTAGTTGATTTTAGTAAATTTGATAAATAATTTAAATTCTTCACTAAACGAGTCATGACTATGAAACAATCATTTCTATTGATAAGTGAGGGGGAGGGGTGATGGGCGGATACGAGTAAAACTGCAAGTGCACGGCTGCAATTTGCTATAAAGAGGTATTGCACTTTACCGCAACAGTATTATTTCAATACTAGAGTTTCAACGAGTTTCAAGCAGGAATAAATTTGAGATAATATACAAAACCGGTAGGTAATCTCGATTGAGTGAAAAACTAAATTACGCTCGACGTAAGAATAATATCACAAAATCCAATTTTCAATCACACATAACATATATAAGATCCGTAGTAAGAAAAATCAACGAGTAGAGATTAATAAGAATTTCAAAGATTCGTTCAAGTATAAAGTCTTGGAAAAAGTTTTATTTCATTATAATACATACCTAATCAAGTAGAAAAAAAAGTTGATTATAGATTGAGAATTGAATAAATCAAAGATTTATTTGACGTCTTCTCTCTTATGGCAATTACATTAAAGTTTAAAAAAATGGAAACTAAAAAAAACTGCTATACTAGTTTTGAACAAGTGGTAGTGCACCGAGTGCATTACTAGCAACCGCTACTCAACGGCTCTGCATCTGGCGCAATGAATAGTAAGAGCATATCATCGAAACTTCCAGCTTAATTATTTGTAGCATCATTTTTGATCAATGTTAGATGTCAAAAAAGCTCGATAGTCTTTCTTAGTCAAGCAGGAGTCAATCGTTGCTAACTATTCTACTCGCCGTGTTATGGTGGCTCAAGAATTTGAGCCGTCGATAATATTAAATTTCCACCATCATCGGATGATAAATTATTGTCTCAAACGTAAGCGCGAACGTGAGATTTTTTTGTTGGAAAGTGCAAAAACAGAGTTGACGCTGTGAAAAAACACTTGATGCTTACGAAACCGGCGGATGAAACGGCTCAGCGAATTTAGAGAAGTTCGACGACGAGGAGGCTCAGTCCGGATCCGCAGGCGATGCCGACACCGAGAAATGCTGCCAACATCGTCGACGCCACTTCTTGCTCGTGAGACGCGACGATTCTGCAACATGAATTCGAGCCGGAAATGTAACTTACGGCGTATCTAAGGGCCGTATCACATGTTTCATCTTCCCCCTCCCCGCCACATAGACTGTCTGCTCAGACACTGTTTTGTGAATGAATGATTTAACATGAAAATCATTGATAATTCTACTGAGAAACCAGGTTCCGTAGACAATCTATAACAAACATTGATGCAGGTGCCCCTAAGTGAATATATCCACAGCATCAGCAATCGACTATTTACCAAGCAGCCCTGAAGTTTGCGCCGAAAAGTAGATGACAGTACAACGCTTTTTTGCTCCCAAAATCAGTCCAAATACCGCGAATTAATTCCTTGACTGCATGTCCCTGTCTCATTTAAATGGAAATACCAAATGTTGCACCACACAACCCCGCATTTCAGCCAAAAACTCACTTGGGGATGGAAATGAAGGTCAGATTAGCCAAATAACCGTTGGAAAGGCCGAACGCTATGGTGATCAGGATGTAGAGGGTGTCCGATTTGATCAGAACAGGAAGGTGTTGGCGCGGCTGCGCGTTGCAGAGCATGATCAACGGCACAAATGCAGTACGAGCTATGCTCATCGCAGCAATTGACCACGTTCTCTTTTCAGACTGAAATCGATTTCAAAATAGTAACAGTTACAAACTCGAAGTGCTTCCAAAATTCGAAACGTTTCAGGTAAGTCGATACTTACGATTGGTATGTACCCAGAGAGGATGCGCCCCAAATAATCGCAAACGCTGTACAGCAGGAAAGTGACGACTGGTACGAAGTAGACCTCTGAAAACAATAAACGCAACTTCAAAAATTTATTCGAGAGTCTTCCAGTTCGGGCATCAATCTAAGTTTATCATCAACTGCAAGTGTGGGGGCGGTCGTAGAGGATCTTGTACTGATTCGCAAGGACTACAGCGATGAGATGTAAAAAAACGAGAGAAAAAGGACGAGCATCAATTTTGGTCCAACTGTTTACAGTTTGATGCAAAATCCAACCAATGAAATTATTTTGTTGATATTGTTGGTGCTGCCGCTGGTATCAGTGCTGCCGCTGAAAGTTCTTGACACCAGAAACATTGACCGAGTACATGTAACACCTGTGAGTCTTTCTATGCATTTAACAATCAAGATTTTCAGTCCCCACACTCTGGCACTCGTTAGGGTTAGAAAGCGCCCCTGTTGACCAGCGAATATGAAAAAAGTAACAATTCACCTTTCCACGTAGGGTTCCCGACGTAAGATGACTTCACCAGTACCGTCACCGCAGGGTACACCGTGAACATGACAACAAAACAGTACCACAGCACCGTGCCCTGCACCCAGATCTGAAAATTGGTTGAACTTATTGCATTTTCATTCAAGTACATCCCATTTGGAGATTAATATAACCAATAGCTAGTGACCTCGTAATTAATTCTCCACACACTGAGAGGTGCTCACCTTCTTCAATATGGTTATGTAGGAAATGTCTCTGATAATGGGCGACGTCGGTTTCTCCACTGTGTGCACAGGTTCGTACTGTATCGAGCAATGTCTGGGCAGCTCTTCGCAATGGTACTTGAAAAACAGCTGTAGGACGGAAAGCAAGCAATATTGACAAATTGGCCCTTTGACTTGTGAAACGCACCATGAAAATAGTTTCACTTTACCGTAGATGCCAGGAACATGTATGCGAGTATGGACAATACGATGAAAGCGTCGGCCATGATAAAATACGCCAAGGCGCTGATGGTCGGCGACGCGCCGGCAAAGAGCGACACGATTTTAGCGACAGCGGCTATTATACCTCCCAGCGCAAGGCCCCTCATCGTCCCGGCGATGTACTTGGCCGGAAATCGACCGACCACTCCAAACACCGCACTCTGGAGTATGGCGCTGGCGACTGGGAAAATCGAAACAACAATATTAGACTCCAGCGACACGAACAGATAGGATTGGTCGAATCCATAAACAATTTAAATCATATGTGGAAACTTACTGTTTAGCAAAATTATGATGGCTAACGTCACGAAGAAGAATTCCTCTTGCCCTGTGCAAAAGTCAAGTCCATCAGATCAAAAATCACAAGGCAGCTAAAACTACTTAATGATCCATGGATCTGAACAAGCGGAAAGGGCGTTTCAAGAAAGCGTGAATCCAGCAGCTTTCAGTCCAGCGATTAATGATTCAGCCCGAAACTCGACGCACTCAAAAACCGGAAGTACTGTGTGTAATGCGAGCACCTCTGTTAAATCAATCACTTCCATTGTCAGATTGATCGTTTTCCTTCTGCCGCCAAATACAGTATTCACAAAATTCAAACAATGGTAAGATTTATCAGTGTAAATTCATACTTACAGAGGTCAGTGTCAACTTTAACGAAAACCGTCGTAACGATGAACAAGATCAGCATTGAAGCCAAAGATCCATGCATGCGGACGTTCAAGGAAATCCTGAAAACCGAGAATTACCTCAATGAAACTAGGCTCCTTCCTTTTTATCGGCTATAACCCCCTTAATGCTGTTAAGCATACATGGGACCAAGGGGGAAATGGCAATGGGGGGGGGCAGGATTCGAACCTGGCACCTGCAGCTAGGAGGTGCACTCAACTGTCACATGGTTAAAAACCTGGCCATTTTCTGTGCCAGGCTCTCCGTGGCTGAAGGGCAAGGCGACTGCCTAGACAGCAGGAGGCGTCAGGTTCGAATCCTGCTGGAGAGGGAATTCAATGCCATTCCTCACTTGATCTCATTTACGAATTCACGGCAAGATACAATAGGCAATGCTCAACATCATAATGAAATATTACAAGCTTCAGCGAAGCTTTCGGCCGCAAGGGCCTCATCGGGGGGTATTACAACTATGGCGTTACATAGGGGGTTGTTTGTGATTTCACCAGCTGTTCCTCTCTAAAGGGGCTTTAAAATACTGCTAAAATAATAATACTATCGAGTTTTCTTACTTGTGATTGATGAGTGGATTGATTATGAGAAATAAGGTGCTCGGTACTGTAGCGGCGATAGTCATGTACGAAGTGAAGGAGGCCTGGAGCTCAGATCGGCCATTGTCGGTTATAGTCACATTGTTGCTCAAAGGTCGAAATTTGTACATCCAATACTGAACAAAGGAATAACGGGAAAAATAAAGTTGATGCTAAAAACTCATTATCAATACAATTATAAGAATTTTTGAAGTTAACTTAATTTTTTTTAATATCAAAGATAATAACGGAAGACGAACCTCTTCAGCAGTGATGAAGAAGAACCAAGGAAGAAGTATAACTGTCCCGAGAATATAAAAAATTATGTAACCGATGCTGTACCTGAAACCAAAAATGTCGACTGATCTAAGCCAAAAATAGAAGTGCGCCCGTATTTTGAACTAAGGTTCATTAACCTAACTTGATGACCGAGTATCTCCAAAAAAGTTGTTTTGAAGCTTAGAAGTTTGGGGTCTGATACATCAAAGCGTGGGTTTTTGAGATAAGAAAATCTGGTTGGCGGTGTTTTGTTCCGTTTTTGGTCTATTTTGACCCGACATTTTTTTTTTGTAAGTACGGGACACCATGGACCTACCTAATATTATGTATGTTAAGTAGGTACCATAAGTATACTCCAAGTTGGTAGGGAAATTATTTATGGGCAATCATTGACTAAGGAAATCATGGGTGAAGAAATGTTAACCGCGTAAACCTTCTTCTTGGTATTTGAATAAAATTCCTATGGTAAGTCGGTATACGAAGCACCTACTTACAGTCGACCCGATCGAGTGAGAATCTCAAAAACATGAGTCAATAATTATAATATTCATTTCCAGTTATTCGTGCGACTGAGGGAAGTGAGTAGTGAACCAGTTATTCCAGGATTGGAAAAAAATCGAAAAAATACCGGTCAGCCGGCTCCCAGTTGTTGAAAAGGGGCCTCGTGTCCTTGATGTCGACTTCATCTTCGATTCCTTCCTTGCGAGCAGCTGCAATCGGATCTTCGTCGAAATCCGAGTCACTGTCGCTTCTCTGTAGAAGGGGCCTCGTGTTCACCGAGCTGTCCATCCTCGGCGCACCGCTGACACTCGCTGCTGACTCGATATCCACTGGAATAATTCAGCGAAAGCAACATCGACGAGATATATTTGATGATAATCCACAAAATCGATTTTAGGTCTTTCAATTTTCGTAAATAATTCAAGGATTGACAGAATGCCCAATTCAATAAAGAAACTGGGCTTCGAACCTGCAATAGGTTTCTACTACAACAAATAGCTTTCTACAGCAGACGAACTGTACCTACTATCTACAATGTAACTACGCCTAATACAACATTTAGGACAACCAGGAGTTAACTCTTCCACTAAAAATGTGTGTAAAAGGGGGTCGAGCTTGCAATAATTCGGACTAAATTTTCACGGTTTGTTTACAGGTGTTGGAGGAACGTATTTTCATTGTTTTCAATTAACTTGCCACAGTTCAAAATCTTTTGGTGGGCGAAAAACGACGATTGTTTGCACTTGTTCAGTTTTTCGCGTATAACTTGTAAACAACGCATCCTACAAAATACTGCTCCCTATTTCCGATTAAACTACATAAATTTCTGTGTCGAATGATCACCTCGAACGTTAAAATCGGTTCAGCCGTTTGCTCGCAACCGATCGTCGAAATTGGCTTTCTTTTCAAACTGCCGAAAATTGGGCTACGCTCGCGTTCCAAAGCCAGTTCTTCTATAACTGCGCACCCAATCAAATAACCATAGAATCTTAGGAATTAGAATTTTCCAATTTTACGGAAGGAACGCAGTGAATCGGCCATAAAAGGGAAGATATCGAATCTTTGCGCAAAACATGTCAAGTTCGTAATCGTGTTGCAGTCATCAATCCATTTGCAGGGAGATTCTTAAGAGATGGTTTTGGAACGGTTCTGCCCAAAGTTAGGCACTACTTTTTCGATTCTGGTCATGGGTGTTAGTAGATTGCCTCCCATCAGCACAGGATGGTTTGACAGCAGCAACACGATAGATGGAGGTAACGTTGCTGAACCGTTGCTTACTACACACTCATACTAGGATCTAATTCTTTCTACCAAACAACTAGAAATAAGTATCCAAAAACTCGACAAGATTTTCACGACGCAGACGTAGGTTAGTTATGCCTATTGCAAATACTATAAAAAAAAGCAGAAAAAAATTCAACATACTTTTCTGTATCAATCTTCATCAACTCTCGATAACGACAACCAGCATCCGAGAAAAATAATGTGATAAGCAATATAGAAATCAAAACTGAAACAAAAAGAAAATCCCTGGAGAAATTGATGTGTACACCCAACCCAACAGCCACTGAGTCATAGGAAAGGTACACTAACATGCACCATACAAATTACGTAAGACTGCTCTAAAGGATGCACGCACATAGAATGCATGAACTTGGCAAAACGATCAAACAAAGCGTTTTCCATCAGAGATAAACAACGAACCTTGAAGAGCAAACTGGTTGTACGAGTTTGGCTAGTGGTGGGGTTTTGCACCCATCGGGGGTCACTCAACAGCTGTCACAGACGATGGAATTGAATGATTCGCACCACGTAAAATAATCAAGGCGATATTATTGAAAAAATTGATGTAGAGATTCCAAGCTACTGGGCTAGTCGTCTATCTCCTAATGACTAGTAATTAGAGCGATGACAAAAACTCGTCAGTCCAAACTCCCGACTCGACAGTGACGTCAGTTTGACAGCAGTGATAACGATAGCGCACACCACAGCCTGGCGGAGGAAAGGCTGGCGACAGCACGGTGTACCGCCCGACCTAGGAAATCCCTAAATTGCCCGAAGCAGAGTATTACAGTAGTCAACCCTTATTCAGGTATGCACACCAAAAAAAAAAAAATCTTAATCTGAATTCGACTAAAAACCTCTGACTTTCAAAAAGTTGTGTTCATAACTAGAACATTGAAAAATACGAATATAAAATGATCAAAGTCAACTTCGAGATCAAACTCAACTTCGAGATCAAAGTCAACTTCGAGATCAAAGTCAACTTCGAGATCAAAGTCAACTTCGAGATCAAAGTCAACTTCGAGATCAAAGTCAACTTCGAGATCAAAGTCAACTTCGAGTTCAAAATCAACTTCGAGATCAAAGTCAACTTCGAGATCAAAGTCAACTTCGAGATCAAACTCAACTTCGAGATCAAAGTCAACTTCGAGATCAAAGTCAACTTCGAGATCAAAGTCAACTTCGAGATCAAAGTCAACTTCGAGATCAAAGTCAACTTCGAGATCAAAGTCAACTTCGAGATCAAAGTCAACTTCGAGATCAAAGTCAACTTCGAGATCAAAGTCAACTTCGAGATCAAACTCAACTTCGAGATCAAAGTCAACTTCGAGATCAAACTCAACTTCGAGATCAAAGTCAACTTCGAGATCAAAGTCAACTTCGAGATCAAAGTCAACTTCGAGATCAAACTCAACTTCGAGATCAAACTCAACTTCGAGATCAAAGTCAACTTCGAGATCAAAGTCAACTTTGAGATCAAACTCAACTTCGAGACCAAAGTCAACTTCGACGTCAAAGTCAACTTCGAGTTCAAACTAAACTTCGAGATCAAAGTCAACTTCGAGATCAAAGTAAACTTCGAGATCAAACTCAACTTCGAGATCAAAGTAAACTTAGAGATCAAACTCAACTTCGAGATCAAAGTCAACTTCGACGTCAAAGTAAACTTTGAGATCAAAGTCAACTTTGAGATCAAAGTCAACTTCGAGATCAAAGTCAACTTCGAGATCAAATTCAACTTCGAGACCAAAGTCAACTTCGAGTTCAAAGTCAACTTCGAGATCAAACTCAACTTCGAGATCAAAGTCAACTTCGAGATCAAACTCAACTTCGAGATCAAAGTCAACTTCGACGTCAAAGTCAACTTCGAGATCAAAGTCAACTTCGAGATCAAAGTCAACTTCGACGTCAAAGTCTACTTCGACATCAAAGTCAACTTCGAGATCAAAGTCAACTTCGAGATCAAAGTCAACTTCGACATCAAATTCAACTTCGAGACCAAAGTCAACTTCGAGTTCAAAGTCAACTTCGAGATCAAAGTCAACTTCGAGATCAAAGTCAACTTCGAGATCAAAGTCAACTTCGAGATCAAAGTCAACTTCGAGATCAAACTCAACTTCGAGACCAAAGTCAACTTCGACGTCAAAGTCAACTTCGAGTTCAAAGTCAACTTCGAGATCAAAGTCAACTTCGAGTTCAAAGTCAACTTCGAGATCAAAGTCAACTTCGAGATCAAAGTCAACTTCAAGATCAAAGTCAACTTTTAGATCAAACTCAACTTCGAGACCGAAGTCAACTTCGACGTCAAAGTCAACTTCGAGTTCAAAGTCAACTTCGAGTTCAAAGTCAACTCCGAGATCAAAGTCAACTTCGAGATCAAAGTAAACTTCGAGATCAAACTCAACTTCGAGATCAAAGTCAACTTCGACGTCAAAGTAAACTTTGAGATCCAAGTCAACTTCGAGATCAAATTCAACTGCGAGACCAAAATCAACTTCGAGATCAAACTCAACTTCGAGATCAAAGTCAACTTCGAGATCAAAGTCAACTTTGAGTTCAAAGTCAACCTCGAGTTCAAACTCAAGTTCGAGATCAACGTCAACTTCGAGATCAAACTCAACTTCGAGATCAAAGTCAACTTCGAGATCAAATTCTACTTCGAGATCAAAGTGAACTTCGAGTTCTAACTCAACTTCGAGATGGTACTGCTTGAAATCAATCTTTTCATTACTGGAACGGAGGGAAAACCTCTGAACACTGCTCTTAATTGCCCGCTTCTCGGAGGCCATGTAAAACACCGAACTCTCACATTGACAGTAGATAAATGATAAAGCCCTTATCATTTTATGTTAAGCTGTTCAATGTTTTTCACTGCTACATGGGCATGGATTTACTTGTCCTTTCCTCTCGTCTTGCTGAGGCCTAATTTATCAGCTTGAAATAATTAAAATTATCAGACATTTTAATAATCGAGAATAATTTTATTAGCATAATGACTCTCTCCAACTAACGTGAAAGCTGTATTAATATTCAGGTAAGCAGGAAGAGCGTGCTGCTTTCCTCCTTCTTTTTCGCAGAAAGAGGTGCCCACTAAGAGGTATCCGATTGCAGATTTGAGTTGTTTATTGAGTCATCTGGACCAATAATTGGTTAAAGCCATGAACTGTCTTGGCCCCTCGACCAGCAATCGAAAAGTGAATTCATTGCCTTCGAGTAGCGTGATACGTTAATTTGACGAGTAACACTTAACATTTGACGAGTTAATTTGACACTGTTCCAGTGTCGCGAAATAATACTTCACCATGGGCAGGATAGTAAACTTTCTAAAAGTCATCAGGAACAACTGGAAAAAATCTTTGTTCGGTGCAGGAGTTCTGGCTTACGGAGTCGACTACGCTGTAGATAGCTACCAGTAAGTAGTGTGTGTGTGGTCACTTTTAAAAACACGAAAAGAAATTAAGTTGGGACAATGTTCCATCATTGACGCGCCTAGAATGGTACTTGCTACGCTCGCGTCTCCAGTAAAGCCAGTGGTTAACAGATAACTCATAATAGATACTTCAAAAAAGAAGAAAAAAAGTGCCAGTATTCCGGAAGTGTTGTAACTGACAGGGTGATGGCTCTTGCCTGGCCGTACACCCCTTTTAAAGAAATTTGAAAAAGGTTGGGAACTGAGGGAGGTACGGCGATTTTGGTGAATGCCCCGATCAGCTTCGGACTGATGCGTATGTCGAATTGGACTGATGGGTGGTATTCTAAATCGAGCCTCCATTGTATAATTATCGAACCTTCAGGCCCCATCCATTTGCCTTAAAATGTGACCAAACTTTCATTTTCTAGGATTTCTACTATGATGCGAGCGTACTGCGAGCAGGCTGTCAAATACGGCGACGAACCGTGCGAAATCGGAAAAATGAGGAGAATAACAGTGATACTGAATCCAGCAGCTAATAAAAAGTAAACGGCGTAATTTTCATGCAGCCTTGTACCACTTCTTGTATGTATGGCTATGCTTCAGATAAGGAAGGTTCAAACCAACATGTCCATTTTTCGAAAGAAGCAGAAAACGTTTTTGTCAATATTAAATATGTACCTAGCTTAAAACGCAAATGTTGAGGTTTGACATCTTCTCCTGCGGTAAAAACCACTTTTTTGCTATATGCAATCCTGGGAATGTACTTTTAACAGCTGCTCCAATGTGCTCTTCCAACATGATGTTTTAAACACGACCAATTTCGCCAATCGCAACGTAGTTAAGGCAAAATAAGCAGTTTCAACTTCATGGTTACTTGTACCAAAAAACGTGGTTTTGGGTTGCACATGCACTTTGAACGGCTCTAGGCGGCTCTTTTAAGGTTATGAGCTTGCAGTAGCTAAACTAGGCGAGTAAAAGTGTCATTACTTTCAAAGGAAAGCAAAGAAAATGTTCGAACAATACTGCGCTCCTATCCTCCACCTGGCCGGTGTGTTTGTGTCCGTGCTTGAGACAGAAAAGGAAGGACATGCCCGGGAACTGATTGACGAAATCGAACCGACGACCGACGCTATTGTCGTTGCTGGCGGGGACGGAACGTTATCAGAGGTAATGCCTCACATGAGCCCTGTATCTGAAATTGTGAGAAATGTTTCCCAAATAACCACCATCCTTAAACCATCCCTTTGGCCCTTTAGACGATCACCGGTTTGATGAGGAGTCGGGGCGAGCTATGTAAAATACCAATCGGTGTTCTGCCTCTCGGTCAAAGGAATCTGGTCGCCAGGGCCTTGTTCGAAGAGGCCGACCAGCACAACGTCGCCACGGTCGCATCAGCTACGCTAGCCGTCATCAAAGGCAATGTCAAACCGGTCGATGCCTTCCGAATCGAAGTCATCAACGTAAGAGATTTCAGCTGTTTGTAAGATAATGTTCACTGTGATTAATCATGAGAATGGGTGTATTAAAGCAGAAAGTCGTTGATCAAAGTCAAAGAAATGGATAGCTAAACGTCGAATATAAACTTTGAGTTGCAGGAAAGCAAAAAGCTCAAATTCCAGGTTGTACGCTTAGGGGGACACCCATACAGTTATGTTACTCATGCCCTGCCCTTCTTTTTGGTCTCGCTTTCCACCTGACCTTGGATTTTTGAACTTAAGGCTTCAGATGTTACATTCTTATGGCTTCAGCGTACGTTCTCTTGTACGCTTTGCTTTTTTTGACTTCAATGCTCTTCGACGCTTTTCCTGTGCACCAATCAATAGATATGGGCGCCCAACGGTTTGGTTTCTCTTCAATATGTTGATGTACTACGATTGCAGACGGATCCGGACGCTTCAAGCTCGAGACCAGTGTACGGCGTTGGAAGTATCGAATGGGGTTTGAGGCGCGAGTTGAGGAAAAAAGCCGACGGTTTCTGGTGGGTGGGTGCTCTGAAGGATTATGCGCCCCTGATTTTCCACGGCCATCGTTATCACATTGGGCAAGACCATGGGTTCATCCGTGCTGACATCAGGTGACCGAGAATCGGTGTTTTTGTTGAGAAATAACGCGCGATATTTTGTCATTTTTAGAACCCCGTCTGAAACCCCCATCTGGAAAGTAACGCGGTGTTATAACGCCTTTTGTATCCTGGGATGATCCAATATTGAGTTATACAACCAAAAAATTGGTAACGCAGTGGTACAAACGCCTTACGCAGCGTTAGAACGCGCCCCGTGTATTTTGGCCTCAGCTGATTCCACCATGTGAAAAGATAGGTAATTCAGTAATGGGATTATGATTTTGTAGATATTCTCCGCCATGTCAAGGTTGTAGCAGCTGCTATCAGTATCGAGCTGACCTAAAGCCTCAAACTGTTGCTCGACAGACCTCAAGATGGTGGAACGTTCTATCCTTGCAGAATCGGCGAAACACCCGTCAAGGTAGCCATTAATAAATTACCTAGGTAGTGTAATAGCCAAGATATTATGAAATGCCATGAAATCGTCATGACTTTTCTCTCATCCAGACGTAGAGCCAGCGACGGACTATTCCACCATTATCAACGAAAGATGCTCGACGATTGAAGAGAAACATGTCGTCACATCCGATCTACAACTAGTCTCCAATAACCTACAGCCAGTGCAAGAAAATATTCCTAAACTTGCGATAAAAGTTGGTAAGTTGAGAGATTCTACTGCGAGGACTTTGTATTAAATTCTGTCTGCAATAAAGAGAATACGTGGGAGTTGGTGACTCGCAGCAAAGAATCAGATGTGTACGAATCTTTGTGTACGATCGAGTTCTTGTAGGTTATGTGATTCAGTACTGACGTTTGCAGGGAAGGCAACCCCGAAAAAATCTTGAAAATGAGAATCTCTCCTCGCTTTTTTTCACTCCACCATGTATTCCTATGGTGGATGACTGACTGCTGTCATACCTGTGGTGGCAAAATAATACTCCAAAAAATACTTCAATGTTTCGGCGTGTGCAATATTATGGACGGAATCGATTATATTTTGTCTTCCAACTGTTTTTCAGGTCCTACCGTAAAATATCAGGGCGACTTGGTTAGCGCAGGGCTCAAAATTCTCAAAGACGATCCCTCGGTTCTTACGGATATTATCGAAGCCAAGCAGGTGGAAATCAGACCCTTGAAAAAGGCGCAGGCAACAAACGAAACGTTGGAGGTAAGACAAGATAATTCATCATGTTTTTGATAGATAGCAGTGAATACTGTCGGTTGATGGTGGTCCTTTTTGAAAACTGACGAACATCAATTAAAAATCATCCAAAACTGTCACAAAAACTTTTTCTTTTTTTTTTTGCAAAAATCTTTGAGGTTTCGGGGACGTAACTGCAACAAATCGGGCTAAAATCTTATTTTAAACAATTATTTTTATGTAAATTTTATTTCAGGATCAAGATGAGGACAGCCTATCTATCGACAATGAAGATTTCGAAGTGAGACCTATCAGAGTGTCTGTACTCCCTAATTCGATCAAAGTTTTCTGTAAATAAATGTTAAATTTTCCCCAAGGAAGACGTGTTTTTCATGTACCTCCACTCGTCGTTTTTGTCCTTGTCCATCATGGCCTTGTCCCAGCATAGATTTGTTGTTCACATGCAAAATATTCCAAAATTTTATCCCGATTGGCCATGTAGTTTTGGAATGGGTAGGAAACTCGCCCACATCCAACAATCCACTAATAATCCGGTATCCATCTAAAACTGTTGAAATCTTCAAAAGATGATTTTTCAAATCCGTCAAGCAAGAAAGACGTTTTCCCCCAAATTCTATGCAGACTGAGAGAAATTGCAGTGCAACTGAACATCAAACTCAAACTTCAACTGAAACTCAAAGCCAAACTCCCAAAAAATTTAAGGGACTTACGGCCATTTTACAGAGACAAAAAAAATCTTCAAATCAAAAAAAGTGTACTTTTCCTTTGGCTTACAAAAAAAAAATCATAGGACAAAAATTGTCGCAAAGAGCTGACGAATCAACCCCTCAAATAAAAAGAACCTCAAAGTGAACCTTATGTGAAATTAACATGAAAACATCAAGGAGCCCACGCCAAGAATGAAAAAAGTCAAGGTCGTTCCGAATAAAATGAACAATGAACATCGTTCAAGTGTCGTACTATTTTATTACAGTTGTCGAAAAAATCACACTACCAAAGGTCATAATTTCAGTTCGATCGAACACAGCAGACTCGGGAAAGCATCTCGATTGGAAACCAAACGGTAGTTAAAGTAGGTGGTTTTAAAGCATTTCCATCGAATCCGAAAAATCATTTAAAAAATATATATAACGCGAGAAACTAGACGGGAGAATTATTTGAAAACATATTAATAATAATATATTACAACTCACACACTCTCGCTCGTACATTCTATGTGAACGTTCACTCATCGAAAAATCTACACGACTATAACAAATATCCAGAATCAGAATGCGCAGTAAGTTGACAGAATCGCGAAATTTTCCACTTTCTCATCCAAAGAGATATTCCTTATTAAAAAATAAATCTATAAACGCACTGCTTGGACACATCCATACACGAACGCCGAAGTGAATGCTGACGGTAAGAATTTTGGGCTTTTATTCCAGATAAAAAAGAGAAACGGTCTTCAAATAGAAATGACGAGAAATGAACTACGATGAAAACTGCGAAAACAACAGCGGAACTCCTCTTCTAACCTCTCCTTGTTTGCTCATTTTTTTTTACCTGTCGCCGTTTCGATTTGAAGACCTAAATGAGAACATAGTCTAAACGTCACATTCACGCGAACACTCTCCAATCGGCCGCAAATTTTCTTCTTCACCTGTAACAAAGAGAGAGAGAGAGGTATGAACAACAAAACAGCAAGAAAGTAGGCATGGATTAGGTGCCTTGCGCATGCGCAGTTTGAGGTTTCATAATGTCGACTGTGCGCGCGTAATGCGCCTAAAATGTTTACGCTCGCGCTCCAAGAACAATATCAGCACCGAAACCAACACTAACTAATCAATTTTCAGCGCAGCGACCAAACTAGTTTAAAATATACGAATGACGTAACAAGCAGTAATGCGCAGAAAACACACAGTACTTCCAGATATCGACAGGTAGGTACATTACTACTTCATGTTCGCTTACTAGCCGGACTACAGCTTTTGAACCAATCCCTTCACGATCTTCGATTTAGCAGCACGAATCAAATTATAACCAGCACCTTCGGAAATACTAGAACCCAACAAATTCAACGGCAAGAACAAGATTTCGAAAATTGGAAATTAAACTACACACGGCCACCACACCACCTATGAAACCAGAGGTTGTATAAAACCTACATTCACAATGAATCAATGTCCCAAATCGTCAGGTTTCCTCTGTCTAGTCGAGTCCAGAGGGGTGATTCTGCAAGTGAAAGAGATATAGAAACAGAGGATTAATTCTCGAATTTTCGAGTCAGCACAAAATCCGAAAGTAGCAAGGGATTATTATCCAAGTCTTCGAACATTGGGAAAATTCCGTTTTACCGCTGATTTACAGCAAACGAATAAAAATTGTTGAGGCGATTGAGGATCGTGGACGATGTAAAAGCAATTATGCTGCTGATGTAAACGAGGTTTTGAATTTGCGCAGCATATTTTCACATTATAGATCATAGCAGCAATGAAATTGGTACATATAACAATCAAATCTTGAGATTAACCTACGGTTGAAGCCATCTCAAGTTCCAAAGACCGTAAGTTGAGCTGAGTTCCGACATAACAAATATGGAAGTACTGAGAGTTATCTACGCACCAATGGCTTATGCTCTCGTCAAATTTGAAAGCTGCTAGTGCCACAAGTAACCTATCCCATGTCGCTATCAAATACAGCCTACATCTTGCGGTACAAACTTCCCTCCACAGGCATGAAGTTTCAGTTTTTGGGATCAAAACCCTTCGGTAAAGTTTCGCCTGCCACAAACTGAAGGCCGTATCACACGTCAGACCGGTGTCCTCCCCAGCCCACCGACAGACCAACGTAACGGCACCGGAGGAGCTGAGGGGAGAACCCATCAGCCAATCAGCAACGCTTCCGAACCCCCACTATCTACGACGGCAACGGCAACGATCTCTCGATCGAATGTTTGCCGTGCCGTTGCCGTTGTAGATAGTGGGGGTTCGGAAGCGTCGCTGATTGGCTGATGCGTTCTCTCCTCTGCTCCACCGGTGCCGTTACGTTGGTCTGTCAGTGGGCCGAGGAGGAGAACGGTCTGACGCCTGATACGGCCTCAACAGATTTCTGCGCTGATGGTTTCAGGTGAACTGATGAACTCGAACCGTCAGTTTTGAGTACTGTGAGTTTTCTCCACATTCCTGCATTCCGAACTTGCAGGATCCCAAAAACACCCTCAAACTGCCATAAACACCTCTCGTGTATCAATATCTAATCCTCTGATGTTAGTTAGCTACTGTGAATGGTGCAGGTCAAAACCCCCGCCAATTCTTACTTGGATCAACCTTGGACATTAAATCTCTAAAATAGCTTTCAGCATATTTGACCGCACAACATCAAACCCGTACTCCCATCGTCCCAAAACCCAAAAGATCGATGTGAGAAGAGGAAGGTAGGGGTGATTCTGCGGCAAAAGGAAGCAGGATATTGAGGGAAATAGTTGTCAGTTAGCAGAGGGGAAATGGCAATACTCACTGCATTTCCTCGGGTATGTCATGAGGATTGATGATGCCAGGGACGAGAAGCTGCATGCGACGTTTGTCCTCTTGCGCCTGGCGGAGCTCGACTTCCCTTTCTTCGAGGTAAAGATCCGAGTCGTCCTCTCCGGTGTATTCCTGCAAGTAATTGACGAATTGAGTGAAATTTTACTTCGGGGAGATTACAGGGATGGTTAACTATGTATTTACCATTTTGGGGTGGGACCTTCCCACCCTCCCCGGAATCTTCAAAACCCCACAGTGATCTATCGAGGCATGCCCTGCATTCAATATGTTGGGATGGACCCCCCCACCCCCAGGAATCTCCAGAACCCTTCATCAATCCATCAGGGCATGCACTGTACTCGCCATTTTTGATGGAACTAAAATTAAAAATGCGGTACACGATGAGGAAAACTCACTCTAATTTGAACGAGGAAATCTCGAAGATGCTCTTTGAATGCAGAAATATTGTGGTCTAGGTTGAACATCCCCTGAACGGTGATCTTGATCTGGTTTTCAGTCAAGTGAGGGAAAGCGGCTTTCAAAATGGAGGCCACGTATTCCTGGACGTACGTCACGTTCTGCGGGCCGGGCGTTCCTGAAGGTACGCCCAGGGGGCTCATCTCGACCAGTTTGAACATGTACGACAATATCGTAGCGTGCATCGCAAGCCCTGGGAATCAAAAGTTCATGTTGACCAACATCAAATTTTAAGTACCAAATTAAACCTTTGTGTAATTTCTGATGCTCACCGGCAGTGTGTGAGGTGTCCGTGACTACGGAAAGTATGTGTTGGAGAATATCGAGGAAGTAGGTTGCGTAGAAACTTTGAGCAGCTTGTTCGTTTTGCTCTACGTTGACCAGCAGTTGGTGGAGAATCTAGACGACCGAACAATTCGAAAGAAAATTGGAAAACGGCTCCATCAAGTAATGTATCAACAATGGGTGAAGCCAAAATTACCCATCACAATTTCATTGAAACGATAATGGCAATGCAAGGGGGTAGCAATAGTCAAATTATTTAAATAAACCGTTTTATCAAAGTTGCGCGGGTGTGAATAAGAGTTGAAAAATTGAAACGTATGGATACTAGAAGGTTAGGTTTACAATCTGGGACAGAATAGTCCAACTTCGACATGTTGTCACGAGATGACCGAATCTGTACAAACCTCAAGGCCAGTATCCGCAACGTTCCTCATTGTATGCTTGAACGCCCAAATGATCGAATCGAGGACGAGCTTGAACTGAGGCGGGGGGATGTTTAGGAAAGCTGGGAAACAGTGGCTGTTGACCGCCTGGAAACGAACGAAAACATTCAAAGGGACAATTACGTGGAAAAATGCTATCACGCGGTATACGAAGCTTTGAAAGAAAAAACGAAAATTTTACCTTTAACAGCAAAAAGAAGTTCGTCCGATGTTCAGGGTACTCCTCGAAATTTTTATTTATCATTTCCAACGTGCACTCGAAGACGGCGTTGAAAATCTTTGGAATCTCCGGGGTGATGTGGCTCTGCAACTGCGTGACGATGGTCGCCATCGCGGATAGCACCTCGGGCTCACGGGCGGCTGGGACGCTGCAGTGGTTGTAGTCAAGCAACACTGCGTCCAACAGGTGGGGGATGAAGTTTTCCAAGACCTAGAAGGCAGGCGAAGCGATGACTTTGGTAAAATACAGGATGACTTGCTTAGGTAGATTTTTTCATTTCTCCAAATGTGAGATTGGGATGCGAGCATTCCAAAAACGCGCAACATGCCAGGCCTCCAAGAGTAGAAATCGGTGCCGAACAGGCGCAACTATGGAGTCACACCTTCCCTCAGCCCGTCCCTCTCCCTCGCACTCACTCTTGAGACCTCACAGTTACGACGTCATCTGAAACGATCTCTGGTCTTTTGGGACAGGCAGTCCCAGACTACTCCAGGAACCGGACTTCATGAACAAGAATTATTTATTTAAAATTCAAGAAAAGGTTAATTACTTTCAGGCCCTTGCAGGAGTGAGTTTCAAGGTCAACTTACTACATTGTGGTCTTTCGCTCTGCTGATCCAGTCAGATATGAGCTTCAGCGTTTCCTTCTTGACGACTCGCATGCTCTTGATGAGCGGCTGCTGAGTAACCTGTTCCCCGTTGGCGGTTATCGCCGTGGTTATGTTGTTGCTCATGACCTTGTAAACGTTCAACATATCCAGGTATATTCGTCCCAGCTGAAATAGTTCGTGATTCAATTACAATCTGGGAGAGATGCATTGAAAAAAATGTTACCCAACAAATTCTCTAGGGACGTCCGACGAATTTCAGCAGATTTGGTTGGTCAATTATCGCTGCGCCTCACCTGCATGACGTACGGATGACCAAGGGCCTTGCAAGCTCGGACGTTAGTCTTCAAAATGCTTACAAGCTGTTTGACGACATCGGGGTCCTTCAATACTTCAACGTTCTGAAAAATTGGGACAATTTCAAATCATTGCTAGAAAACCACTGGAATCCACCGGAAAATATCCAATTTTTCAGATGAGATCAATTTGAAAGAGGCCTATAACAAGACCGCCGATTTGCGCTATACGCAAGTAAAGTTAAGTTGGATTCTGGTGGTCAGCAACGAATTTCAATGGGTATCGAATGGGTAACTATGATGATGATGCTTCACAATTTCTCAAATTCCTGCCCTGGCATATTTGCCATGTTGGGCACCGTTTTGGGCTCAAACCAAATATTGGGATTGTGAAACAGGATCTGAGACATGAAACTACAGGAGGACCACTTTGAGAATTAACAAGATGGAAGAAGAGGTTTTTGTTGTTGAGGTGTCCATCAGCAGTGGGATCAATGGGATAGCAGTATAATTATTACCTTCGAGGCTTGCGAGATGATGTCGTCCCATACTTGATTAGGAAGACTCATATACTTCTCGATCAGGGCTTCCTGAGCGACGGTATCAACTTGGGCACTTATCATGCAACCGACAGCTTCATAAAACGTGTGCACCTGTAAAAAACGTCGCGCATGAGATTTCCATCAGCTGGAAAACCGAAGGCTTGGGTAGGATTCATTCACTACTTACTGATGTGATGCGTACATTTTTCTAGAATTTCGCACGACTCAGAGGTGAAGAGATAATTTTACCTGTTGAGTTTGAAGATCGCAAATAATCGAGCTGATTGTCGCTAGGATTTCCTCGATGAACGGAACCGATTCCCCGACTTGGATAGCCACAAATTGCCGTTTGCACTTGGTGGCAATCTTTATAAACGTATCACAAGCCATATCTTGCACGCCGTCGTGAGTTTCTGAATATTTACAAAAAAAGATCAAGCAATTAGCAAGGGAAAGCATTTCAAAGTCAAATTGAGCATTGTCCAAACACAAATTAGCATTTTCCAAATCAATCGAAAGTTTTCTCAACCAAATTGGGAATTCGCCAAATCAATTTGAAATTTTTCTATCAACGTTCTCTGTAAAAGTGACATTTTCTGACCCAGAAATTTCAGGGCACTGAAAACGAGAAGGAACTTCCACTTACCGTGCATAAATTCGAAAAGTTTGTTGACTACGGTTTTGAGGAACTTCCAGTGGGCTTTGAGGAACCTTGGATACTGGCCTACGACGTACATAATGTTCGAAGCAATGATCGCCTTGTTATCTTTGCCTTTTTTCTGTTCGCACAGTCCCAAAAGCTCTTTGATGACTGTCACCAAAAATCGTTTTTCATCCTCCTCGTACATAGCACCCGATATGCTTCCGATGGCCCAGCACAGCTGGAAAATAAATCGGAAGAAATGAATAAACTGATGTTTACAAAGTTATTATCCTTGAACTATTTGGAGAAAGTGAAAGAAAATGGTAGCATTCACGGTCAAGCTTGAATCGCGATCTACTACAAAGAGGAGGCAGGGGCGCACTCGCTGTGTAGAACATAAGTCAGTCTCACCGTGTTGAGATTCCTCCATGACCATTCGGTGCCGTTGACTTGATTGGACAATTTTTCAGTCATGACCCGTTCGGTGTCAGCGTAATCAAGATGGGTCAGATAGACGAGCGTCTCGCGCATCGTCTTGTACAGGTTGATAGCATCGGTGTCCTTCATGAACTCGCGGACCACCTCGCCATTTTCATTTTCGACGACAAGAACCTCTTCAGGCTTGGCCATTCGCGATATCATGATGTACCTTACCTGAAATAGGCATTCAACATTGTTAAGTACAAAAGCTATTGAATTGCTAGAATAGGAAGGGTTGAGCTCAGAGCTGAATGTCCTTATACTATCCGGGTCTCTCCCTGAAAGCCGGAGAAATGTATGCAAACCAAATAAGATAACTTGGAGAAAGTGAATTTTAGGAATCGACTGTTGTTTGACGGTTCATTTGTCTTGCTTGTACAATCTAAATCATATTTGATGTTTCTTGGGTCGACCAGAACAGAATCACCCGTTAACAAGAGCAATCCTTACCTTAGATAAAACCGGGGCGTAAAAAGCTACTGGAGATGAAACATCAACTGTCGGGCGGAAAATTTTGATGGCGTAGATGAGCGACTGCGGCGAAAAGAAGCCTTGGCTTTCCTTATACAGGAGTTCGGATAGCGCGCTCCAGTATTCCAGGCAGATTTTGAAAATTTCAACCTCCTCAACTTCGGAGATCAATACCAAGTAATGAAGCGCCTGTCAGACAGAAAGAATCAGTTCATGAAGTTGGTAGAAAACGAAAAAGCATATATTTTTGTTTGGTTGGTACTGCTAACAGCGAGGTGGTCAGTCGGACCGGTGCGGGCAGCAGAGGAATGGCTTTTATTTGAAATAACCCTGCATTACTGATTCTGAGTCCTAGAACTCCAGCTTAGAAAGGAGTGTATGAACACAGCCACCATGATTTCCGGCAATTCCATACACGGATATTGGGTACGGTCCAGGAACGGGGAGTGCGTCATTCCGTCTACACTTCAGTGCGTCTAAAAAATAGCTTCCGCCAAAGCGTCTAACATGATAAGCGGGTCACACCGTCTAAGATCGATCACAATCCTCCGTATCGATAGTAGGATAGTGTACCTCAACTTGAGACACTTCTAGAATGGTTACAGAGCTGCCGCCAGGGGCGTAAAATCGTACGCTGTTTTTAAGCTTGCTTAACTGTTGCTGTCACACGCCTCCCCATTGTAGGACCTGTCATTAAATGACAACAAATGTCAACAAATTTTGTTGACAGTGTACAAAATTCACTTATGTTAGCACTTGGTTAGTGGAATAACCACAGAGTTGTGAATAAATAATTGTTATAACTTATATTTAGATCTATCCGTTTAAATAACATGGTTTTGAAAGTAGTTTACGTGTCACATAAGCAGATATTGTAGCTCTCAGCTATTCATGTAGGACCTAAGGATGCAATCGTCTAGCCGTGGAAGATGACTGTTTCCGTCGAGAAAGATGTAGGAGACATTGGAAGCTAGTGTTTCGGTAAGTCAGTGAACTGTATTTCATTTCAGTAAGATGCCGTTTTCACAACTGAGGCTATGAGCCCAATTTTTGCCCCCTTGGCAAATGTGTTGGCTATGTTGACCGGTTTGTGTTCGCCAGGTCCACTTTTACCAAACATTTACCAGCTCGTTAAGATTACCAGAGTGTGGGAGGCGGATCATTGCCTTTCGAAGCCTCCTTTCTAATGAGTTTGTCTTTTCATGAGTTTGTCGATAGACCGGGTTAAATCGGCCTGTGATAATGAAGCAGCTGAGTTCCTCAGGACCCAACCTCAGTTACAGAAACGGTTTTCTTTTAAGGTCTCACGGGTAGTTCAGTGGCGTCGTCTTGCGTCTCTAGGTACAGGCCACGGCCGGAGGTATGGGCTAGATTTCCATTGGTGGCATGAAACATTCCATAGCCATGCAGATAATCTTTCTCCAATTAAGATAATTTCCAGATACCCTGAGTACGAGGGATGACATGAATTATAAGACTATGGGCAAAAATGTTTATGCCACCTATGGGAATTAAATCCCACCCTGGGTATAGCCTGCAGCTAGTCAGTCGGGCGAGCCACTAAGCTGCCCCGGAGGTCCAAACGTAGAGATGTTATTGAATGCTATTGCGTTTCCAAGCGGAATTGAGAATTTTCCTAGTCAGATTGAGAATTGTCCAAACCAAATTCAGAATTTATTTTTCCAGTGTAGGTACCTAACTGCCTTGGAAAATAAATTCCAAATTAGGTTTGGAAAATTCTCAATTTTGTTTGAAATGTTCTCAATGAGGAACATGCATGAAAAAAAATAAAATGTTTTTTCGCCATAATATTCCTTGTTAGGCTTCGAAAATGGTGTTATGGTGGATGACGGTTCGGAAAAGAGGTAATTAAAAGTGGAGGGAGGCTTAGTGAAAATCGCAGATTTGAAGTCGAGCGGGAAAATGGCCAGCCTCAAGGTTACACAGTGTGTGTCATCTTCCCGTGAACACCAGTGCAACCTCATCCGAGTTCATGCGTGTATGCTGTGATAGGACGGCGATAACGGATTTTTTGCCGTTACATTAAGAAACTACGTGCAGTCTTGCCCGCGCAGTGACGTCATACGGTTAACCGCCACATTCAAAAGGGCACTTTTCGTTAGCGTTTTTCACCAGGAAAAATGTTGTTTTTTCGTTGTAGACCATCACTACATCATTTTCGCATCCTAAACAGCATCATTCTGGCGGAAAAAATGGATTTCGTTTTTCATGCATGTTCCTCATTCGACTTGAAAATCCATACATCTGTAGGTTTATTAACCGAACATAGTTATTATTTATTATAGGTACTATATACCTATATTATAAGATTATATCCGAAATGAAACCCTGGATTGAAGGGAGCAGAAAAAATATGGTTCTTGAGCAATGGGATTGTATTTTGTTTGCACAAGATTGTATTGTAAGCCCTCAGTTATAGTAAACCCTGCCTTGTGCCTAAATTGTTGACTTAATTCACAGAAGATAAGCTGCGAAGTCGCAAAATGAGGAAGCGCCAATGGATGGCAACCTGAAGCGAGATTAACCACTACGAAGTGGACCTACATACCTACCTACTTCCAACCATTGATGGAAAAGCTAACGTTGAAGTAGTCACAACAGCTTCTGAATTTCCATCGACTCAGCATTTACCCAAAGGCCTAGCTGGATTATCTGCTCGAGCAGTTTTGAAATATTGGACTCTGAAAATTGATGAGAGGAGAATTGTGATGTGGACATACCTGATTTCGGTTTATTTTTCAATAATAATCCATTGTAATCGTCCATGATGAAAAATGTTCTAACCTACCTACCCTGAAAACTGTATGGTTTACGTTGCAAAGGGCGTAGAATTCGAATTTGCAATTAAAAAAGATCCTTCCGTCTCCCGTGAACACTTTTTCTCCCAAACGGCTGGAGATAGTTTTCAAAATTTTCAGGAAAAATTACCTTGTTCCAGGAGAGCCCCAATTCTTTAGCCAAGCCAATCGTTCGGTTTTGAGCCCTTCCAAATAATTGTTGAAATCTTGAAAAAATTGTGTTTTTCCAAAATCTTCTCTGACTTGCAAGTAAATTGTTTTATTCGATAGCTCCTTTCATGCTGAATCTAATGGGGCCATTGCCAGATCAGTCGAGCTAAACTTTTTCACAAAATTTGATTTAATAATATTAGACTAGTTTTTAACATAGGCAGGTAGTGAGTGAAAATCAAACAAGCCTCGTGAATGATGAACCCCTGTGTAAGAATTTGCAGCGTTTTTCTATGAAACAATTGATTAAACCGGTGATGTTTGGTTCATACGTTTCAATAAATTTGTTTCAATTGAACTATTTTTTATTCTCATTCAATTCTTCAATATTACAGCATTACGATAATATCGTTGTATCATCTCTAGGCCAGCTCAAATAAATCTCTTTAATTGAGCCGCTCAGTAGCCAAATGGGATAAGTCCATTTTTTCCGATTTTTGTTTTATTGCGCCAAACGGAAGAAAATGTCATATTCTTCCAGTTGACGAACGGTGCTGGAGTTATGTTTTATTGAGTAATCGAACACAGAATCGAATGGTCGATTTTGTCTATCTTTAATCTTTTACAAAACTACAGCACCAAACTCAAATACTTCGCTCCTGTGAAATTTGAAAAAATGGACTTATCCCACTTGGCTACTGAACGGCTCAATTATTACACTGTTCACCAGTGCAAAGGTACCTATCAAATCGGAAACTGTTATTAACACCTACCTACGTAATCTAATTATGTAGAAGAAGAAAAGAACGTTTCTCTGACTGGTCGCTGGAGCGACCCCACTCCTCGAGGAATTTGATCCACCGCACTGCCATCTCTGGGAGGTTGCAATTTCGCAGGTAGCTCAGGGTTATTTATTCAATTACTCAAAATGCTCATACTGCCGTGCTTAGGAAGAGCGCAATATCATCAAAAATACGAAATGCAAGAAAAGGCGTTTTTTAACCCTTTTAAGGTTCCCTTTTAATCGTTTTTAACCATGCCACCTGTTTCTTCACAACCGTTTTTTCACAACGTGCAAAGAGCAGCTGCAATTAAGCTCAGAAAATTTCAATCTTTTCAGTTGTTTACGGCAAAATTCCTTAGCGATTTTGGAGGGAAAACGGCTGTTTCTGGAGAACTTAGTCCTGAAGGGGGTGCGTCGAAAAAATAACTTCCTTTCAGATTCCGACAACAGGGATGGCAGGCTCCGTATGAACTTCCTCTTAACGACGAAGTTCCTATGAACACCCTGAAATGGGTGAAACTGCTATTGTTCACATTACATAGTAAATTAGTATTTTACATTGCCTCGTGCCCTCTCTGTGATCGCATCCCTCATTGCACAAAAACGACCCAATAACTCCTACATTAACATCAACTGCATAAGCGAGCTTTGATTCGAAGATAAAAGGGATGACAGCATGCCACTCGTGGCACGCAATCGTCGGAAGAAGGGGGACTGTCTTCAAAGAAAACTTTGATTGTCTTCAAGTCTATCAAGATTGAAGGCCAAAGAATTGGCCGAAAGCCTTAGAGCGCAAAATACCAGCAATAGGTACCTAATAGAAGACGTTCTGTTGTTTTCAGAACTAAGGTACCTACCTACCTCTAACAAATTTAGGTAGGTACTTGAAAAAATAGGAGGGTGACCTACCTACGATTTTTCATGCCATCTGAGCCATGTCATAATTACCTGGGTAGGTAAATCGTGAGAAAACTCAAAATAATAGGTTTATACCAAGACGGGATTTTTCAATTAAACTTAAATTGGGTTTATTACCAAAGACGGGATTTTTCGCTTCAATTTTGAGTTTTTGCCCAATTTAAGTTAATTGGGCAGGTAAACCGTTAAAAAACTCAAAATGACTTTGAAAATTCAAAAACCAAAGACAGGATTTTCTAATTAATCCAGTCTCATGCCAAAGCAAAGAAATACCATAAATTGATACCTATCACGCAAATGCACCAATGTGTGGACGTTGACACACATGCGCTCTACGCGGATATATTCTCAACGTCTTGAACAATCTCAAACCGAACGGCGAAGTAAAAAAACTTCCAGCGAATAATCGCATCAATTCAATCGATATATCGATCGATACATGAAATTAGTCACTTTTACAGTGGCCAACAAAGCGTCTACGCGACCGACCGTCGAAAAAATGTCTTCCGAAAAAGCGTCGAAATCACGAGGCGGGTCAGTCCGTCGAGAAATTATTTTAATCGATTAAACAATCGATGTTACATCGCGTTCCTCCGCTGAACAAGTTTAACTCACTATCGATAAAAACGCCACTATCGATTGCTTTAATCTTAGTCGGGCTGACCCGAATGTACTTTTCGACGCAAGAACTGATAAGAATTGTTAGACGCAGTGACTGATAAGAATTGTTAGACGCAGTGACTGATAAGGATTTTTAGACGCTCTGAAGTGTAGACGGAATGATATACACCCCAGGAACGTTAGTGGGGAGGCTTTGCGCATGCGTTTGGGTTACAACTGCTGTTGCTAGGTTCGGTAGGCAACGCTTCAACTGCAATTCCAAACGTTACACTGCGCATGCGCAACGCAGCTACACACCCCCGCACGCACGCTCCTGGAACGAACTAATTGAAATTATGGATTTGGAAGCTACGATTCACAAACTAATACTCACCGCGAGCAGCGTATGGTTGTGTTCCTTCTGGTTGACGAGAGTTCCATGTTCTTTCAAGAACGTACACAGGAACATGGCGAGGTTCTGGATAAAATTCTGCTCCTGATCGCGACCGGCGGAGTAGGCTTCGCGAATGTTTGTAGACGCTGGTAACATCTAGGGATGGTAATCGAAAGGTGGGTCAATAAACCAGACAAGATCAACCGAATACAAGATGGAAGGCGTGGCGGAAAAAAAGGAAATTTAATTCAAGGCTGAACTCGGGTGGGAATCGAACCCCGACCCCGGACAACTGAGAGAGGCCATCGTGAACTTACTGTGTCCAGCTGAGCCATGGTCTGTGTGAACAAAGTGATGAACATGTCGTTGTAATTGCCGTTGGTAACCGAAACGCCGGCAATCTCCGTCAGGCATTTCAGGGTTACGTTTCGAAACAATGGAACGGTGAAGAACTGCGGAAAGTGAACAGATTATCAGTCACATGAAACTTTTTCCAACGCACATTAACTCTCGAAACGGTCACAAAGAACATCATAACTGCCACTGTCCATAAACCGCCACAATAGAAAACACAACCGTGTGGACAATGTTAGTTCAACTTTCTGTAATCTTTACCATCAGTAACCATGGGATAAACTCACTTTGAATATCAAGATATGGATCAGCTTTGTTTCGAAAATGTAACCCAATGGAATCCAATTGAGGAACCGCAAAAGCGTTTCCAAGGTTGCACCGACGAGGGCTGCGTTTTGCGAGTTATCCTAGATGAAGAAATGCAATTTTAGCATGCAATTTTGGAATGCTTGTTTCATCAATGCGTAAGTGAACCATGAGATAAAATCGACGATTTCCTCTCGATGAAACAACGGTAAAAATAGTAACAGCAAGGCCAGCTGAGAAACTTACCAAGACGAACTGGCAGAGGGTAAAAATTTGCGAAAACTCTTGGCACATGGAGTCTTTAAGATGTTTTGCCTTGGTTTGAGTCATCTGGCCGCTCGAAAAATCGAAAACTTCTTCGCTGAGCAGCTTGAGAATGACCATGTTGTTTTGACAGAGCCACTCGTTCGTTTTAGAGGCCCCCACAATGTCAGGAATGAAGGATTCCCAGTTTTTGGGCCACTCTCGCTTCAAAACCTGAAAATCGAACGAGTTGGACGTCACAAATCAATAAATTTTGGGTCAGAATGCCACGTTAACGCAAGGCCAAGTTCGTAGTTGCGTAGTTCGATAGTAATTTTACCTGGACCAAAATCATGTTGAGTTTGTTGAGGTACATTTTCTCTTTTTCCATCACAGCTGGGTCGGACGAAGTTTTGATAATCAAGCCGACAATGTATTTCTTGATCCCTGCAGGTATCCAAACAATGATTAGAGAAATATGTATTGTTTTCAAGTTACAGAATATTAGGTAGTTTGAGGAGAACATTCGCGATCCAATCGTCATAGGTGTGAACAAATTTCTACTTTGAGCTGCCAGAAACGTATTCAAAGGCTTACCTTCGCATTGGTTCCTTGGTAAGACCTTCCATCGCGTCTTGATAACTTGTTCAAGGATTTGCAAAGCGAAGTACTTGGTCTCCTGATTCGACGAGTACTCGAGTATAGCGTCAACGCGAGTCCACGCGTCCGGATGCTCCTTCAAGTTAGTCAGGACTTCTTGAGCGATCCTTTGCTGTTAGGGCGAGATGAAATGCAAGAATGACCAGTAGGACAAGAAAAAACCCGGAATTGAGTATTTTCAGTGCTTTTCAAAGATACCCCAAAACCATCACACAACATTATCGACAGAGGAGAAGAATTTTGCACCGCTTTAACAGGCGATGAAGGCAATGCTTCCGCCAGCAAAACAATATTGAACTTTGCTCAGAATTGTTATTCAATTTTCTAACAGAGTTTTAGAACGTTGGTTGAAATGTATACCCACGCACCAAGACATTATATAGGGAGGAGAGTAAGTAGGTATCTTATCGATAATGATGATACCAGTGATCTTTTTGCTGGTCAGTTGGCAGCATTGTTGTTATCATTATGTTATCTAACTCTAGTTGGCAGCGAGTTGGCAAGCTTGACTAAATGCAAAGACATTCACAGTCGCTGGGTATTTCGCCCACAACTGTCCATCTCAAACTGAAGATCAATTTTCACTTTTTGGTTCCCAACCAAAATTCATACCTATTTGTTCAAAAATTTGAACCAACAACAAACGTTGAGGACTTTGAATAGTTGCTTCATAACAACTTTTTTTATTAAAATTGTCCTGGATTATCAAATCGGAAAGGTCACATGATAATGCTAACATAACAACAATGCTACCAACCTGCCAGCAAACAGATACCAACTTGAGCTACACCCGATACGAGTGTACTGACGATTCGCTTGGATGAGTTGATGCGCGTTTGGTGTATATGTACAACTCAACGACAAAGTTCTTGCAGAGGATATTAAACTACAACTCACCTGCTCTCCGATGCCCGTGTACATACATCCGACCACGCTGTCGAGTAGGTTTACGTCGAGTTTTTGATTGAAATCAAGGAGTTTTGACGCTTGTTCAGCTAATGTAGCCATTTTTACAACCTGTCACGCAACTCAATCACCTGAAACCCAAGCGTAAAGTTAGACAAAAGCTACTGCCAAAGACGTACATTGAAAAATGCGGTGGGATCAGGGAGCTGGAGTTCTACCATATTTCTCATCGAGACCAGGGGCCTCAGGTAGCCTAGAGGTTAGAGCGTCAGACTCGAACCTCATGGCTGCTCTGGATGGTGGGTTAGAGTACCACTGGTGGCATGACGATGGTATAATATGATAACCTTGTAACTCATTTTTGGCAATTTTCATTTTATTAGATTGTCTGAAAGAGCACCTTTTAACTCATCAGGTTGTAAATTAATTATAAGCGGGAAATGCATTTTCCACCCTCTAGCTCCCGAAATGATACCCTCGTAACTGTTCAATGGAAATTATTTAGATTATGAGATGTGAGGTCATCGTATGACCTGTGAGGTCTCTCCTAGAAAATGTGATATTTCCGAGATATGAGGTTTAGAAAATCGGGGATTTTAGAAAACCTCGGTTCAGAGTCGGAGGACAAAACCCTCTGGGTCAACACAATGAAGCACTCTTCGATCCTTGAGATGAGGATTGCAGGATACAACCATGAAGTCGAGTATGGATACTCTTCTACCCAATCACCTAGCCAATAACTCCCCAAAGCCAAGCAGGCCTGGAAACCTCAGTCAGGGAAATACAGCTATTGGAGACCATCCAGTGTAGATTTTCAGCTGATAATGCACACAACAGTCCCAAGAACAAAAAACTACAAGCGCATTTCTCGAGACCTAATTGATTGGTTTAGTGCGCTGGCAAACACCTAAGGCGAAAAATTCACCACTATACCTCAAAATAACCAATCATTTGCAAGAAAAATTCCTATAATCTTAATTAACAGAAATACACTTACAGCGCGGTTTTCATTCCCTATTCCATGTCAATAACATCCTTGCACAACATTATAATGCTTTGCTAAAAATCTTGAGTTTGACATAAAACAAAACTCGTAACTGGCTCATAAGTTCAGCAGGTATGGCTATCGAGCGGTAGATTGGGCCCAAGTTTGAGGTGCCATCCGGACTATTTCTTCCAGCCCAAGAGATAAGCCAAATGGAAAACTCAGCCAGGCCGGTCAGTCAAAAATGCAATCCAATAAATGGGTCAATGAACTGGTTGGGTTGAAGAATGGTTTTCCATATTTGTGTTCCATGTTGATGTGTCCAGTGGCCTAGATGAGTCAAGATACTCTGAACGGCAAATTCTTAAAAGAACCGGCTCCAAAACGGAAAATACAGCCCGGGGAGTTTGTACCGCCACCCCACGACAACCGGTAAAACGTTATTGAGTGAAAAACAATAATAATTATTCCCATGTTCACATGAAATGAAAACTGAAGAGTAATCTCACTTACACACAAAAATCCAGAATACAGCAAAGCATTCACGCACTCATTCGCCGACTTGCTCGCTTCACCTATAAACAAAAATCCAAGTTTCAGAGACCTCATCCAACCATGGGATTGACGGCCATTCACTATCCGATTGATGGTGGTGGGAGTGAAAAATGCGATGCTGCGATCGGTCAAGGTGGAGTTGGCGTTGAAGCCAAAACATTTCGTTGGCGTGTCAAAGTCTTTATGGCTATCCCCACAGCCAGCAATTGGATAGTGAGTGGCATAATTTAGGAATCTTAAGTAGGAATAATCCCATTAGTCTGAACTTAGATTCGACATTTTTGTTACGAGCCAGTTTTACTTGTCCATAACCCGATTGCTGGTTGTACCGTGGAGAGGGTTAAAAAATGCATTGCTGTGATTGGCCGAGGTGGCGACGGCGTTGAACCAAATTAATTTTATTGGCGTTTCCAAGCCACGTTCCCATGTTCATCCCCACTCAAACGGCCAGCAATCGGATAGTGTGTGGCATAATTTAGGGTAACCGCTTTCCGCTGCAACCTACTTCCGCAGCTTATTCTGGCCAACCGAGTACCTTCGTCCAACCAAAATAAGACAGATCACCAGGATTCCAAAAAACATGCTATGTTATCTATCAGATAGGTACGACTGTGTTCAATATTTCAGAAACCAAACAAGTTCATCAAAATTTCGAAACTGTTTTACTATACATCAATACTGTTTTACATATATCAAATTAAAGGTAAGTCGATTCCTAAAATGTACTTTAGTCAATTCAGCTTTTTAACTTGTTCTTTGCTTGATAGCAACTTGTTTTTGGAGCCTGCGAAGCGCAGGTGCTTGGCGAAACCCCGGGACGGTTGGGGACAGACCCCCATCGGTTGTACCAACAGCGTAAGTATGCCAACGGCCAACGAAAACGTCGCCAGTCCATCCAGGGTGAAATTCTCATACGAGATGGAAAATTAAAAGAAAAGAGTCGGGGGCTCAGAAGGATACAGAAAAAATTGCTACCAAGTAAAGGACGCAGGTCCAAATTTGGTAGGAGCACGAGATATGGAGGTAGGATAAATACGTTGAACCGTTTACATGGCACAACCGACGAAAACTACTCGGGTCTCGTATCGTGCGCTATAATTTACGAAATGAACGAAGAAACTAAGCAATGGCAGCGAATTTGTGAGCCCCAAGGCGATTACGGTTAGCCGATGTACCTCATATACCTGCGTAAGTAAAGAACATCCCACGGAATGCAACGCTACTCAAACATAGACCCGCATTGACCCCCGTTTTCTGTGAAAAATCTTAACAACAACCATCAAGCAGCGCTACCGATATGAATTCCGACATTTAACCGAATTGATATTATGGAAAACCGAGGGGAAAGTAATAAATAAGAGAAATGCAGGTGATTCCCGCGCGGTCGACTGAGTCGAGATTGTAGACACGGTACACGAGGTGTAATTCTCTAGTAAATCCAGGAAACGAGGTCGTATTACAAGAATCCATATTACAATTATTGTTCAATAAATTTAAACAACGAGAAACTCACTTCAAATCAGCCATACACGCCTCCACACGCACTGAAATTAGTGGAAAAACGTACGATACAAAACGTCTACACTTCGCACTAATGTTTTTGAACACAATAACAAGATGGTCGCCACTGGAAGGTCCGAAGTAGTTACGGTGATCCCATTGGTCGGTAGGATCAAAATGGCAGCCAACCAGAATCTGCGACCCAGCACTGACGTCAAACGTGAAAAATTCTTTTGGCGCTCAATTCAACTTGAGAAACTGGGCCAAAAACTGCGTAGGCAGGTAAGCAGGTAATTTTGGCGTGGGAACATCATTTTGAAACTACAGTATTCGAAGTTTTTACTTTCCAACGGGCCAGTAACTATTAGAAGCAGCAGACACCGCGATTATACCTATTTTCCCGATAGTAAAAGAAGCAAAGCGGAGATTCTCTTCTTTCAAAAATTAATTGTGTCTCACGTGGCTATCGCACGCAATTCAAAATAAGCAAGAGAAGGGAAGGGAAGACTTGAGTTGGTCATAGCGAGGGGAATTTTCCCCTCATGAGGGAAAGTTAGAAATTTTCCTTTACGGGACCTATAAATAAATAATTCCCGCCAAAAATCAAAAGTCAATTTACCTATCAAGTCAATAAATATCCAAGCATTCTGCAAGGTAAATCGAAAAATTAAGATCGACAATGCTCAAACCGTTTCATTTTCGTCCGGAAAGAGCTTACTAGAAAGAAAAGTGCAACAAAAAACACTGCCATGATAAGAATCGGAAGTACTGCGAGTAATTCGAATTCCGGAAAATGGGCTGAGGTTTCCCAAGCGGGTATGTAGTCAAAATCTAATCAATTTGTGACAAAAATTTACCCATCAGAATATATAAGTTTGACGAGAAAAAAGGACATTTCGAGCTTTGACAGGATCAGTAGCCTCTATGGGAATAAAGGGAAACAATTGTGTTGGTTCGTCCCGGTAAGGATTTGCAGAATCTTCAAAATCTGTGATAAAACTACGTTCTTTTTGCAGTTTACTCAAAACAAAAGGCATTAGCTAAATCAAAAACCCTTCAATCTACAGAAGGGAGTGTTCAGCGTATGATTTCAAGGTCAAACTAGCAGCGTCCTGCTTGAAGAAAATTTAGTTTTTCTAATTATTATTATTTTTTATATCAACTATCCGGCATTTTTCGGCTGATAAGAAGCAGATTTGACTCATGCTTGTATGCCCGCCAGCTCCAGCGGCAGTCAAACCATTTAATTAACATCGACAGTTCAATCGAGTCGATCATTGTTAGGTAAAAACTTCGCCCCAAACAACCCCGTTAGTTAGAAGGCGTCGACCCGAAGATACAGGAATAAAAATGCGATGTTTGATTCTTCTCAGTACCAAATTGTATTCTGGAACTTACTAGAAGTATGACATTTTTCGATGACCAGCAATCGTAAGAAAAAGCTATAATTACAAAACTCTAATAACCAGTAGAGGAAACAAGCTTCTTTTGGCGTACCTACTTGCCTACCTGGGAAATTCGAACAAAGGGAAATAATCACAAAGACGAAACGACACGAATGCTCTAGTCGCCATTCTAAGTAGTATCGATGACATTGGTAAGCCTGGAGTGGAACGTTCTTAGCGGATTTGGCGGGACCGGAGAAATAGAACAAAATGGATGCTCATCATCGATATTTTTTGCAAGTGTATCGCTATGATCGGTTTGCGGGGTCACAATCCAGGGATGATAATGAAAATCCGACACCGAACAGAGTGAGGGTAAAGAGTAAATTTATTAATATAAAAGGTTTTTCTTTCTAGTGTGTTATAAAATCGCAGCGCCTATCCATTGACCGGACAAGTTTTGCCAACATAATTAAATGCATCCCGTCGACGAGTACAAACTTAATAGGCAATTAATGAAATATGAAGGGAATATAATTATTGATAACTGCTTGTTGCGGTCGAAGAATCGGGTTGGAGTTGTTTTTGGGGCACATTTTATCTAAGTTGACCGCAATCGACGATGATGCAGGCCTTGGATGGCTTTCCGTTGGATGAGCCGCAGGCTTCCAGTTTCTTGACGACGTCCATACCGTCGACAACCTGGCCGAAGACGACGTGCCTGGCAACAAAAACAACACGAAGGATTGAAATTGTGAAACTTTCGCTACTATTTTACTACACGAGCTTTCAAAAATAGCTGAAATATAGTCAGAGCGAGGGAGCAGCGAGCGTTCGCTATATTCTCTCTAGATGATGGAGATCCAGATGACTCTGATTATTCTATTGGGCACATTCAGTGGCCCTAAATCTGTAGATACCTGTTATCCAGCCAGTTGGTCTTGACTGTGGTTATAAAGAATTGGCTTCCATTGGTATCCGGTCCAGCGTTGGCCATGGACATCACACCTGCAAACGCAGAGTTTTTTTATTTACAGTTCAAACACGTAACTTACAAAACAAGTTTCCACTAGGAAGCTCTTCAATTTACGCGGGGGAACAACCAGATTTCGATTGATTTTGTTTATAAACTCGTATTTCACTTTCCTTCCACAGTACGAAATAATCAGTTGAGAAAACCTACCGGGGCCTGTGTGCTTGAGGGTGAAGTTCTCATCTTCGAACTTGTTGCCGTAGATGGACTTGCCACCAGTACCGTTGTGCTTGGTGAAGTCACCGCCCTGGCACATGAAATTGGGGATGATACGGTGGAAGGTTGATCCCTTGTAGCCGAAACCCATGTCACCAACGCAGAGCGACCTGAAGTTCTCGGCCGTCCTCGGCACGACATCGCTCCTCAGCTGGAAACACGAGTAATTTAATTATTAGCCTCACCCAGCGAGGAAAATTGAGAAGTTGAAGTTCGTATGAAAATTTCGATAGACACAGTCAGAAAATTCGTGGCTGCGTTCCAAGGCGCCGGACACAAAGACAAAACGAGCGATATCATGCGGTCAAGCATAGACGAGATACAGCAAGTTAGCGCCAAGAAAAGGCATGTAGATTTTTCCATGATAAATCGGCCGCCCAAAAGTTATAGCCGTTCTAGTGAGCGCGCAGGATTGTCCTGCGCCAAGTACGGACGGCGACAGGGTTTTGGTCCTGCTGATCGAGTAGCAATTCAATTCTGAATTGAAGCAACTATTTCCCGAAGTTTCTTTAATTGAAGTCCCCTTGTCTCAAACTTGGGGCGAATAGGACTTTTTCCAAAAAGTGCAGCTGTGAAGAGGGTACTAGGTACTCATTTTTCAAAAATTTTGAATAAGTGAACTGAATGATTCATTCAGTGGGGCGATTCACCCTCTCGCCACCAGATGACGTATTTGAGGTTTCAAAAGTCATTTTTGGGATACATTTTTTCTCAAACGAATGACACCAGCAGAAAGCCGTTGAGAAGGAAATAATGCTGGTAGGTAATATGACCTAGAATGGTTTTAATGCTCCTTCATGGCCCGCTCGAGACGTGAGGTCATCGCAACAGATTATTTTTCTCATAATAAATCAATTGCATAATAATGATAGTTCAAAGCGGGTTGATTCAATCACCACTAGTGGAAAAGACCCAGGTAGGTACGATGGCATTGTAATATGGCAATTATCTCGTTCTGAGCTAAAACGCAAGGTCATGCGAATGCGAAAGGGAGAGAGATGGAATGATTACTGACCCCAGGCAGAGGCGAATGGAACGACAGGAGAAGAGTTGGGTTGGGGTAGGTACAGACCCGGAGGGACCGCAGTGTTCAATCAATTACCATCGATTTAGTAAAATGTTACGTCACGATGATCCACTGCATCGATGGGCGTGTTGAAATGAATACTATTCGAAAAACGGAATCGTTCCAACCTACTGGAACCGGAATGTACGAAAAACGTGGGGTGAGGACCGCTAATCGGTTAACCTCAACGGAATTGAGATAGCGGCGTCTTTGTGCGAGGAACCGGGCGTAACGATACTAGGAGTGCAGTTATTGTGAAGATGAATATTATTCGAATTATAAAGAGGAAAAAGGAGCGTTCGGGAGAATCGACAAGCGAAAAAGCATCGGACAAAGACGGTGGAATATTCTAGAAGTCAGGCGAACCGGCAATGGCGGAGAAGCCCGGTGAGATCTGATGGAATGTTAGGTGCGCTCATGGAAGTACCAATAAAAGTGGCGGATTAACCATTTTCGAAAAATGTTAGCCCACTCACCTCCATGACGATACGGCCGAGTGGCTGGCCATCGGCTTCGACGTCGAAAAAAACGCGGGGAAGCGACATTTTCTTTTTCGAGGAAAAGCACTTCGACGGCACTTGGTTGCAAAGTGAGGTCGGGTTGGAGAGCGAAGCGCGTACGTTCAATACGTGCGATGGAAGGAGCGAGTGGGAGTGGGAAAGCCAAGTCGCCAAGGGTGAGCGAGAGGAGGACAATCCACTGCGGTACAGTCCCGTCAAAATCGCGCTCATTTTTCCCTCGAGAAGGACGAGAGCTCTGGCGGATGATTGGGTAAACGTTGATAACGGATTTTCTGCCAAGTTACCTCGAAATCTCGGCTGAACCGCTAAATCCCTAAAGTGGATTAAAAACGGCGAAAAATCGAGATAAAATCGAACTTGAGATTCAAGGAGGCGAGCACAGAACGCGAAAGCTGAGTTTTTTCAGGTCACTGCGAGTCGAAGATTGACCGACACGAGGAGTCTGAAAACAAACTAGAGAAGAAAAAACAGGAACGCCTGTGACGTGAATAAATTCCCTCTTTTAGGGAATTTTCAAACGTTTTTGTGTCCTCAGTCTTCCCCCTCTAATTTGCCGGGACTGGGATATCCATCATACAGATTATTCCGTAAATATAGATTATATTTTAGATTATTTATTGTTTATTATTATTTTACCTACATCTGACCAAAAGTACCCATCAACATTTACATGGTGTCTCCGTGATTAAGATGGCAGTGCGTCCCCCTCTGCGACCTCTTCGCTCCTCTCTGCTGCCGCTGCGTACCTACTCTCTTGTTCTAATGTGCTTGTCTGTGCTGATGTAGAGTGTTCATTGCATTAGGTTCTGTGTATTAATTATTCACCTATGTATTTTACGCCACGACGTCTTCGTAAGTATCATTATTACTATTATGGAGGCTCGGCATCTCGTATGGAACAACTGTGGGCGAATAATAAGTTCTTCCATTGTACCTACTTACTAGGTTGGACAAATAAATTACGAAAAACGCTCTCTGCTGATCAGAGAACCCGTACCAAGAGGTGAGTGAGGAATTACAAATTAGAAAGCTGATGAAAATTATCGGGTTCCACGCCCGTGCCACCATAACCAATCAAACCCATCCAATTTTTCACCCTTCGTGTCCTTTTTGGTCAATACGTAATACCCTATCAAAAACCCTCCATGAACTCATTTTCGGCTCTTTTTGCACTATCAGCTGTTCACTCTTTTTACGATTCCCAAAAATTTCAATGCATCCAGCACTTTTTTAATGTTCTCAATTCTGCCAATAACACAAAACAGTCGACTGTACAAATCAGGTATGACTTCGGAAAACCCCCATTGGTTTTCGTGATCAGGCCACAATCGTTAATGAATAAAAGGTGATGTGAAGGCAACAAGTCAATGATAATAAATTACTTTAATGCTTATAATATTTCCATTTATCTCTACAAAAATATACAGAACAATAAATTACGCAACGCAAGACGGTTAATATTGAATTCATGACAATAATATCGGAGGCAACAGAGAAAGAGAGGCTGCGTGAATTTGGATCAACTCGAGACTCTCCCCGATTTCGCCTGAGGGGCAAGTAATAAGTAAAAAATAAAGTTACCAGCTCTTGAGCAAGGAATTCATGATACTTGGGCGTAGAATAACCGGCCGCCAAGGGGGTTCTTGCATTTCTGAGGAAGGCAGCCCAAGTTATTTTGGAGAAGGTTTTGAGGTTTTAGAATTTACGTGCATCAATGATTCGTCGGTGTGCGAAGCTAGACTTACAACATGGCAAATCCAATCATTCGTCTGCACGGCTTGGAAGTACTCCTCAAGTTTGAGAATAGAGACTTACAGGTGGGAAATGAGAATGCGCATGCTCGGGTATGAGGTTACAAAAGGCAAGGATAACGGTTGACCAGCTCCAAGCAATGGTTTCCTAACAGGTGAATCAGAAGGTGCCATGGTCGAACACAAAATTGTAAACCCGTATTTAAACAAGGAGCTGATCACCAACATGTTATGAGGTACAACATACATGTTATATTTGGCACACAGGGCCACCCCTGAAATTAGCGGTGATTACAGGTTTTATTTATACGAACCAAACACGATGAACCTCTACGATATTCCTAGAGAGCGTTCGGAAATATTTCGTCAGAAACATCAAAAATGCCCCATTCGTATGGGTTTTACCTCAAAAAGATTTCATGAACGCAATATTTTTGAAGCAAAAACCGAAGTTGAAACGTGAAAAAAATGTCAGTGGACTCGTGAAAAACTAATGTGGTCCTAAAGGTTTCAATCGGGAGGAGATGAGTGGAAATTGTTTATTTTTACCGTAGGATAGCATCACAATGGACGCGATTGCGCTGCCCTCTCGATTGGAATAACAGAGGTCCAGCTGATGCTGTATGAACTTTCGGGCGCGTGAAACGTCGTTAGAAAATCGCGTATAAAAATAAATCTCGTCGGAATAACTTATCGTTTAAAATTCACAGACTGTCAGAGCGATATAACGCAGGTGTCCAACTTTGATCACAGGCCAACAACCTTCGGAGGGGAGGAGAGCGGAATAGCCTTCAGTTCGGTACGCATGCACAGAAGTTCACCGCAGATGCACATGATGCCCGCCGACACAATATTTAGGACCCACCAAAACAGGCTGACAGGGAAGTAACTGAAACGAGGAAATGTCAAATTCCATTACAGTTATAGTTCCCTGGTTGTGAACACTTCTGGACAATAGCAGCCCTTGGAAATATAGGAGTACCTAATTCTAGCTGCGCAGACTCGTGGGTTTTCCTAGACAGGTAATGTTCAAGAAATTTGAGAAAAGGTTGAGAAAAGGTCCGTTTTTTCAGATGCCCACAGACTAACACAGACACTGTTCAGAGAGGAATTTGGGAGGGAGGAACAATGCTTAAATTATTGGTTTCTGAACCTCCGGTCCGATTTTCAATTTTAGGACAACTTTGACACCTCCATTTACCTGGCTGGGGCCGAGTCTGGGGATCATCGTCATCAGATGGATCCGTGTTCTGACTGACAAGCAACACGGATACATCAACCTGAAGGTATGGGAGGGCAAAAAATGTTTTTTTATTCCTTAGCACATTAGGGCCATGTAGCAATAATCCAGTTGGCAAGAAAAAAGGTTCCCCCACTTGAACAAGGGCCGTGACTTTTCCTAAATTGATCATTTGCCTGCTTATCAGAAACGATGTATAGAGGTACTTATTCGACTGAACAAAGGTAACTAACCCGTTGTAGATCCAACACAAGATCAGGTGGAGGAAATGGACAGTACACGCAAAGTCCAAGCAAAGTTTAGTCCTCTGCACCAAGCACCATAAGCTTACAGCACTAGAATAAAGCATCGAACGACGGAATTCAGCGATAAAATGAGGTAAATCCTTTCTGACAAATTTGAGGATGACCCATCCATTGAGGCATCAATACTCACCCCGTGAGAGCGTTCAACAGAAATGCGACGATGACTAATTTCCCAATACTATCTCTGGAGTGTATTTCCTGCAAAGATATAAAACAGTGAAATTAAAAAAAACCAGTGGTGCGTAGATAACACACAATACTTCCATATTTTGAAACGTAAAATTGTGACACAATTTGATCATATTTTGACTGCTTTTGAAAGTGTTTAGGTCAAAAATATCAAAAAATTCAGTATTAAAATTTTAAAATTCGCCCAAAATGAAAAAACGCCACATTTTCGGAATGTAAAAAATATCCACATATTCTGCATGGTAAAACGAAGATTTTGAGACCAAGAACGCTCAAATCGGTTCATTTTTGCGGCCGGAAAAAAATAAAATAGAAAACACTAAAAATGCAAATATCTCGGAAGTACTGTGCGTTATCCAAATTCCGATTAAACAGGGTGTTAGGTCTTGCCGAGACAAACATTTCAGTTCAAGAAATTTGAAAAAAGGTTGAGAAATGAGGGAGTTATGGCCATTTTTGTAAATGACCACAGACGGACTAACGGACTAACGGAGTAACGGACTAACGGACTAACGGACTAACGGACTAACGGACACACGGACACACAGACACTTGTTCAGGAAGTGATTCTGAGTAAATGTGTATAAGAAAAAGTTTTTTCTGAAGCTCCGTTCCGATTCTCGATTTTAGGACGATCACAATACTTCCATTTACTCTGTAAATATGGAAGTAAAAATGAGCTGAACGTGCGTGCGTTTGGTAACTACCGTAATCACAATTTTTTCCCATCTCTTCTCGGAAGTGCAATGGCCCCTTCAAAAAGGTCTCTTTCGAAAAAAAGGTTCAACCTTTACTTCTTTGTACCTACCATCAATGCAAACGTCTGGAAACCTAAAGCATCAAACCCCCAAAACATTTAACTCCCAAAATCCCTTAAAAACCCCCCAATTTGGGGGGAAAACCCCCAACTTGGCAACACTGCGTCATAGCGCTGGAAGGCTCAATCATCGAGATAATCGTAACATGCGCAAAGTATAACGCAACAAATTACATCGATTGCATAACATGCTAAACCATGCCTGATCAGCATTAGGGCAAATTTTGCCTGATGCGTACGTCGAATATTGGACTGATAAGATGTTTTCACCAAGTAGACAGCTTGATCAACCCAAATAGGGATACAACAAAAATTGCTAGACTAGGATCGAAGTTAGCAGATGGTCAACTGCGCTACTGTCAACTGGGTACGGGAAATGAAACAGCGTGAAAATTACCTGATACTTGAAGACATGATCCAACGATCTCGACGTGCCAACGACAAAGTCGAGGGCTAAAAGCCATACACCCAGAGTTAAATAGAACACACTTTGAACGGCGACGATTTGGGAAACAATTAATATTGGGTCCCACGCAGTATTCCTGAACTGGCCACTCAATTTGGACATGCTTTTCATTAATTATCACTGAACGTTGGGCGAAGAAAAATCCAAAATTGACCCAGGTAGGCACGCACTTATTTGACGCCCGTATGTTTCAGAAGTTGGTGCATTCGTGTGTCTGCGAACTGTATGACTTTTTTGTGGCACACTTCTTACCATCATCAACCACAAAAACATTTACACTGACTGTGATGCCAAGAACATTGGAAAGTTATTTGATTTGAAAAAGACCAAAACTACTGAAAATGAAAATAGTAATTTTTTGCATCATTGTTCATTGCGTCAATGAATTTGCAGTCAAACGACAAAGATAGATAAAAGCTGACGACTGTGGATGTGCATGTGATAACAATATGGGTGTAAAATATGGGTACATCGATACTTCAACTGTCTGTCGATTCCTTCGGTCGATAGTTTTTCAGAGAACTTTGGGAGGCCAACTGCGGAAAAAGCAGGACAAACTGTAACTCAAACTGAAACTCAACCTCAAACAGAAACTAACTCAAACTCTATCTCAAAATCATATTCAAACGGGGCCTCAAACTATAACTCCAACTGTCACTGAAACTTGGGCTGAAAATAAACTGAAACTATAACTCGAACGTAAAGTCAAACTCGAATTTAAACCCAAACTGGTATTGGAACTCGAACTTAAATCTACCTACCTAACTCAAACTGAAACTGGAATTGAAGCTCAATCTCAAAACCAATCTTGAGGTCAAGTTGAAGTTTTAGTTTAGGTTTGATTTTACGTTTTATTTTGGGTTTGCGATTCAGTTCGAGTTTCAGTTTGAGTTCCAGTTCGAGTTTAAGTTTGAGCTTGAGCTTACGTTCGAATTTCAGTCAAGTTCGAGTTCCAGTTTGAGTTTCAGTTTGGTTTGAGTATCATTATCAGTTTGAGGACAAGTCGGTGCCTTCCTAATCGTCGAATATCGCAGCGGGAACGATAGAGATATCGAAAGTTTGTTGTTCCATCGATGGAGAAAGAGGTGCCGTGAGCGTTTCAAGTTTGCTGTGGAGCAGAAAAAAAATCGAAATAATTTTTTGTAAAAGTCTATGGTAATGGATAGCTCTTTCTGAACCGGTGTCAGATTAATTTCATTAATTATAAGTGGACATATCAATTTTAAATTAAAACGATTGTGTTCCTGTATACAAGTTTTGGGGTCGCCCAATTCTCGAATCACAGGCCGACTATTTCTTGCTACAATTTTCTATTGTGGTAAACATCGAGAGTAACATCTCAAGTAAGTATCCTTTTTGTACTCGAGTATTATTGGAATGAAAACTTGGTGAGTATAGTGCGACTGGTAACAAGTGGGTACTTGAGTATAATGTTTCCTTGGTTTGCGAGGGCTTGAGATAACTGTCAACGTCGCTACTCTTGGTAGGTCCTTGGTACATTGTACTTCTCACCCAACTACATTTCCACAAGTTCGGCATCATCGTTTTCATGAGGCACTTTTCCCTAGAAAGAGGATCCGATGTGCGGTTATCCGTGAGGTTAGGGGGTGAGATCCTACCTCAAGCCCGGGAGTCGTCTTGATCCTTACTGGTCCTTCCTTTCAGGATTAGCTTTTCAGAAAAACCCCATCATCATGTTGTTGATGAATGCCGTGAGTGGCTCGCCATTTCAGCCAAGTCAACCGTTTCGCCTTTAAGAGTGGATTTGGTCACGAGAATCCGTCCTCTAGAGCTAGCTCATTTCCACTTCTACATTGGAGGCCGGTTTGTAGTTTTCATGTATCGCTGACGTGCATCCAACGCCGTATTGAGTAAATAATAATGATGCTATCGTCTTGCCGGCATCCAGAATCGTTCCACGGCTTTCTTCTTACAATCCCACCAACAAACAATATACTTTCCAGTGTCACAAGTTATTCGACCCAACCGTCCGCTAGTTTTTTTCTTAATCAAGGATGATGTATTCAATAATATAGGTTATATTATTTCCGAGTTCCGATCGTCAAAGTAGCCAAGTTCCTGATCAAAATTTGACCGATTACCAACATTTCCGTCACGTTATTGGGAAAATTGTTAGTTAGTTCCCTTCAGTGTTATTAGCGTTTAAAATTGTGCATCTCTCTCGATTTTGCAGTTTGAGGTATGGAGTCGAGCGGAGGGAGCGGACAGAACCGCTACGGGGTGACTCAGTTCGCCGGTACGAACTTCGGCAATTGGGCTTACCGCGTTCGGATCGTCCTGGAAGAACAAGGTGTCGATTCGGTGCTGACCGAGGACCGCCAACAGGACAAAGCTTGGAAGGCTAAAGACGCTAAAGCCAAGTCGGTCGTGGTCTCCTGTATTGCGGATAGCCATCTGGAGCATGTGAAGGACTGTGCGACCGCCAAGGCCATGATGGACAAGTTGAGGAACACCTTTGAAAAAACCGGTCTATCCGCTCAAGTTTCAGCTCGGAGGAAGTTGCTCAAACTGAAAGCGACGGATAAGGACGAATTGAGTAAGTTTTTCGTCAAATTCGAAAAGGCGGTCGGGGATTTGAGGATGGCCGGAGCCGAGCCGAATAGTGTAGAATTGGTGACCACCCTGCTGGCAGCTATGCCCGCCTCGTACGATGGTGTCGCCTCCGACATAGAAGCTTCTGCTGGGTCACTCAGCTCGGTCACCCTCGAAATAGCGAAAACGAAGCTATTGAACGAAGAACAAAGGAAAAAGAGCGTGAAACAAGAGAAAAAAATGAACGGGACCGCGAACGAACAGAAAAACGTCAGATCGGCAAACGCAACGAGGCAGGGCAGCGGTTACCAAAACAATCAGAAGCAACCGCCGAGTAACAATTACGGGGGTTTACCACCGTGGACGTCTTACCAGTCCGGTTACAATAATACGATGAATCCAAATATCAAGTGCCACAACTGCGCCAAGCCTGGCCACTTACGACCCAACTGTCCCGACTTGAATTCATCTCACTCGAACAACAGATTTTCATCAGTCAACTCATCGTCAAGCGGATACGTGCCGCAGCGATTCCCCGGCGGCCGTGGGCGGGGCTATCCAATCAACGAGACCTGACTCCCCGACTGCTACAACATCTATCGCTGACTCGCCGACTCAACAAAGTGGTAAGAATTTCCTCATCGTTTCGGACGAGTGTTAATGGTTTTTGTATATAATATAGGAGAATAATATTACATTTTAGGGTGTACTCAAGTGCATAGATGCAGACTATGCAGTTATCTTCGCTGAGAACTGCTTGTAGGTACTTGCGATACCTACTGATAAGCGCAAGCGCCGCTCGGTGGCGGGGGATTTATCGGCGCGTGGTGACCGAAAATTTATTGGGTTTGGCGAGGCCGATATCGATAACCTAAAAATTCGCACGTATTTGATGATTTTTATCAGTTGTTTAGTATCTATCTTGAGCTTTCAGCAGTTCTATGAGAGTGCATAAATGCTAGATAGCAGTGTAGCGAAACATTGCGGTAGTTTGACTTTTATATCACTGAGCGGGGCGTTATAATTTTACTGTATTGTTTCCCACTCAATTTCGAATGATGAATTTTTCGATTTCTTTAGTTACGATTTTCTTCGTTTGCATTTTTCTTGGTCTGCCCTGTCAGCCAAATCGAGAAACCGGCACTCGAATAATCTTCAATCAGTTCTTGACTACATTATTTATATCAAATTTGTTAATACCTACCTTTTGCACAATAATATTAGTGGAATTCTTGTAAATAATTGAGAAGGGCCAATTTCTAATGAAGAATTTCCAAGCCTACCTGTTAACTTTCTAGAAATATTGTGCGATAGGTAGGTACCTACTAACAAAGGTACATAATAATATTACCCAACTAGACTACCTATTAAATATTTTCGTTTATATTCGGAGAAATTGGGCCTGAATGTCTCTTATTATTGATAAGTGTCGTGAATGTTAATTTAGATTAGGTACCCATCGTACTGGTGTATCTGTTTGTGTATCGATTAAACCGATCTTTTTAAACTGATTCGACCAAATCAATTCACAATCGTTCGCCTGCTCGACTGATGTAGCCCTGCAATGAGAAGGTCATGACAGAAGCGGCTGACAAAAGATCCGAGCGACAAATAAGAGGCCCCCGCAGTACGCTGCAGAAGCAGGTTGCAGTAAAAAGCGGTTATCCTCTGTAGAACCGGCACATTACAAAATTTGTTAATTTAATGCCAAATCCAAGTCCAAACCAATTAAATTCGTCCTTCCTACGATTCGAGGTTTGTCATGAGCCACTAATCACTATGGCATGACGTCACACTTCTGCAGCGTATTCTCAAGTAGGCACACCAACTTAGGGGGGGGAGGAGACTTGGATTGTATTGTATTGTAGTATCTGAGTGCCCCAAGGAGAGAAATTGTTGTCTTGACGTTGTTTTCCATCGTCTGTCTTGTCCGGGTGTTCTGCTGGTGGGTTGTCTCATGACCGGTCGTCAAAATTGCGGACGGATGCTGGTAGTTGAGGAATACTCCTTCTTTTGGTTACTTATGGATCGATTCGGCCGTTCTCAAATCAATCTCAGCCTGATCGAAAAACAACCCGTACTTAGAAAAGGGTTTCACAAAGTCGTGAAGATTCCAAAATTAAATCTTTATTTCACAGGGCTCAACAGTTTTCACAACGAATCACAATAAGCCGTCGAATTAACGTCATCTCTTCTGGTAGTTATGGCTCTGATTTTTTACAGACCGACCAGCGCGGGTAATGCAGGGAAGTAGGTAGGTAGGTTCCACTTTGTTCAGCATTCTGCAGTCATGATAGCAACACTGGAAATACATCGTTCATGAACATCGTTGCGGTGTTGTTGCTAATTGCTGACTAGTCTGTTACACTTATGAAGGTGGGAATTTTCATTTTGCTGGCTCCATAAAAAATCGAGGGATTCCAAAGATTCGTGAACTTATAAATAAGACCAGTTTCCATCAGATGATAAACGAAGGGCCGAAAACTATGCAGAACATGGGACAACCCAACTGTCATATGGAGAGATCGGTAGTTACGCACAAAAGGTGAAAACAATCCCAATAAATTGCCGACTGCTGTAATTTTGTGACGGCGAGTTGTATCGGAGAGTCGAGCATCAAGTGACATACCTACATGTAACTCTATTTTGTGACGAAACTCGATCGGAGAAGATAATTTTATACCAGCTACGTCACGAAGAACAACTACGAGCAAAGGGAAGTAAAACTTTTTTCTGAGCCTCAATTCCGATTTTCGAATCATTACAATTCTCCAATATGAAAATCAAAAATCGGACAAATTTTGCAATTTTTACATTCTTTCATTGAAGGGACTGAAGGGGCATTCTGCCACTCCACCTCAATCGGTAATTTAAGCTGAAACCATGGAAGAACTAGTTCTTCAACAAGTTCTTCCATGGCTGGAACTCCTGACTTGAACCATGCTGCCGGGCAGGGTCGTCGCGCGGGTGTGGCGGCCAGGGGGGCGCCGCTGTGGCAAGAAAAACGGTAATTTTTAGTACCAGAATTTCTAAAAAGTTTTTTAACAATAACAAAATTAACATTCCGCAACAATAACTAAAATATTTCCTATCTCAAGTCATTATCTTTTCAAAATTTAGTAATTGAACATGCATGTTTTCGTTATGTTGTTGTTCAGGGCGCCCCTACTCAATTGCTGCAGTTACGCGCCCCTAACCGTAGCCGTAGTTGTGAAACAATGAAGTACCTATATGTTTGGTTTTGAGTGTAAATTCTGGTGCGGTCGCCCGGGGGGGGGAGGATGCTAGACAGAATGACATCTCCAACGTCAAAAACTAGTGCAATTAGCCCTTCGCCTAGCAATTTAAGTGAATTGTGTCGCATGGCGCTTATTTTACCACAATATCTTCAACGCTAAAAAGTGTAATTTCGGTAAATTATGCGTGAAAAGCGCTGCTTGAACTTTAACGACGGGAGCAAATTAATTAAAAGTTCCGGCGGTGAACCGAATTCGGAAATGTTCGCTAGCGCCATCTAAATGCAACAGATTCCTAAATTTTACTCGTTAAGGCACGTGAAAAACGACACTTCTATCGGCATGTAATGTCTTATTTCAGGTAGGTGACTCTAAACCAGCGAGAATCCTTGGGTTTGCTGAATGGCTTGGAGCAATTTGTATCGGAGACGTTCTTTCGTCTTGTACGGGGGAAGATCGAGCAAATTGAAGCAGGTGTGAGCCACTGGGAGGAACTTATCATCGTGAGTCGGCTGAATGTACATCTGCAATGATAATTATAATTATAGTCATAAATATAGTCATATAATATAGTCATATAATATAATAAATATAGTCATATAATATAGTCATAAATAATTATTTATGACTAAAACGGTATGCGCTGTTTTCGATTACGATACATCGTGATGAATTAATCAATAGTATTCTTATGGCACTCTCAAGTAGGCAAACATGTAGGTTGGTCGAACTTGAGATTCTGTTCCTTGGAGGGGTCGATTATTTAGCTCATTCGCTACAAATTATGTTCTATGAAATTTTTTGTGAGCCCATGAAACATGCACTTTTTCCCTTTGAAGATTTTTCCTTCAGTTTTTTCGACTTTGTCTCAGTAAAACAGCCGTGAGACCCTGAAATTCTGGGCTAATTACAAAAATGGGGACATTGTCGGAGAGGCCGTTAAATTACCTATAAATTCACGGCATTTGCAGCTTCCTAGCGTCAAGTTAAGATAGCGGAAAATTGGGTCAAAGTCAACTATTGCTCATTTTTTAAAATATAGCCGATATTCGATGATTCTTCATTTATAGAGCAATAGTTGACATATAAATGGAATTGATTTATAAATCGAAAAAATTCACCTACGTTTCAGGAAAAATTGGCCAAAATGTCAGCTTTCCAACGCTATAATCATTTTTGGCTTTATCTCGCTTATTAGAGTAGAAATTAACGTTTAAATGCAGAAAAGAGATTTTCGGATCCTTCAAATTCAGCGTAACAGTAATCAAAAAACTCCTAACGTTTTAACAGTGCCGAAAAATCGAGATTTCAGCAAAAAACTGAAATTCTGGGTCAGTTTTTACGGGACAGTAGTGGGATTTTTCATTTTTTTAGTTCTAATTTTCTTCTATGGCAATTTTTCTGAGACAAAATCAAAAAACAGAAAAAACCCCTTTGAAGCAGAAAAAAGCACTTTTTTGGGCTCACAAGAATTTTATTAGGACAACATGGTAACAAAAATGAGCAATGGCCCCCCTCAAGGAAGACCTAAATAATGAACACCCTGTATTCTATTTGTAGGTTAAATGACGTCATCACTGCAATAGACTGAACTCGATCACCAAACAGGAAAGTTGAAATAATCTTCAATACATGCTAAAATTCTATTGACTTACTTTGATGGCTTTCATTCCAAGTATTGGTATCCTGTCAGTGCCGGTAAGGAAAAGGAGGAATTTCTTTTTTTCTTCCAGCGGCAATTCGTGGAAAACTTCCCAAAACAATCGAACAGTCTCATTACTACTCGAGTAGCCGTTCTTGTACTCGCAGTTGTTCTCCAGCATGATCCAGTCGTAATTCTCGTTACCTTCGAGGGATAATTTCAAATTAGAATGCGCTCTGTGGGCCTCTGGTGTGACAGGTTATCAGAGGTAATGAAAGGTTATATCCTACCGATAACGACAGCCATCAATTCTTGAGCGTGGAAAAGTTTCAACACGCGACCGCCGCACACTTTGTGGAAAGCGTCGTGGAACGCTCGGAAATGTCTTTCGACGCTCGAATTCAGTACGTAATCGACGTATAAGTCCACGTACTCTTTTCTGAAAATAGGTACAACGCCGAACTTGAAATACTCATGTTGCTATACATAGACTAGTCAAAAAATGGCGTACAATAGGCAAAATAACTGGTAAGAATAATCGATAAGACAAGGCGCAAACCACATCGAATGATTTCTGCTAGAATATCGAACATACTTGTTCTCCTTGGTAACTGGGATTTGGCTACCGTTGGGTTTCAACGGGATAGTTTTGAGTTCCCCGAACGAGTCACGCGTCACTTCAAATCTCAAACAGAAGACTTCTTCGACATCATCGAGTTCGTAGCTCAACAGCTGGGAAAGACCTCTGAAATAGGACCCATGAGAAGATTTAGAAAAGGAGGATTTTTGTTGGTTTTTTAGATTTTTGGCAGGGATAGTACCTACTGCACTTTGAAACGAGGAAAATTGATACTCCGACGACGGAAAACTGTCCCCAAAATGCAGGGATTTTCAGGTTGGTCGCAAAAAGGAAAAAGGGCAAGAGAAGACCACGCGTGTCGTAATAGTGCAAGGGCGTTAACATCCGGTTAACCTCTGTGCAGGTTATGGTTTTGTGTTGAGCCAGTGTTGCCAATGTTGTGAAGGATAAAGAATATGAGAGTATGATGGCCTACCACCCTCACCTCAACAATGATTTCTGAAGATTGATTTTCAGGATCAAAAATTGATGCAAATTCTCCTACTTTGCAGCATTTTTACTTTCCTCACCTGGCAAGGGACGGTGATAAATCAGCGAGGTCGTTCAGATCAACTGGCTCGTGCAAGAGTTTCTTGTAGAGGGCGATGGGGAATGGAAGATTGATTATGATGAAATTGTAAATGGCCAGACCGCAAACGAGACCTGAAATTGATGATTTTAGCTCGGAAAACTGTGAGCAGGGTGCAAGTTGATTTTAATTGCGAAAGAACGTGAAAATGCTCACCAACGAGATAGTACATGATTTCATCTTCGAACGAATCCTGGCTGAACCAAATTGAATTGGTTTCCGGCTCTTCTTTGAACATGCCGTACTTCGGATCGAGGATCTCCCTCAGGAGGAGAAGGAAGAATTCCTTCTTCACACCTCCAGCATCTTCAGCCTCTTCTCCGATGAACGTGATCTTTTGGACAGATCATTCGTGAACATTGATGAACAAGTTGATTTTTAGGGATGCCACTACAATTTTTGCTCACTTTTCTGGTTTCTACTTATCATGAATATGAGAATACGGGGTGAAGGCAAGAATGTGTAACACAGGACTTCTTGATTTCCTTATAATTAGATCCTGCGCTTTTAGACGTACCTACATGCTCTTCTGGTGCTACCGACCAAGGTACAAACTTAAAAGGAACTTAGCAGCCTGAGATTTCAAACGGGAGTTCATAATTTATTTATACATTTCATAATGTATTTTTTTAAATATAGTTATTATATTATAAATACGATTGGAAAATAATTGCTCCTTGAAACTTACCCGAAGCGGTTTTTTGTAATCCACATCCGAGTAATTGGACAGCTGAGCTATCGTGTCCTGTATGATGTTTTGCCTGGATACAGTCAATTCTAGGATCGGCTGTACGCTGATAGGAGCCGGTGAGAACAAAAGTTGCGTAAGCGCTCTTTGGGTAGCTTCTTGCACCGCGCTGTGCATCTGCCGACAAAAAATTGAGCTGTTTCACTGTCCTTAACATCAGCATGAGTAAACAGCCTAAATACAAAGGAGGTATCTCATATCGACAGTGAATTTCCAAAACCATGTACCTATGTATTTTTTCGGAAATTTCACAGGAGGCAAGAAAAACTTATCATCCAAAAATGAGGAAAGTTTTTGGACTTGCAGGTTATTTTATTTGAGCCTAGACTATTGACCTGCGGCAAAAACGGCCTATTTTGACGGATCAAGTGCCGCCTGATGAACCAGAAAGGCTCAAATCCTTATTTCTGAAAATTTTGGGACTTGCATGGTTCTGCGAATTTACTGCAAATTCAATTTAACATATGTTGAACATATTAAGCCGCGGTTACACTTGCGGTGTTGGGCCCAACACCGAATATTCGTCGGCCTCTTCCCGCAAGTGTAACCGCGGGATATTCACACGAATGTTCGCCTATGTTGGTGCTCGGGGATGCTCGGTCAAAAGGCGGTTTTTTGTCCCGCGTCAAAGGCGGCGAGTATTGGCCAACTTGTGTATTCGTGCAGCGTCTACACATGCGGCCAGGTGAAATATTGTGAGTTTGCTTCCCGATGCAAGTTGAAGGCGCTGAGCTCTCGTACCGATGTGATACTTTCTATGGGTGTTTTCCCTTACAAACGTAGAAAGAACAGAAATGATTTCTCAATTAAATTGTACGTCGAACACTGCGACCAAATGCAAATTTGATTCACCAGTGGTGCGTAGATAACACACAATACTTCCATATTTTGAAACGTAAAGTGTGACACAATTTGATCATATTTTGACTGCTTTTGAGGTATGTTCAGGTCAAAAATATGAAAAAAACTCACTGCCCTTGCCAATTTTAAAATTAGCCCAAAATTAAAATACGCCATAGTATCGCGGAATATCCTCATATTCTGCAAGAGTAAAGGCCTCTTTGCTGGTTGTTGGAAATAATTTTTTTCTCTTGTAATCTTAAGACGATCCATTCAATTTTACATGAAGAGGGCCTCTAATGACTAGTAGTCCCTCCATTGAATAGAGATCCCTCTATTACGGCCGTTTCGACCATTAAGCCTTCTTTGCTCTTGCTCTTTGCTCTTTGCTCTTTGCTCTTTGCTCTTTGCTCTTTGCTCTTTGCTCTTTGCTCTTTGCTCTTTGCTCTTTGCTCTTTGCTCTTTGCTCTTTGCTCTTTGCTCTTTGCTCTTTTGGCTCTTTGCTCTTTGCTCTTTGCTCTTTTGGCTCTTTGCTCTTTTGGCTCTTTGCTCTTTTGGCTCTTTGCTCTTCGCTCTTTTGCTCTTCGCTCTTTTGCTCTTGCTCTTTGCTCTTTTGCTCTTCGCTCTTCGCTCTTTTGGCTCTTTGCTCTTTGGGCTCTTTGCTCTTTGCTCTTTTTTCTGTGCTCTTTTCTCTTTGGCTCTTTGCTCTTCGCTCTTTTGCTCTTGCTCTTTGCTCTTTGCTCTTTGCTCTTTGCTCTTTGCTCTTCGCTCTTTTGGCTCTTTGCTCTTTGCTCTTTGCTCTTCGCTCTTTTGCTCTTCGCTCTTTTGCTCTTCGCTCTTTTGCTCTCCGCTCATTTGGTCTTTGCTCTTTTGCTCTTCGCTCTTTTGCTCTTTTGGCTCTTCGCTCTTTTGCTCTTCGCTCTTTTGCTCTTTGCTCTTTGCTCTTTGCTCTTTGCTCTTTGCTCTTTGCTCTTTGCTCTTTGCTCTTTGCTCTTTTCTATTTGGTCTTTTGCTCTTTGCTCTTTGCTCTTTGCTCTTTGCTCTTTGCTCTTTGCTCTTTGCTCTTTGCTCTTTTTGCTCTTTGCTATTTGCTGTTTGCTGTTTGCTCTTTGCTCTTTGCTGTTTGCTCTTTTGCTCTTTGTTTTTTTTGATATTTGCTCTTTGCTCTTTGCTCTTTGCTCTTTGCTCTTTGCTCTTTGCTATTTTCTCTTTGCTCTTTGCTCTTTGCTCTTTGCTCTTTGCTCTTTGCTCTTTGCTCTTTGCTCTTTGCTCTTTGCTCTTTGCTCTTGCTCTTTGCTCTTTGCTCTCTTTGCTGCTGCTCCGAGGGTATGTGAAGAGAGCGGATGCCCCTCTCGAGAACGTGGACGGGTGAACGGGTTGACGCCACACCAGAGGGACTCTGCGTGCTAGCGGGCAATTCATTCTCACAGAAAGGGGCAGAAGTGATGCCCAGAAGGTTTGTGGAGGCCCTCTTGCCATGTGAATTTGAAGTTGCACTGTAATTTTTAAATTGTACTATTTCACTTTTAGCATAAAAAATGCCTTTTTTTTGCGCATTACGATCAATCAAGTCTTTCACTAAGAAAAAAAATTAAATTCGTCGTCGATTTGTCACAGCCCTGTCCTGTCCAGGCACGAGGTTCCCAACTTCAAGCTTCTTTTCTATGTCTTTCCGATGCTACCAAATGCCGGCGCTTCTAAGAATAAGGTCAAAATTGGTCTCAAGATACTAAATGACAGTTTTTATAATTTTGCGAGAACGGAAAGATTACGGTACTGAGATGAAAATAGGGGTGTCAGAGGGTTTGCAGTCAAGGCCCTGTCTGTCAAAGAATTCGAATTTTCGCGGTCCTCTCAGGGGGTTTTTCCGGTTCTTCCCTCCATCATTTTGGCACGAGAATCTCAACAGTCCAGAACACCGGCTAGCTTTGGATTTCTGTCGAGATGTAACCCAGTGACGAGATGGAACGTCGGCCGGAACCTTGTTGGTCGGACACAACCTGTCAAGGTCCTGTCCTGTTTCTCAAAGTATGCAGGTGGTACTTTGTGTAGCATAATATGAGGAGCCTCTCGAAATATAAGACGGATGAGCCATCAGGGTAACTACGTCAAAGAATATGAAGAGCCCCTTCGAATTAGGTATTCAAACTTAATTTTTTTACTTCTCAGTACCTCGTACGCAGCGTGGAGCAGTTTCGATTACGATAATAATTTTTGGAAAAAAATTACAGTGTGGACAGGAGCGTCGAAAAACCTATGTTTTATCACGGCCCTGTCCGTCACGGCCCTGTCCACATCTCTAAATTCGAGGACAGGGCTGGAATGAGGAGGACAGGACAGAAACGTGACAGTTCCAGCACTCTGCAGCACAAAATAGTTCCATTCTTCCCTCTTTTTAGCTAGAATTTCCGCCATTTTTAAATCGGAATTTGAATAACTCACAGTACTTCCGACATATTTGCATTTTTAGAGTTTTCTATTTTATTTTTTTCGACCTCAAAAATAGAACCGATTTGAGCGTTCTTGGTCTTAAAATTTCTGTTTTACTTACCAGAATATGTGGGTATTTTTTATATTCCGATAATGTGGCGTACTTTTATTTTGGGCAAATTTTAAAATTTGGATAGTGAATTTTTTGAGATTTTTGATCTAAACACCCTTAAAAACAGTCAAAATATGATCAAATTGTGTCACAATTTTACGTTTCAAAATATGGAAGTATTGTATGTTATCTGCGCACCACTGGTTTTCTTTCAGGACGATTGATGTGTCTCACTGGGGATGAAAGTTGCTTGACAATATTCGTCGATGCTCGGGGTCGAGCGCCAACACCGCAAGTGTGTGCGGGTTGCGCGTCAATATTCGGGATATTCCGAGTATAGACGAATGTTGGGGCGAGTATGGGCGAATATTCGGTGTTGGGCCCAACAACGCAAGTGTAACCGCGCCTTTATGTGAACATTCATGATCAAGCGCCAATGAAATCATTGACTCCTAAAACTCACCTGAATTGTCTGGTCCGTCTGAAGCAGCATCATTTTTGCTGAAGCATCAAATAAGAACGCGTAGTCGCAGAAGAACTTTTTACCGCTCTGAAACATCATTTAGAAACAATATGTTCACAGTCAGAAACCCAAGATGTTGAAACAGAAGATGACATTCAGGACTGATGCTTATTGGGCAGACGGGGGATGTACGCATCTGATACTTCTCAGAAATCAACCAAAAAATGGCTGAAAACAAGTTTTTTGGACTTGTAGGTAGATAAAATGATGAAATAAATATAAGAGGAAGGCACTCACTTTGACCGTAGCCCACTTGACGTAGTCCGCTCTAACGTCAATCGCCTCGGTCAATTCGGAAAGATAGAAATGCTCGTATTTGACCTTAGCGGAGGTTTCACTCGTGTTCAACTTCGAAAGGCGACTGAGCAACTCGAGAGCAAGCATCATGTGATCACCGCACTGTTGCAGGTAGAACTGCAAAATGAAAGGGGTGGAATATAACAATTCAATTTCGACAACATGCGCCCCGCAGCAATTGAGACAAGCATTGCATCCCAACGTGCAAACAGCAACAAGACGCTAGCGTTTACTCACCGAATTCATGTCGACCGGCAAGGCAGCTTGTAAGAGGGAGAGGACGACATTCTTGTATATTCGTATCAGCTTCTCGAAATAATCATCCGTCTGCATGAAAAACCACAAGCCTGAAAAACGATACGCACATGCAGCGACCGAAACTATGCGGCTGACAACAATGAGGGGGCAGGGCACGCCTGGGACATCTTCGGTAGTCGGTCACGAACCGTTCACCTCGAGGTGGGCACAGACATGTAGGTGTTTGGCGAATGAACTTTTCAGTGTGTGGGGGTGTTGAGCTCTAGGAGATCGCCAAATAGCCGATATTCGAGCTCTTTGCTTCTTTGTCCATTGCCCAACTCAAGTATTTGTCCGAATATGTATCAAGGTGCTTGGCGTTCATCAAAAATTGAGCGATTTCGCCAAGTGCTCAGATAACATTTGCCTCTGAGGGAATACCTACTCAGGGTCAATGCGCAATTTCACTAAACATTCTGACCGAAACTTTCTTTCAAATAGTGTCATATGTTGGATAAAACAACTTACCAACTATCTTAGATGCCTGGGCGTTCAACTTCAAATATGCGTTGGCGAAAGGCCCTTGGAGTTTGGTCGTGTGGCGAGCGTTCTCGAACTCGTGGTAAAGCGGCAGGGAAATGTACAAGCGAAGCGTTTCTACGTCAGGTGGGGACTCGGGAAGATTCGATAACAATTGACAAATCGAATCTCTTATCTGCAGGAAACGAATAGTAAACCTTGAGTCGACTGCACGGATCCAGAATCAGAAAAAGGAAAGGAGAAGACAGCACAGAGAAAGGGAAAACCAGCATCGAAAACCACTCACCACATTTTTTATAGTTTCATTTTGCACTTTGGTAATACATGCGAAACATTTGGCCGCGAGAGCAACATCGATCCCAGGCCATTTCGAAGTGCAGCAGTAGTGTTCCTCGTTTGACTTTAGAAATGAACCGTTTATACAATACGCAGAACTCAAAACAGTTTCGAGATACCTGTAAGATCGAGTAGATAGAGAAGCATGTGAGAAAACCCTTACTTTGGAAAACCAGGTATGTTTAACTCAGTCAAGAATAAGGAACAGGTTAGGATCGGATTGTGTTATCCGCAAATTCACAAGTGGAAAGAAGATAAATTGGAATATTCGCAAATACCTTAATAGATCCTGGTCCACTTGCCCATTCTCTAGTACCCGTTCACATTGTTGCATTTTATCGAGAGAAACTGATAAAATCATCGATTCCCTGGGTATGACTCGCATGTCGTAAGATGCTAACGCCTGCGAAGGATGATTTCCAAGATGAATGAGTGAGCAATATGTGTGAGGTGATTTCAAATTTTTAAGAAAATCTCCTAAATATCGCTTCAAGGCCGCCTTGATGACGCTTCAAGGTCACAATGAGGGATGAGCGCGCAATGATACAGAAAAACTTCAAACGCCATTTGCCAAGAGTTAGGTTTTTCCAGTTATACCAATGTTCCTCCCAGCGAGCGATTTGTTGGTAGTAGGGTAAATAGTTTGGTGGCGCCTGAGAGGCAATATGATTCATTGACCCCCGCAAAATCACTTACTTGGCTTTCGTCGTACAGAGGATTGACGGTAACGAAACAATGATCCCCTCCAGCGTACAGTCTATCAATTTTGAACTTCTTGACGGTCTCCACCCAAGGGCCCAGAACGATTTGCGGACTGTTCGAGTTCACAAGCTGTTTTGTGCCCAACTGGCCAGCGCCGCCGAGTCCAAAAGCGTAAATTCTGTCCCTGGTTGGGATGTAAGCCAGCGTATGGCGCCTGAGGGTCGATGGACAATTGAATTGATCAATGTTCAAATATTTTAAAACTTTTTCTCGGAATAAACGACAATTCATTCAGCTGCCGCATTTTCAACAACAAGTGAAGAATAGATACCTGCCGCAGCAAACTTGAGTGACGGTGCTACCCATTAATTCAAGAACCTTCCTAGGGAGGATTTCGTTAGCAGTTGATCCGTGCCCAAGTTGGCCATACTGGCCTGCACCGCACGTCAGCACGCCCCCGTCCTGGAACGAAAATGGAGAACTACCTTTTGATTCTTGTATTTCGAACGATTCGAAATTGCGGTAGGAGGAACACGAATCCAAGGTATATGTCATGATTGATAATACCTGCGTAAGGAAAACACTGAAATCTTCTCCGCACGCAATATACTTGACCCGGATGGATCTCAACGTTTTCAGCTGACAGGGGAAAATATGATCTGCATCTTGGTTCAAGCCGAGCTGCCCAAACATGTTTTTACCCCATCCGTACACAGCTCCTGCAAGGACAATATACCTATCATGTAACATGTTGAGTAAAGGTAAGCGCACACTACACACGGGGCGCAGCTCATCGCAAAATGGCATTTAAACGTAGGGGCGCACACCACAGGCGTTATTCAGTTGTAGGGCTGAGTTTGGTGATAAGTAGTGTACCAAAATACTGCCGCCCTAAGATAAAACGTCCTAAGTCCCATTCAAATTGCAGGCGACTCAGGACGTTCTATCTTAGGACGGCAGAATATGTGTACTCACCAGATTTGGAGACCACGAACGTGTGATTGGCGCCGCATGCGATGTAGGAGAGAGGAAGGCCGTGGAGCGATGCGATTACCATGGGGATCGGAACTACGGAAGACCTTCTGCCAATACCCAACTGCCCGTGATCGTTGGCGCCCCACGCGTACAGTTCTCCTCCTACAATTGATCAAAAACATGAAAAACAATACTTGCTGCAATTATTGCTATAGGTACATATAACCTAAATGAAAATTCTAATGAATGAATTTCACTTACGATTCGTAAGCGCTAGCGAATGCCTATATCCGCAGGCGATTTGCACTATCGTGTGCGTTGCTAGGGCTTTGACGATCTTTGGTCTTGCGATTATATCAGATTGGGTATTGTGTCCTGCAACACACAGAAATATTGGGATTTGGTTGATGATCAAGGGGTTTCTCCCTCTTTACAGGCCTCAACACCCGGAGCAAAGGGCGAATCACAAAGAAAACGTTAGCCCCGGGTATAATGGAGCGTACAACGTACCTATACATAAAAAACCTGACAAAAACATTTCTTAGATACTACCTAATACCAATTTCATGCTTCAAAAATAAGAATAGAAAGGTACTCTTTGCTAGCATGGTTTCATCATTTAGGTGTTGCAAGGTAACAGCGAACCGTCTCGCCGAGCTAAACGATGATCGTATACTTATCGAGCCAAAATCCAAAGAAAAAGATCCCCCCTCTCAACTACCAATAAATGAAAACTTTCGTTTTCAAAAAAAAAAAAATTAAAAAAAGATCGTATACTTACCAAGCTGGCCGTGATTATTACATCCCCATGTGAACAGTTCGCCCCACACGGTGAGCGCCATCGAATGGTATTCACCGCAAGCGACTTCCCTCACCTTGGAGGCTTCGAGGCCAGGCACCAACTCTGTATAATAGGAGTGCAATCATCACAATAACTCCGATCGAAAGGAAAACACTCAATATTGATCTCTGGACTCGCCCCATCTTCAGACCAGACTGAATCCACCAGCGCGGCCCCGAGAGCTGGACGCGAGCCAAGACACGAGGGTTTACGAAGGACGATAAATGAAAGTCGCGTTATCGGCAATATGACAAAAGGGCGTAACTGCATATTTCTCGGATTTTTAGCCAACGTCACCGTAGATACCATAGCACGGTTGTTGAGCAACCCGTTACCTCTACTCAAAATTATAAGGTCAGGAAAAATCTACAGGCGACTTTCATCATTCACTCAAAAACCGTTGATTGTGGTTTTTTCAAAACAAGAATTCCACAGATATGTCCAAAATCGTCTCACTCCTTCCACAATGCTGACAATTATAAATTAGATACATAAATGTGAAAATTTTCATCAAAAAAATAAAACCGACTCAAAAAATGAGCATAAAAAGTAAAAGAATTTTGACGGAAATTCTAGAAATTATAAGGAAAACCTATCGTAGGCCCTTTTCTACTGAATACCTCAGTACCAAGTAAAACTCCTCACTTGAACATACCATTTTGGAATCAGAGCCTTCATTTCATCAAAAATTGAAGGAGGTAAGGCTGTCTTAACGATTCAAAAACAAAACATTAGAAATACAGGGTTTTTAAGCGGAAAAATGTCGCAAAAATGGAGTTGACGGAAGATTTGATGGAAATGACAAGATGATAATGTTGCTTTAGTAGTTTCGAGGTACGTACGTAATTTAGTGCGAACTTGATCGTGTCCCAATTGGCTGTAGTCATTGCTGCCGCAGGAGTAAACTTCGCCTGATCGTGTGACCACCAATGTATGAGTCTTGCCGCAAGATACTGTGGGGAAAAACTAGGTTCAACCAATTCCAATTTCAAGATTTATTTGATTCAATATTGAAGCTGAATGATTTGTAGCTGAAAATGGATCAAACTAGGTTTTCAAGGTTAAGACCCAAAATATTAATAGGCCAAATTTTGGCCCCCATCCGGAGTCATCACGCACCTACTCAAAGAAGTTCAATTTGGGGGCATCAACCTAATTCATCAGGCTAGTAAAGCAGTGCTAATTGCTGATTCTAACCACACAACCTTTTTTAAATAAACCGTTTAAAAAAAGTGCTAATGCTGGAAGTATATCTAATGGCCTTGGTATGGAAACCAAAACATGAAAGTATTATGTGTTATCTACACACCAATGGTTCCCGAATGGGCCGTCATGGGACTCTACAGCGAATTGTCGACTTGGAAACAGCATGACACATGTCACATTCAGTCACTTTTCAGGGAGCCCAAAAAACACATTGTGTTTTGCTGCTTGAGGAACTTAGATGTGCTATGCTAACTAAATCGGCGAAAATGGCGTTTTCACGTGATTCAACGCTGCAACTAACCTCACCAGCTTGTTCAGCGTTTTTTTTAATCAAGAAAGGTTGAAATTTCAACATCGAAAAAATGAGATGCGTCATGCTGGTTCTAAGGCGATGAAATTACACTTGCCTAAGAGCCAGCTATCTCAGGCAAACTCTGGATAAGCTACTTACTAGTTTTAATCGAGTTCGAGTGGTTGAATTTAAGCTCTCTAGGAGCAAGTATGTGTTGCTCTTCGATGCCACCAAGTCCGAGTTCACCGTTGGTTGTGTTGCCCCAGCAAAACATGACGGAAAGATTCAGATTGCCGGAGCTGGTACTGTTATCAGGGGAGCTGAGGCTGCCGGATGATGAGTCATCTTCTGGGCTAACAGCCCCTACAATCTGCACACATTCAATTGGCCCTGAATGGTGGAACCAATGCAGAGAGGTATGATAAAGGGAAACTGAAGGATAGAAGTTGAGAGATCATGCCATGCGGAAACTGAAGACATCACAGGTACATGCAGCATCGCTCATTTATGAAGAGGTAACTGTGTCGATGTGTATTGTACCTAAATTTGAAAGGTAACTATAACGTGTAGACACCCTTGTTCCAAAAATCAAGGATAAAAGATCCAAAAATCAGTACGTGTACGTAGGCATTCTTCCTGTGCTGTAATGTCTATTCGGACAGGCGATCCTAGGTCTAGAGTCGACCGCACACTATCCGATTGCTGGCCGTTTGAGGGGCCAATAAAATTCATTGGGCTCAGCACCGACGCCACCTCGGCCAATCACAGCAACGCATTTCCTTACCCCCTCCACCAGCAATAGTGTGTCCCACTCACTATCCAATTGCCGGCTGTTGGAGTGGGGATGACCATGGGAACGTGGTTTTGAACGCCAATGAAATTTATTTGAGTTGTTTATCGAGTCATCTCAATTTTCTACTCTAATTTTTACTGGGCACAATAATGGACCGATTTGAGCATCTTGGGTATTGGTTGGTTTGCAGAACCTAAGGATATTTTTAGAGTCAAGTGGCTGGCCTTCAAATTAGTAAAAATTTGGTTCAAAATGTCGCGTACCAAAATGAGGAGGCATTGTGTCCTATCTACGCGCTTTCTACACCAATTTTTTGCGGGCTATAAAAAGGGTGAATTTGAGCAGTTGATTTTTAGAGAGTACCTAAGTATGTCTTGGATCATTTTGGTTTGGGATTACACAATGTGACACCTGTTTGCAATGCTGTGGCGCCCATTGCCTATTCCCGATAATAAGCCCTACATTCGCGAAGTGGCTGGAGAGAAACTGCAGAGTAAAATTTTAGGTACTCAGGCCATTGAAGTACCTCTACATCGTGACATGACACATCATGGGTCACATGCATCTAGTTACTCACATCTTCGACGTCACTCATCGCAAGCAAGACTTGTCACTTCAAAGGTAACAGGAATTTAGAGAATTTTATAACTGTAAATTACGTTAGTGCGCCACTAAAATGTAATGTAACGTTGAAAGCAATGATCTCTGTGCAGTAGCAAAATAGTAAAATCCCCAAGTCGAGTTGTAGTTGTATTCGAAAAACACAAAACGCGACGATTGAACGTTTTAGAAGGGAAGGTTACTGAATGGTTGCTAATCTTCTAGGCGCTCCGTTCGCCATAGAGGTGGAAGTGCTCAATTTCCGGAAGGGAGGTACGTATACGTTCTGCCGTGCATACGATTTGCACTGTCGACGTTTTGCTATACAACTAATTCAAACTTTGAATTTCAAAGAGTGTCTGGGAGTTATGAAACTGCTGTCGGCTTTTAGCGCTACCGGACCTGAGGTGCGTAGATACAGCACAATACTTCCATATTGTGGTAAGCAAATTTTTGCCAGAATTCGAATAATTTTGACTGCTTTAGAGGCGGTTTTGATAAAAAATGTCAAAACTCACAATTCAAATTTTCAAACCCGCGTAAAATCGTAATGGGCTCGTCAAATTACCGGAATAAAAAAATTATCCACGTATTCTGCAGAGTAATAGCAAGTTTTTTTTTTTTTTGCTGCAAGGTAAAAGCGACTTTTTAGACGCTCAAATTGGTTAATTTATATGGGTGGAATCCAAATTTGGAGGATAGAGGTTGTTAGTCTCTGTTATTTACGGTGGGATCAGGAACCAGGAGCCTCTCCATACCGCGCTTATTTTAGGCCGGTTCCTTGGGCTGCATCAAGGAACACGGGCTTTCGCCTGATCCGCAAGGACATGTTTAATGATCGCCCATCCTCCGAGAGCCAGCTCGAGAAAACACCCAATCCCACATCAACTACTTCGTCCTTACCATCCTGCCGCAGCAAGAGTATTACTTTACAGCAACGGGGCCGGACAGCAGGCCACCTGCGGCAAGCTAAATTGCCGCAAGGTCGAGCGTCGTTGGCCGACCAGCTACCACCAAGCTCATGAAGAGCGACATCGAGTCAGAAATAGGTCAGGGAGAGGACTGAAGGGTCGAAAGCGCTCAAGTAAACTAATTCTAGAATGACCCGTTACGAGGTTAATCGTTTTTGCTGTGACGATGTGACCAACAGCACCCGGAAAATTGGTGATTGATGAAAACTTGATCAAAAATCGTCCTCCAGGATCTGAGATAAAGAAGGCACGGAAGGAAACGGCTGGATGGAGGAAAGGGCTCAAGGGACCGGAGCCGGAGGGTAAACGGTGGGTGGAGATGGGATACGTATATTGATCAGAAGAGAAGGCAGCATCCCTCAGCTCGGCTCAGTCCTCAGTTCCCGCCTGAACCGTTCACGACGCTTAGCGGTGTTTTCTTTCAGGTAAGCCTCATTTACTGCTGGTCTATTCATATAATTCAGGTTATTCAACCGTTAATATGTGATCGAAATGTAAGTAAGAATAATGGTCGACCAGATTGGTAAACGTTCATCTATGGGGTGTACGAACTTACACTGCAGCTCTACCGCCCATCTGTTGAGTTGAAAATGTCCGATTCACAGGATTTTTCTTTTCGGTAGATATTCACGTTGAAATTTTTGAGAAAGATAATAATAATTATTGTCGAATTTTTATTATAATAAACAGTTATTTTGTATCGGGGATGGAATTGGTAGCGGAGTGTTTTGTTAGTGAGTTCTGTATCAGACAATATAATAATATTCTCATTCTTAAGTAAATAAGAAGCTATTAAATTTAAGTTTTACATCGATACATCTATATCTATAGTTCTGAACATAGATTCTTATTAGATCCATTATGCATTAAATTATTGTATGATTAAATTATTATTAAGTACCTAAATAATTAAATATTAATATGTTATATATATTATATATAGTATAGTTATTATATTATAGTAAAAAAAAGAGCAAAAACATCACTAAAGAATCGGTCTGTGGGATGGGTAGAAGAGTCTGACGTTTGATACGGGCTTAACTTGAAGCATTTTGATTTAAGGTGAGTTTTAAAATTTTACCAAGTAGCTACGTGCATTGTATGTAGAAATTCGCCATCGAATTCGATTAAAATCATATGAGTTCCATATTCTTGTCCAGTCGTGCACTACCTGGAAGCCCCTCAAGAAGTCCTAAGGTCGTCCCTTTTCATGACTGCTATCGGCTGATATCCGTTATCTAGATGGAGATATCCTTTAATTAACTCCAGGGTACCAAAGTCCATTTTCCTGGTTGATGGCCTCGGGGATGAGCTCTGACCGGAGAAACTACGGAAGGGGTCAAAAGGGAAATTAGGTTATTGTTCCCTTGTCTGCCTTCGTATAATCGTAACCCCCAATCCCGTTGTTCAATATATCTTCAATGGATAAATTGAGTAGATTGTCTTCGTGGGGCCTTATCCGAATTTAATGCTTTTTTAGAAAATCGACTATAAGTCGTTACGTGGCTATAACGAAAATTGACGGACGGGAAACAATCCCAAAATCAACCTGCTGTGGATTTACCTTAGGTTTACCTCTCTTCACACTTGCGTGGCAAACCTTTTAGGTTTTTCGTTCTTTAAAAAGTCCTATAAATTCTCGAAATACTCCCAAATGAAGTTCCTTACCTACCGAATCGATCGTAGATGTGGTACAGCCTCTCGGACGTTCAGACACATGCCTCTCTCCCAAAGCCAAGTGCTGGTCTCTCGCCTTCAAACTCAAAATATACTGATGTTCTGATGAGCTCGAAATTCTGGTTATTATGAAGTCGTACCTATCCTCCCGAATCCCGTCACCCTCGGAAAGATTGTGGAGCTACACCTCCTTCAAAACACTGAGGTCGTGCGGGTTTGCCGCAATATTTGGTGGATTGGCGACGCGGAATGGAGTTCGAATCCTGAAGATAGAGGAAGGTGGAATAATGTTACAGAATATGTAACGTAATATAATATTATTATATTGCAATGTGTCTCCTAAGTGGAGACCCCCGTATTTCTTTGATTTTCCAAGGTATTTTATTGAAAATTAAAAGGTACCTACCCCAATCACGTTTTCCGTTGCGTTGAGGTCCTGCTGGTATTTTTTCGTAAAACTCTCCAAACTCCAAGTGTCGCACATGTTGCTAAATAAATTGTTTTCCAATTTCATAAATCCTCTGCTCTGATATTCGTTTTCGGACGTTTACAACAAGTACTCCGACACTACAACATTGAATTACGGACAAAAAATCTCTGGGTGACTTTGTAAATCTTTACAAATCGCGATAGGAAGCGACGTTGAGTAATTCAATGGGAAGCTCGAATTTATTATGGCTGAGAACCTTCGACATGGGAAAGCTTTTTGCGCGTACCAGGCCACGTCTTCAATTCAGCTCCACTATTGCGAAGCCACAATTTTCCAAAACTTTAAGGCAGCATTCGGATTTATTTTTCAAGCCAACATCATTTACCTTAACGAGCATAGACTCTTGATGGGTTTTATTTTATTTTTCAACGATTTAGCACTGACCTCAACCCACAAACTAAACTCACAAACTCAAATCTCAAACTCTACCCACAAACTAACCTACCTATCCAAGAGCTTTTTTGGAATAAAGCTTATGGAATGTTAGTCGCTGTCTGCCAGTGTGTAATATTTCCTTTTCACCGGCTGGAAAGTGAATGAGTTGTTGAACAAGGCAAGGGCCGAGTATGAGCGAAGGTCATTCTTCTCAAAATATGTTACCATGAGGCAACCAGCCCCTGCCTCCTGAATTATGAAAGAAGGTTCTTTCAGCGGTTTCCGACCGTTTGAAAGGGAAACCCTTTCTTGGGTCGAGGAGCTCACTGAATAGTTGGCTCCCCTCATAAAAATGCAAATGCACCAAAACACAAGCAAGTCTCGAAAATTTTGTTTTTTCCCTCTTAAGATTTACCGCTGTACCTATGAGCCTCCGAAATAGGATTTTGTTCCAAAATATGAAACTGCTCCGCGTCGACTGCGCATATCGAACAGTTATTTCGAGAAAAGGTAAAACCCAGGTTATAAAGATTCAAAACATTTTCCATTCGTACTTAATGGCTTGTGCTAAGCAATTTGAAATCTTCCATCTCTCGGTCCATTTTTAAAATTAAATCTTTCGACCGGAAACTTTTTAGCCTGCGAACAATTGAAACAACTTCGACAGCAGTCGAAATGTTGAACTCCTCGGGCGAACTCGCAGAGCTAACTCCATTTCCTTGGAATTTCCTCGGAAGTGGTAAAATCCTCAACTTCCATACGAGCCGGGGGTTGTAGTGGGAAAGGGGTTGTTCCTCGGAGAGAGAATCAACTTTTTCAACTCTCTCAACTTTGAGGAATAACTCGAATTTACCCGTGTGGTGAAAGATTGGCATTTTTGGGAGGTGGATTTCGAGTTTTGAGCGAAGACGGGAAATTCAATTGCAACCAACGATTGTGTGTTACCCTACTTGGGTAATACTTCGCGGAAACATTGGTGCTTTAGTGACTCACCAAACTTTTATCTATTCGGTACAAAATCAATTAGGTATCATTATTAATCAAATTTATATCAATTTATATCAAATTTATTAATGAAATGTAGGTATATACATTATATCAAATTTATTAATCAAATGTAAATCAAATATTGTTATTGATAAATTATTATTAAATAGAAAAACGTAGCGAAAGCCGGGATAGTTGGAAGTGAAGCATAACGTCGACGCTGCAAAACGTATGAAAAGCCGAACGTATGCACGGCGGAACATATACGGGTGATTCGCAAAAAAAAGGCAATTTTGAAGAAGCGGCCCAGTTCTAGCCGTTCTATGGCAGTGAGACCAATTTTTCTTTTCTCTCAAACAAATAACTACCCCCTGCTATTAGTTATGCACATTACTTTCTTCTAGAAGCAATGATAAATTTTATTTTTTACGCCGAACATAGGAATTGTCAGTACCATGGGCGAATCAAAGTCATTTCTGAGTGCGTGACGTTCTAACTTTTTTAGAAAAAGGGCCAGTACGAATCAAGAGCCTTCGAATCTTGTAATATTGTACCTCCACCTATTATTTTCAAAGGTCTCCAAGTACTATTGGGTATTCGGAGGTAGCTAGGGATATCTCAAACTTTGAATAGAAAAAATCAGTCAGTACCATGGATCAATGCATAAAATCGCTAATCAAACAAAACTGTGGGAAGTTTTGCGCTCTAAAGTTGTTGTGGCAGCAGTGATTGATAAATGTGCGCCAAAAACGATTTTTTTTATGGGGGTAGATTAAATCAAAGGTCTACATCAACAATCCTGATCGTAAATATAACATTGCAAAATACCGTTGAAACTAAATTCAAAAATACTGCTCTAGATTAAGTAACCTGCGATTGAAGACTTCTTAACGAGCGAAGATACGATTCCCTTGGAAGTAAGACTCCCTGGTTAGATCGGATCCAATAAAAGAGGAAACGACTCTGGAAATGGTCCGGAAACGAATCTGAACCTCTCAATCGAGTTTTCATAGTTTAGGAACTTCTCTGAGCTTGTTTTATGATTAGGTACCCAGAACCCATACCTACCCTGCCTATACCACGAAATGGGCTCATTTTTTCTATTCAGCTTCAACTTGAAGATTCAGAAAATGATGTTTTTGAATCCTAACGGAAATCTTGGTTTTGATTATCGTACTTTTAGTTTCTCACGAAAAAACGTACGAGGGCAAAGTTTACTCCGTACCGATTTTGATTTTCAGGCGATCACTCTATTTCCATTCACTTTGTTCAATTTGGTTTGAAGTTTCCTGGATTCAGGAGTAAGTGATGACATTGGTAATTCGCAAACTCGAATTTTTGTATTACGAATGAACTGAGAGGCAGTTCTCGAATAAATTAGGCTGTTTCGGAAGCTCGAAAGTTCTGAGTGCGGTCATGTCTGCGGGGATCCGTTCGGTCATCCAAATCCAGCTTTTCGGTTTTAAAACTTCGAGCCAACCCCCCAAGTGGGATGGGGTGTTCGTGTTTCCCTCATCCCTTCCGGGGATGTCCACTCGACCGCGATGGCAGCGGATCGTGCAGTTCAGCGGTTCAACGAGCTTTCGAAGCTTAGAAAAGCGACTCGGCTTTTTCTGTCGACCAGGGCTGCATCCAAGGGTACAAACTCTATATGTATATTATAATTATTTAGAATGCACGGTATAAGTTCCTGGCGACACGCAGTGCATCCACAATTTCGTAGATGCAGTTTTTGAACAAATCGTCTACCTTCTACTCTCCTACTCCGACTCTCCTAGTCCTACTCCTACTTTCCTACTCCTACTCCTACTCTTACTCTCCTACTCCTACTCTCCTACTCCTACTCTCCTACTCCTACTCTCCTACTCCTACTCTCCTACTCCTACTCTCCTACTCCTACTCTCCTACTCCTACTCTCCTACTCCTACTCTCCTACTCCTACTCTCCTACTCCTACTCCTACTCTCCTACTCCTACTCTCCTACTCCTACTCCTACTCTCCTACCCCTACTCTCCTTCTCCTACTCCTACTCTCCTACTCCTACTCTCCTACTCCTACTCTCCTACTCCTACTCCTACTCTCCTACTCCTACTCCTACTCCTACTCTCCTACTCCTACTCTCCTACTCCTACTCTCCTACTCCTACTCTCCTAGTCCTACTCTCCTACTCCTACTCTCTTACTCCTACTCTCCTAGTCCTACTCTCCTACTCCTACTCTCCTACTCCTACACTCCTACTCCTAGTCTCCTACTCCTACTCTCCTACTCCTAGTCTCCTAATCCTACTCGCCTAGCCCTACTCTCCAACTCCTACCCTCCTACTCCTACTCCTACTCTCCTGCTCGTATTCCTACTCCTACTCGCCTACCCCTACTCTCCTACTCCTACCCTCTAACTCCTAATCGCCTACTCCTAGTCTCCTACTCCTACAGTAGGAGTAGAAGTAGGCAAGGAAAGTTGGAATGAGAGAGTAACTCTCTCATTCCAACTTTCTTTCTCCTACTCCCCTACTCTCACTTTCTTCCTCTTGAATATGCGTCGTACTGTTCGGTGATGCGTTAGAAGTAATATCCGGTAGATTCACTCTTTTTGACTCATAGTAATACTTTCTGGGTAAGTACCGACGATGGAACCAGCGACGGCAGAGCTATGTTGGCAATATTGAGGATTCCATTCCACGGCCGAATTGATTGAGGCGGGAAAACCTTTAAATCACGTCACGACGGAAGGAGCGGGGTAGATAAATCGTTTCATTGCGATACGAGAGTCGACTATCAAGAAGTGGTCGGATAACGCGGAGCCACCAGGTGGAAAATAAAAGGCTTTAAATCACTTCGTTTTTCTACTCCCATCTGATGCTGTTATATTCCAGTTTTCCTGCCTCCCCTTCTGTAAATAACATTTTCAATCGCCTTTCGCATTCATCAGGTGATTTTCTAGTTTTTTTTAAATTACTCGGTCTAATCAGTTGTATGCCGAGTCCGTCAGGAAGGAGGGAGGGATTTCGGAGTATCGCTGCTCCAAAATTAATCGAGGAATTTCGTATTGATTCAAAAAGTATGTACCTATCTAGGAATACAGATTGGAAATGTTCAAGTTGACTTCAAATGACATGTTGAAGATGACTCGTAGTTCATAATGTATGGCGCCCTTGAGCCGCAATGCAGTGAATCTAGGCGCTCCCAAATCGAGCATCTCCCTCGGAACTTCTCTCACTGCTCGCCTGGTTCCCCCCATTATTTCATTAAAGGATTTCTGCTCGTTGATGTAGACCTTAGATTTGAAGTACCTATAGGTACCCCATAAAAAATCGCATGCAGTAAGGTTGGGAGAGCGGATAGAGTCTAGAAATGTCCCCACAAATACAGATGCGCCATTTTTGAAGAACTACGGCGTCTACGCTTTCCTCCACATCGGCAATTCATGATACGAGCTGAACCTCCCCAATCCCTTCTGTAGAATGGGACCAACCCCACCCCAATCAGACCATCGCTTGGCGGATGGTTGCATTTGCAAAAACAACCATTCTTTCATATCTGCACTGTACAAGGTTGCGAGTAGAGCCACTTCAGACGAAAGCGCTTGGAGTACAAATGAGGAAACCCATGAGAGATTGTCATCCTCAACTATCCCCCCGAAAAAATTAATTGATCTGGTGCAAGGATACTCAATGTTAAACAGTTGAGCCGTTTGATGAAATGAAAAACCGCAGGATATGAAAAGATCCAAGGCTCGAGAAATTTTCTTTCGTCGGGATCCCCTCCCTTCCGGTTGAAGGGAACAGAAATTCGAGGTCGGGAGAGATTGATGGGGAATTGAGGAAGGAAGCTCGAATGGAAAGAAAATCGGCGCTCCAGTCGTCGCCCTATCCTTGGTTCGAGATTGGAGAGAATGAGGTCGCAATAAGCCACACGGGGTATTCCGGTACGAGGACATTTGTTGCTGCGTAGTATTTCTATACGGCCCTACGGCTAAGCCGGTCTGTCTGTCATATTGGATTCCGGAGTCGTTCAATCAATCTGAAAGGTGATAGAACTGTACAGCCAAAATTATAGTTTCCCCTCTGCCATTCGGTGAATTGAATACTGCCATACTGTTACTACATTTCAAAATCAGCATTCTAATTGAAAGTCAGTGACAGGCGAGAAGTTGCGTGGATCTTCCTGTAAATACACATTACATACATACATACACATAACGTACATTGTTGTATTGCGTGCCCGGTCATGGCAATGCCATATTATGTCTTATAGGTATGCCTGACCGGGCAAATCCACGTTGAGTAGGTACCTGAACATAATATGTTATATTTTATGGAATTACACCATCCTACGTAGCAGGTACCTGCAACAACTTCAGGATATTCGATCATTCGGGGAATAATATAGGTCGTGCGAGAGCCAGAACAGAATGGCTCGTTGACATTTTGAAGCTCATAGGTTCGAATCATTTGCTTTCGCTAGGTTGTTGACATTTTAGTTTGCGCTCGGTCGCTACTTCGACAGTAAACACGGACCAATTTACATTTCCTCCCTCTGCTTACTATCAGTAAATATTGATTCAGATTCACAAGCCGTATTCCAGCTCGCTCGATAAATTTAATCGCTTTTTTGTTTGCATTACGATTGAACATTAATGTTTATGACTGTGCATATAGAAGAACGACGATCTGTAGGTTTTCAAGTATATAAAATTTCTTCCACTGGAATGTTCTGTTTTGCCAGCTCGTCGCCTTGCTTTCCCTCTGTCGAACACCGAAAAAACCTCTGAATTCGACAAAAAAACCTCCGACTTTCAAAAAGTTGTGTTCTTAGCTCCAACATTAAAAAATACGAATATAAAATGATCAAAGTCAACTTCGAGATCAAAGTCAACTTCGAGATCAAAGTCAACTTCGAGTTCAAAGTCAACTTCGAGATCAAAGTCAACTTCGAGATCAAACTCAACTTCGAGTTCAAAGTCAACTTCGAGATCAAAGTCAACTTCGAGATCAAAGTCAACTTCGAGATCAAAGTCAACTTCGAGATCAAAGTCAACTTCGAGATCAAAGTCAACTTCGAGATCAAAGTCAACTTCGAGTTCAAAGTCAACTTTGAGATCAAAGTCAACTTCGAGATCAAAGTCAACTTCGAGTTCAAAGTCAACTTCGAGTTCAAAGTCAACTTCGAGATCAAAGTCAACTTCGAGATCAAAGTCAACTTCGAGTTCAAAGTCAACTTCGAGATCAAAGTCAACTTCGAGATCAAAGTCAACTTCGAGTTCAAAGTCAACTTCGAGATCAAAGTCAACTTCGAGATCAAAGTCAACTTCGAGATCAAAGTCAACTTCGAGATCAAAGTCAACTTCGAGATCAAAGTCAACTTCGAGATCAAAGTCAACTTCGAGATCAAAGTCAACTTCGAGATCAAAGTCAACTTCGAGATCAAAGTCAACTTCGAGTTCAAAGTCAACTTCGAGATCAAAGTCAACTTCGAGATCAAAGTCAACTTCGAGATCAAAGTCAACTTCGAGATCAAAGTCAACTTCGAGATCAAAGTCAACTTCGAGATCAAAGTCAACTTCGAGATCAAAGTCAACTTCGAGATCAAAGTCAACTTTGAGTTCAAACTCAACTTTGAGTTCAAACTCAACTTCGAGATGGCACTGCTTGAAATCAATCTTTACATAACTGGTGCAAAAATTCGAGTTTCTTTTATACAAACAATAAGACCTTTGGCTTGAAACTAATATTTACATAAATGGTAGCAAAGGTTAAAGATCTTCTATACCAAAACATGAACACTTTCGTGTTCGAGCAGCACAATTCTTTCTATGTGGTTTTAAAGCAGCAAAAACACTTTCTGGCCATTAAAAAAAACCTCTGAAATCCTTCTGAAAGTCTCATTAAAACCTCTAGAACAGAGGGATCCCTCAACTATCCTTATTTTCCCTCTGTTAGGCACCTCGAAACCTCTAGGAACGGAGGGAAAACCTCTGATATGGCAACACTGGGAATGTTTGCCTAAGCACCTGGAAGGTTTGTCAAGGCACCTGCCTCTAAACCCTGATTAAGGGAGTGTTCTACTTGAAAGCTTAGCAGAGGAGACGGAGTGTACCTACCTGCCTGACGTCACCCTTGATGATTGACAATGTTGGAAAACTGGTCGATAATCTAACTATTCTAGATAAGGGCTCTCGTTCTTATGGACAGGTGGGATTTCAGTGGAGAAAATAAGGGGCCATCACATTGAGGTTGAGAAAAGGAGAAAAAACGGCCGGTCGAGGTAAAAACGTCTTGATGACGGCGACTTTGGCTATCTGCCTTTTCTCTCGTTTTCAACCTGTAGTTACTTCATCCTCGTCTTTTCTCGACCATCCCTACTTGCCATCGCCTCTTTCCTTCCTGATTCTAACTTGGGAAGAAAAAAGCCGAGAAGAACAAGGTGCCGACTTCCGCGAAGTTCGCATTTCAGTCGGACTCTTCTTTCGGTTTGAATTGATCCTGAAGGAAAAGAAGGAAGAAAAACGAACGAGTTTCCGCCATTTCCAACAGATCCTATCAGCCTTCCAGCTTCCATCTGGCCTAACATCACCACTGCCGGATAAAAATGAAGTTATGGAATTGGACCTTAGATTTTGCCGGAGCATAAAACTTTTCCTTTGAGTTCATTTTTAAAACGTCACATCAAGCACTCAGTGGTATTGAATTCTTCTAACCGGATTCCACATGCGCCAATCAAAAGGCAGCAAATTCTAGGCTGCAAATTGCATGAACACAGAATTCGATAGGCGGCATATTACGCACATTTTCCCTGAGGGACTGCCAACATTGAGCGAGGTGCTAGTAGACAGAAAATGAGGTCGTTGTTAGTTTAACGGATCTTCTAACAGGATGTAAACACGCGGTAAACACTCATTAGGTCCGCGCTTTGGGCCTACGGTGCTGTCTCGTGCCTCACATAACCTCAAGATTGAAGGGACTACGACTCCATAAACGTCCTGTTCAGTAATGAGACGAACGTGACACAACGCGGTTAAACAGAGGAAACAAGTTTATTCTAACCGATTCAACTCCGATTTCAATGGTGGTGTCAAATTTTGTGTTGGACTCCACGTTGAGGACGCAACTTCGCATTGAACCGCTGATCCGATTGAAAATGGTTAAAGGGTCCACATTAGCATTGGTATGGATACAGAACCATGTTTTTTTCAGAAACTGTCAGGGAAATGGCAGTCCATCAACACTGGCAAGTGGCAACACTGCGTTGTAGTTCTTCCGCGTACTGCCCTCTCTCTCGCCCTCACGTCCCTTGTGCCTTTTGAGAACCATGGCTTCGTCCCTGTCTGAATAGTAGCCTTCGTCTTTTCTAGATTATTCCACAATTTAATCATGATGTACGCTAATGTACGTGTTCATTGTATCTCTTAATTGGCGTTAGTTTCATTTACCCATTCTGTGAAGTGGAGACGTCTTGATACGTAATGCGCTCACATCACATGACGTTAATATGAGCAATGTGAATACCCACATGACATCGTAGGGGAAGATGGGGTAAGATGACGAGGTGGGTAAGATGACGAATTGTGATTTTCTCCTGATTGAAAATAGTTAGAGACACCGTTCCAGCGTCACCTATAGTGGTCCTACTCGTAAGTCAACGGCGGACACTCGCGCCCCCGTCTCGAAACATGGTAGTTACAACAAAGTTCGATTTCGAAGATGTGTGATGTAACTTTTGCTCCACTTTTCCTAAGCGACTACGATTTTTTGGTAAGTCATTTGAATTTCACGTTTCAATATTACGAATCTACAATTCGTAAGCTACAATTTCACTGGAAAATGAAGTCGTTTGCTTTGAAGCGTTTGCGTTGATGCACCAGTTTCAAAAAAATATGGTGGGCTGGGGTAAGATGACGAATTTCTGTGTGGGTAAGATGACGAAAGGTTTGGTGTATCGTCATCTTACCCCCACATTACTTTTTGATTGTGAATTATGTATCTAATCACAATTTTACACCATTCTATACACACTGTTTCTCTTAATAATTAATTGTCTTGCAGGGATCGATTGAAAAACGATAATGGTTGGAACGAGAAGAAGCCGCTCATCAGCAGTGGAAATGTGACTTCTGCGCCCCTAATTGAAGATTTTATAGTTCTACTTCGTCTAAATTTCTGTTTTGAGTAAAGTTTGTATGATTTCCGTTCAAATTTTTGTCAATTTGCCATCTTAACCCCCCATTCGTCATCTTACCCCGGGCCACTCGTCATCTTACCCACAACGTGGGGTAAGATGGCGAAATTTACATTTTTCCGAAAATTTATTTTTTTGACATCTTTCAGTTGAATGTAAAATTTGAAAAAAATGTATGTTGTACTCGGGTAATCACTAAAACGAATAGTTCCATTTACAACTCGCCTGGCTGCTCACAGAGCCTAGAAAAAATCTTAGAAGCTTAGGTTCGCCATCTTACCCCCACTTCCCCTATGTAAGTAGTATTCCATCACAATGTTATCAATGATGATTCGCGAATGACGAGAATCAACCTGATATCTAGATAGAAACAAACAACTATTTTGAAAACAGTGCTGCGGATTTAGAATTTTTCAAAATATTAAATAACTGTGTGGTGGGATTGCGCTTGGAGAAAGTGATCGAAGGAGTCCAGAAGATAAGGGCCTCCTCGTAGGTTCGCATCCATCTCAAAGCATTCTGGTTAAGTTTTTGGCTCGACCCCGAATGATGTATCGGGTAAAAAGATCATATCGACCCATGAATGCGTGGGGAAGTTGTCTGCGGATTTCGAGATTCCCTCTGTCCGACAAACGGGCATTCTGCCAAACCCTGGAAGGACGATTACGTAGTCTCTCGCGTGCTAAGTAAGCGCCACCGTTGGTTCGGAAAGTTGGCTGAGGAAGATCCCAGAAGTGCGGGGGAGGGGGAAATATAGCCAACCTACGGCTGAATGGAAAGCTTAGCCGGCAAGCCGATAAGTACTTTTTCGCCCGACTTGGAAACTCCTTAGCTCTTGTGAAGATCCTTTGCCTTAGCTAGTTCGCAAGGGAAAAGATGAGAGGAAAGGGTCTACGTCACTCGTCCTGCAGAGTCTACGGCTTCGGTGCTCTTGATCTATGGACTCGATTTTCCTAAGTATATTATAGTAACATCTAACATATTCGATGCATCTAGACTTAATACAAACCCTCATGCGCTTCGTACCTCCCTTTGAAAAAACTTGAAAGCTCCCTCAGCTATTTTTGCTCTTTTGAGGTTGTCTTGTCAACAAATGCTTGAACAAATTCATCCGCTGTAATGTACATCATACCTAACCATGGGATGTATGTACAATTTAAATTGACTCACTCAACAGAGAACAGACAATGCACGAGGCACCAGGGACCTGAAAACAAATTCTGAAAGAGGATCATAGAGCAAAGTCCAATTCTAGTTTGCAGTGAATTCTGTAGCATTTTCCCGCGCTCCATGAAAAATGACGTCAAAATCAAGCAAAACTCTCGTTTTATTTTCATCGGTCATGGCTCCAAATTTGCAATGCCTTCAAAACTATATCTAGTTGAAGCGACTCAACGTTCTACATTCTGGATGTTTTTGAAGAATCAAATTTTTTTCAAGAAACTTGTATGTGTGTGTCTACTCTCAACGTGTCGGATACATTGTTCCTACACGTATGTGGAGCGTTATTTTGATGTTATCTATTAGTGAATTCTCCTTCTCCTGGATTCATGAGAGTACCGACCTACAATATCAAACGATCAATCATTCTCTCGCTAAAAAGAGTAAGCTTTATAAACAAATAATTTCTACCTGACTGCTTTATATAACGAAGTCGTCGGACGACCCATGGGGTCCTCGTTCTCCCAATCAATCAGCGTAACGAATTTAATTGATGGATCGGATCGGTTTTAATTGCCCTCCGTTTCAATTTCCAACGCCAATTTTGGGTATTCTATTAGTTTATCTGACTGTGCTCAGTGTGGAATATTGTCGATAGCTTCAATTGTGTTTCGCTGAGAGGTTTTAAAACTTGTAATGAGCCTAATGATTACCAGAAAGTAACTTCTGGGCAGCTGTAAACTTGTTGAAATTTTGTGCTGCTTGTTGCTCTTTGAGCAATGGAACCTATTACGCGGTGCGCACAAGCATGCGCAGAACCAAACTTGCAGAGCGCGCACCAAATACACAGATCTTGGGACAATTACCTATTCGTCAAGCTAAAGTTCATCAACATTGTACTTCTTAAATGTTGTATGTGCAACATTGTCTGACGAGCTTGAATAGTTCAGGAAATTGAGCCACTCATCATGTACAGACCCTGCCGACATACAAGTGACATCAAGTTCAAACGTGGCTCTGAATAAATTGCTTCCATCTCCAGAAAAGGATAAGAATGGAGGATTGTGTGTTTACATTATGGCTGATGGATGACGCAGCTGTCAGTGTGTGTAACAGGTATTCGGTAACAGAGGAATATGAGTCGAGAGTCGTTCCAAAACAGCCCCTTCATGTAGTTGAACGCAATATAGATAGAGGCAATGTTGGAACCCGAATACCTAACGTATATATGCCTGTCTACATCATCCCTTCCTTCTGCTGCCACGTCAGGTTGACTTACTCTGACGAATACGCTAATACAGTTACAAATGTCCTCAATTCTCTCAACTTCGTGCGTTACATAGATCTTGTTTTCCTATTGTATTTGGCAAGCTAAGCGTGTAAGCCGCTGTATTCACGATTGGGACGGTCTACCATAATATTATTATGTAGCTAACCTATGCCCACCTAATTCGAAAATCAGTCAGAATTACAGAACTATATAAGTACATTATGGTGAGTGCATTCATGCAACATTTTCATATTATACTTGATAAAGATTCATTTCCCATGATAGCAGTTGGGGGTGCTAAGTGCTCCGTGCGTGGCGCCTGTCATCATCTTTGTGGAATTCGCCCGCTCTCATCACTGGAATCTGGGGAATCTCTGGTATGTGGGGTATTCTTGCCCAATTCAGTCAGGGACGAGACGCCACTTCAATTGCTATGAAACAGCTTCTGAGGGAGATACAAAGCTCATGCTCATAAAGCTTTTTTATTACCACAAAGCAATTATTGCCCGTCTACCCCTAATTTTGGATTTCAAGTTTTTCTAAAACAGGTATTTCCAATTTCCATGTATTGTACAAGGAGTCCCGACAGTAGGGATGACCATGAGGGCTTGGCTTGAATACTGCAACAATATTATTTATTGGGTTTAATGCTAAAAGGCAACATCAAAGTATTCCTACCCCACGACCAGCAATCTGATGGCGAATGATGTTGTGCAGTATGCGAATTTCTCGGAGACACAGCCTATGCGCATCCACCCAAAAATCACCCTGAAATTAGTGGCCTGGTCATTAGCTATGATTTTTTGGATAATCGACCATTGATAAAGCGGCCCTTAATGTTGCATTTTTTCCTTGCGTTGAGTCGTGAAAACAACGCGCTGGGGTCTTCAGCCAATCAGAGAGCAGATCGAACTCAACGTGGGCATGGATATCAATTATGGGAGATTTGCGGCCAACTCAAATGATCATGGGAGGTTAGAACTCGAAAGGTTAATAGAAGTTTGGTGGACTTTTCATCCTGTGTCCAGCTTCAAAGCTCTAATATCACTAAACTTAACATGCTGGACACAGAAGGAAAAGTCCACTAACCGTTTGAACTCTAACTTTCCCATGAATGTATTGATGTATTGATTCATAGGCTTATCAAGAACCAATCTTGATTTTGATTATATCAATTATTGAACGCCGCAATTGATACGTTTCATGAAAAATAGCCCATGTAGAGTAGGGAAGAGAACGTTTCGATAATAACTCGAGCAGAAAACCATCGTTTCATCAAATTATAAAAGGTTTTTCGAGCGTATTATTGTTAGCCGTAACATTCCTTCAATCCTCGTTTAAACTGATAGAGATTCTCAAGTTTGATGACGTGGGAATAGTGCGAAGGGATACGATCGGCTGAAGGGAAGCTTTTGATGATAATACTAACCCCGAGGCCTTCTACTGAGAGAGAAAAGTGCTAAAATGGGGCAAACCTTCTATCCACTCGAAAAGGTCCCCCCGACCGCATGTACGCGTTTAGCATACGATCGACCTTTCAAGCCCGTCGAATATATCAAGTCGAGAATAAACGTAGAAGTTGCGGAAAAGGGTGAAGGCAGGCGAAAGTAGGGGGTGTTCTAACTGTAGAGGGTGTTCCGCCTGTTGTGAGGGTGAGTGGTGGTTGAGGTGTGCTCCAAGGTTTCGCCCTGGACATCGGACGAGTGTCCTTGGGCGCGTCGATTGTCTCTCGGACGGAGGAGCGCCAAATTTCTCCATGGCAACGTCGGCCAACTGGTGAAATGAGTAGAAGAAGAAGGCGACGCCGAAAAAGAAAACGTCCTTCCCACAAACAGGCGACGCTGCCAATATTAGGGACGCTTGCCAGGAAAGGAAGCCTTTTGTGTCGACTATCCTTCAAAGGGGTCAGCGGGAAGTAAAAACTTATTAAGCCGCCCGTTTGTATCCCTTTGCACTATTTTCTCATCATCTAACTCGAAAGTTTCCTACAGTTTTAAATGAAGATTGAAGAAACGCTTTGGCTAACTATGCTCCGCAAAAAATCCTTTATAACAACTGGATGAAACGATGATTTTCCGCTCGAGTTATCATCAAACGTCGCTTTCGCGTTTTTCACATCACTACGTCTACATCGAGCTGTTTGGAATTGGATATTTCTCATGAAGAGATTCGATAGGGTGATATTAGGAATATGACGAAATCATCTGACGAAAATCCCATAGCGCTCATTGAAAAGGCTGTACCTAACTCCCAAACGACGAAAAAAATTTACCTGGCTGTGGCCTCCTTCGATCCAACATGAAAACATCCATCCAATGCTCTGACGCTGAGCAGAAAACTTATGGAAAAAATCAAATTTCTTGAGGATTTCAACAATTTTTTTAGAAGCCTCGAAAGTGAACTATTGTCGTGGCCAAAGAATTTGGGCTGTGTCGGGAAATATTGATTTTTCCTGAAAATTTCGAAGAAAAATCTTGGGAGAAAAAGTTTCGACGACGGACAGCAGATTCGAATTCTTCACCCTTTGTAACGTGAACCAAACATTTTCTGTGGAATTTGGAAAATTGATTCTTGAAAGCGATTAGGTACAATGGTTTATTACATTTAGCAATAAAACCAACGACGATTTCCTTTTCTTGACGTTGCACCCCCCCCCCCCCCGGGCAGGAGATGAACAGCTGCTTCAGCGAGGCTGTTTGTCATTATGCCGGAATATGTAAATTATATTTGTCTGCCTCTTGGCAGCTATTCTGCCGGAACAAAGGCAAAGTAACTTCGCCTCTGAGTTGTCCCTTTTGTGCTCCCTCGGCCGTAATTATCATCACAGACGAGAAAACGCCCCCATGGCCAATGTCTGCATGGTAGGGTAGACATTGGGCATCTATTATGTGACAAGGGTACGAAACTATCTGTGGAAAATTCATTGGCTTACCTACTAATTCGGGGGAAACAATGTTGATTACGGTTTTCCTTGATGGTTTTAATATTATTCAATAGAACCCATTCTATTCGCCCGAGAAGAAGGGTTAAGATAGGAAGGCAACCCTACAAATGAAAAGACCTTGCTGATGATGATGATTTCAAATTTCTGCCTAGCGGCCGTGTTCACAAAAGTACTCATTTCCTTCATCTTTCGACGATTTGCCTTTTTTTCTCGATGGAGTGACGTCAACATTTCAACGTAAACATCGCCCTAATTTCAACCGAAATTGCTCAAATTAAGGATAAGGCTTCCAGTAAGGGTGCCCTTCCACTCTCAAGAGGGTAAAATAGCCTCGAGGCGAATCTGTAGGGAATGGCTCATGAGGAAGGCCGTGCTGGCGAAAGCGCTCGGGCTTATGGTAAAGGCTAATAGTTATCAACAACGGGCGATAACCTTGGACTAATCTTTCCTCGCTACAGAAATTTCGAAACCCCATGTTTTTTTACCATGAATGTACATTAGGCTAAAAGAAAATTTAACAATGAGCCCAAAAATGTCCTAAAAGTTGGAAAAAGTTGTTCCAAAGCCCAGACATAAGTATCGTCATTCGGCATGCAACACTCGATTAACTCGATTTTTGGCTAAACTGAGTTATTGGTATCACTGGATTGGTTTTTCCACGGGGAGTTCGATGGTACCACTGGTTTGCGCGAATTCGGGAGAAAAAGCTGTCGGAATCCGTTTTGGGCAACACCGCTTAACTTTTCTTTGGCCCGTAAAAATCGTTATCTTTTGCTGCGATTCGAAAGTTCTCACATTGGTTCCTCTTTTTGAGCTCCTCTTTTTGATTATTATCCAACTTTATGTTACTTTAAATTTTTTTACACTCGATTCGTGACAACCTGTATAGACGATGGCCATGAGCAGCAAAATATAAAATATGAAGAGGCTTGAGGTATATTTATATCCAATTAATCATGACAATGTCATCATGTCAATGACAATGTCATGACAATGTCATGTCATGACTCACTGGGAATGACTGTTATTTAGGTACATAGTTACGCCGATTTTGTACTGCAGGCGCAGATGGTTTGTAAAACACGAAACTTGTGCGAAAGCAACGCGCTTTTAGTGGTATGTTACCACTTACGATGAATATGTGGGTTATATGAAGAATGGGTACTGTTGGGAGGGAAGTTGATTCCATTACGTTTATTGGCCGGCATCAGGGCAACTGAACATCTTGGCGTGGGTTGAATATGGTGGATAATATATTATCCTACGTATGTACCTATATACTTGCTCGGACGTTACATAATCTCCCCCCGGAGGCACAATGTCTATTTAATATCATTAAGGCATGAGCCCTGAGTAATTTCGGGGACTGTTTTCGGTCCTCAGAATTGTTCACTTTTCTGAGTGAATAGGTAGGCAGGTACGTTCGTAAAAAATAAAATCGACCTTAATTCCCGATTGGTGAAAAATGAATGAATGATCGATGAAAAAAATAGGGCCTACAGTCTTATGATTATAATGTAGGTAATAATAATTATTATTATATCTTCTATTATATTATATAGGATTATTTATTATAATCCCTGATATCCGGAGTTCCCGTTATTATCTGAATTGGAGTTTTGGGAACAACAGTTTTTGCTTGTTTCCGAAGTAGGTTCTTACTCGAAAATGTCGGTTCAGAATTCAATGTCGGAATATGGAAAGTAGAGTGAGTATATAAGCAGTGAGGCTCGGTTCCCTTCAACAACGTACCCTTAGATCTGACCCTTTATCAGGAATTCGGCTATGTCTGCCGTTGGCTGGGTGGCCATCCCTTCATGAGGGTATCTACCCTTCCGGTGCCTGCCTATCCTTTATGTATGTCATCCCCATTCGAGCCGGGCAGTTTAGACCTTATCGACAGTCAACCTACTGGCAGGTCTACCGCAGACTCGAGCTGGGGATCTCGATTCTTTTTCACCCTTTTTTCACCCCTAGTATCGATGACAGAAGCAGAATTTTCAAACAGGGTGCCAATCAAAGTCAAGATTTCCCCATGGAACGAGTCATTGGGATGGCCTGTTTAAGCAATAGAATAAATGAGGCATTGAGGATCAAAACGGATAGCTCCAAATTTTCAGAAATTGATTTTAGCATTTTCACAAGTTCAGATAGGTAATTATCTACCACCGAAACCTCAGGGTCAAAAAAGGAAAGGAACCACGAGAAATCTGGCTTCAAAAAGTCGTGTTGTTCAAATCGGAACTTGTGAAAAATGAAAAAATCAATTTCTGCAATTTCGGAGCTATCCGCTTTTGATCCTCAACGCCTCAAATAAATTGCTCGGGGGCGTGGCTTGGATGTTACTTATTCGGTTTCTCGCCCATTCCGACCAAACCAATGGCATTGCGTGGCTAGGCCACGACTTAAAACAGTGTCAAACGAACGGCTCAAGCCGCAGGGTGGCCATGGCTACTCGGCTGGCGGCTTGAGCCGTCGGTGGGCGGCTTGAGCCGTTGGTGGGTGGGTCCAGCCGTGCCAATTGCGTCTCTGATTGGCTCTTTCACGAAGGGGTGGCTCCTCGCACTAGACGCATGTTCATGAAAAGGAAATAATGATGCAATTTATGATAATAATGGATTTGTAACATTGTATTGAAATCAAGATTGGAAATACCTATTTCTGATCTTACTGTTATTTTTCTTGATAATGGGTGTATATTTATGCGTAGATGGTAATTATTTAATATTATTAATTCATAAGCTGAATCGCTTTAATGATGCTAATTATTTGTTAATAATTTCAATTTTGGTATAATAATCTTCATGTTCTACATTACCTACTCGAAATTGAACATTCTTTTGAAAGAGGTTGGCCAGAAGTTACATACGTACCTATATTATCATTTTAAACCCTAAGGTAATACACTTGGCGTTGACGTGAACACTGAACTGCTCTTCGTGGGGAATACTCTTTCAACATCGAACCATTCGTGGGTGGGCAGCTGGCCGATTTTGTACGGTTCCAGTCGCGATTCTGAAACCGTTTGGTGGCCGGCTTGCTGGAACGCCAACGTCGCATCCCGCCCGGCGTGTTCGAGCAGAACCTCCGCTCCCCCCGGGTGCTGGAACAAGCGAAAATAGTATGATTGAGTATTTCACCGGCCTCACTGCGCATGCGCAATCCTGCCTATCTGGCTCAACTGTGAGAGTGCACCGCTGCGTCTACGCCAGTGTTGCCAAGGTGCGGCCGTCAAAAACCCCCTGAGACAACGTCAAAAAACCCCCAAATTTGAAAAAAACCCAAAACCCCCGAAAACCCCAAAATATAAGAACGGTATAAAAATATACTTTTCACATAAAACATGTCTAACCACTGTCCGCTTACGCTTATGCTGAATTTAGCAGTTTTCCGTCCGATAGTTTAGTTTTCAGTTAGATTTCCGTCCAATTTCGAGGACTTATGATTTATGGCAGCTCGTTCCAACAAAATAAAACGTAAAGAAACTCAATTGCTCGACACTAACATGGCGGCCATGAAAAACCGAGTTTGGAAATGTTCGCTTTGTAAAATCCTCAATCGGACGAGTGCACACCACTTGATGACTCCCATTCAATGTGAAAAAAAAACTAAACCGCCGTTCCAGGCGCAGCTTTTCGCCCGATATCCGAAGTTGTTCCGGGCATGCCCTGCCGCCCTCAAGGACTTCCAGTTTTGAGTCTTTTGTTTGGGATAGTTATTTGTCTTTGGAGCATTTTTAGTGCGATACCGAAACACAATGCTGTTTTGTTCCAATAAGAGAAGGTACCTATATACGGACATTTATCTATACCTGTATTTACCTATAAGGAAAAACGCTCTGAAATTCGTCAACGGCGAATCGTTACAAAGAGACCAAATTCCGATGCATAAAGCGCGTTAAATGGGAAAACTTCAGATTAGATCTATATAGGAAAGTGTCTACAGAGAAACAGATGGATTCCTTGTTCCCTATCGATCAAGAAAGTTTATTGGACGGAGGCGAAGAATAATAACATTTGTCCGAAATTCAACTGACGGAGGGTCGATCATTAATCAGTATCCGGTTCCTTCAATGGGACCATTAAAGCAGGGAACTTTGCAAAGCCTGAACCTAAGGGCTGAGATCAGCAGTGGTAGGAACGGAGAAGATATTGATGACCTAGCGCCTTCAGCAGGGCCATATTTTCCTCGCTAAATTGGATAGAGGCAACAACTGCGTAATAAATGGAATCCGTCTCCTTCTATTCTGCTAAACGAAGAAGATCCCGTGCAGAGAAAATAATAATTGCTGTGCTCGACGGCCAACCGAATTTCAAGGCAGTTTGGTGATAGGAAACGCACAGTTTTGCCACCTACTAACCCAATAAGGAAGTAGATTCGCTATTTTTAAAATGCATTAAAACATAAATGGTCAATTTTAACAACTCGGATTAAAATTAAGCTGGACTTGATCGCTATTAGTTTCATATCTTTAAAAAAGCCGAAAGCAAGCAAATCCCGCTTAACTTTAATCCGAGATGTTGAAATCCACCACCTGCGTAGATAACACACAATACTTCCATATTTTGGAACGTAAAAGTTTGACAGAATTTGATCATATTTTGACTGCTTTTAAGGGTGTTTAGGTCAAAAATATCAAAAAACTTACTATGCAAATTTTAAAATTCGCCCTAGGTATATGAAAATACGCCAAATTATTGGAATATGAAAAATACCCACATATTCTGCAAGGTTAAACAAAAAGTTCTTCAAAAATGTGCGGATCTGCCACTTTTGAAATATTCAAGTTGACTGAGTTGACCCTTGCAAAATAATTTTCAGCTCGTACTGCATTGTTTAGTTAACTTTCTCATCTTTTATTAAACGAGCCAAATCACCAGTATTTATTAAAATTCTTGGTCAAAATCCTGATTTGACCAGTCCAGCTATTCTCACGTGGCGAAACGTTCGTCTTACCTACGTATTAAGGACCTACGCAGGATTCTCTTTCGATAACTTTCCGTGTCCTTGACAGAGTTGATTGGCAGGATTGGAAGTAAACTTTGTTATGAGGATCTTTGGATGTTCGAGGAACACCCGAACTGCCTCCAGTGTTGCCAACTTGTGACCTTTCATCCCTTCACCGTTGCACCCTAGGCTGAGCTAATGTTCCTTGGGTTGATGGTGTATTCGTAACATAATTATCATGTTGGATCTTTGAGCTCATTGGCTCTGAATCTTTCGATGAACATCCAATCATAACGTTTTATTATCAAACAAATTTATATTGCCTGTAATTGTTCCAGGTTCGTTCATAATAATTTTGTAATGCAGAAAAAATACCATCTGCCTCCTGAAGGTATACAAACTAGTTTTCTCTTTTCAGGTAAGAAGCCCCTGATATCGGCATTCGTATTTATGCTTCGTCGAGGCTTTACCTCGAGACTGTGTCCCGTGTTACGAAAAATTCTTTTCCGATCGGTGAGTCAATAAATACGCTTTTAAGGTAGTATGTAGTGGGCCGAATATGCGGCTATAATACTGGGAATTCAATGTGGAATTCGGGAGATGTAAAAGCAACGTGGCTTATTAGAAAATCGAAACTGTAATAATCATAATGATAAATCAATATATCACTTATTCTCCTAATCTGATAACAACAAAATAAATCTCGTCTTCTTCCATCTGTGTCCCGGAGAGAGAGTCACTTGAGACACAGCACATCCTTCCCCCTACGGACAAAAGCGATCCGGCTGACGACGTTCTCGTTGCGGCCTGCTTGGCGCTGGTTGGGCAGGCGTAGCTACCGGAGGTGGTCCTGGCGGCATAGCAGCATTGCCGCTTGGAGCAACGGAAGACCTGCGCAAAGATCCTGGAGCCGGGGCTGGCAACAACTGGTCGACATGGCGAATTACCGGGCCAGCAGAAGTCTGCACTGTTGTCGTCCCGTAGTTTTGCCGCAATACTATACCAGGCATCCATGGTGGTTTTCCAGAGCGATAATCTCTGGCAAGAACGGTATCTCCTTTGCTTGGCTCTGGGCGCGATCTTGAAGCGGATATCCGGGAGTCCTGTTGGTCCTGCATTCTATCTTGCCGTGAAGGTACCAATAGGCTAAGATGAGTCCTTGGACGTCGCCCTAGTAAGACATGTGCCGGTGAATCGTTGATAGCCTGATGCGGGGTGTTCCTGTATAAGTACAAGAAGTACTGTATATGCGAAGACACTGTGGCTGGAGGAGCGTTCATTAAATTGGACTTTTTAAGGAAGTTCTTCAATATCTTGACTCCATTCTCAGCTTGCCCATTAGTAGCCGGATGATAGGGTGAACCAGTCAGGTGGATTATTTTCAGCCGGCTTAGGAACTCCTGGAATTGGCTGCTGGTGAACGCGGTTGCGTTGTCTGTCGTGACGATGCGGGGAAGTCCAAATGTCGCGAAAACTTGAGAAAGATGCTCGATGACCGTCTGCGTAGATGTGCTGGTGCACTGGAAACATTCAAGCCATTTAGAGGTGGCATCGACAAGCACCAAGTAGTGCCGTTGGTTGATGGGGCCAAAGAAATCCAGGTGGACTCTTGTCCATGGTCTGCGAGGCCAAGACCATGTCTTGGGTGACTTGAATGGTTCCGGCTTGTACTTTTGGCAGTCGGGGCATGTGGTTGAAAGCTTTTCCAAATCTTCGTCAAGATGCGGCCACCAGAAGTACGATCGGGCAAGTGATTTCATCTTCGATGATCCAAAATGAACGCTGTGCAAAATTTTCATTAAGGCGGGGCGAAGTGCTGAGGGTATTATGACCCGATGGCCCCATAGCAAACAGCCCATATCGATCGTAAGCTCGTTCCGGCGGTCAAAAAACGATTTCAAGTCCCCATCTTTGATTGTAGGCCAATCACTGTGCATCACATGACGATAAGCTTTCGAGAGCACTTCATCCTTGAGGGTTTCCTTCTTCACCATATTCCAATCAATTGCGATCGGCGAATTTTCATGTACGAAGTGGACGTAGGAGACTTCTTGCATGGGATCAAAATCTGTCGTTGTCGAACCTGGGACATAACGAGACAAGTAATCCGCAGCGTTGTCTTCCGAAGAAACGAACTTGATGTTGAAGGAATATGGAGAGAGAATGAACGCCCAGCGTTGAAGGCGGTTCGCTGAATAGACCGGGATTCCTCTTTTAGGTCCGAATATTGCTGTCAGTGGCTTGTGATCCGTCCAAATAGTTAGCTTGTCATTTCCATAAATGTACTGGTGGAATTTGACAACGGCATGCACGAGCGCCAATGCTTCCCTCTCGATCTGAGGATATTTTTTCTCTGCCTCAGACAAAATTCGAGAGGAGAAAATCACAGGCTTCTCGGAACCATCCTCAAAAGTATGGCTCAAAATTGATCCAATCGCCTTGGCGGATGCGTCAACCCGGACATTGATAGGTATATCTGGATAAAAATGTGTGAGAACTGGCGGGTTAGTGAGCTTCATTTTTACTTCTTTGAAGGCTGCATCACATTCCGCTGACCACTTCCACTCCACGTTATCCTTTGTTAAAGCGTACAGTGGTGACATGATTCTTGCAGCGTTTGGTATGTACTTGATGTAAAATGTGACCATACCAATGAAGCTCTTCAATTCTTTAATATCCTTAGGAGCCCTTGCGTCCAAAATGGCCCGAGTGTTTTCTTCTTTTGGTCGGAAACCATTTCGATCTATGTAGTGGCCCAGATATTCAACTGACTCCTTCAGAAAACTGCATTTGCTGATCTTCAAGCGAAGTCCCGAGTCGTGAAGTCTGCGTAAAACCTTGTCTAAAGTTGAATTATGCGATTCAAGGTCATTCGCGGCGATTAATATGTCGTCTTGAAAAACGAAAACCTTTTCGATTCCACTCAGAGTCTGTTCGACGACTTTTTGGAAAATTTTCGGAGCGGTAGTGATTCCGTAGCTCAATCTTGTAAAAGACAATTGGCCTTTGTGTGTAGAGAGCGTCATAATGCTTTGAGAATCGTTATCCAGCATGAGTTGTTGAAAAGCTTCCCTCAAATCAAGCTTAGTGAATATTGAGGCCCCTTTAATTTCGGCAAAAAGGGTGTCGATCCTTGGTAATGGATAACTCATTGATTCTAAGTTGGGATTGACAGTTATTTTAAAATCCCCGCAGATACGGACACTTCCGTCTGATTTTAGCACAGGAACGATAGGTGTTCCCCAGGGACTTTTATCGTTGGGTACTAGCACACCTGCCTTGATGAGACGGTCGAGTTCATCTTCAACCTTAGCCTTGAGTGCGAAAGGTAGAGCTCGATACTGGAAATATTTTGGTTTCGCGTCCGGTTTCAAGGTAAGTGATATTTTATACTTGTTGAAAGTACCTAGCCCCTCTTCAAACACATCGCTGTATTTTTCAAAAATCGATTTTAAACTGTTGGGCACCGCAGGAAATTTGGTTTCTGTATAGTGGGTTTTCGATTCCTGAGGGTCAGGAAACAGCGGCAAATTTTGTATGCGCAGTTTACGCATGTTGGCTCTTCCCAGTAGAGGGGGTCCACCATTTTCTACTACGTAAAATGGTAGGATATCTTTGTGACTATTGTATTCACAAGCAACCATTATTTTTCCAATTGGTGCAAAGGACTTACCGACGTAATCCTTTAAACTGAGGTTCGATGGCGTGATATCGTAGTTCGGCAAATGTAGACGGTGAAATTCCGAAGATACAAACGAGTGCGCCGATCCAGAATCCGCTTCGAATTTAAATTGTTTCGACCCAATTTTTAGCGTCAAACGAACGGATTGATCATTAACTGCTGATCCTGATCCATCAAAAACGGAAAAACAGCTGTCATCGTTTGGGAGAAACTCTAGGGATTCTTCGAGGTTGAATGGTTCTGGACTTCGCGCGCCGTCGTTGTCGTCCTCAACGTATTTTGACGATGAAAACCTATTTCTTCCCGTCTTTTGCGCCGTAGATCTGCCAGATCTCTTAGGGCAAACTGGAGCTAGGTGGCCAACAATTTTGCAAATATGGCACGTATACCCCTTGTACTTGCAATCTGATGAAGAATGATTTTTTCGACCACAAACGCCACATGGTTGAGCCGTAGCCAAATTCCGAGACTTTGACGCAATCCCGCAACGCTTTTGATTTTTGGCGTAGAACACAGGCTCAGTCTTAACAGTTATGTTAGCTGTTGCTGTTTTCGCTGCTTCCTTTGATAGGGCAATTTTTACGACCGAAGCGAATGTGACGGTTCTGCTCGTGGCGTCCTCTTCATACACACGGTCACGTATGTGCTGCACTTTCAGACCAGTTACAAAAATATCACGCATAACTGTGTCCAGTTCAGTCCCGAAGCCACAATCAACTGCTAAAGAACGAAGTCGAGCTGCCCAGGCATTGACACTTTCATCTTGTGCTTGTTGAGCTGCATAGAATTTCTGTCTGGATGCAAAATACGAAGAAACTGGTTGAAAGTGGTCGTTGAGCAGTTTACAAAGGTCTGCGAACGTTTTTGTACTGGGTTTGTCTGGTAGGCATAAACTAGCCAGCAGTTTATGCATATCATCAGATAAAGAAGCAAGTAGGTAGGACCGCTTGTCCTGTTCTTCCTTAGCCTTATAAAGAGAGAATAAACTCTCAATTCGCAATACGAATATACTCCAATCACCTGTTGTCGCATCGAAAATGACTGGTGGTGGTAAGGCTGAGGGAAGACTGACGGTGCTCGGTGGGTTCGCCATAATGTGATGGCAAATAAAAAATCTCGTCGCCAAATAGTATATAGTGAGCCGAATATGCGGCTATAATACTGGGAATTCAATGTGGAATTCGGGAGATGTAAAAGCAACGTGGCTTATTAGAAAATCGAAACTGTAATAATCATAATGATAAATCAATATATCACTTGTTCTCCTAATCTGATAACAACAAAATTAATCTCGTCTTCTTCCATCTGTGTCCCGGAGAGAGAGTCACTTGAGACACAGCATAAGGATTGGTCAAAGTGGCCCTTAATGCGCTCAAACAAACAAAAATTAAGAAGAACTAAGAAGAAATTAATTTTGAAAATATTGTGATCTAAGGTAGGGATGTCGAATTTCCCAACGTTTAAATTGAAATATTTTCCAACGTAGTTCAGTAAAGTTCATGTTCGATACCACTTGGTGGTTTTTCAGGCTGGTCAGAATAAGGGTAGGTAAAAAAGGGTTAGGAGACATTTAGGGGTTGGGAAGCCTCGGCATGGCTCGATTGCGTAACCCATATCTCTGCCGGAGGTGTTTGTATGTGACAGCGGGCGTGACGCAAATGGTAAAAATAGGTAATTCAAAATGAGTAATTTCTATTTCTTGCAAATCATCGCTATTCCGGATCGCCCCTTTTTGGAAACCAGTGGTGCATAGATAACGCACAATACTTCCATATCTTGATACGTACATTTTCGACACGATTTGATCATGTTTTGACTGCTTTTGAGGGTCGAATATTTCAGTTCAAGAAATTTGAAAAAAGGTTGAGAATTGTGGGAGCTATAGCCATTTTGACCACAGACCAACACACCGACAGACAGACGGACACCGACACTTGTTCGGGAAGTGATTCTGAGTAAATGTGTATAAGTAAAAGTTCCCATTCTCGATTTTAGGACGATTACAATACTTTTATTTACTCGTTAAATATGGAAGTAATAGGTTTTAAAAGGAATAATTTTGAATTCTTTCAAATCATCGCCATTTTGAATCGCCCCTTTTTGGAAAAAAATTTTTTATGATTTTAAATCCATTATGAAAGTATTTTGTTTCGGTGGGAGTTGGCTGGAAAGGCTCGGCATCATTAGTATTGGTATCATCATTAGTATTAGTTGATAGGATCATTCAGAACTAATTTGGAAGGCATACCTAAATCCTATTTTAGTCTACCATACTCAAGCTGCATGAGTTCTGGTTTCGAATATGTCGTCATGTAAAATTTGCCCCATAGTCTTATGATTCATGGTATTCCAGGCGTTTGTAGGAGATACCGGTTCGAATGCTCAGGTTAACCTTGCGATAACCTCGGGGTTAACATAATTAAACGCTATGATCGTTTGATTCATACGGCCCCTGATGAATGGACTGACAATTGTAATCGTCCTAAAATCAAAAATCGGATCGGAGGTTCGAAAAAATGCAGAATCACTTCCCGTAAGAGTGTCTGTGTGTCCGTCTGTCCTTCTGTGAGCATTTACAAAAGTGGCGTATCTCTCTCAATTTTTTATTTTTTTTTAATTTCTCGAACTGAAACGTTTGTCTTGGTATGGCCTATCACCCTGTTTAACAGAAAATTAGGATTTCACGCGACACATCAGATGTATTAACACTTTTAGTGTTTTCTTTTTTCTGGCCACAAAAATGAAGCGGTTTTGGCGTTCTTGGTCTTAGAATCTTTGTTTCACCTCGAAGAATGCGTGGTTATTTTTTATATTCCGGCAACTTGACGTATTTTGATTTTACGCGAGTTTTAAACTGTGCAGAGTGACTATTTTGATATTTTTGGTCGCTGTAGCCAACAAATTAGTCAAAATTAAATTGCTTCGGTTCAAAAATTTACTTATCAAAATATATAATTACAATAAAATTTGTAAATAAATTATTCAACGGTGCCCTATATCATGAATCTTACCCTTTCGATCCATGTCAAGGGAATCCTTGGAATCATCCCAAGGAAGGAAACCAAGGAATCCTTGTCGAAAATAAAATTGCAAAATGAACTTGATTACCAGCAGTTGAGTACCGCTTACTTCATTTACGAAAGCTGTCAAATCGTAGACGTTGTTGAATAGGACAACCCAACAGTTATCGATGGAATCGTGAGTGGATACTTCGTTCAGAGATATTTCTGCGTCCTTCGTCTGCATCATTCAAGAGGTACGAATTCGTACTTTCCGGAGTCCTAATTCGACGTCATCGGAACATTTTGAACGTTTTCTGAAGAACTGAAAAAATATAACGTTTATTTGATGCGTTATCTTTTTACGATGAATGGTTTAGCCGCCATTCCGGTCCAAAGTTAGTGAACGACTAAATTTTTGGGACTTCTAAATTGTTTGTAAAAACCGCCTATTTTCAAAAAGCTGTAGCTCGGTAACCAATCATCCGACTGAGTTCCTGTTGGGCTCAAATTGACACAGGTTTATTGCTCTTTTAAAACCTATACTGTTGTTTTCAGCAAAAAATACGTAGGTTAGGAGCCAGAGAGCAATAACTGGGAAAAATCCAAAAATTTCGTGGTTTTCGAGTGCTAAATTTTTTATCCTTTTTGAACATTGCTTACTAACAAATACACTAACCTATTCTGTCCGGATGACATACTAAAAAAATCAGATCTACATCGTGTTTTGCGAATATAGCGATTTCTTGCGTCGATTTTGACTGGCCTGCTATGGGACGGTCGGGCTAAAAAATCAAATCAGCTATCCTGCAAATTCAAGGTGCAAGCGAATCGACCCGAGAATCTGATGACTCGAAAATTCGCTTCTTCTATTCGACTCACGCCTCGCCCTTTATCACCTCCCGAGGAAATGCGAAAACACAAACTTCAGTCGCAATCCAGCTGTTTATCATCCTGGCAAAAACCTCTCGCCCGCCCGAAATCCTTGGGGTGCCAAAATCCCAATTCTGGAAGATCGAAGAATTTATTGCCGCCATTCCCTACCGTCTGGTCTTCACCGACCTTGCTCTGAAAGACACAGACGTGTTTTCCTAATGTTTGCCGAGCGCCTAGCCGCGGATCGCTCGCCATTTGGCGAACACCGAGCAGCTGGATATGCGTGATTTGGCGAGCACCATTGGATTCGCGCGTATTCGGATAACGTGGGCCATTTGAGTCCATATTAGGTCGTCGATGGTGCCTATTCTTAATGTTGTTGTATTGATTTGTTGTAATGGGTGCGAGATTATCAAGCGAAATTATCAAGATTGTCAAAACCCATTGTCAATGACTTGAGATAGCAAATATTTTAGTTATTGCTGCAAGATGTTAATTTTGTCATAGTAAAAACAACTCTTTAAAAATTCTGGTAGTAAAATTTCCCGTTTTTCCGGCACACCCTGCAATATTTTCAGATAACGGCCTTCGTCATGCCAGGTTCGGTTGCGGTCATAAATCTTGGTGTAAATTACACCGTGTAATGCAGAAGTTAAACATTAAAAAATTTTGTTGCAAGTAAAGGCTGCATTTGAGTACCCAGGTATCTATACTAACTGATATGCATCGTTTGTTATATCATCGAATAATTTATTGAAACGAATGAATTAAGCATAATTCATTCTTGCAGCAGCATAATTTAGTAAATACGCGGGTCGAAGTTCTCCTCGTCCTTTTCCTCGCCCTCTCTTCCTCCCACAACATTCCGCCCCCTCATTAGGAAAAATTAACAAGTTAAATTATAACTAATGGATCGGAGGGCTGAGGTTATCTCGCCAAAGTGAATTTTCGGAGAAACAAGTGGCAAGGCTTGAACTACACTTTTAAGGAGTCCACTTTTAACATCAGTCGGTCATAAATTTCCCCTCTAATGAAACTCACTTTAGCTCCTCCCTCTCAAGTCCGGAAGATGGAAATGGAGCATGAAGTTATCGTAAATTCAGGCGACTTCTGCCCCAGTTCTGGTTGAATGCGTCGGATGATAAAATCCTCTGCGCCTGTGCTTCGTATTCGTTATCTTACCAATATTAAGGTTTCACCGTTAAAATCCATGGAAGGTAACGCTCGTTAAGGCAAGGGTGAACATTTTTCACGAATGGAGCAGTTCGCGGCTTTTATCAACCTGATTCTACTCAGAGTATCATCACTTTTTTGGTCAAAAATGGAAGGAAATATTCTGCAAGCTATTTCCGAAAAATCTCTGGCATTTTTTCGTAGTTCGCTAGAAACCCCTCACTGTCAGAAAGGATTTTCAATAACATCTTAAAATTAAGAAGTTTTTCATCAGAAACAACTGAATTTCGAGATAGTTGTTATAATAACAATATTTCGCATCATACTTTTGAAAAAGCATCTCAATTTTAAGATGTTTTCTGAACTTTACATTTTTTTAATGCATTTTGAACTTGGCAGTCATGTGGTCGTGGTCATGGAGCTCGCTGCCTTGGTTCCCTGAATACAACAAACTTTTTTCACAAACGAACCAGAAATTTTTTGGTTGTTGGCGAATAGTGGTAATGTGTTGTGAGCGTGAAGGTGATTGAGACGAGATGATTTCTATCGCATCAGAAGTGGGATCTGATCCCATTCCCGGCCCTGTGACTTCTCCAACAGTTGCGGAGGGATCTGTTGACGCCGAACAGTTGTTGACAAAAATGGCTGAATTAGGACCAGTTTTTGACGAATCTCAAATCGGATCTGATCGCGTTGTTGGAGGCCCAGAATCAACAACTGGCTGCTCAAAATAGGTAAGCGAATGGTGCAAAGTTTCATCTCCTCGTCGGCAAAAAAAACTTCTTTAATGATCAAATTACCGGAATTCAACCCCCACAGCGATGCGGGTGCTGGCCCATCATCAACTCTGCCGTACATTCGTCTGCAGGGTTATCACCGACTCGCCACTTCCTTGGAAGGGAAGTCAATACACCTCTCTTATTGCGATGGGACATCAGTTGCTCCGACCACCAAAACCAAACCGCGCAGACGGACATTTGGAAATAGGCATTGGAGATTCTGAAAGCAGCTCTCTCACGAATGAAATGCCAGTACGACAGCACTCACGCCAAGGTAGAGTATAATATTGACGACATATTGAGTATAATACTGACATGAGTATAATATTGACGACGATATTGAAGGTGCTCATCGAAACCTATATATTATCTGACAAGGAGAAACAAAATTTGTTGATTTAATCAACCAAAAACGTGCTTATAAGTATTCTGACCCGTTCCTGTGTGTTCCCGACCATAGGATGGAATGTATTATTATTTTCTTATTTAATAAGCAACGCCAACCCGAAGTTAATCCACTCTCTGTCCTCTGCAGAATTGCTAGCGCCCATCGGTGGGACTCTACATCCACGGCGGGACATGTCCGTGACTCCAGGCAAGCAGACACCAGTGGCAAGCAGGGCGACCCACACAACACTCCACCGGAACCTCTCTAGCGGTCGTTTGCGAATTATATTGTACAGCTTTTTCTTCAACGTTTGGCACACTCACGGATTTCTACTCGGGCATCATCTCGTCGGCGCTCAGCACGGAGCCAGTCAAATGTGCTAATCTGGCCCTGGAGAACAACTTCTTATTCTCTTTGAATTATCCGCTCCTCTCATGTGGAGCGCTTCGGTGAGTGCACACCTCTTTTGTTCCTCATATTGGCTCAATTTGTATCTCTCGATCCCTTCACTGCTGTCTATCTAAACGAAACATCACAGTAGCTATTGATAAGCAAAGCCAACCCGAAGTTGATCCACTCTCTGTCCTCTGCAGGATTGCTAGCGCCCATCGGTGGGACTCAACATCCACGGCGGGACATGTCCGTGACTTCAGGCAAGCAGACAACTGTAGCAAGCTGGGCGACCCACTCAACACTCCACCGTCATACACTCACCACGACTATTTTCGGCCAGTTTCGACCACCGTGATACCTTCATCCGACATTGTCGCGCTTTTCCTGGAGGAGGGGTAATGCCACGGAGTACTTCCGCTCATGCAAGATGATCGAGGGCATCTATCCACCCGATCATGTATCGTGTCGATATATTTCTTCGAGGCGGTCACTTCTCCGTTCGCAGAGTCTCGGCCTACACTCACCTCTCTCTCGGCTGTCCGCCTCTTTCTGCCAAAAAGTCAAAATATAATAAATTATGGATATTTTGCAATTCGCTCAGCGACAATTCAATGTCTATTTTTCAATTTTTAGTTCTTAAGTCTTTGAATTATCCAGCTCGCACTAGCGTAGTTATTCTAGCATCTAACTGATTACTTTGTGTTTTGCGTAGACATATGAGTTTGATGACATTTTGTTTGAATCTTTAAATTTTACTTTGCTTTCGCAATCTAAAATTTAAAGATTCGAACAAAAAGTCATCAAACTTATTTATGCAAAACACAAAGTAATCGGTTAGATGCTTGAAAACAACTGGATTCCATGATACCTAAAAGTAACTGAATTTAAGGATGCTTGTTAAATGTTTTAAAACATCTTGATATTAAGATGTTTTATTGCATCTTCGATTCGGGGACAGCCGGAAACATCTTAAAATTAAGATGTTCATTTCTGACAGTGCTTTTTTGACATTTTTGATTTTTCGAATTAACGCACTAAAAAGGCTGTTGATCCTTCAGTTTTTGAGTAAACTCAATTCTGAGGAGACCGTTGGAAAGCTCGTGAGTTTTCCTATAAGAAAAGTGCCATATTGGACCTTTTCCTATGCAGTAGTACTGAAAAATGAGGTTAAAGAGAAAAAACCGTTACTTTTTTCAATCGGATTCTTACCGACATTTTTCGTCGTTGATCGGAACCCACCCCTTCGGAAAAAAACTTCTAAACTTTTCAACGGTATAGTCATTTTTCTGTTTACCCCACCCCGATGACACTTGAACGTAGAAAAACGTACTTAGAGGGGTGGTGAACCACTTAACTGACACCCCGTGTAGGAGAGGGTCGATGATCTCCAATCTGGCACCCATATGTTACCAATCAAGTACCAATATGCTCGAATACACGTAGATGTGTTCAAATAGGAAGAATTATGTTATCTACGCACCCTGATCGACTAATGTCACGGTCAACTCAACAATTGACAATATTCCAATTCTACCGGTACTAAAACCGACGATTGTGGATTGGGTATCGAAATCTGAAAATGTTTGAAATACGCGCACAACTCTTGTACTATTCGCACTCGATCAATCGGATTGATCTGTCGTGGGGCGGCTCGTCAGACTGACACCCGTTAGCGTACCCGTAACGCCGCCCGGCACCCTCCCCAACTCGGTGAGTCCATTCTCACGTGTCAGCACCTTTACTTAGTTATGTAATGAGGCCTTGAACTTCAAAAAATATATTATTACCTTTTTTTATTTACCTTACCCTATTAAATATAATTACCTAACTATTACTTAGGTAAATACTTGCGCTCTCCCAACTGGCCTCCCGAAATCAATGTTTTTAATTTTTCGAAAAAATTATTTAATTTAGCGTTTTAAGTGCGGTTTTTTTTAATAGGTAACCAACTAACGCAACTAAGAAGTGAGAAATCAAAAAGATTAGCAAGAAATAATGCAAACCCCCAAAAAAGTAAAAACACACGAAAAAAAAGATCCCGACAGCAATTTCTGACAAGGAAACAACCTGAGATACCTATCGCCTCAGAGCACAAAGGGGATTTGTCCCAAAATATTGATCTTGAGGTTTTTGTATCGAAAGAATCTACCCATCAGAACCTACCGATCGCACCAAGAATCATGATCCAGATATTCATTTTTAGGGCCAAAAAATTATAAAACGGAAAAACTTCAAATAAATACTTGAAGAGCGTTTCTCTTGGAAGTTCTATGAGCTATCAGAGTTCCGGTTGAACGGAGTTGTAAATCTCAACTTGACGAACATTTTTGGTTTAGGGATTTTTTATAAAATTGAAAAATACGGGAGAAATTTCAACTTTTTTTTATCGATCTTTGATAATATCAAAGTGTTTTGCATTTCTCAAAATGCCATTTTTTGACAAATCCCCACTGTGCTCTAGGTTATCGATTATGTTTCGAAAATTTCTGTCAGGATGTATTTCAATTTTTATCGTTATTTTTTACTTTTTCAAGCGAGTTTTTTGGAATCGGTTATATTTTTTGTTAGTTTTTTTTTTTTATTTCACGGAAATGTTACGACCGAATTGTTCAGGCTGACCGAACATGAAATTGTTATCCATCCATTTTCACCTACTTCCATAGTTACAGAAGCAATAGAAATAGGTAACCGCTAAGAACCCAAAAATTGAAAATCGGATCAGGAATCCGAACGAAAATTCGCTCACACGCGTTTACTCTCTGAACGAGCTCCGATAAAACCTGTAACCTGACGATTGCCATAAACAGGTGTTAACTGATAACCCACTGTTCGAGAATTTTCGATCATTCTCCGATTGCGGAATTCGGAAGGCTGTGAAAAAACCGCTGAAAAACGCGAATGTTACAGTTCACAAATAAGATCGACGGGTCAAATCTCAAAACGCGTTATCGCCGACGAAAGTGACGCAATTTGGCGGTCGAGCTCACGTATCGTCACCGCCAGTAACAACCAATTCTCTAATAGATTTACTACCGCTGAAATTCGGGTGACAGGCTATTTTTTGCCTTGATTTTCCCCGATCCACTACGAACTGTTTGTAGACTCCGATTACAAACGGAATAAACAATAATTGTTGTTGTAGAAACGCCCAATGTGCACGTCATTGCTGCAAACAAGCGTCACCATGTACCTGAATGATTATTAAATAATCATTCAGTAAATGTTACTGAAAATGAATGGCAAAGACGAGTTGCCGATGGCAAAATCCTAGTTTGCCTAAAAAAACGAATAAAATCAATAAAATTTTGTTCTTTTTGCATTGATGTTTTTTTGGGTACTGATCCCTTTTTTGTTATTTCGGCCATTGGTTGCAATAAAAATTATTTGTGATTGTCATAAAATCAATAAATTGAATAAAATGAAATAAACACCTACTATTTTCGTTTCCAGGATGAGATGACTTAATGACAACCCAGTACGGCCAAATCAGGAAGGAGGTTCAACACTGGTAAGAATCAGACCTACGATATTCCTGTTGTTTCTCAAGATATGCCGTACCTACTATTTTTTTTAAATTTTGTAAATTTCATAATATTCAATATTTTTCCCGGCGCCCTAAAAAATACTACTGGGTTTTGATCTAATACCTACACTTTTTTTATGCATAAATTGTCGAGATATTGACTTGAAAGCGCTAAGTTCTCCAAAAATGCCGACTATTCCAATTTTAGGGGCATAAATATGAACAAAATAGCTTTTTTACCGTTTAATGTTGATTTTTGGCAAAATAATTTGGTTAGACAATGCTAGGATGCCTTGCGTTAAATTATCTATCATCTGAACGAAACCGATTTTTGACTTGTAACTCGGAAACGGGGGTTCCATTTTTATGGGTAGTAAGTTTCCAAAAGAATGGATCTGATAGAAAATCGATAAATCCGGTATTGATCAAATTTTCTAATTCGTGATCCCAGTGATTTATCTCAACTTGTTGGTAGGTTTTCTCTTTTAAATTTTTCACTCAAATATTGTAATTAAATAATTGTGCTATTTCTTATTGGGGTGTTAATTTCTCCGGGGCCCCTGTACCCATAGGTCGTTATGTGAGCGGACCATCTGGTTGCGGTTTGGTAATTATGTACCTTACCTACCATTCGAGTGCTATCAGGTTCCACCACAGTCTCTGATATTGTGTGACTCACGTTTCCGAGCCAACAATCTGGGATAGGATATCCCCGTGGGATAGTGAGATCTGTAGAATATTAATCATCGTCAACAGGCAGACACACGTATTTAGCTGGAAATCTGTTAATTTACTTAGTATAGCATTTCCAAGTTGAATTGAGAAAGTTCCCAATTTGATTTGGAAAATGCTCAATTCGATTTGGAAATCGAGGGTGAAGTGGCAACACTCATTTTTCCTAAATTTTCAGGGCACCAAAAACGTTTTCTGTCAGTGTTAAATGGGGAGGACTTTTTATGGACTCGATTTTTCACAAAATCCTCCGCTATTTCGTCCAACCTGAGCTCACCAATCGATTTGGCGCGGAATTTTGAATCTAGATCCACTCTTAACTCAATACGGCCGAAAAATGAGTTAGGTCATGTTGCCACTTCACCCTCGAAATTATGCTGTAACCCAAAATATGGAAGTATTCCCTGTAATCTTTGGAACGCTGGTTGATAACTGCAGTAGCTACCTTGGTTCGTTCCTGCAAGACACCGCTGCACAAAACCAACCCTGCCGTTGCATACGCAACCAACTGTTTTGTTGCCGATTAGGTACCTACCTGCAATCCAAACAAAAAACTCCCCCACTCAGCATTGTTTTAGCGAATATTATAGATTGGCAACACCTAGATTATAACGAAAAGATGACGAGATACGAGAAATCGGAAGGATCGTCACGGTACACGCAAAAAATTGAAGTTAACTCATGAGTCTTTGTTACCAGGTTTGCAATGGCGGGGGGTGAGGATGAGGGTGAGAGTACGTGGAACCCTGTCGCGGGTTCGAGCCCGGGCTGGAGCCCTGAGGGGATCGGCCGCTTCGCCCCCTTGGCTCAGGCTCCTTCCTCTGGCCTGCATCCTCATCATCATCACTGCCCTCGGGATATTGGCCGTATCAGAGGTGAGCTCGATCAAAAAACGTTTCTCTCCAAAAGGGCATGCACTCAAGTGTAACATAATTATCAATTTCGGTTTATTTTTCGATATTTGACTTTGAAAAAAAATCCCCTCCTGAAATTTTCACGGTTCGCGTTTGAATGGGCGTCGAATCAAAATCTGTATTAAAAAACTTTACTATTGTGCATGGATGATCGACCCGTGGAACGAATACTGATGACAGCAGATCAGGGGTAGGTGGGGTCACCTTAAGAAAACTGCCTCCAGTGTTGCCAAGGTGCAGACGTCAAAAACCCCTGAGACGACGTCAAAAAACCCCCAAATCCCCCCTCCCCATGAGAAAAAAATTCCCGAAAACCCCCCAAAAGTTAAGGACGAATTAAAAATGAACTATTTCACTAAAAACAAGACCGGACTCTATTCTATACAACTACGATTTAAAATTAGACTAAGTCATTTGAGTCGTTTTCAATGGATAGTGAATTTGCATCAAATAAAAGGCCCACGCCGTACGACTAACCCCAGTATAAGAATTTGCAGTTTGAAAATACCTAATATTTCAATCGAATGACGCTACATCGGCAATCCAAATCGATTTTCAGATCTCAATGTTGGGAAAACAAGGATCATCGCCTGCTGTGATTGGGGGTGCTGGTGCAGCTGCTAGGATCATGCCAGGACGGGTGCACAAGCATCCGCCCTCGCCTAACAAACAGGCACCAACGTCCAACAGTGCAGCAGCTACGACGGTTCGTACAAAAAACCCGAAACTCATTCAGCCATTGACGATTTCCGAAATTCGAACGAGAAATTGATAAAGTAATTCGCACCCTCAAAGATAGAAAATCTTTACCAGATTGATTTTGAACCCAAAAACAAAACTCGACCTAAGTCGGCCAACACTATCCGATCGCTGTTGGAGGGGGTAAGAAAATGCATTGTTTTGATTGGTCGAGCTGGCGGTTCAGGGTAGATACCTATGAAGAAAAAATTCAAGTATGGATGAAGACGTCGTTCGTAAATATACCTGACGCTCTTGAGCCTTAATGCAGGAATCCCAGGAAGATCTTGGATCTTTTCCCGCTGCTCGCCTGATTTCCCTCGTCAATTCATCAATGGCTCGTCGATATAGACCTTTGGCACCCCACAAAAATAAAAAAGGTAAAGCCTTGCAGGGGAATGGGGGAGAAAAGGTCACCAAACGCGACAGATTCGCCATTTTTGAAGAACTGCCATCTTCCACACTCCGCGCCATGATGCGAACTGAAACTTACTATTCCTCTCAGTAGGACAAGACGGACCCCGTCCCAAAACCTCTGCAGAGTAGTAGCATTTCCAAAACATCCTTCTTTTAGACGGACCCTGTATATCGCTGTTTTATATAACCTCTGTTTATTCACATTCTGGGCTATTTACATGATTTCACTGCCTCCTTGTGCGTTTTTTGAAGTTGTAAATATAAAACTAATAAATCAATGTCACCCTTCACAGCCGAAGAGTTTTGTTTTCAAAATGGAACCGCTCTTGAGGAGGAACGCGTTGTCGGTCGAACTCTGGGCTCAGATCACTGTCAACCGGTTCAGAAGCCGTCTTGTCGCCACGAGGATTCATCAGGAGAATGTTCTGAAAAGGAATGATTGTCTTCCACCTCCGCTTCCCGACTGCCCTCGGGTACCTCCCAATATAAGTGAGAGCCATCTCCGTTATGTTACCAAGTTGTGTTAGGTACCACTTGCGCGTTTTCCTCCATATAACCATAACATAACCTACCTGCCTAAAGAATGGAGTATCGTAAAGGTGGACGTCCCGCTTTGGGGGCAGTGTCCCCCTATCCTTCGGGGAAAAACATGCTAATATTACCTACTTGGAGACGGGATGTCCCCCACTGCAATTTTCTGGACCAATGCCTCGAATCTTTGATCTAGACATACGACATTATTGATTTGCAGGAGGCCCGATCAATGTGACGGAATGGCTGGAAAATCAGAAAGATTCTTCGTCGACTATGAGCGCAATTGACAAAGAGATAGAAGAGGCCATCGACTCGGAAACCTTGGCTGGGGTCAGCAGGGGCGGCACATGGATTCCGGACGACTGCACGTCTCGTCATTCGGTGGCAATTATCATTCCGTACAGGGATAGGGAGAAGCAGCTCAATCTACTGATGAAGTACTTGCCTCCAGTGCTCAAACGTCATCAGATCAACTACAGTATTTTTGTCGTCGAACAGGTATGCTCAGAGTGAGGTCTTGAAGCTGTTTCACGCGTCAGACTGTTCCCCTCCCCATCCCACAGACCAACTCTGGTAATTTCAAAAGGCAAATTGTGTATGGATATGCATGTTGAAATTACCAAAGAACTGGCCTGTACAGATGGTCTGAGGGATGGGGAAGGGAAAGGTTTGATGTTTGGTGCGGGCTTTACAGATTGCATTCATGGTAAGAATTCTGAGCCGTGCAAACTTGACTTGGAACAATCTCTTTGAAGCGTTCTAGTTATTCATTCAGAAAAGATATCGTGTCTGTTTGGCGAGGGCAGTCCCAAAACTGATCTCATCAAATAGACCCATTCTAAACTCTTAATTGACAGTTGACGGCAGGATTCTTGCGATTGATCTGTGGCAAAAGCTCATCCTGAGCATCATAGTTGCATTATTTTTAGAAATCATCAAGCTGATTGATTATTGTCTTTCGTCAGATGGGAAACGAAACATTCAACAAGGGTGTCCTTATGAACGCCGGGTTTCTAACCGCCTTGGACCGTCCAGCCAACGGGGTGATGTACCATTGTTTCATCTTCCACGATGTCGATTTGCTCCCGGAAGATGATCGAAACATGTATACCTGCCCCCCGCAGCCCCGTCACCTCTCCGTGGCTGTCAACGAACTGCATTACAAGTGAGCTTCAATTCAGTGGGATAGGCAGGGCCGTCGAGTGGTGTGGTGGCACCCAGGGGTTAATTCTGTCCCAGACCCCCCCCCCTCTCCCCGGCGACTGCACCAAAAATTACACTCAAAACCAAACACAATGCGGTTGGGGGGCGCCCAACTGCAGTAATTGAGGTGCGCAGGGGCGCCAATTTAGAAAACGTAAACGCATATTTCAAAGCATGCATATTCAATTTTGAGGTTATATTTTAACGTTAGTCCCGCAAGCTTCAAAATGAAGTGCCTAACTGGTGGATACCTACCCTCCCTACACACCCACTGAGAAATGTGTTTTCCCCCTTTAACAGATTTACATATCGAACTAAGTTTTATGATCTGGTGGTAGTACCTACTCTCCGCTATAGAAAAATCAGTTTTTTTTTGTCAGATTGCCGTACCGAGTGCTGGTCGGAGGAGTGTTCGCAGTGCGCACTGAACATTTCTTGAGGCTCAATGGCTACTCTAACCTTTACTGGGGGTGGGGAGGCGAGGATGACGACATGGGATACAGGTATGTAACAACAACAAAAATTGAGACTGTAAAATCTCACTGAGCCTCCAAAAAACCCCTTCAGAAAATGATGGCGGTCTAGTGGTCAAGTGATCCGCGTGCTGAGCGAGAGGACTGTGTTAGTGCCTCTGTTGCTGAGCTGAAAAATCTCTTATCTACCATTCTCGACCTAATGAATATTATCGCTCTCTCTTGTGTTCGAATAGAGTGGAACACGTACTTTCCTCAATTTCTCGTCCGCCGGAGTGGGTGGCGCGTTATACGATGATAAAGCACGAGAAGAGGAGGCCTCTGTCAAGACGTGTGCGCACCAAGCTACTGCGCACCTCATGGCGTCGTTATCGGCTCGACGGTCTGAACACTGTCTCGTACGGTCTGGGACCGATCGTCCAGCATAACCATTATACACATGTTATGATCGACGTGGGTCCCCCGCCAACTACGTATAGGTTTGTGCCAGTGTTTTCAAAATCATGGTGATTTTGTTTTGTAATGCGTAATAAGAACAATTTTGGATGGCTGTGCTCGAGCAACGTTGAGCAAAAATGCAAAATGCATAACCGGTGGTCAGATAGCAATGAATTTTGATGGGCATCGAATTGGTGGACATCAATCGCTCAAAACTACTGCCTGGAAACACTGATGACGCCTCAATTCAAAAGGCGGCTAGTTGTTGTTATCTATCATGATATTCTTCTTCTTCATTGCCGTCGAATCGCTGCCGACAAAATCAAATGTTTCTCATTTGAAATAAACTGCCGTTCTAGGCGTTGGCTTCTCACCCGAGAACCGAAGTTGTCCCGGGCGTGCCCTGCCGCCCAATAAGGGAAGGTTGGAACTAATGTTTTTGTTGCAATCGATTCGAAGACCATCGAATTTCGTTGGCAGCCGTCTTATCAGGCTATCAGCCATCCAGATTCGTTCCCAAACAAATTAGTTAGGGAAGATTCTTGGGTGATCTACCGCCCGTTCTACGCGTGTTTATCACATTAGGTACCTACCTACTAATGATATTAACATTTCTTTGCAGGATTATTGAAGAAGAAGAGGAAAACAATCAATAAATCAAGACTACCTCAGCCATTTCAACCCATCTTGTTAATGGTTAGGTATGCGAGTTTCTCCATCGGTTCAAGAATAGCCGAGATTGATTTCTCCTCCGATTCGATCGGGACGCCACCTTGCTCAAGCACCTGCCAAATTGTTTTGCGCTGGATCGCAAATCACTGGAGAGGTGGTACTGAACAAAAGTTTTCACGACTCCGATCATTTGATATCGTGCTACGTCAATGTACTAATAGCTCATGATTATCTATGAGGAAAGAAGAAAAATTTTGTATTGTGATGGTAAAAAAGTGCCTTTATCAACGAGTCGTTTCCCGAAGTTCTGTCAAGTTGCTCTCATGGTCGTGCTGAAGTCCTTGACTAGCGACACATCCAACTTCTCGTCTTATGCGGAAAAAAGATAAAACAAGCCTCTTCTTTTCAGCCACTTTACCCTCACGAAGCCTAAAATTGCAACTTACTTCTATGTTGTATCTTTGTATATAAACATAATGTAGGTACCTACTTAACTGTTTGAGAGGAATTGAACTAATAGTACGAGCAGGATTTCAGCATTCGGCACAATTTGGATGTTTTACCTACTACTCCAGACCAGGGGGGTCGGTAAGCTCCCAGTACTGCTGTAGAGCCTAAAGGTCTTGCTGAATCGACAGCCCTCCAGAGCTTAGTGACATGTCTCGCTCAAAGCTCCATATTTTAAGTTTGATTCCCTTTTTAATGCCGCTGCTGAAAACACGATGTATGCTGGAGTACCGGTCATAAAATTGTTTCATGATTCGGCTGGTTCACTGCTGTTTACTGATGGCCATTCGTCAGCCGAGCTCTTCGACTTTAAGGCAAATCAGCTGGTCCTGCGCGTACAGTTTAAGGAAAAAATCAAGTCTAAGTTCGCTGAACATTTATACAATTTGCTTGTGTTCAATGTACGTATGTAGTAATCGTGCACAATTACCTCCGTTGCTAATAAATTATTATCTTCGTTGTGTTCAGTTGATTATCGCCTCATGAATTGACACTGATTTTCAAAATTACGTGGAAAGGTATACGGGTGATTCAAGGCTCCATTTTCAGGGCCCAAAAATCCAAAAAGTTTTCCTTATGGTTCATACGAAGGGCAAGTCCTAAAAAGTGCGGAGCGGACGCCAGTACAAAGGCTATAACTTCCAATCGGCGAATGTTATCTAATTGTGATGGCCTCATTCGATTCAGCATTAAAACCAGTGGTGCGTAGATAACACACAATACTTCCATATTTTGAAACGTAAAATTGTGACACAATTTGATCATATTTTGACTGCTTTTGAAAGTGTTTAGGTCAAATATATCAAAAAATTCAGTATTAAAATTTTAAAATTCGCCCAAAATGAAAAAACGCCACATTTTCGGAATGTAAAAAATATCCACATATTCTGCAAGGTAAAACGAAGATTTTGAGACCAAGAACGCTCAAATCGGTTCATTTTTGCGGCCAGAAAAAAATAAAATAGAAAACACTAAAAATGCAAATATCTTGGAAGTACTGTGCGTTATCCAAATTCCGATTAAACAGGGTGTTAGGTCTTGCCGAGACAAACATTTCAGTTCAAGAAATTTGAAAAAAGGTTGAGAAATGAGGGAGTTATGGCCATTTTTGTAAATGACCACAGACGGACACACAGACACTTGTTCAGGAAGTGATTCTGAGTAAATGTGTATAAGAAAAAGTTTTTTCTGAAGCTCCGTTCCGATTCTCGATTTTAGGACGATCACAATACTTCCATTTACTCTGTAAATATGGAAGTAAAAATCAATCAATCTTCCATCAATTTACAGAAATTGTTTTAAATTGTCTCAAATGACAATCGAATGACATTGCCATTGACATAGGACCTGTGGCCGGAAATGTGTAAAAATAGTCACATATTGCTTTAAATTTAGAAATTGGCCACCGGAACTAGACCAATAAAAAATTAATGAAAACTAAACACCCTTGCCAGACACGACAGGAACAAACAATTCCAAAAATTAGCAAAGCAACAAACACAGTTACTGCTCCCATGGCAATAAAAATTATCTGTTGAAGTCAAAAGGCGATTATTTGTCATTTTTTATGGGCAGTTGAATTAGGTAGATTATGATGGACAAATTGTATCGTTGAAACATCTCATGACCATGAGCCCATTTCTGCAATTGATTCTCTTTCGGTTTTCTGTACTCGTCGGGAGCCTTGTCTTTTCACTTCTGTGTTACTCATCGGTAAGTTTATGAACTGAGTTTGGTATTTTCATATAAAATAAACAATCTTTGGGTGCCCATCCAGTTTTCAGACCATCAGCAGTGGTGCGTCTGTATTGGTCAACAGAACAGATGGTTGTTAGTACCCGAAATACTCATCTGCATCGTAAGGTCTTTGGACTTGGATTCGGCATTGTTTGTCATGTGCCAGTTTGACTGAAGGTAACCGCTTTTTACTGTAACCTACAGCAACCAGTTGCTATTCAAGAGGTCTTGACGACACATTCGCCATTTTTGAAAAACGCGTGTAGCTCCTCTCTCCACGCCATGATGCGAACTGAAACTCCACATTCCCCTGTGTAGAACGCGACCAACGCCACCCCACCTGAATATAGTAGCATTTTCAAGAAAATCCGTCCTTTCTGGCGAACCCTTTGCGACTGGTCTCATCTAGCCCACTTCAATAACCCCGGCGAATCCATAACAAGCCTTTTACTGCTTCCTTGCTGGGTTTAGTTCTTACTCCTTGAAGGTGAGATTCGCTCAGTTAGCACCTACAAATGATTAGAAGTGTTTTACGCTCGGCTTTTTACCAGCCCACAGCTCCATGGGAGATTTTCCCTCAACTGCCATCGGCCCAGTACAATTCTGGAAACGTCGAAGACGTCACTCCACGTTCTCCAAAAGAAAGGAAAAGCTTGGCAAGGGAAACGCTGAGCTTAAAAGTGAGTAAAAACAGGATGACTTACTGTCACTGGCAGAGAGCCAATTTTAGATGTACAGTAACTGTAGAGTACGAAAGTAATCCTCTTGCTGTGGCAGGATGGCAAGGACGAGGTAGTTATCTACTGGGATGTGGGATTGGGGGTTAGGTGTCTTCTCGAGCTAGCTCTAGGGGGATGGGTGATCATTAACCCCTGTCCTTGTGGCACAAAGCCCATGTGCATATGAGTGCAAGCAAAGGAACCGGTCCAAAATCCGGGTGAGCGGTATGGGGAGGCTCCTGGTTCCTGATCCCACAGCAAATAACGGAGGCTAACGACCTCTATCCTCCAAATTAGGGATTTTAGATATTGGCACCTAATTTCTGAAGTTGTCCCAGATGACATTTTTTACTGAGCAACTGTCTTTTTTGGAGACCCTGAAGAAGTGAATCTTCCATAGTTCGTAAAGAAATAAAACTGCATTGCAGGCGCAATTGCTGGCTCAAGAAAAACGGATCCTGGAGTCGCTAAAAGTGGCCGAGCTGAATCGGCTGAACTTATTCGAAAGATCCACATTTAACTGGATCAGCAGCCACCGAGTCATCGATGTCCTTAATGCTGAAAATGACTTCACCAGATTGAAAAAATCATCTTGCCACGCCGCTAAGCCATACTGTCCAAAAGTGCCACCACGATTGAGTACGTGGTACCTACCAAATTCGGTCAGGTCAATTTCACAAACAATTGAAAACCCAAGTTCTTCTATATACTTGGTCAAGCATTAACAGTCGTTAGCTGTAGCTTGAAGGTGCCCATTTGCTATCAGATTGGTGTGGGTAAGAAAATGCATGCTGCGATTGGTGGAGGTGGCGTCGGGGATCTAATAAATATCGACCATCCAACAAATTTTATTGGCGTTTCCGAGCCACAATTTTTGAGGTAATCTAATTTCCCCACCTTGTTCCTACCATTGTACATTCTTTTTTCTTCATATCGGGCAGAAAAGGCATCGGAAGTTATGGATTTTGTAGTCCGAAAGAAACGCGATTTTCTGAAGAACGGCGTATCGCTGGGCAACACGTCTCACGAGGGAATATGGAGCCCCACGACATGTACTTCGCTGCATTCGGTTGCCTTGGTGATACCCTACAGAGGGCGCATCAACCAATTGACTTTGCTTCTCGAATACCTTCCGACTGTGCTCAAGAGGCAACAAATCAACTACAGCATATTTGTTGTAGAACAGGTTGAGTTTGAATCGTTAGCATGTTCGTTTATTAGATAAATTCCATGTTTATAGTCGCTTAAGACAGCTTTCTAACGACTCGTTAAATGTAACGTCTTGTTGCTGCTGGTAACTACTTTTCGCTTTCAATCCAGACGCTACCAACTACAAATCCTGGAATTCTCAACTTGGAGCCTAATAAATTTAACTATTTTCTCGTTAATTTCCACCGGTATTGGGCCTTTTTTCGAATTAGGAAAACCGTTTCAGGAGGGAAATGACTCGTTCAATAAAGGAATAATCATGAATGCGGGGTTTTTGACGGCACTCCAAACTCCAGCGCACGGTGTCACGTACCACTGCCTAATTTTCCACGACGTGGACCTGCTACCCGAAGATGACCGTAACATGTACACATGCCCGCCAAGGCCGCGCCACTTGTCGGTAGCAGTGGACGAGTTCGCCTACGAGTCAGTAATCAAAGAAAACTGCAACTCAACGTAGGAGTCAAATTGACGATTTGCGATTGCAAATTATGCGTGTTGTAGTAGCGTTAAGCAGTGTAACCTTCCATCATCAGGTGCTCATTCTGTGTTCTGAAGCTGGACAGCCAATCAGAGAGAAGACTGAACTGTGCGTAGTTCGCTCGGCTCTCTGGCCCATAACCTTCTACTAACCGTTAGATTTTAACCTCCCATGATCATTCGTCATGATTAGGGATCGGATCCGTATGTGTTCACATATTTTTTTCTAGGCAATGTACTGATGTTTTTCAAGTAGGCGTGTTCATATTGACATTTTCTGAACCGTTTAAGCCCACTTTCATTTCACATATTTTGACATATTCCACTATAAATCCATATTTTTCAAATATTTGGTCCACAAAAACACATATTTGCTAATTTTGGGTAGTTTTCCCTAGGTTCACAACTAGAATGAATGAAATTTAAAAAAAATTTAGCAAATTTTGCTTTTTTTTTTTTTTTTTTTTTATCGGACAACTCTTTTTATGCGTTTTGCTTCAGACGGCGTACGGCGTACGGGAAAAAATTATTGCAGATTTTTATCTAGACACTCTGAAACGTAAAGGAAAAATTTTCAGGGGGCGATGAAAAAAAACCCGACGGATTACATAGGTACATTATTTCTGGAAATAATTTAACAAAATCTTGATGTTCATTTGGGTTTAAACATTTTTTTGAAAATATTTAAACCGTTTTACATATTTTCCACATATTTTTTGAAAATATTTAAACCTTTTTATATATTTTCCACATATTTTTTGCAAATATTTCAACCTTTTTACATATTTTCCACATATTTTATGAAAATTAATACATATATATGTCACATATTTGGCATTTTTAAATACATAAAAATCCGATCCCTAGTCATGATCAATCGTCCGGTAACCTGATTGCCCAATTTACAGGTTACCATATCATGAGCTAGCCGGAGGAGTCTTCGCCATTAGAACCGAACACTTCTTGAAAGTGAACGGCTACTCAAATCTTTACTGGGGTTGGGGAGCTGAAGATGACGATATGGGCCTCAGGTGAATCTCCAATTAAGTACCTCCATCCACATTATTAATTATAGATTCTATTACTAGTGAATCAGGAGAGTCGCTGAATAATATATCAGTTTGAACGCTCCTGAACGGCAGAGTGATTCTCAAAGGCAATGTGTCACCTGAGTGCACCTCCCAGACAGTCTGATCCCAGGCTCTCCATGACTAAATGGGTTGAGTCGTCTGCAGAGAGCAGGAGGTGCAGGTTCGAATCCTGCTGGAGAATACATATCGGTCATTCCCAAACACCTTGGGTTTGCTTTGCCTTTGGTGTGTACGAACGACTCCCCTCAATCAACTTCGTGTGATCATTTTTCGCATTTGATCCTTCTTTTCGTCCTTACTCCAGCATCATGTTCAGGAATACGTAAAAGGCAGACTTATTGGGTTACAGGGTGGAAGAGGTGTTCGGCAGTATCCAAAGGCCGCCGAGTCAGGTGGGCCGGTATTTCTCGGTACCGCATGCCAAAAAACGACCGAGCCCTAGGACAATACGGCGAGAATTAGTCAAAACGGCGAGTACGCGCTATCGAGTTGACGGCCTGACGTCGGTGAAGTACAAATTGAAGCGAATCGAAACGAAGCCTCAATACACGCACGTACTCATCGACGTAGGCCGGGTGCCCCATAGATAATAAAATCCTTCCTCTCTCCGTCAGTATTGTCATCCGTAAATGAATTAACCTTGAGACATGGAGCCCTTTAGGTACCTCTATACCTAGTAGGTACCGAAACTTCCAGAATCAACGAATTACCAGCCGCAACTCTGGAACCAAGCGATCAATCTTTTGGTCTCAAAATCAGAGGTTTTTGCCGACGAAATGAGTACACATACCCTGAATATTAGATTAATATACAGGATCTGCCTGAAAGAACGAATCTTTTGGAAATTCTGCTTCCCAGCAATAGTTTGATTGGGGTGGGGTCAGACCCGTGGGGAGTTTCAGTCCGCATCATGGTGTGGAGTGTGGAGGAACGAGTCTGGGGCAAACGGCAGTTCTTCAAAAACGGCAAATCTGACGCTTTTGGTAACATTTCCTGGCTCCCAGGCCCCCCAACCAACTTGGGAGCACAACATTTTATGGGGAACCTGAAATCGAAGCTTTGCATCAACAATCCAAGATCCATTGATAGATTGAAGGGGGAATCTGGCGAGCAGTGAGGGAAGATAGCCTTTGAGCGCTTTTTTTTGGGAGAGTAACCTCAATGAGGGGATGGGGCTTGCACACGACCATAAACCACCACCACATGAGATGTCCCCTGCAGAGATGCAGTATAACCTAATAATTTGATTTATTGCAATATGGATCCAGAGCTATTCGGGGTGGAGATAACGGTTGAGCAGAACACAGCGATGGTTGGCTCGGTCTCTCCCGGCAATTATTCATGTCTTGGCGTTGAGGCGATGGTTGACGCAAAATCCTGCCGTAGTACCATTCGCCGGCTCGGGATCTTTGAGGATCATTGGCATAACAAGAAGTGTCCTCTACCGGTTCTGGCGCCCAACGATCAGAATCCATCTCGATTGTTTGGACTTCTCTGTTCGGAGCGCGACGGTAGGATGGTTTATCGGTGCATGCACAACCTGATGTGTCACTGTTGGAGAAAATCAGCGAGTGAAAGCACTTAAGCGCGTATCAGACGTCAGACCTTTGCCCTCCCCCACCCCACGTACAGACCCGATTCTCTGATTGGCTGATATGCTCACTTTGACGCACCTGCATCAATGTTTGTTATAAATTGAGGCGTTTTGGGTACAACAATTTAAATCTCCATTCTGTACATTTCAGGTCAGAACCGCTGCCATCTAGCGACGATTTTTTAAACTTCTGATGAGATTTCCCCGTCCCGCTCATTTTTAAACGTTGGCGGATGGCACTTAGGCCCCAAAAACCAAATAAAACGCATTTTTGGCACTTTTTGTACCCAAAACGCCTCAATTATCTCTGGGATCTCATTTCTCGGGAAAATTATCCATGAATTTGCATGACAAAATTACCAAAGAATCGGTCCGTACAGACATGTGGGATGGGGGGGGGGATCGGTTTGACGTGCGACACGCCCTTTACCACAGATGCTGGCGGACGTCCGATTCTGCTCCGGTTTCATTCATCGGCTCGACGATCTCATTGTTTTTGATCCCTGCGCTGTGACGGCCTTCAAACAGAGACCGCAAATCGCACAGGGTGTCAATAGCCTTCAGCACAGCCTGATGATACGAGTCCTGATCCAGAGAATTTCCAGCATCGCTTGTAGCCGTGGCTTTGTCGCGCTTTAAATTCGCACTGTTCACCTGCCGATCGCATTTCGACTTGCAGTGATGGCAATTGTTCATCTCTTGCGGGACCGGATCTGCTTCATTTGCTGACGCGACATGTCCATGTTGTCGCTTTCGTTTTGTATTTCCCGGAGGTTTATCTTTAAAGATACCAGGCAGGCAACTCATCGCCATTCGGCGGCCATTTCTGACGCGCATGCGCTCTGACTCAGCGGGCTGATTGTGTCCAACTTGAAGTACTTTATTCTGACAGTCGAGCAGCAGCTCGACTAGATAATGGCACAACTCATCTTTACTCAATCCTCTCAAGAAATTTTCCAGATTTTCTTCAGCACGGTAGATCACTGAGGGTCTTTTGGATTTTACGCAATTATCAATTTTTCCAGGGCGTTGTTGCTCGCCATTTTTCATCGGCAGCCTTAGCGCGCTCAGTTTCAAGCTTAGATCTACTAACAGGCCATCGTTGACGAACATTTTGCTTAGGTCAGCATCCGATTGAGATTGTCCGTCTTCACGGCAGGACGACTGGTCATCGTTTTTCATGGATCCCCGATGAAGAAAATTTCACTCAAAATCACAGTACACGAAGACCGGGAACGAAAAAAAAATCCCACCCAGACATGAGCATAATTACTGTCGTAGGGGTACAACACCAAACCAGAGACACGCAGAACCTACAACCGCGTAGTAACCATAGAAAATGGCTAAACACAGGTTAAACATTAGTAACCATAAATGGTGCCAAGTTGCCATCTACCAGGAAGCGCGTGAGGGAGGAGGCTATCAACTACAGCACAAATCAATAGGTACAAGATATAAAAATCCGAGACCATGACCATGGTATTTGTTAACCCTAATCAACCCAGCGAAAAAAAATTTTTCCAAAACCTTTTTTTTTTCTCAAAACTTTATTCAAACAGTCTCAAAATGGAAGGAAACACAATTAAAAAAAATATTTTAACGTTTAGGTACCCAAAAAGTACACATTTGTACATGGTGTATTATAGTATACTTTGGGCTATTCAGGTAAACCAAGGCACATCGAGAATGGTAAAATTGCTGCCTTATATAGGATAGGTACATTAGTAACAAATCGACATTGCTTTGAAAATTTTCATGACTCATGTGATATTTTTATGTGTGACTGATTATTTATAATGTTCCTGTAGATTGTGATTTTTGTAAGGCTGATAAGGTAACTAATGCTGTGATAAAAACGGTGAATTTTGATCTCAGAATAGAAATATTCTATTCCGAGATCAAAATTCAGCCTGTTATCAAAAATCAAAAATCAGCCTTACAAAAATCACAATCGACAGGAACATTATAAATAATCAGTCACATATAAAAAAATCAGATCGAGTTATGAAAAATTTCTCATCTTCGCCGGCGCTCTCCTCTTCATCAGATGCAGTATAGCTTTGAGGGATTAGGGACAAAATGTTGGCTCCCCTTGACTTGAAGTAGTTCTGAAATTAAAATAATAATAATTTGTACCTATCTTACTTGAATAAGCACACTAAAAGTTCGTTATCACTGTTTACTGTGGAATATGAGGACGCCAGAATGTACCTACAATCATACCTACTATCATGACCATAACAGCCCAAAGTGTAGCTCAGTACACCTCCACTCAAATAAAGATATCGGCGTCGAAACGCGAAAAAATCCCACTTTTTTTACATTAAATAGAAGGTAGGGAATCGATACATGTATAAATGAGAAAAAAAAGGCTCAATTTCCACTTTATGGCAATAAATAAGCGAATCAAACTTACCCCCGCGCTGCGTCTGCCATGCCAAGTTGCCACCGGCAGAAAATCAAGATAACACGCTTATCCACAGGCATCAGGTGATGATAATTGTTATCAACCTCGGCGGGAGATTCTAATAAGTCGAGAGGAACCATTGGAGCTCAAAAATATCGCTCCCGCGCTTCTTTGAAAATGACCAAAGATGCGGTATATTCAGATACACTTTGGGTTGATTAGGGTTAATGACTTCCTCGACCGATCATCGTGAACTTCGTAGCTATGCATATTAAGAATTTTTCACTAGATAAAAATTCTCAAATTCAACTCACAAACTCAACTTTCAAACTGAACCCAAAACCTCAACATACAAACTGAACCTTCAAACTCAATTCTCAAAATAAACTTTAATACTGAACGCACAAACGCAGCCCAACAACTTAACATACAAACTAAACTCTCAAATTAGACTCACAAACTCAATTGACAAACTGAACCCAAAAACTCAACATACCAACTGAACCTTCAAACTCAACTCGAAAACTAAACATTCAAAATCAACTCACAAACTGAACATACCTACTAAACCTTCAAACCCAACTTCCAAATTCAACTCTCTAACTAAACCCAAAAACTCAACGTACAAAATGAACCTTCAAATTAAACTTTCATACTGAACTCACAAACTCAACCAACAACTTAACATTCATACGAAACTCTGAAATTCAACTCACAAACTCAATTGACTAACTCAACTCACAGACTGAACTTTCAAACTGAACCCAAAAACTCAACTTACAAACTGAACCTTCAAATTCACTAACAAACTAAACTTTCAAACCAAACTCACAAACTCCACAACTGAACAGTTTGAGTTTGGAAGTTGAGTTTGTTGAGTTTTTAGGTTCAGTTTGAGAGTTGAGTTCGGAAGTTGAGTTTGTGTGTTCAGTAAGTAAGTTGAGTTTGTGAGTTCAGTTTGAAAGTTTAGTTTGCATGTTGAGTTTTGGGTTCAGTTTGAGAGTTGAGTTTGTGAGTTCAGTTTGTCAATTGAGTTTGTGGGTTGAACTTGAAAGTTTAGTTTGTGTGTTGAGTTTTTAGGTTTAGTTTGTATGTTGAGTTTTTGGATTCAGTTTGAGAGTTGAGTTTGTGAGTTCAGTTTGTCAATTGAGCTAGTGAGTTGAATTTGAGAGTTTAGTTTGTATGTTACGTTGTTGTGTGGAGTTTGTGAGCTCAGTATGAAAGTTTAGTTTGAGAATTGAGTTTGAAGGTTTAGTTTGTGTGTAGTGTTTTTGGGTTCAGTTTGAGAGTTGAGTTCGGAAGTTGAGTTTGTGTGTTCAGTAAGTAAGTTGAGTTTGTGAGTTCAGTTTGAAGGTTTAGTTTGCATGTTGAGTTTTTGGGTTCAGTTTGAGAGTTGAGGTCGGAAGTTGAGTTTGTGAGTTCAGTTTGAAAGTTTAGTTTGCATGTTGAGTTTCGGGTTCAGTTTGAGAGTTGAGTTTGTGAGTTCAGTTTGTCAATTGAGTTTGTGGGTTGAACTTGAAAGTTTAGTTTGTGTGTTGAGTTTTTAGGTTTAGTTTGTATGTTGAGTTTTTGGATTTAGTTTGAGAGTTGAGTTTGTGAGTTCAGTTTGTCAATTGAGTTTGTGGGTTGAACTTGAAAGTTTAGTTTGTGTGTTGAGTTTTTAGGTTTAGTTTGTATGTTGAGTTTTTGGATTCAGTTTGAGAGTTGAGTTTGTGAGTTCAGTTTGTCAATTGAGTTTGTGGGTTGAACTTGAAAGTTTAGTTTGTGTGTTGAGTTTTTAGGTTTAGTTTGTATGTTGAGTTTTTGGGTTCAGTTTGAGAGTTGAGTTTGTGAGTTCAGTTTGTCAATTGAGTTTGTGAGTTGAATTTGAGCGTTTAGTTTGTATGTTACGTTGTTGTGTGGAGTTTGTGAGGTCAGAATGAAAGTTTAGTTTGAGAATTGAGTTTGAAGGTTTAGTTTGTATGTAGAGTTTTTGGGGTAAGTTTGAGAGTTGAGTTCGGAAGTTGAGTTTTTGAGTTTAGTTTTTCGGTGAAGTTTAAAAGTTGAGATTGAAAGTTCAGTTAGAAAGTTGAGTTGAGTTTTGTCAGTTTTGTTTGTAGGTTGAGTTGGTGGGTTGAGTTTTTGAGTTCAGTTTGAAGGTGGACTTTCTGGGTTGAGTTTGTAATTGGAGCTTTAACGTTCTCTTTGTATTTTAAATGTGAGAGTAGACATCCAGCAGACGGCCGATGCAAAAAGCATAAAAATTGAAAACCTCAAACTACTCCAAGACTCCAATTCATCCACAAACCTCCACCTGAATCCACCGGCGGAAATTTTAATTTTCGGATAAATAGGTATGAATAAAAATAGGCGCATCGAGTACCAGGGGAATTTTGGGGCGACGGGTATGAAAACAAAAACAACGGATTTTGGGTGAGATAACTTTACTTCGGGGTTGACTGAGCAGCTCGTAATGCGAAAAAGAAACGTTTGCTCGGGTGTTGATACAATTTTTAAGGCACGAGTCGCGACAGTGCTGATCCTAGTTAACATCGGAAATCTCCATCGACGAGCCACTGAAATCTTCAACAGTTCAAAAGGTAAACAAGCGGTAAACGGGTACCTAATGGGAAGCTAACCGAATTTTCACAGGTAATGTCATCTCACGATTTTTCTCTTTTTTTTACAAAACATTTCGGTCTGGGCTCAATTTTGAAATTTGGACTATTGAAAGGGAAAATAATCAGCCTCCTCGGTGCGATGATGACCTTTTGAAAGGGCAGTTTCGGCATCGTATTTTGAAAAATACGAATCATCGTGCGACCGAATCATTTAACTACCGACGGCTTGAAACACAGGTGAACAAAATTGTTGTTTTTGTTGCTAGTTCAAAAAAAATGACAGCGTGTTGCAACGCATTTCGGAAATTGTCAGAACCAGGGAAATCCAATGAGGTAAATTTCGTGTGACGGTCGCTACCTTCGCAACAATTTCGAGGAACATTTTCAGGGTATCACAAATCGTCACCGATATTCGGACGCTTGAGGCAAAAAGGTACAAGTCGCCACACGTCGTAACATAGAGAAAAAAAAAACAATCATCGTCGGATCAAATTGATCTCAGCGGAGGACCGCCGTTTTCAGGAGTTTTTTGAAAAAAAATTTTCAAAAATTTATCAGAAGTTTTCTTGAAAAAAATTAGAAATTTTTTAAAAGTTAAAAAAAATTTCAAAACTTTTTTTTCAAAATTTTTTCACAGAATTGACTATATTTTCTCAACGGATCGAGAAAAACAGGGGAAAATTTGAATACGAGTGACAGCGAACAGATAATTTTGAAATTGGTCCGAATGGAGGGTCACTCTCTTTTCGTACATGCTGGTACAAGCACGAACAAGCGTTGTCAACTTAGTTGTCCTGTATCAACGCTCGATAAACGTAGATCTCAATTTAAACAAAAATTGCCGCAAAAAAATGAAAAAAAAAATCGAAGAACTCTTTTCAAGAACGAAGGGGTCGTTTTTGCGAACATTTTGAATATTTACAAAACGAAAATCGTATAGCGGGTTTCTTCAAAGTTTTCAACGATCATTGGAGCAAATCCTTTCTTCTTCCGCGAGGGGTTTTTTTGCGACAGAACTCAAAATTTTTCCTGAAATCGGTTTTCGATTAGAACGACCGCCCAAAGCCAGGGAGGAGATCTACGTGATGTTCGAGGACTCCGAAGCTTAAAGACGGTCAAAAAAAGAGCGCGGCTTTTCAAAAAATAATAAAATAAAATAAATGAATAAATAATATCAAAATCGAACGAGAGTCAAATGTCGAAAGGAAATAGCGACGAAAAATTTCGAATATTGGACAAACAGCGGAAAGAAGATTGCTCCAATGGAAGATCACTGACTATTTACATCGCAACATATTCTACTTTTCACAATTGAATTTTTCTCAATGGACGTTCGTCTAAATTTTCAAGAATAATCCACTATAATATGTACAAATAGTATCAAAAACGGATTTTCAACAGAAATTGTTTCCTTCTCTTTTGTACTTTGTTGTTCAAATAACTCAGCTCTTCTTTATTAAAAAGCCCGTCGGGACTTATCATTTTAAAAAAATAAAAACGAATTTTTTTTAGATCGGTTGAGTCTGAAATACTCCTTCTTACGCGCAGAAGTTTCTCTCATTCTATTTTCGACTGTTGAGTTTTGCCAAATGTTGGGTAGGTACAGTTTTTTCGGAGATTTTTACTGACGAATCGTTGACGGTGAAATGTGTATGGAGATTATGTACACGAGGAAATTCTACCGGTCGATCGGAAGTGAGAAGAGTCGCAGGTGTGAGCGCTCACTTGCTCAGAGCGTTGGCCTCTTCGATGCCGTCGTCCAATTTTGACACGTAGAGATCCGGATCGATAACCTGCAAAATACAAAAGAAAAAATTCAATGTTATCAAGCGTTTGGATATGCAAGGTAAGAAAGAAAGGGCGTATTTGAATCAATATCGGTGCTGATCGTGAATTTCAGCATTTAGGTTTGCATGAAAAATTCAAATTTGAATTATGACGACGTTTTTACGACAAATTTCAGGGTGATTTTCGGGTGGATGCGCATAGGCTGTGTCTCCGAGAAATTTGTAGCCAAGAGATTAGATATGATTTTTTGGATAATCGACTATTGATAAAGCGGCTCTTAAAATTGACCGATTGGATTGGCTGAAGAATTGGGGCTGTCCCTGACCAAGGTTGATTTTCCCTGAAAATTTCAATTTTTTCCCCATTAGCTGATAAGGAGGAAAAATCTACATGGCGGATGGCGTACAGACGAAAATATTGCAGATTCGGATTCTGCCCCCTAGAAACACAAACCATGAACTCTTCATGGGCGTTGAAAATTGTTTTGCGCAATTCCAACGGTTAACTTTTGACAAACAAACCAAGATTACTCGACAAGTTCCTTAGTGATCCTGCTCTTCGATGGTAATTCTGATCGACACACTTCGATGTGATAAGTTGATTCTATGGTACGTACCTTGGGTATGGGCTTGATTTCGGTGCCAAGCTCTTGCTCAATCCTATGGAGAGAGAAACGATCCTCGTAGGTGATTAGGTTGATGGCAATGCCAAGGTGGCCGAACCGGCCCGATCTTCCGATGCGGTGAAGATAAGTCTCAGCCATTTTGGGGAAATCGAAATTTATGACAACATTCACAGCCTGTACGTCGATACCTCGAGTAAACAAATCTGCAAGAACAAAAAAAATTAAAAACTCAAGAATTAATGCTGTTGAGCTTAATGTCAGACGATAATTCTGGTATCTTTGATAGTTACATATCGTCGGCGACAACGCAATACCCCACATCGTCTTTTTAGCTAAAAATGAGTTTCATACACCATCAGAAGAGCGCACTCATGCTGGATCTATTTCGCTAGGTATTTCAGCTAAAAAACGCACAGTGAGCGCGCAAATCTATGTTGTCACCATAAGAATATATATATCAACATCATGTTAATGTTATACACGTCGTCACCAATTTCAGGCAAATTCACTTTTGGGGAGAAAATACATTCAGCATGATACTCGAGAATGTGAGGAACATAATTAATCCATTAAACATGAATTACATGCTAAAGGAGAACCAAAAATCATCTAAAACTGGTTTCTTGGCTAAAATGAAGCCGGGTATTGCGATGTCGCCGACGATATGATTTACAATGACAGCTACGTCACAAATGACAACTGGGGGGAGGGTGTAGGACTTCAGACTGACCTGAGCAGACTAGATTGCGGCAGAGCCCGGAGCGAAAATCGTGGAAAACTCTGTTTCGATGGGCCTGGGCCATTTTCGCGTGTATATAGTAACAGCAGTATCCTAGTTCGGTTATTTTCTTGGCGAGGAGCTCAACTCTTTGCGTCGAATTGCAGAAAATGATGCTCTGAGTAATTTGAAGCTGAAAGGGTCAGAAAGCGAGTTAATTTTGAGCTAACGATAGATAAATCGTCAATTTTGAGAGTACAACTAGCTATTTTTCCATGCGGCCTGTAGTGAATGCATACAGCATGAAATCAATAACTAAAAAACATAAACAGGATCTAGAATGTCAGCTGATGGGGGGGGGGGTCTTCTTCGCCCTTGCCGCCTTTCCTTCGGCGAAGGAGACAAATGTTTTAATCTGACCCCACCCCTGATCAGCTGACATCATTCGGGGGCCAATCTGAAGATTAACAGGATACTTACTTTAGAAAAAAGTGTATTGAGACAATGCACTTTCTGCTTTTCTTGCACGAACGCGTAATACTGAGTAACTCCCTTCAACGTGAGCTCCTCCATCAGATTGATCTCGTATGGATTTTTCAAATGTTTATCCTGAAACGTGAAATCGATCATTAGGTACCTCTCGCAGTACAGAATACAGAGAATATACAGAAATGAAGATGCCTTCACTGCCGTTGTGATGAAGTAAGCCCTATCTCCGTTTTGATAGTTCCGATAGTCCTGCATCGGTTTTCAGGCGCTTCCAAAGGAGTTAGGACATTCTAACCTAGCCCAATCGATAGATCTCATAAAAATCTAAAAGGAACCGGTCTTTGACTCAAAAATGGAAATAGGACGCCCTTTTTTAGGACAGCAGTTCGATCCCCCACCATAAACGGACGTTAAACGTTGAAATTATCAGTAATAGGTATCAATTAATCAAAATAATCGATTAATCGGCAATAAATCGATTATTTTTAATCGATGCTTGCGTGTTTGAATAATTCAGTAATCAATTAATGTGTAGCGATTATTCGACCGATGTTTTAATTTGTTTATTCAAAGCTCAAGCGTTGGGTATCCAGAGGCTTCACATTTCAATCTTAAGATCATCGATTTTTGTTTTATTTTTCTCCCTTTGGGAAAATTGTTCGAAATATTGAAATAACAGAGCCGTATTGACTGTTGGATACCCCGGGGATTTTCTCCACCCCAGGACAAAGAAACTAAAAGTATAAACAGACGATTACCTCTCCTCACGTTACTCGTTAGCAGTTATTCCGTTAGCTATATGCGTTATTCTTATTACCTAGTGGTTTTGAATTTTGATGAAGTTGCCTCGAGTGCGTATGAACAAACTTGGAAGTTGAAACTGTGACCAAGATGCCACACAAAAGTACGATTTTTCGATTATTAAGGTACCGATTAATCAAGGAATCGATTACTTTGGATAAAATCGTTGATTACATTAATCGGTTATTCATTGGTCGATGCCCATCCCGAGAAATTATCATAACACGATGATAATTTACAACAATACTTCAACCCCCAGCGAAGAAATCCCCCGTACTCACCATAAATTGTTTCACTGTGAGGGGGAAGGTGGCAGAGTAGAGAAGGATCTGCCTGTCCGGGGGCAACTGGCGGATGACCATGTCGAGCAACCCCTTGAAATCTTGCGACAGCAATTTGTCCGCCTCGTCGAGCACCAGAATTTTGCAATGGTCGACATGAGCAACTTTCTTGTCCATCAGGTCGAGAATACGGCCGGGAGTTGCGATAACAACGTGCACTGCGCAAAAGACGAAAATTCGATAAATCATCAAATCAGAGATTTGAACTATCTTACAATTCGACTATTCGCACCATCTTACAATCTTAAAAAATCACAGCTTAGAATAAATTTTGCAGAACTGATAGTGAACAACAAAAACCAAGCATAGATTATTAAAATTGGGAATATTGTAAATCGTCAAAAAAGCGAAACGTCAAATGTGCAAATCGCGTAATATCAAGGTCACGGCGGAACGTACTAAAATCAGGACGTGTGAATATTTGTGATCGAAAGTTTTGATATGATCGATCTCAAGTTTTACCTGGTTAACACGGGGTCCTGATAACTACTGATTTTTTATCGATTTAAATAATTCAATTTAGATAATATTAGCCCTACTTCACAGTTTTCAAAAAGGCAGAAGTGTTGAAAGCAATTATTTTATTCACTTTCGATTATTTAAAATCGATTGTTCATCTGGAATTTAGTTACTAAACGGTTCATTCAGCAACTAGGGCAGAAATTCCGATATTCAGTGCGGCGGAAAAAGCCGCTGAATGCTAACCGTCAAGTAACTGAATTACCGATGAACAATCTATTTTCAGTAATCGATATTGAATGAAATAGCTTCCATGCTTGTTGTCCAAACAGAGAACCTGGGCATAACTAATGAAATTATTCAAATCCATCAGAATCCCATGTTAAGTAGGTACAACATCAATTGTAACAAAACTATCGATCACCATAATTTATATGTTCTGCTTTTTAAACGATCTGCACTTTTGACGTTCTGTCTTTGGGATCCCAGCTAACAAAACATTGTTCGTAAATATAAACTGATGCAGAAATTATTGACAACGTAAGGTTGTTAGTACGGAGGGGGGTTATTGAACGGTGACACAACCCGAATAATGAATCTGAAGGTCTGACAGTGACAAACAAAACCCGAACCCAAAAGTCAACGACCGCAAGGTATTTGGACATAATAAACAATTTTCATTGAAATCTTTGCAAGAATTGATCAAGATTTTTTTTTGTGATTCAACAAATGTGAAAACATCATAAACAATCGAATAGCTCACCTTTCTGGAAAAGTCTCATTATATCATCTCTCAGGTTCGTGCCCCCAGTAGTGACCATCACTTTGATTTCCATGTGTTTGGCGAGTTCGATGCAAATTTGCGAAGTCTGAAGGGCCAATTCTCTTGTTGGCACGATAATCATAGCTGAAACGAACAGAATAGTTTCCGAAATTACAGTTCGATTCAGAATCCAAAAATCAAATATACAGCGACTAATTTTTTCCCTAAGTTCAAGAAAAAACCGCAGTTTTCCTTTATTCCAGAAATTCCTTTATCGCGGATTTGGATTTTTTAAAAACAATTCCAGGGTAGGTCGGACATATTTTCTCAAGCGATAAACCAATAATTACCTAGTGATTTCGTGACAAAATTCAAAGGATACCCTTCCTGGGTGGAAAGTGAAATAATCAAATTACCTTGGATCTGATCGAGCTTCGGATCAACTTGTTCGAGGACGGGGATGGAATAGGCTCCAGTTTTGCCTGTACCGTTTTTCGCCCTGGCCAAAATGTTGCGCCCCGTAAGAGCGATGGGTATGCTGGCCTCTTGAATCGGCGACGGCTTTTCCCAGCCTTTCTCGAATATGCCCATCAATAATTCTCGGCTGATGCAGAATTCCTCGAATTCGTTACCTTTCGTGTCAGTCACATCCTGAACGAAAAACAAAGCTTGGTAATCGAATTTGATCATGTAGCTTTTTTTGTGATAAATCAGCAACTGTTTACAATGAATGAAATAAATGAAAAGAGAGCAACGTACGCTAGTTTTGACCCGCTTGTCTTGTGGAGGCATTTTCAATTTTGCTTTCCACTCCTCGCCTTCCCTGTGAAGCAGAAATGAAAAATGCATGATAGGGAAGTTAGCATGAGTACGGAATACGACCAAGTGCGAATTCAGATCAGTGTTGCCAAGGTGTGGACGTCAAAAACTCCTGAGACAACGTTAAAAAAACCCCAAATCCCCCCAAATGAGTAAAAAAATACCCAAAAGTTAAGGACGAATTAAAAATGAACTATTTCAGGGCTTATCAGAAAATCAGATTCGTTACCGCCCACCAATTCGATGTTCATGCTTAAGGTACTAACAATCAAAGACTGGTTCCTAGTTCGCAAAAACTACCAAATATCTAGTGCAAAGCCCAAATTTGAAAAAAAAACCGAATATCTGATAGCTGGGTATACTTACGGCTTCTTGTTGTTACTTGGTAACCGGTTGACCACGTTATTGTGTGAGTTCATCATGTCCGCCATCAACATGACGATCGTCTGACGGTGATGTTTGATGAAGTGTCTCGAACAATGTTTTCTTCACTTCAGCGGTGAATCTACGCGCACAAAAAGCACAAATTCGCCGTCAGGAACTGTAAGTCCCGGTTGAATCGCGCAAATTAATCACAACGACTCGAGATGCAACGTTCACTCCTTCATTCTGGATGCATCAGGATAACGGGAGTCTGCAACACAAAAATCGATCCGACTCCATGAACACATACTTAATATGTGCGTTTATACATCCAGAAGTTGCAGAGGGAATTTCTCAACCATTGAGTAATTGGGGAAAATTATTTTTGAGAAAAATGACGATAGGGTGTCTGACACCCTCAATACATCGTAAATAGGTTGTTTCCTCATGTTGAATTTTTAAAAGTGATTCAATCTTTGAGCGTTGCCATCCTCCCCCCCCCCAAATTAAAATCCCTGGTACGGGCCTAACTTACGTCGAACATTTAACGATTCGACGAATTTTCGACGTTTTTCTGGAGTTATCCATCAACGAATGGAACCAACCAACGAGTTGGAAACTTTAACGATTCAGTGAATTTCTTGGTGAAATCTTGGTAAATTAAATTCTTGGTGGTATGCGGAAATTTTCTTGGTGGTATGCGAATCCCATATTTCAATTGCCTAAAAGGTGCCCACTTAGGGTGGGTGGACCAGTGAATGAACACACCCCAGTGAATGAACACCGACACCCTTTTTTGAAGATACAGAGCCTGTGACAACCCTCTAGTGGTCGACTCGAATTTTCCTAGTTCCAGTAACTATCCATATGGGTCAGCAAAAGATTTGGTAACGCTGATGTGAACTTAACTGCTGATAACAGCATTTAAGGTGTACGAAGTCCCAGTCGGTCCATAAACACTGTTTTGTCAACAACTCTGTTCATTGTACAGCTCGTCGGAAAGTCGCTTTTGATGAGTATATTTTCAGTATTCCGCTTGCTTTTTGTTTTCACGGTGTACTAGGGTAAAATTTGAAGGGAAAACCCGACCGATCGGCCCGAAAACTTCTATTTCTCTATTTTTTGGCGTAATGTTCATGCACTGGGTCTGCAAATTGGCCCTTACCCAGTGAATGAACACTGTTCATTTACTGGTAAAATAGCACTATTTACCATTTCAAGTAAACCCAAGGCTTATAATGTTCAGAAGTTATTCAGGAATCTTGTGATCATTGAGAAAACGTCGAAAAATAATCCGATCCAATAATTGAACAGGGTATTTTGTTGCGAAGTCCGGGTGTTCATCCACTGGGTTTGGAGGTTTTTTGTCTAGACCCAGTGAATGAACACAACCTTGAAATATTATTTTTTTACTCATCCAGAAGAAAAAGCTCAAGGAAAAAGTAGAAAAAGAAAGGCAGATTAAAGAAAGAAAGGAAGCAAGGGGAAAAAAGAAGAAAGAAAAGGAGAATGCCCCTACCAAGTCAAAAAGACTTAAAAAGTCTTAATTAACTCAACTAGTCTCAATTTCACTACCTACTTCACTTTTTAGTTAAATAAATTTCAGTTAGTAACCATTATTTTGTATTTACACATCAAATTTGAACAATTATAATTATTAAGATTTTTTCTCGTCACTAATTTAAGTAACTCGTGTTCCAGAAATTGGTGGAATATTTTCCTAAAAACTTGTATTTGCTCTACCCGTGATTAAAAATGTCTTATTCGCTATTAAAAACATTTAAAATGATTTATTGTGTTTTCTTGTTTTTGTGTTCATTCACTGGGTTTTGAGTGTTCATATTTAGGGTCCAACTGTTCATTCACTGGGGTTTTCAGCATTCCACCTGAATAATGTTACTTTCTGGGGTCGTAAATGTGAATAGCGGTGATAGAATTTTTTTTCCCCACAAACTAGACACCCATGTGAACAACGTGGGGCAAAGAAATTAGAAATCCATCCGAATTTGAAGTCACACGACGTTATCAAAGTTGAAAACTCAGAGCACAATACACTAGGTGTTCATTCGCTGGTCCACCCACCCTACTATCCGATTCCTGGCTGATGGACGTGGCTTGGAAACTTGGAATTGATTGGACTCAACGCCTACGCCACCTCGACCAATCACATTTTTAATACCCGCGCCACCAGCAATCAAATAATTGCTCATGAAGTTTTCCAAAAAAAAAAATTACTCTACCAATATTCGGAAGGTGACTTTTCGTGTAATTTTTCACAGAAACGCGCGCGGGACAATACTTTTCTGGTATTAACGCAGCGCGCATTGAAAGAACGTTAATGAAAAATAAATGAAGATTCTCAATTTTGGTCAAATTATTTGCTTTGTTGATTCGACATGAAAATGGTTGAGGAAAGTTCAACGGCCTTCCTAACGGTATCTATCCTTATTCCTTATTATTCAAAATTTGAAATGACCGGTCAGAGATGCCGAAATGCCACGATTTATGTCTTTGTTATTGAAATAAAAAATGTTTTGATTTAGAAAAAAACTGATGCAAAAGAAGGGTAGGTATTAAGTACGTCTTCTTTTTCTGGGTTAGACAATTTCTTTAGAACAGAAATTGTAGCAAATGAGCTAAATAATCTATCCCATTAAAGAAGACAAGGGTTAACGATTAACGCCCTCCATACTGTGCCAACCCGCTCAGGAAAAATTTCATTTTGGCACACCAGAGGTTTTGGGACACCTGCCCTATGGGACACGACCATAGCGGAATGTCTGGGCATACCTATCATAAAACAGAAATGAAATGAAAACATACCCTGCATATTATGCAGGGTATGCATTATATGCAGGGTGATATTATCACCTGAAAAAATGAAATCAGGGCGTCCCTAGCTAATCAGCCATTGATGCACAATCGGATTACTCCTGAAGAAACCTGTACCATGCTTGTCCTCACTCAACGACAGCTGCGCGAATTGAGGTCGACGGCGCGAGTGAAGTGTGGAACGATTCAGGTCAACGGGCAGGTCGAAACAGTAAAACAATACTTGTCAACACCGGGAGCAAACGTTTCGAACTATTGAGACCAAAAGCGATCATGATTGATCATGTCCGCGATGGCAGCAATGGCGAATCTCAAGAAAATAATATTTCCGATCGAATAAGGAAGAATACAGAAGAAACTTCCATCGAAATATCGGATATACCTACTCGATTCTAGTAAGTACGCCGACCTAAAAGTCAAATAGGGAGAATAGGAGGATCAACATGAAACATCACGAATTATTAGCCTACGATTCGCAATCGACCGAAGAGAATATGCCAAAAAGTAGAGCGATTTCAGTTCAAACGGTAACAGATGGCATCCCAAAGTGGAGCAAAAAAATTTCCCCCTCGAATCAATTGCGATCTCAATCTTGAAAGAATTTTTCCACAATCGGAAGAATTCAACGGGTTTACCAAACAAAAAATGGATGGCATGTGTAACTTCAAAATCGCCAAGTGGGTGAAACTGGACCGCTCACGGGCTGTCCGCTCAACTTGTACGAGGGCAATTCAACATCGGCCAACATGAAATGAAATTTCTCCATTGGAACCTTAAAGTATAACTCACTTAGTAGGAATAAACGATTACTCACATTCTTCAAGAAATTAACGCGAAAGAGAATAACCCGAGGATCTTACCTGACACGTCCTAGGGTGAGAAAAATGAAACGCGCCCAAGGTAGGTGTTCAACTACCCAGTTCAACAAGGAATAAATATGTCGCATGTCCACCGAGGTACGCCGAGAGAAATCGATAATAAAGTAAAACGCCCAGAGCATACCGAAGGGAAATAGAGAAAATAACGAAAAATGAAGCGCCAACAGAAAGCAGAATTTAGTTCATCCAGGATTACCTACCTGCCGACGTGACGGAAATTCGGGAGGAAAGATGGCGTACATGAAAGCGTTGATGGCTGACAAGATAGGTACATCATGGCTTTGCAAGCGAAGCGAAATTGATCGAGTCGTGAATATTATGACCAATATGTAGAAAAGGGAAGACCAGTAATTGATTAGTGCATGGTTAACGAGCGAATAGAAAGTAGGATTACCTGTCATCAGTAGAATAATCTAAACAGCGGCAATGTAACGATTTGCAATGAACCGATTCAAATCGAAAAATAGTAGGAACACGCAACGACGAACCAGACGAGAAGCTCGGAGAAGAACCGACTGCGCGGAGCGCAACAACGAGGACGGAGTTGGTGTCTAAAATTGGAACTAAAAACAGGTTAGCCAACGTTGGCCGGTTGAGAAGGTTGTTGGAGTGATGACAGCCTTGCCGACGGTTAAGCTCATTTCCTTACTCAGCGAATATGGCCGCATTTCTTACCAAAACCGGAATGCTAAGCTTAGTACTTGCTTTATGAATTACAGCAGTCTCTGTAAAATACAGAAAGTCCAGTAGTCTCTCTAGAAAAGTACCTATACCTACAGTAACAGCTTAGAGAAGAAGACTGGGGCATGAAGTCTCGAAAAAACGTTTGGTATGCACCTAGTTTTGTCACCATACTTTTTAGCAAGTTTTTACTTCCATATTTACAGAGTAAATGGAAGTATTGTGATCGTCCTAAAATCGAGAATCGGAACGGAGCTTCAGAAAAAACTTTTTCTTATACACATTTACTCAGAATCACTTCCTGAACAAGTGTCTGTGTGTCCGTGTGTCCGTCTGTCCGTGTGTCCGTCTGTGGTCATTTACAAAAATGGCCATAACTCCCTCATTTCTCAACCTTTTTTCAAATTTCTTGAACTGAAATGTTTGTCTCGGCAAGACCTAACACCCTGTTTAATCGGAATTTGGATAACGCACAATACTTCCGAGATATTTGCATTTTTAGTATTTTCTATTTTATTTTTTTTCGGCCGCAAAAATGAACCGATTTGAGCGTTCTTGGTCTCAAAATCTTCGTTTTACCTTGCAGAATATGTGGATATTTTTTACATTCCGAAAATGTGGCGTTTTTTCATTTTGGGCGAATTTTAAAATTTTAATACTGAATTTTTTGATATTTTTGACCTAAACACTTTCAAAAGCAGTCAAAATATGATCAAATTGTGTCACAATTTTACGTTTCAAAATATGGAAGTATTGTGTGTTATCTGCGCACCACTGGTTTTTTGTAAATTTTCAATGAGCGGTTAGTTTTTAATTGTATTTTTTCTCCGCCCAGGAGACTCCTACAAAACCGCTCATTTATTCTGTTTTGTACCAATTAAAAATATTTTTTGAAATTGTAGAAATAAAAAACGGTCATCCATGGGTTAGTTTCAGTTTCTGAGAACATGCAGTTCTGTCAAGACGCCTTCTGAAAATTATTCGCGCACCCTAGACATCCTGCATGCAGAAAGGGCATCAAAATGATTCTGATGCTTATCTAGATAGGTTAGACGGGCTTAGATCTAGGGGGCTTAGACGATCAGACAAATAGAATTAGGTACAATGGGAAATTATCGTTTATTCATCGCTTCAAAAACAGGTGTCAGTTGCAAAAAAAAAAAAAAAATTAATACTTGCACTGCTGACATTACACTGCACTGCTTGGTAGTGTACCTATAAACACCAAAGGCCTTGCAATTGGAGCCGGTTTTTTTCTTAAGGGCCAAACAACAGAAAGCCTTCATTATCGAATTCAACGTCAGTACAGTGTCGTAAAATGCAAAGCGCCATTTATTGGCCAAGGTTCGAGGGTAACCAAAAAAATAAACCGAAACAAGGGCACCTTATTCTAGAGTAATTTTGGGCACAACGACGTAGGGTTCTAGAATCACGCGCACATTGATGCCTCGGTACAATCTGCGCATGCCGTTCTTCCATCGATTTTGCCCCGGTTCCGACGACGAGATAGGGCCGCGTCGACAACAGTTCAGGATTGTCCCAAGGTTTAAATGGTCGCAACCCGTGAAGATCCGACAGTAAAGGCGTCTCCACAAGCATTCATCGTTCGCTAGGGTTCCGAATCGTTTGCAAACCTGTGAACGGAATAGACCTTGAAAATCCGGACCGACAAGACCAGAAAATTTTTGAAATTTGACCAGCTGTTTGGCAGCCGATCGACAGACTATGCTAAAGCGGGATTCGTGCGAATGGCTCAACCCCGACCTCTGACAGCTCAGCTGACTAGTTGGGCGGCACTCAGCTTGGACGGCACGCGATCGCCACGACTGGACACACTAACGAATCAAGCCACCGCCTGAAAAGGTTTGATCCTCGAATCCTGAGAGCCAGCAGCCACCGCCCAGTCGCGTTGTTGGCCAGTAAAGGCAGTATCATACGTCATACCGTTCTCCTCCCCAGCCCACGGACAACCCGACGTAACGGCACCGGTGGAGCGGAGGGGAAAACGCATCAGCCAATCAGCGACGCTTTCCGAACCCCCACAATCTACGACGGCAACCATTCGATCGAGAGATCTTTGCCGTGCCGTAGCCGTCGTGGTAGTGGGGGTTCAGAAAGCGTCGCTGATTGGCTGATGCGTTCTCCCCTCCGCTCCACCAGTGCTGTTACGTTGGTCGGTCCGTGGGCTGGGGAGGAGAACGGTCTGACGTGTGATACAGCCCTAAGGTTGAGCCGTTCGTCTGATACGCCCTAATATTTTGGCGTTATACTCATGAACGCTTGCCCCTCATTAAACTCACCCTTGACGCACGGCAGAGATCTCGTTCAGACAAGTAGCTGAAGATAATCAATAGTATTTCGTCTGGAATGGATTCGATGTGAGCATCTTGTTTGATATCAATCGAATTTCCTCCAACTGGAGAATTCGCACAGGATCTAGGGGCCTTGACGAGGCCTGAAGATCTGCGCGGGGGTTGAGTTCGTCGACGCAAGTCATAGCAGCATGGTGACTCTACGACTTGAGCCACATCTTGGACCGTAGGATCAGCAGCTGGAATAAGGCAAAATGCTGACAATGAGGTTCTGGAAGGATTAAGACACCCAATTCACTATCCAATTGCTGGCTGCTCGAGTGGGATGACCGAGGGGATTTGGCTTGGAAATGCCGAAGTAAAACCATCAAAAGTACCTAATAATTGACAGCGATTTGTAGAGGGCAATGAGATTACTTTATGCACCACTCTGGTCTACGCCAGAAGATCCTCGGCTGGCGTAAAAATACGGGCATTCTGGTGGTTAGAGTGCCAGACTCCGACCACAGTGCTTCTCTAGGTTATGGTTCGAATCCCAGGAGTGGCATGTGAAGTTTGGCCCATAACCTTGTGAATCATGCCCTTTCTGGTCCGGGGTATTAGAAAATTCGGGTTGCATTGCCAAACTCGGGAACTGTTGCAAACCGTACACTGCGCATGCGCAATGCACCAGGACACAATGCCTACACCCCAGATACAGGACCACTGTTCGATTTTTGGATACCGACCCTGCGTCACACGCAATCAGTCAATTTGCAGTAAATCAGTAAATCTGTGACTCACATCAGTAAACTCACCTCGCCTCGTTTTCCTCTTTTGCACACGGTGCCGAACCTTTTCCGGAGGCATTGCAGAGCGCTATTAGGTACCTATTTTCTCTGAATCCAAAAAGCCCGGAGCGATCAGCAGTAGGCAACGTAAAATTTAAGGAGAACAGTCACAATCAATATAGGTAACCTTCATAGAAATTAATTATCTCAGGTTTGACGGATTCATCAATGAAAAATTATTATCGTCCCATCGGACCTAGAACCCATGATTATGGTTGCACGAAAATTGGTATTTTATACAAAAATGTCAACAACCGTCAACAACGAAACGGAGTATGGTAAATACGGACCATGGACTAGTGTATTTGTAGTGGTGTACGTAATCAAGGCAGAGATTACTGATATCGATGGAAATATCGATAGTCTAATACCCATCACGATATTTTTCCCCCTTTTCTGTGGGTTGAGATGAGATTAGGTAGACTGAAAAAAATTTTAAGTTGAGTAACTGAACTGGTGTTTAGGATCAAAAGCGGGTAACTCCACAGGACCAAATTTAACTGGAGAGGCCGAAGAACTTTCTAAAATTAAAACATCCTGCCCCCTGTCAACACTTTTTCAGAAACTGAAAGTTAACTCAAGCTGTAACTCCAAGCGGAACGTAAACTCAAACTCAGGCTGAAACTGAAACGCCAAGTCATACCTACTAAACCCCAAACTGAAACTAAGATTCAAGGGTAAACTTAAACTCGAACTTCAACTCAAACCCAAACTGAAAATCAAACGTGAAATCAAAATGAAACTGAAACTCTAACACAAACGTAAACTCAAACTGGAACGCAAATTCTAACAGAAATTCGACCAAACTCAAACTTGAACTCGAAGTTTAACTCAAACTCGACCTGGAACAATCTCCGTTTCAAGTTAGTTAAGTTTGAGTTATAGTTTGGATTTCAGTTCGAGTTTAAGATTACGTTTGAGTGTAAGTATAAGTTTGAGTATCAGATTAAGTATAAGTTTAGGTTTGAGTTTCATTCCGAATTCAAGTTTGAGTTTGCGTTACAGCTTGAGTTTGAGTCCATTCTTTGGCCAATCGAATAGTCTCTCTGTTCTCTGCCAACCTAACGTCCCATAACAATTTCATTCAGTAATCTTTCAATCCTGATTTATAATTAAGTAGCAAAGTTGAAATGTAACCCTCCATGATGTAAAACCTGTAACCTCCACATTTTAGTTAATACCCATGTAGTGAACACTACAATTGTAACATTACAATTGACCATGGAGGGTTACAGTTGACTATGAACCGACCATGGATCGTTACCAGCTTTCCATGGAGGGTTACAGAGAGATTCCATTTTGAGTAATTTTGATCCCTTTGACCTGAAATTTTGAGGGTTGACTCTTTTGAAGATTAGGATGGTTTTACATTTACTGCTTATTTCTTGGTAGCAATGCCAATAATTGTGTACACTCCAATTGTGTTCCTCCATGGATTCTAAATTTTCAAATTCAATTAAAAACTCGAATATTGTGATTCCGATCTTTTTCAATCTTAGGAAGGTCCTGGGAGCATGCAGGAATATTTTCAAGATTTTTCAAAGAGGTGAAATTTCAATTTTTTTCCAAATTGAAAATTGACTGTTATTTCGACGGTGTAGAATCAATACTGCCCAATTCGTTTGCCATGCAATCTATGGACGCGTGATTTGCCAAGTTGCCACCAATCCAAGTTTTGAGAAGTAGGCAACCCAGACGCCCCCAAAAGACACGATGCTTTGAATTGGGCAGTATTGCAGTTTCATCGTCGATTTGGGACTCAACCTAATAGGTCCTATCAGGTACCCTACCCACCTGCTGATACGAAAGTCCCTGCTGATAGCTGTTGAAGGGCGGAAAGGGAAGTTATAGCCACACGTTACATTAATACATGTATTTCTTAGTCAATGTTCTGTACAATACAGTGAAACAATAGGGGTATCTCTATACATAATATCAATTGAAATGCAGTACGCACTGGTAGGTAGATTTTATCCATGTTTCTGATAAATGAAAACGGAGCGAACGATCGAAATTATTCCAAAGATAGCAGTTGGTAGATTTTCTTTTGATTTACGAGACTGAAGTTCGAGTAATGAATTATTATTCATTAATTCCCCTTCCTCTCAAGGTGGTCGCGGCTTAACATTTACTGGTGCATTATTTTCCACTAGCAGGCACACACATATAGATTACAACAGAAAAAAGATCCTAAAATTGAATTGAATTTCATTATTATTCTGCTGCTAGTAAATATTGTTATCACCTACTTGAAAAATGATATTGTGGGAATAGCAGTACGTAAGGATTGAGTAGTTCTTCAAGCCATTGAAAATAATATCCATACCTATTCCTCAATTTTTTCGGTCACCCGTTGAACTTTAATTCGAGGTATAATCGTGAAGAAGAGAGAGGGAAGTCACTCAATAGATTGAAGTCGAAGAAGATTATTGGTGTCCCTCGGCGCATTTATACCAACCCAACAATGTTTGGTGGTCGGTAAATGAGTAAATTATAATCTACCGCAATTCAAGGGTGCAATCATGTCGAGAAATTGATGCGTCATTTTAACATGACTCCCCAAGCCTCTCTAAATTGATATTTTTCGGTACGGATCTCGAGTTGCTTCTTTATTCGTTGAAATAAGCTCAACAAAGTGAAGCACTTATACTTGCCGAGAACGGAAACTAAGATAGGTAAGTGAATAAAATAGGTAGGTAACTACTGTCTCTCTTCTGCAACGATGACGAATTCATTCAATTTTGAAACCGACGGATTTCAAATCAACGTAAACACTGTACAATTAAATTCCTTTTGCAAAATGAAACGAACAGCATTGTATGTACAAAGAATATCGTGTAGATACATTTCTTTATTTAACAAACATTACTTTTTAAATCGAATTATAATATTATTATACAGTCTTTGAAGATGAAACACAAAAAATATACCTATCTCTTTAGAGAAAATGTGGGAAAATCTCGTTTTAGGTCATCGAAAATCTCAACCAGCAAAATACGATACATTTTTTCTCCAAAACCCCAACAACCGACTCTGAATAAATTCGAATCAGCAGGTATACCGAGGTAGGTATCTACTGCGAGTATTCGAATCCAATATCACATGCCATTCTATAATGCTTAGAAATAAATCGAATAGAAAGATCTGGAATCCCACCGTCATTTGAAATCAATTCGTTAGCGAAGATAGCATTTCGCAGAGTCGATAGAATCAAAAAGCGGAAAACCGATAATTTGCACATCCAATTTTATTGCCTTCACCTATTTAGCAAAAATTTAGCGGCCACAAGTTCAGCCCATAATTATTACGGGGAGGGGGGGGGGGGGGGCTTGACCGGCAACGGCCTAGTACGCAGTTGCCCCATCGTAAGACACTCGGCCAATCAGAAACGCGCTCACCACGACTGGACACGCCCGCCGACGGCTCAAACCGCAAGATTCAATCGTCAAATCTTTTGGGCCAGCCGAGACCGTCCGAGATCGCAGCATGCGAACCCAGCAGGTTAGAGTTCTATAACTTGCATATTATTTCAACCTAATGATTCACGCCTTGGGCTTTGTAATTCGAATAACAGTTATTCTAGTTACTAGGCCCACTTCTTGCGACACCCTCGCACGAATTAACAAAGAATCCTTCAAGTTTTTGCAAGTTGTATTGAAACAATCAATACTCCTCCTTTTTTATCAACAGTCGGGTTTCTCGGGATATTTTTCATTTTAAAACATAGTTATTAACAAGAAAAACAGTTCGAACAACAATAACAACATACTCAACAACTACTTTTTAATTGCTACTATCACAATACTGATGAAGAGTTTTAGTAAATTGAGTGAATTTCCGAAAAAATTACGTGTAAACGTAACGCATTCATTTCAAATTTCCATAGATGATTTCTGAAAAAACCACTCAATTTATAAAAACTCTCGACTAATAAATTATAAAGGTTAACCATGGTATAAATAAATACGGCTCAGATGAACAGGCATAAGTTACCGGAGTTCACAATGAAATAAAAATATTTCAACTGATAATAAAAAAAGACTAGACTTGGTAACAAAAATCCATTTCGACTGATATGACAAAAATACCAATTCTATCCGTATTAAACTTTGCCATAAGCCTCCTTCCTTCCTGTTAATTGGGGAGGTTAATTGGGGTAGGTCTGGCCATCGAGAAACCTCGATAGATACCAAAATTCAGAAGCAATGCCAGGAAAGTGTGAAACAGTGCAATTTGACATGGAGATAGTTGTAATTTGATTGAGAACGGCATACAGCAAGAAATGCTACACAGGCTGATATGGGCGCTGATCTTGACATTTTGAGTTGCCAGTCCAGATCAGCGAATTTGGATTCCCACTTCGACCGTTGTTGATTTCGAATTCAAATCCCCATTTCGATCGAAACGTTAGGCGGAATTTTCGTACAATTGCTATTCCATCAGGGCTGATTTTTCGCCGGCAAGTCTCGGCGTGAAAAAATCAAAACGCCGCTCTTTTTTCATAATGGAGAGTTTTTACTGAGTTTGTAAGGCATAAGAGGTGGCCCACCGCTTGGCGAGTATTAACCCCGATATAGTAGGCCTTGAATTTGATTAAAATACAGATATCAACGGCTACAAACCAGCATCACAACTCAATTTTTCCATTTTGAGATTTCGCACGCGTCTGCATGACCCAGGAAGCTGAAAACTGGAATCTTTATGGGCATCCCTACTCCGAAAGTTAATCTTCGATGAACAAACCGAGTAAAAACTCTCCATTATCAACAATCCTGCACTTTGACAAATCAGCATAGAAAAATATAATTATGCCGTATAAGGGCTACAAGGCGAAGCAGTAAGCGGAATTCACAACCCCACAAGAACAACCACAAAAGGCTTTTTACGCTCATCAGACGGGGCAGGTCACTAATAGTAATGAAGAAGATCGTGCTCGAAAGATAAATTATTGGAACATTATCGTACGCTCGCAGAACAGAATGATGGAATGTAGTGGTGCTATTTTCGCGGAAGGAACTCGGTCGGTATTTTTCACAACTTTTGTTGATGTTGTGCGCATACAGTCCGAATTTAGATACGCAATATGTGAGGTTATTGCGGTGTCGCAATGGCAGCAACTCTTGTACACCTTCGAGACAGGTGGTCAAGAATCAAATTTTTCTAAGAAGGAAAAAACATCAGGTTTCAAGGTCACTAGCTGAATTCAGACGGTCGGCAACGAATTGATGGGCATCAATCGCTCGAAATCAAGGCCTGGCGATTAACGGTCATTATTGCCCATATTTTATTGTCGACAATATCAATATTGAGATGAATCTTCGCCTTAAACTGCCAATTCATTAATGAACGTTTAGCTTTACGATTTTGATGAAATGAAGGCTGGGTTGAGTCGCTTTTTAAAAAATTTTGCAACCCAGAGTGAATTCACGTTTTTTTGACATTAAGGGCGAATTTCACCATTACCGGTTCTATTTTGACCATTGGTAATTCCGTATCAATAAAAAATTACATGGGTACATTAATTCTGGAAATAATGTACCAACAGTAACCGTTTCTTCAAAGTCGTGCATTTTGCTCAAACTGTTGGTGAAATTGTCCCTTAACATCAAATTTTTCTTCGTGCCAATGCTTCCTTCAGACGCGTGAATAAAATTCAGTCGTGATACGTTTCGAAGCTGCTATTTTTACCTAAATGTTTCCAGCTATACCGCAATTCGTACAAAAAATAGTGTTCCTTTTGGCATTTACCTAATGTTAGTACCGAATTAAATTGTTTCCGTTCTTCATTATTATTAATGAACACAATCCCCTCGGATATCTAAGTGCTGCTAGTCCTGCCCTTCTTGTACATACGTTTATACGAGTAAAAGTACAATGCAATTTAGGCAACGTAAAAACATCCATTTAGATATTTCCCTTAAATATTAGGTAGGTACGCACTTATAAGTTACCGTATTTTCATCGTAAATAGTATTTCTCCTTTTCTTATTCTGGTAGTTGTTTTTATAATTCAAATAGGTAACTGAAAATTCATAGGTTACTTTTTTACTTAGCTGGAGTGGTCGTGCCAGTTGTTGCGGGCGAGATGCTCAGTGGAGCAGTTCGCGCGAGTTTTGATCTGAAATTGAGAAAACCCGATAAAGGAGCCGTCAGCTCATCGAACGAATCCTCGTTACTTTTAAAATCGATTTTTGATAGATTTTTACCTCACTTGAAAAATGGGAAGTAAATCATGAACTGAAGTAACAAACCTGATTTGCCCGGCGAGCAGCGGGTTGATAGCGTATAACCAGTCGTGGACTTCCTTGTCGCCGAGGGTTTGCATCAGGTAGCCCCGATGTTTTGTAACAACGCTACAGCAACAAAGAAATCAAAAAAAGGTTAGCATAGTTTTTTTTTTTTTTTTTTTGAGCAGGCATTACAAACAATTTTGAAGTGATCGCAAAAATTATTTGTTCATCGATCGACCAACCTGAACGTGTTTGGCACTTTGACCATGGCTTGCTGGTCTTCCGAGTATTCGACTTGAGCCGTCGTCAAGTTGATCAACGCCCTTTCGACCGGGTCGCGTTCGTCCCGGAAAATGAATACGTACGGTCGTCGCACAGCCTGAAGCGATCGAGGCGAATAGTTAGAACAAATTTTACAAATAAGGTAAGTGAACGTTTGGTGACAAAACAGTAAGTAGATAACGCACAATACTTCCACGCCTCGGTACGAAGAATAATGGACCAAATTTACTAAAGGCTTAATGGGTGATTCTCAGAAAAAGGGCAATTTTGATGAATCGGCCCAGTTCTAGCTGTACTATGACAGTGGGACCAATTTTTTTTTCTCTCACACAAATAACTACCCCCTGCTATGAGGTAGGCACATTACTTTCTTCTAGAAGCAATGATAAATTTTATTTTTTACGCCGAACATAGGAATTGTCAGTACCATGGGTGAATCAAAATCATTTCCGAGTGTGTGACGTTCTAACTTTTATAGAAAAAGAAAAAAGAAATTTTTCTTATTCTTTCATTAGGTCATACTTTCATTAAATACATTAATGCATCTTGACCAAGAATTTTTACTTTATCCCTTAGCATTGTCAGTCCCGTGGCAGTATGAAAATTGAAATTTTGCATTTCTGGCTCCAAAATAGTTTGACCTCTCGAAATCCGCTTAAACTGTTTGTTTGCATCTAGGGAAAGAGTGAATACCGCAAAAAATGTAGTTTCGGAAATCACTGACGCTGAAGATTGCCCTTTTTCTTGAGAATCACCCGTATGCCTAGGAAGTGCTGTGAATACGGCCCTGGATCTCACAAAGCTTCTGCGTGCTCTCAATTTCAAAGCGTAAAGAAATCGACGATTAAATCGCATCCAACTTACCACCCAGCGCTTTTTCCAGCCGTTGGTCTTCTGTTCGAGGATGTTCAGGTAGCCTTTTCGCGCTATGACGGGGCTGATCCTGATTTCCTCGACTTCGGGAACGTAGAGGATCAAAGTTTGTTCCGAGGGAGCGGGGGAGCTCTGGTCGGGCCGACCCGCGTTCGTGAGGAAACACATTTGCTCGGGAAGTATAGGTCTGTTGGGGCAAAGCAGGCATTATTGAATAATAATTATATTTAAAAAATTCTTTAGCGGTCCCAAGTCGAATTGAGAATTTTCCAAAACAATTCGAGAACTTTCCTAATCGATTTGATATTTTTTCCAAAAACGTGATCATCGGGGAAGTAAAAAAAAAGTCAATAATCCGAAGGGACTCACTCGTTGACAGAAGACGGGGACGTTATGCTGGAACAGATGCTGGCAGTCATCTCGCTGCTCTCATCTTGAGGCGACATATCCGAAAGTTTAGGTGCTTCCTGGATGGGAACATAAATTTAAACCATGTAAAATGTGTTACTTTCAACAAAAACATCTCCGGAGGTGGAAAAATGGTAATTTTTCCCTCCTGTCGTACCTTGGAGGGTATGATCCTTCCTTGGATGAGCTTGACGATTTTCGTAGACAGTTCCCTTTCGCGATCCGTCATCTCCCAGGGCTCGTAGCAGTCTTTTGGGGCGGTTCTACGAACGGGGCTACCCCTGCCGTCGGAACCTGTTGCCTTGGCAACCATGTTGCAAACCTCCTGCGGAAAACGGAAGATTGGAATTACAAGAAAATGTTGTTCACCCAATACTCGATTGAAGGCACGGTTCACAAACGTACAAATTCCTTTCACGTTCGGCTTACTTTTTCACTTTTTGAAATGGGCTGTTTGTCGATGCCGAGCCGTTCTCTCAGCAGCAAAGTGTGACGAACTCTGCCGACTTCCTCGAGCCTCGTCAGCTTCTCGAGCTCCCACTGATGGTCGAAAATCAGGCTGTCGCCCCTCGGCCTCCACCCGTCGAGATTTTCCTCCCCGCGGACATAAGTCGAACTCGTGTCCAGCACTCGCCGCTGCCTTCTTTGAACACCTGAACATAGAATTCGAAGGAATTGCTCAAATCTGCTGATCCATCGATTTTTCCGCCGAATGAGTTGTTGCTTCTGTTCCGATTTGGAAAGGGTAAGGTCAATGAGAGTGTTCCTCTAGATTTGCTCAATGTCAGTTCTACTGATACTTTTTGGCAACAAATATTTGTAAATTCGATAATTTGTGCGCCCGAGGGTCAGTGGGCCCGTTTTTCCGTTTGTTGGTTTGCACGCTTCTACAAGAATGGCCATTATCTCCCTCAATCATTGGAGCATTATGCTCATCCTTATTTGGAATGCCATCAACTAAAAGAGCATCCCAGAAATTCTTAGCAGGAATATTGATTACTTACAGCAATTCAACATTATTGCGTTTTCTATTTAATTTCGGTTTTCGGCAAGTCTCAATATTTTCAGGATGAGAAGTTCATCAAATTTCAACATGAAAGGCGCATGCAGTTATAGATAAATGTAACCAATGTGAAAGCACAGTTGAATTACTACAACTACAAATTAGGTTCGGGGATAGACGACAGTCAAAGACGAGAACTTTTGAACAAAATTTGCATGGCAGCCTATCATAGTGAGAGGGAGAAATTACGGAATTTATTTTAATGAGCAACGAAGAAATTGGAGTTTACACAGGGTTTGTTCCATGAGCGCGAGTGTAGGCTTGAGGTGAACATTTGGTAGTCAACGCCCCAGCAACAACGCTTACGTAAATGTAGTAGCTGAGGAGCTGCCTAACAAATGTGTTTACCTCATGCTCCTGGAACAAACCCATGACGTGTTTTCCCATGGTTCTACTTTATTTGGGACGATTGGTAATACTGTAAGTGGAAGTGAAGGATAAAGCCAAGAGCAGGGGGGTGACTGTCAGGGTGTGATTGGGGGGGGTTAATGTAAGGATGTGGGCAGGGGGGTTGTAATGTCAGGGTGTGATCAGGGGGCTATTCTTTAGGCAGCATAGAAGTTACAGAATAGCCCCCAGAGCACTCTAACGATGATTACTAAAATCAGTTTTTAAGGCTGGAGTTCAAACGACGAAATTCAACCGATTTAGGCCCACTTTGTCAATTCACGGAATCACAAGGAAATTCCCCGGACAAGAAATGGTACAAATCATAAGGCTAGGGACCAAATTTCATGCCACCGGTGGGATACGCACAATTCAGGGCTATTCTTGAGCCGAAGATGAACCGATCAACTCATCTCATGGAAATGTAACAGGTTTTTATCAGCGTTCTAACCAGGAAAACAGATAATCATGGCGCCCTCGGATGGAATGATGGGACAGCCTTCGAGCAGAAAAAGGTCAAATCATTGATCTACGTCTATTGCTATGTGCTCGCGCAACTAATTCCATGCAGACTGCCTGTAGCCCAACCAACCTGTCCAAACCCAAAATCAATCTTTGTTCGCTCGTTCCAGCGAATTGACTGGTTTATCGGACCCGCTCGACTCAAGCATGCTTGGATTGGGCGAGTTGGTTATAAAAGGTGCGTTCTCATTGGTCGAACGGGTCCAAAAGCGGAACGATTCTTACGCATGGGTAATGTAATCGTGAGTTGACAAGACGTGTTGCCTCTTTCGAAAAAATGATTACAGGTACAAATTTTGACGACAGTATGACGCAAGATTTGATACAAATGACAAGTATATCAACAGTGAATCTGCAAAGCCTTATAAGTTGAGTTTTTTGGGAAAATGGTGTTTTGAGTTCTACAGGTAGAACAACTTCTTGCGCATATTATAGGATTTGTTCTGGTCGCACGTTCTGCCTGTTTGGAACACGTCTGTGCATGCGCTGTCCAGTTTTGCCTTGGTGAACGGCAAAAACCAATGGCACAACTGGACTGCCCATGCGCAGAAGTGTTTCAAACGGGCAGAACATGCGACCAGAACAACCGAACCTGTTGTTAACCTTACGTACGTTAGTTTAGTGATTGTTGCAAGGTAATGATCACAGATTATGACCTTGGTAGTTTTGGGACAGGCCCCTGGCTTTTTTGATAATGGGTCTATCGTCCGTTAAAATGTACGATTTAATTTGAGGCACAGCTCATTGCTTTTTTTGGTAACGAGCCGTAATCTGCCGCCGCTATCTCGCCTACTGAGGACGGGTATGCAAAACGCGGCTAATGAGGTTTTTTCCAGCAAAAAAGTAATTGAACTCAAAAACCTGGGCAAAAGGGGCTCTCAGCATCAAACTATTTCAAATAGTACAGAGATTGCACCTTGGAGTTAAATAAACTGCGATTTGGATTTAAAAAATTGAATATTTAGGAATATTTCCACACCAATGGCAATCAGGTGCAAAAACTCAACAACAATTTTCGTGCCAGTGGTTGTTTATCAGACGCTGTGGGACACGTTTGACTCTTCTGTACATAAATTTATGCAAGAGCCCCTTTTGCCAATGTTTTTGGGTTTAATAACTTTTTTGTTGGTAACAAACCTATGGTAACGATTTTGGTACACAAGTCCAGAGTTCCGGGGTATTTTCCTGCCTTGAAGCCCATAATTACGGTTCCTCGTGAACGTCATATGGACAATATTTTCATGCCCCAAATCAATTCTGACCTTTTCGCTCAATGTGGTACTTGATAATACAGAGAAACGAGAACTACCAGAGACGGTAGAGAAATTAGCGATCAACAATATTGACGGTTAATAGGGAAGTGGCAACACTGTTCAACAGCTACAAGGATGCAGGAAACCAACGTTCTCTTCTTTTATCGAGAAATATTTGAAACTGCCGATAAATTGATCAAAAGCGTAAGATGTAATTTCTCTGTTTGTATAGCCATAATCAAAATCTCCATTAAATGAACCTCGAAATACAACAAAACAACAAACATCAACGTCGTGTCAACTTTACTCTGAAAACCACCACAAACAATACTTGTGGGAAAAATCATGCCACTTCCCTGTTCTACATAAGATCCAAACTAAACGAAGATCGGTACCTAGAGGTGTACAAACTGCGACAGAAAAGAAGAAGCGAAGGTCGAGTGGGCGGCAAGTAGAATAGACAGCAAGTAAAAAGTGAGTGACAGGTTGGTTTTGGAAGCAACAGCTTGAGAATCTACCTGGGCTACCTGCTTCGGAGGCTCTCTTCAGCACCATTTCGTAGACGCCCGATAGACGATTCGCTTCGGCGTTCCTGTAAGTGCCGGAGAACAGATGTTTCAAGGAGCGAGGTCCGGTTCGAGCGTCTCTTCCGTAGATCACCATGCTGAGATCCTTCGTGACGATTGCCAGACGTCCGCAGTTTTCCATCTGGAAGTGATACGAATATCCTGAGTAAATATGACGTTTTTGACTCGGTTTACAAGTTTTTTTCCAATGAGAGAGGTTTTTTTCATATGGACCAATACGTATTTGAATGCATTTGAATCCGCCAACCTCGAGATAGGCTGATATAGTCATGAAGATCTGTTCGCCGGATGAAACCCGGTTGAGAAGCGGAGAATTGTGCAGAGAACTGTCCCATGCAGCCTCGAAGCGGAACATGCACCGATCATCGCCGGGCAACTGGACCACTTCGCCGGGGAAAAGGCCGAGCGAGAGGACGCAGCTGTCGTTGTCTTCGTCCTCCGGTTCAGGCGTTGTCCTTATCCTCCCTGAAATGGAAATTTTCACGATTGATGTAGGTGAACTTCTACCAGGGGCGGCTACTGGCAGGCGCACGTGCGCCCTCTGGTCAAAATGAAAAAAATATTCTCAATAATATTACAGTTTTTGAATCAGCTGCTCAACATTTCTCTGTCAATCCTGTCTCAAAAACAAAAACAAAGTCGAAACAAAGCCTCAAGAGAGGAATGAAGGCCTAGGCGAGTACAGGAAAATGTCTGATATTCCCTTCTCCCAGGAGCCGCCACTGACTTCTACGCAAGCTCAATCAGAAACAACTTTGTCCAGATTGGGAAACATGGAGACGAAAACTAATGCTAACTCACCGACAACAAGCTCCTTGACGTCTTTCCACTTGAGCTCGGACGCCTGTTCATGGACGAGAGTGATCCGAATGCGTCTCTGTATTCCCTGATGGAGAAGGAACAATCCGCGGCAGGGAAGATCGTCGCTGTGCTCGACAACCGCTGGTACATATTCACCATTTGGAGCTGCAACAACAACAATCAAAATTAGGGACCGAGTGACGAATGTAGGCCTGCCAATGAGAAAGTTGGTAAAAAAGTAAACCGCCGTTCCAGGTTTTTTTTTGGGAACCCATTTCTCATAGCGGCACCACCGAATTTGCCACTTAGAGAGACGACCTGGGGCTGTTGCTCACATTGCCTCAGGTCGATTCTCCAGAGCGGCTCTCTGCCATCAGCCTCGTAGCCTGTCTCTTCGCCGTCCAGAGACATCTCGTCCTAAGTGGTTGCCATTTCCATAATCCTCCCATATTGCACGCCAAGGTCCAATTTAGGAGGTTCAGGAGCAACCTGGTTCAGCTTCTTCCGCAGTTCACTCTTCTTCGCTGCTGCTGGTACCCTCATGGGATGCTGGGCCTTGGCTCGCAAGCACCATACTCTTCTCGCTCAACACCGCCCGCGCAAAACTGGCGACGCGCTTCCAATTTCCATCCGATTCGATCATTCTCAGGACGAGCGTCTCCGGCTGAAGCCGGCCTAGCTCGTCCTCGACAGCGCAACGCCATCCTGCCCACCTTTCACAAACAAAAAAGGTGCGGCAGGCGTCATCTTGCGCGTTGCTGCAGTGCAGGCACATGGGGCACCGTGCCCTACCCATCTTGTGAAGGTACGCCCTGAATGCTCCGTGAGGAGTTGGGTGAGGAAGAAGTCCACCTCACCCTGGGAGCGCCCCAGCCATGGACCAAGACAAGGAATCAAGCTTGGTCCACTCGCCTTTCTGGGCAGCATCGCACTCTTCTTGCCACCTCCCTAGCGTTTCTTCTCTGCTTTCTTCTTTCTTCGTTGCGCAAGTCCCAGGCTGCTCCTTCTTCTGACTTTCTTCCGCTCCTTGGCGAGGAGGTGGATGAGAGCCCTTGCAGGCTTGGCTTTTCGCCCGATAACCAAAGTTGTCCCCGAGGTGCTTTGCCACCCTCAAGGTGAGTGTCGGAACTAGTCAGGATAAGTCGCTCTAGTCTCACGAAACTTATGTACTGTGATAATTGGCTACTCTTCACCCTTGGGTGGAGCGGGACAGGATACAACATTTAGGAACTCTGAGAATAGGTTTGGAGTTCGTTGAACAAGCTTGAGACAAGGATTGTTAGCTCATGACTAGGATTTTTTGCCTCGCCAGTAAAGCTGGGCAACATTTTACATCAACTAGTTATATACCAGGTAGGTTATACGATCTTCAACTTTATGTCAACTACAAACTGCAATACCTTGACGCTAAAGACCAAAAAACACTCACCCAGCTCGCATATCTCGAACCAAACGAGAATATCGTATTTCGCGTGGACGTGCGACGTGCACGGGAGGGGCAGCTCTCCAAATTTGGCCGACCGCACCGGCTGGCTGATGGGAATCGATGGAGGAAGCATCCGTTTCGGAGGTGGCCGGGGTCTGCAATTTTGAAAAAAGGTTACCTCAAGTTGGGAAGTACTGGCTCATTGTAGGGCATTGCTTAACGCCCATTTACACCAAGGGAGCATCCTTCAGTGACACCATACACTCACTCGTCCTGAATCGAAGGTGTATTTGCAAATGTTTGTGAATATTTGCAATTTGTAAATATTCGCAAACGATGCTCACTAAGTGCAAATGGGCCTCAAGGCAAATCGAAAACTACCTCTACTACGAAAAAAGTGTGGAAAATGGAGCAATGCGGGACCATCATGGTGCAAAAAACTGGCGCTTTGATACTGAGATCGATCGCTATTGGTCAAACGGGCCTAGAAAGAAGGTCGCCACATCACTCCCCCTCCAACCAAAATTGAATTTACGCCCGTTGTTGGAAATCCCTTTGATATTTACCCGTTTCCATCTTGTTTAGCGTCTTTATGCAGAGGGTGCTGCTGGTAGTGGCCGAAAACTTCAAAGACAATCGGCTGGTTTTTCATGTAGTCCAAGAAGGATTTCGTGACAGTGACTGTGATCTGGAACAGTGGAAAATTCTTTGCTGGATTACAAGGGATTGATATGTTCACTTTTTGGCAACCATTTAACCAGCTCTTAAAAATGTGAGTGATAAGGTAAAATTTAGCAGCGCTTACGTTCTGCACATGATAAAACTGCAGCGGGTTGTTTTTCCCCGTATTCTTGACAGGCTCGGTCGAAAATGCTTCATCGTGCCGATTCAAGAAACTGAAAGAAAAGTCCGCGATTTTAGTAGTGTTTAGGTATTGGATATTAACCGAAAACCACAAGTCAATTTAGGACCGATAGCTCACTTGAATTGGCAGAAAATGTCGGAATACTCGGAAGGAATGCCCACAGCTTGAAGCACGGTTACGCGGAATGTGAAGTCGGTCCCGATCGCCAGATGAGCCGGAGGATCTTCTTCCCGTTCTTCTATGTCGTTGCAGCTTTCGCCTTTTCCACTGTCGCCATCTTCAACGTCTGGGAAATCGAAATAGAGTATTAATAAATGCGTAGTATTTGCAATTTTTTTTTTGGGGATTGGGACTTATCTGTACATACATTTTTGATAAATTGAAAAAGAAACAAAAGCGAAAAATCTCCAACGATAAACAATAACAATGACCAAAAACCTCTAACAATAACAAACCATAACCTAACGGCCGTAACAATGACAAAACATAACCTAACAATAACAGAAACCTCTAACATACGTAGCCCACACAACTTTGATTCAAGCCGCAGTTTAGTGCGCATTTCAGCATTTGAGCTGGTCTGAGCAGTTTCATGCTTTTTATGCAGTTTTATTACCTTCAGGCTTGTCGATTTGTCCCTCAACGACGCGTTCCATTAACGACTTTTTCCCGCGAGGCGGATCAAGAAGTAGCTGATCGTTGAAGGCGATTTTGGCAGACTGCTTCACACCGCTCGAATGATCGTTTATTTCCTCCTCTGGAAAAGTAATTAATTCCTCATAATTTTGTAGGGGTGGGTACAGTAGGGTAGTGCCCCCCCCCCTCCCCTCAATATGATGATCTACCTTGTACTTACAATTAGAAGCATGCAATAAAATTACCATTGATGGCTTGAACGGCAATTCTCAAGTAGCCCTTCACGTCACCTTTTTCGTTCACGATAGCCACTTTATGGATCAAAGGGACAGGATAGAGAAGATTGCTCAGATAAATGAACGACCTGAAATTGAGGGTAACTTGGCTGAAAATGTGCTGATTTAGAAAATATGCGATAAAGTCAACATTCTACAACACTTCATCAAAGAAAGCTGAAATCATCTCGCATGCAAGTGTGAGGAGGAGAGTGACAATTCATCGTACTCGAGTTATATTTATTTTCCTGAGCGCTTTCGTCCGTTTGGGCCTCTTCAGGGGCGACGGCATCTATAGGTCGGGACAACATTCATTCGATTTATTAGTCTCAGTAGGAACCGAAGTGTGTGAGGCCAAGGTCAATATTCAACGTAGAAACGTACTATTAAGCTGTAGATACCGCCGTCTCTGAAGAGGCCCAATCGGTCGAAAGCGCTCGGTGAAATAAAATTAACGAGAGTACGATGGGTATCACTCTCCCCCTGACCACCACGTTCAACCGTTGCCATCAACCGGAATCTTGTTGCCTACCTTCCAACCATCCTGAACCAAGGGAACCGATCGTAGAATGGATCGCCTTTAGTGAGCGCCTCGATATTAAAATCGGGAGAAGTTGGCGACATTTCAGCCTCATTGTGATACATCTCTCTTATCAATTCCAATCTTTGCCTGCGGAAGAAATTTCTACATTGTAGTACAGAATTACATTTTTGAAAAACGCTACAGATAGCACAGTAGCTTTTTACAGCTTGTTATAGCTCGATAGAACGGAAGGCAATTTACTATTGTTATCTACGTGCACCATTCGATTGAGTAAATACTAATTCGTTCTTTATTTATGGTTATTGGGGGTCCAGTGTGGACGAGGGGTCTAAGGGGTTATCAGTACACAGTTGGGGGTGACCGGTGCCCCAGGATTTTTGTGAACCTTGCAGTTCTTATCAGAAAAGCCCTATCACATCAATCCTGGTTGGGGTCATAAATCTTAAAATTCAAAATTTAATAAAAAATAACAATGAAATTAATAAGCAAAAAATAAATAGGTAATAATTAAATCAATAAAAATTCAATATTCAATTTTTTTAATTAGGTACTGATACTTATATGCAAGGAGCAGAGATATTTAAGGACCTAATATTCTGAAATGGACCACAAGGCAAACTTGCTCAGAACAAACTGGAGGTTGTAACCTAGAACCAACTTTTTTTATTTATCTAGAACCGACTGTAGGGCAATTTCATAGGCCAATTCGTTTTAAACTAAGGTTGACTAAGGCCCAACTAAACGGTTTTCACCATCAACTTCACCATAAATACAAGCGAAAGTTTATAGCCCAACCAAAAAGCCGGAAAATCAAAATTGGTTAATTCGTTTAGGAGTAGTTGTGCTCAAAGGCTGCCTTCAATAGCAATCAATCACACTTGGCAAACAACCAACTTCAAAACTTTGGTAAGGAAAGTTGTGATTGGTACACACAATTGTGTCCTTGGATAATCGGTTGACTATATGGATTGATGACCTTGTAGCACCGAATGTTTGCGATAAATTGCATTGTTTGCAGTACTTCGCATCGCATGGTTGCGATGCAATGCGCTCTGCCAATAGAGTACAGTTGCTTTAAATGCACAATTGCACTCGGCTGATTATCCAAGGACGAGCTGATCAACTCATACCACGAAAACAAATCACGATTTTCTGCATAAAATTTACAATCAAAACTTTTTGCTATGATCGGTTCCATCAAACTGAAACCATAAAACCGATAGGTCCTGGCTGGCATTTTTTACATAACAACATTGCGCACATCGTAAGTGTTCAGTCGGTGTTGTTATTGAACAAATAACTCAGGTAGCTAACACGTTATCGTACTAATTATCCTGAGAAGCGGCTATGAAGTACCTAACCAAAAAATCGACAAACTCTGTAAGGACAAGGGTACATCAAAACTTGATAGGTATATCCAAGAACAGCAAGATTTACCTACATGTTGAGACCCACAAGACAACAACTTTTGACAATTGGGAGATAATCTCCATATTCAGAGTTTTCTTTAAGAATCTTTTCCTCGACTCCTCCTGAAACTTGGAAATTCCAAAATGGGAAGTTTCCAATTTTTAGCGGGCGAGAAAAAATCTAACCTTACAAGGTAGATAGGTACATAAATCAAAAATATTGTCCATAGCCACTTCGGTGAATAGTACAAACCAACTGCATGTAAAGATGTAATAATTCCAAATAACTAGAAAGAGCAAGACAACAGGATGAAGAGAAAGAGCAATATGTACACCAAGGGAAGCACTCGGTTGCGGGCGGTCATGCAAGAACCATTCATCATATTGAAGGATGGAGGGAAAATTCTTCTACAAATACAATACAATATTGTTTTACGAAAGTATATTAGGTACATTCGATGAGTCGAACAGGCCTTTCCCATGAACAGACAAGAGCCAATATTGCAGGACTAAGCTACTCCGATTCGCAATTGCAAAACAAAAACAAACTAATAAGAAAATCCCGAAGTTGAAAAACTCCAATCCTACGATTAAATACACGTTTAAAAGGCTCCATCAACCAACATCAGTTAATGATATTGAAAACAAATAATGTTATTCAGCTGACGGCTCAAAAATTCAGACTCTTCAGGATTTATTCTAGATTCACAACATTTACGCGGCGGGGAGCAACTCTTTTGGACACGTTAAGCCCCGGGTACCCTCGACTTGTGAAACATGAAACTTGAGTGCCTATACTGCGAGCAAGAATTTTGGAATTTACGCAAAAAAATCGAGTGTGAAGAGTTTTAAATCCATTTCCCGACCACGCATCTCACGGAGTTCGAGCTCATGCCGACAAAGCAGCACCGATTCATAGGGTAGGCTGTACAAATATCCAGAGAACCATGTCTGCATTCCGTACTGTTGAGTGCAATACTGGCAGCATGATGCGAAAATAAAAATACCATGCCCTTGTTATCATGGCCCGTTCCACCAATCGATTGACCGCCCGCTTGATTGAGCTGATCAATGAATATTTACATCATTTCAGGAGGATACGAGTTGATGGCTTTGTTCGCTAGCCCAATTAAATGATTACAGTAACTGCAGAGTACGAAATTCTGGTCCTTCGACCATTGTTACTCCATGGAGCGGAGTCATCGTCATGATTTAGAGGATAGAGGTCATTATCCTTCGTTATTTACGATGGGATCAGGAACCAGGAACCCATCATCTGGAAATTGGGACGGTCCCTTGCGTTGCATCTATATGCACATGGGCTTGGTGCCTTATCCATAATGGCAGGGGGTCATTACCTCGTCCAACTGGACACAGGAAGGACGATGAAAAGGCACGTTGACCAACTCAGGGCTACTGGTGTGGCCAAGCCAAGGAAGCAGGTAACGTTCGGGCCAAAACGTTCATTCAACGTACGTCGTCCCTGTGCTTGATGCTGGTAGATGATCGTCACTGCCGATAGAGCTGGGAAAAACGGTGATTTCCCAATCACCTGTTACCAAGTTCCTGTTACTCACCAGTAACAGGGTGAAATCACCGGTGACAATAATCACTGTCAGGGCGGCTCAACGATTTTTAACGAACTTTGGACCTACCTCATTCTTACGTTAGTTTCACGGGGTAACCAGTGGTGCATAGGTAACACACAATACTTCCATATTTTAATACGCAAATTTTAGACACACCTTAACTGAATTTTGGCCTACTTTGGAGGCTGTTTGGATCGATAATGTCAAGAAACTCACTAACCAAACTCGCCTAAAATCAAAACACGTCAAGTTATCAGAATATAAAAAATTCCCACACATAAAGGACACCCACGTATCTAGGTAAAACAAAGATTTTAAGACCAAGAACGCACAAATCGCTTCACTTTCTGGCAAAAAAAGCCTTAACACTAAGGTCATGTTACAGTTTCAAAAAACTAATTTCATAAATATTTTAACGTTAGCAAAATCATCAGATTCAACTAACAACTACGCTGCAAAAAAAAAAAAAATAGATTTCAACACAAACTACGTCCTTAGGGGTAAATGCCAACGAGGAGATGAGCAACAACAACAACCTGCCTAAAATCAGAGCGGATCCACCTCCCTGGATCACTCTCTCGATCACCTGTGGGCTGCGGAGTATGAAAATCACAGGGGTGTTACTCGATCACCCCCAGTGATTTTCATGCGGGTGTTACTCAGCAGTGATCGGTGATTGGCTCACCTAGTTGGCAGATGCCGTGATTCGTCATGTGCCCTGTTATCGGTAGCAGCCATGTTACTGACGTGATCCAGTCACCTAAGTGATCCAGTCACCTCCTTGTTGTTGTGCTCACCTAGTTGCCTGTACGTTATCGGCTGTTATTCATGATCTGGCGCGTTTGTAAGTCGGCTGATATTCGTATTATTTGTAACTCCCCTGTGATCCTATCACCTCCTCGTCTCGTTTTTGGAAAAATTGATTCCTTTTGCTTGAACAATTCTCAAACTCAACTTATCTCAAGTTCGGTATCCTTTTTCACACAGTTTCTAGTGAAATTGAAGTATTTATAAATAAACTCCACTATTGTTTTCTTCTCAAAACTTGTAACGAGCTTTTTAATGCTTGTGTTCAAGTCTCTTGTGGTGCGTTCATCAGTGATAATTATAGCTGTTTTTCAATTTTTTCTATTTCTCCTGAAAAAAAATCTCCCACGGGAAAATTCCTTCTTTATTTTTTGGCAGTGAAATTAGTAACGGGGTTTTTTCAGTAACAGGTGATTGGGGTAGCAGTGAAATGTCGGTAATAGGTGATTTTCACCGGTGAAGTGAAATCACTCCCAGCCCTAACTGCCGACAGCTGAGTCAGGGCCTCAGCCACCAGGTTCAGCGCCATCCTCTCAGCAGCAAACCTGGTTGGGAGGCTGCTGGATCGAGGGCCCGCCGGCTGAGGATGCCGCCGTCCTACCTCCAGGACTACATTCCCCATTAAGTGGGGGAGACTGAAGTGTCCCTGGATGATGGGATTACTTGAGTACAAAATACTTGGAGAATAACGAACTCTATCCTCCGAATAAGGAAAATCACTCCGCTCCGTAGAGTGGTGGTGGTTGAAAGATCAGAATTTCGTACTCTACAATTACAGGAAAGTAATACTCTAGCAGGATGGCAAGGCCGAGGTAATTGCTTGCCGTTTACTCCGTAAATAACGAGGATAACAACCTTTCTCCTCCAAAATAGGGAAATTGGTGGAAGAGGCCATAACAATTTTTCAAGATGTTACACACAATCGGGAGGGAAAATAGCAACGGAAGAGCAACAAAGAGACAGATAGTTTTTTCATAGCTTGGAAACGGAAACGTTCAGTCAGCCACACCAACCTCGAAGGCAAAAGATTTGCTAGTGTGAACGGTTGGTTAAGGCAATGGAAAAAGTCTTCGCCATTTGGTTCCGGAGTTATCGGACTCGTGACGAGATCTTCATTGTAAATGTGCCTCATCAGTTCCAAACGTGTTCTAGATGAACAAAATCAAATAACCAAAAACTAAGCGGCTGCACGAAGTGAGCGGAAAATAATGAGGTGAAAAAACGTTTTCGAGCACATTTGGTCATCGGTTCTAACCGTAAAATAGCTATCAATGTGCGGAGTGCTGTAGGGCTCGTTTTAGCCCATCGGGCACCGTATGCTGGGAGATTTTTGAAAATTTTGCAAAATGGCGCAGTAAATAGAATTTGTGCACGAGAAGCATTGATGTGCATAATGAATTCGATCGGTCGAAGATGTGAACTTATTTACCGACGGAAAATTCAAGATCGGTCAAGTAGGTAAAGGTTAAACAACAGACGCGATTCTTTGTGACGTCAGTAAAATGTCCGGGATTGCCCAAGGCTGGTCTGATCAAACAAACATCAAAAATCTTGACATTTCGAACCCGCGTCTGTTGTTCGCCGAAGCTTGTGCAACAATTCCGGTGAATTTGAATTTCAAGCCATTTTGTTGTGAAAAGTTCTGCGAGCAGATTCTGAGATGGTTTGCCCATGATTGCTGACACCATGGTTGCTTTCACGGGAGAACAAAGTTGAACACTCGAAGGCACAAACAAAATTTTGGTCGCTTGCCTTACGCAAAAATACCAGGACACTCCCCACCCACCTGTTGGTGTCGAGCGTACAAGTAGCAAAACCACATTAGTGCCTTACTAATGAACGCACTCAAATTATAGCAGAAATGCGTGAACTTGAGCCTAATGCATAAAATTTTACAAACTAAACGCTATACCTAATCATCGATTTCATGGAAGTACTCAGAGCGATAGAAATTTCAGCTAAACTACATTTGTGTTTTTCCTAAACTCCATCAACCCCACCCTCAAACTCAACTTAAAAATCTAACTTACAAGTTCAACCTACCAACTCAACTAAAGAAATGAACTTGAAAACGCAAATAACAAAGTCAACCGACCAACACAATTTACGAACACAATGCACAAATTAAACCTGCGAACCTAACTCTCAATTCACAAACTCGACTGTCAACTCTCAAACCCGACTTACAAGTTAAACTTACCTACAAACAACAAACTCTACTCTCGTACTCAACTTACGCAAAATGCACCAACTAAACCAACAACCTCAATTCTCAAACCCAAGCCACAAACTCAACATAAAACCTGCAACATAAAACCTGCCACAAACTCAACATAAAACGTACGAACTCAACTCACATGCTCGATTCACCAGCTCCACTCATAAACTAAGCTCAAGAACTCAACATACAATCTCGACTCACAAACTACACTCTCAAACTCGAATCACAAACTCAACTCTGGAACTCAACTTATAAACTCAACTCTCAAACTCATCCCACAAACTACACTCTCAAAATGAACTGTCAAACTCGACTCGCAAACTAAACTCTCAAACATCACTTAAAAACACGCACTCACAAACTTAACTTGTTAGTTAAGTTTGAGAGTTGAGTTTTTAAGTGAAGTTTTAAAGTTGAAATTGTGAGATAGGTTTGAGAGTTGACTTTGAGGGTTGTGTTTGAGAGTTGAGTTTTTAAGGGAAGTTTGAGAGTAGAGTTTGAGAGTTTAGTTTTCAAGTGAAGTTTGAGAGTTTAGTTTGTGGGTTGAGTTTGTGAGTTGAGTTTTCAAGTGAAGTTTGAGAGTTTAGTTTTTAAGTGAAGTTTGAAAGTTGAGATTGTGAGATAGGTTTGAGAGTTGACTTTGTGGGTTGAGTTTGTGAGTTGAGTTTTCAAGTGAAGTTTGAGAGTTTAGTTTGTGGGTTGAGTTTGTGAGTTGAGTTTTCAAGTGAAGTTTGAGAGTTTAGTTTGAGAGTTTAGTTTCAAGTGAAGTTTGAAAGTTGAGATTGTGAGATAGGTTTGAGAGTTGACTTTGTGGGTTGTGTTTGAGAGTTGAGTTTTCAAGGGAAGTTTGAGAGTTTAGGAAAGTTAGTGAGGTTAGTTTGTGGGTCGAGTTTGTGAAACTTGATTATGCAATGTATTCTGCGCCAATATAATGAAAGGTTTTTCGGATCTTTTGCCTTCTGAAAGTTCTAGTGGCACATTGGTAAAATCTACGAGGTGAAATCGCAATTGAACGGTAAAATGAGACATTCCCTACGACTACGAATTTTCACAAAAGCTGACGATCCGCGGGAGCCAATGGATTCATTTCCACGAGCCAAGTCCAAACGGCGGGTATCGAAATTCAAGCAGCCGCTCTCATACCGGCCGAAAATCGGGGAAATGGAAAGGATCAAGCGGAATCAAACACGGGTTAGGGCTTGCGGATTTTTGGGAATAGTTTTCGACCCGATTGGGGGAAAAAATAGGTCTGTTCGGGCGGGCAGTTCCGGACTAATATCCAAGCCATGTGATCGGATAAACAACGTATGACAACAAATCCGTCCAATCATATTGCCAGTCCGGGACTGACAGTCCGAACAGACCAAACGTAGGCAAAAGAGATGACGCGATGTTGCCATGCTTGTAAAAATTCACCAAACGCCTAAAATATTGTTAAAAATAAGGACGGCAATCGAAATCGACATGTAATATCGACGTGTAATCGGCCAAACAAAAACACTATAACTAGTAGAGTTAGATGTTAATTTTATGTAATGTGAGCCAACGGAAAGGGGAAAATTTAGGTATTCTAAATCCTAAACATCAGATACGAAGTTAGGTAGGTAGTAGAAAAAAGGTAAGACGGACGATGAGAAATCGAGCGTTCGGTAAGATGGATTTACATTCGGACCAGGATGCGTTCGAGGAGCGAATGCGTTACCTGAGTTTTTCGAGCGACCAATAATAAGTTGCGCCATTTTTCGTATCCAAAACTTCGACGGCAACGATCGTGCGAGGAAACGGACGGTTCACATCTTCCTCGCTATCGACAGGGACGAGATCCGGGGGCAGAGGCGAGTACAGAGTGTCGGTAAGAAGCGTGAACTGAAATTGCACCTGAAAACGGAAATATAATTGTAATAGGTACGCAATTTTAGCTGCAAAGCCAAACTATCAGGGATGTTAGAACTCGAGCAGCTGATCGAAGGTTTTTCCTCCAGCATTGTGAAACTCGACAGCCAATCGGAGAGCAGATCAAACATTGAATTTCAATTTGTTCTCCGACGGGCTGTTCGTCACAACTGATGATGGAAGGTTATCAACGTTACTTGAAACTTTTTTACATACACATGGAAATAAGTTTTGCCCTAATCGCAGCTTACCCGTTTCTTGAGCTCAACCGAAATGGCGTTGGCTTCCTTGAGAAATATAGCGTTCCCCCAAAGGTCGTCTCGGAGCGACGTGAATTGATGGTACTTCCATTTTCTGAAAGCCCAATTGGCCAATTGGTACTCGCGGTCGGTCCAATTGCAAGCCGCGTCGAACAGCGGATTCACTGGAAACACCAATTGTTCAGGTGCGCATGAATAGACAAGCGGAAACGCGGGATAACGCCAATTAAAAAAAAAACTGTCAATGTAAACGAAATACGCGTACCGAAAATATCCTCGTCATTGTTGAAATCTTCAGGAGTATACGAACTGTACATGGACATGGTCATGCTCTGCTCTTCGACTTGCTTCTGCAGCGCATCAATCCTGGCTTCGTACGTCTGAAAATTGGGTTTGTTATATTGAGATTATCGCACGATCAGTTGAGCAGAATTATTTCTACGGTTCACATCTGCATCTTCACCTTTCGCTGCTCCTCAAACTTCTGGTCCGACTCTTCCTTCTCTTTTCTGAATTGCTCTTCCAACGCCAGCAATCGCTTGTTCATCTCCTGCTTCAAATCGATGCCCTGCTTTTCCAGCAGTTCGATTTGTGCGAAATCCCAATCGACGATTTCCGAATTGTTCGGAGTCTCGCCAGGTGACATTTTTTCGATAACTGTACCGAAAGAAAAAGAGCGATCAATTTACCTTCTCGGCTACGCTATTTGGATGATTTTAACGAAAAGAAGATACGACACTGACCTTCTGGTTTGTCTTCTTTTATTTCGGATATGATTTTGTCTCGATGCTCACGAGCTGGAACCAATGAACCCGCAGAGTCTTGTTAAAATGCAGCGAGCGAAAGAACAGAAATTATTTCAATTTTTGAGAACGCCTCACCTTGCCCAGGGTGGTTGAACCTGAAGACGTAGTTTTTGCCTAAAATCACGCGCGATCCCGTTCGCAGGACTTCCATATCGTTGGCTTTCCTGCCGTTGACGAAACAATCGGCCCCCGGGAACGGTTTCAGAGTGACGACGCCCTCTTTATTCTCGAAAATGCAATGCTCGCCAAGAATATGAACACCGCTAAGTTGGATGTCCTGCGGAACGTTGGAATCCCCTGAGCCAACTCGGGTGAGACCGTCCTTGATGTAGTACAGTAGACACTCGGACATCGACGGATCCTCATTGAGGTTAACCAGGTGAGGAGTCTGTAAGCGAAAACGACGTATTTTATCAATTCAAATTTAAAAGCCCATAAAAATTGATAGGCAACAGTTCAGCGAACCTTTTTGGGTGAGAACACGCCAACGGTGTCGCCGTCCTCTTTGACGGCGACTCCCATTTCAGCAAAGACGGCTTCCCTTTGGATTCGAATCTCCTCCGTTCTCTTCAATTTCTCCTCCCAAGTCTCGTTCAACTCTGAAATTGGACATTTCTGATCAGAACTAACATCAACCCGACTTGCTTCAGTCAGGTTACGGCAGGAAATACGCCCGATACCCCTCAATAATAAGGATTGGAAATTTAATTTCTTGATAACAGCGATGAGGACATTTACCGGCAATCAGTTTTTCACTGGCCTGCAGCTGATCCACAGCTTCTTCAGCGATTGTCGACGACTGTGAGGCTTTCTTCACCTCGCATTCATCCTCTCGAATAACTTTGACGACGCCGTCGTCTCCTGTAATCAAAAACAATTCCGTGACAATTTGCGGAAGAACGACATTTAAAAGGGTGCGTTATTGGCTGCAGAAATGAACTGATTTGAGCGTTCTAGAGGCCGCTTTGTCGATAGTTGATTATCCGAAAATCATCGACCAACCTCTGGGCCACTGAATTCTAGGAACAAAGCCCATGCTCATCCAGCCGAAAACTACCTTGAAATCAGAGATTGGTCGATGATTTTTGAATAATCAACTATTGATAAAGTCAACGTACGACAACTGGTTGTATTCAATTAGCGTAAGGGCTGCTTTATCAATAATTGATACAACAATTGATGCAACAATCATTGTTGTGTACTACAAATGTTGTATCAATGATTGATAAAGCAGCCCTTACACTAATTGAACAAACCAGATGTCGTACGTGGACTGATACGCCAGCCCCTGTACTCACAAGCTGACTTGTCGAACCACAAACGCATGAAAATAGCAGCAAAAACGCAAATAACGCACACTTGTAAATTTGTTCCGAGTATGGAAAGCAAAGAAGTATGACATTTTTAAGCAAATTGCACACCAGTGGCACAACGCAAAGCCATTCGCGGGAAATGGAGGGCTGACAGAATGAATTGTTGAGTACGTAAACTGTGTTTTTACTATACCTACTATAAGCGAAGAACCCTCATCAAGAGATGACCGTAAAATTATGAATTTCAAAAAGAATCTATTGCCGAAAGGTTAAGGCGTCTGCCTCGAAAATATGCCAGATTCGAGCCCTGCCAGAGTTAAATTTTTGCCGTTTCCCACTTGATCTCATTTTACGATTAACAGCTGATACCCAACCGAAAGAAAAGAGTCTGCTCGTCGATGTGACGCCAACGGCAACTTAGCGCCCTGTCAAGCAAATCCAGATATTGGAAATTTGATGAAATTGAGCATAAGGCAATTTGATCCCAGCATTATGTTCATGTTTGGTTAAAACGAGCGAAAATACTACTCAAAGCCAAGCCGAGAGGCTACATGATAATAAAGATGCGATAGAGAGTTTTTGCATGAATGGGCAACCCAGATTGGATAAGGATAAGGAAATGAGACGAAATCGCGATTTGTTTTTTAAACAGTGCCCACTGAATTTGGTTTTTGGGAAATCCTTTTGAACTATAGGCCTCCGAAAAAGCTTGGCTCCGTAAATTGGAGTGCAGGTGGCAATGAATTCTTCAAGTCTAAAAATCGAACAAAATCCTCAAAAATGGTACCAATCTAATCTCTCGTACAGAGATTAGTTCGTCTTGGGGCCTCCTAACGAAGATATCCTCGATATATTTCCCAACCGGATATATTTTTTAACAAAACGTATCTTTCGGTAGGTAGCAGAATGCAAAAACTCTCCAATGATCTGGATTTATGGTCAACATACTTCATCGAGCATAGACGATTTAAAAATGGGGTGGCCAAAATGATGTTCGATGAGTCACAATGCCCAATCGATGGCCATCAAGCATTGCAATCAATCGACATCATGGCACCCCATATTGAAACATAGGAAGAGCAAGAGGATGATTGAAGCGATATTGAAATGATAACGAACACCAAGTGAGAAAAGGCTCGGGTCGCAGGAAATCGGCAGAAGGTGTGGTGGGAAAGCTTTGCTGTATTACAGTTTATTACACTGAAATTGATCGTTCCGTGATCTTGATTACTTACTATTCGAGTCCCTATGTTTTTCGACAATCACTCTACCGTCCGGTCCTTTTCGACGGAACCAGAAAAACGGCAAGTATTAGTGGAACAAGAAGCAATCGGATTGACTAATTACAGAAGTTAATCGAGAAAACTGCGAGGGGGAGGGGCAACAAATGAGAATTACTTCAATAATTACGTACAGGGTCCGTCAGAGAGTACGGATGAGTTTTGAAATAACGCTGCACCAAAAGCAGGAAGGTGATTGAGATGGGAATTTCGTATTTGACTCAAAACGTACTCAGGAGATGGGGAATTGTAGTAGGTATAGCTACGTAAAAAAATGCAACATCGAAAAATGCTGTTGTTCATATGGCGTATCCCAGGCGCTCCAAAAGAAAGCGAATCTTCCTCTGAACTCTTCCTGACTTACCATTAATGGTTCATGGCTTGTAGATGTAGACCCTCGATTCAAGGTACCCCCATAACAAAAAATCGCATGTCGGGGGGGCAGGGAATGCCACAAATTCGCCATTTTGAAGAAATACTGTACAACGTTCACGCTTTCCTCCGCACTCCACGCCATGATGTTTACTGACATTCCCCGCTCCAATCAGAGGGAGTAGCACTATATCTAAATGCATCTGTTTTTTCTGACATACCCTGTACATCGTTTCTAATGGGGCAGATAAAACTCCCAATACCGGAAAATAAGTAGGAAACAGAATTAGCGAGAGGCCCATTATCAATCGAATTTGTTGGCCGAACTGGCGCTGACCCCGTTATTTCAACCATAAACCACCTCAACTCAGATTTGATAAGGGATTGCGTTTTGAGCAGAGGTATATTGTTTTTGGAATGCGAAATTAGCCAGGAAAAAAGAAAATCCACTATGAAGAATTCACGAAAAATCTGTCTGCGATAAAAAGAGTAAGTAGGAGTCGGTGCTTTGAAAAAAGAGGTATTCAATTATTTTTTTGATGAAACTGGTTCGGTCATTGGTTAGGATCAAGGTCTTTGAGTGTGTGATACTCGAATCAGTACTGAGGGAGGAAAAACTCCAGGAAAATCGTAAAAACGGGAAACTTTCCCCGCTTTTTGTTCAACTCCCTCAGGTACCCACTCCTACGTATTCTGTTTATCGCAGACTATAGCCATGAGGCACCAAGTTTGAGTCGATCCACACTTCATTATGCTTGATGAAGCGAGATATTCAAAACTTTAGAAGTACCTAAATAAAACAGAAAAACCATCTACCTTCTTGAACTTCGATTCCTTCAGCTTTGAGAAGATCGCGCAACCGCTGAATTTCTTCTTTAAGCTCGCGAATAAGCTTGGCGTTGGCGTCTTCGTTGACAATGGCGTTACACCTGATCTGCTTGGCTCTATCTGCGTAACTGTCAACATAAATCAGACGATTGATGTTGGCGTTAATTCATTCAACTATTAAATTAATTCATGCGTAAAGGGTCCTTGGAACATTATGGTGTAAGGACACTCCTTGCATGAATCGATTCCATCGCATTTAATAGCTGCATCAATTTTTGTACTACAGCATAAATATGCATACCGAAGAGTTGAAAGTGTTTCATCGTAGTTGATGTCTGCAGGGCTGATAGCCGCTATCATTGCGGTTTTCGAGTTGCCGCCGAGATTTTCCCTGAGAAGCCATGTCAACGCTGAGTCTCGATACGGGATAAAGTTTTCTTTTTTCTTCTTTTTCGATGCCTGAAAAAATAAACACATTTTAATATGAGAGCAACGGAAATTTATAACCATAGTAAATAATAGGATGGTTGTAAAGAGATTTCGGAAGGTTTCCATCCTAGCTAGTAGGCAAACCTATCTTAATGATACTTACCGACTATTGAAGCCCAAGGAAGCAGCGGAAATTCGAAAATAAAACATTAGTTACACAGAAAATAGCTGATAAAGCGTTAAGCGTGAAATAACAATATTATTTTTTGAAGAATCGTCAACATTGACACAAACAGCTCAACTTGCAACTGCGACCGTCGCCTGCTGTACTCAGCCAATCACAGACGAGACAGCCACAGACACGCCCACTGAAAAGATTCAATAATCAAATCTTTCGGCCGGCCATAAATACCCTGTCGCGTCATTGGCTGGTTGCAGGTTGAGCTGTTTACCCGATAGTGCCTAAAACATTGTTACGTTTTAACGTATTTACGCTGATAACACTTAAGCAGCACTCACAACTTCAGCAAGGGCGGAAATGACTTTGCCGAGCGTCGTCAGAGATTTGTTGATATTGGCGCCCTCCTTGAGCCGAGTGCCTTTGGCGCCGGTCGAATCGGCTCGTTCCGAACCGGCCAAATCCACCAGAGAGATTTTACTGACTTTCTCGCTCGTCAGCGATGTGAGTTCGTCGTAATTCTGCTGAGTGAAGAATATCGTGAAGACAGCGTGGGATCGGCTCGAGGTTTCATTCATGTTTGTCGCAGCTACAGTCCTGCGAGGATTGAGATTCGTTAATGGCGATTTCCTTTCACAATGGAAACGTAAGCCCTCACCGCAGCTCTAACCGGTTTCTGGCTAAGGTTGATACCCAAGAGGCTGGTTTTGGGACAGTTTTGTGACCGATAAACATTGCCATAGAGTGAGATACATGTTTGGAGGACCTTAAAATCGACAAAAAAATAATGGCAAACTAACGTACCTGGCTTTGTTGCCTTCATCGATGAGATTATGAATGTCTTCGTAGCTGGTGACAGCCAATTTTGAAAGGTCCTCAACATACGGGCCCAAAAGCGGGTGTTCCCTGACCCGTAAGTTTCCCTTGTTCTTGGGATTCAAGAGGTCCCTCACTCTTTCGCAGTAGATTTCCATGTAGCTCACCTAGAACAAGGGGTAAGCGATCTTATTACATACAACATAATATATTCTATTACAAATCGAACAAATTGATCACATAATACACAGGTTACAGGTGAAAAATGGACGAAATTTCTCGATTATTTGAAATGATTCAAGTTTCAAGCCACGAATTTCATCGAAGTCACAATCCCCAAAAGTAACATCCTCAAAGATAAATCATAACTTCAGGGCCCATTTATGCGGTGGTTAATCGTGACTCACCTCAACGGAGTATCGAAGCTCTTCGGAACTACTGCTTTTTATCCTTTCGAACAGATCCTTGCACAATTGTGGAATGATTCCTTCTTGGCCCTCTTCGTCCTGGCGACCCATCATCGTGTACGATTTGCCAGCGCCCGTCTGCCCGTAAGCAAATATACAAACGTTGTACCCTGAAAGATCCATAATCGTTATTGACGCTGTTGAGCAAAGACAAAAAAAATGGAAGGGAAACAGTTATGCATGGATTCGGAAGTCATACCGTCAAAAGCATGTTGCAGCATCTCTTCTCCGATATCTTTGTGCACCATCTGCTGGGTAGTGAAGTTGGGATCGGTAGGCTGGGAACAAGGAAGATATTCAGTAATAATGGCTTAGTTCAGCAGGCAGTCCGGACTTGAACAGGACTAGGCGCAAACGACGCCTTGTTGAATTTGTTTGGCGTCATTAGTAATTCGGACTAGTCCGGGACTGCCTGTCCGAGCAGACACAATTTGTGTTAAACAGAGTGCAATAAAGTCTAGTGGAATTTTTGACTTACATCGTGCGAAAAATACGAATAATCGAAGTTGAAGCTCTTGATAGAATCTTTTGTCCCAGGAGGCGCCTTGGGATTTACAATACCTAGAAAACGCGTTAAATTAGATCGGAAATGCACAAAAGGTAGACAACAAACTCAATTATTGGGCTCCTTGATGGGCTCGGATTTCTTTTTTTTCAATAAACAGCAAAATTGTAAAAAAAAAACGAAAACCAGATATGAAAATTTTCTTACTTGTCGTGTACCCAGCCATTTCTATAATGCATTTGCAGTCCCGGGAAATCTCCCTGTTATTGAAGGGACGCACCCTCACAGCAACTTTTACGGACGACATCTTGCGAGTTTTAGCTCAGTCCTGAAACAGATTTAAATTCGAAAAAAATTAGGTCAAGTGGATTTGCTGTTGACAAAATTCGTTCCAATAAATTCATTGAAGACAAGCGAATATCAATCCAGAGCTGAGCAAGGCGATTTCGCTTTCGTCAGCTAACTCCTGTCAGTATTGATTAATCAGCAGTTCCTTCAAACGTAATGAAAAATTCAACAGTTGCAAATGCTGCGAGTTACAGTGTAAACAACAAGAGAATAAAAGCAAATTGGCACCGGGAGGTGTTTCATTTGAATGGGCAATGAGCCAACGGGTTGGAAAATCTGTTTAATGAGAAATGAGGATGATGATGATGATTTTTACTTCCGTATGTAGGAGGTATTGTAATAATTACAATTACTGTCCTAAAAATTGAAACTTTTACCTATACACATTAACTCAGAATCGCTTCCTGAGTGTCCGTCTGTGGTCATTTACAAAAATGGCCACAGCTCTGTCAATTCTCAATCTTTTTTCGAATTTCTTAAACTGAAATGTTTGTCCCAGTAAGACAAATCACCCTGTTTGACCGGAATTCGAATTACTCACAGTACTTCCGATATACTAGCACTTTTAGTGTTTTTCTATTTTATTTTTTCCTGCCCGCAAAAATGAACCGATTTGAGCGTTCTTGGTCTTAAAATCATTGTTTTACTTCGCAGAATACGGGGATATTTTTTATATTAAGATAACTTGACGTATTTTGATTTTAGACGAGTTTAAATATTTGCATGGTGAGTTTTTTTATACTTTCGACCTAAACACCCCCGAAAGTAGCCAAAATATAATCAGATTGTGCCAGGATTATCGTCATTCGCCGAGATAAGAAATTCAATAGCTCTGCAATGCGATACCTATCCGGTAACACGCCGGGGTTTTTCGGGTACTGTATAGCTAAAATGACCAAACGTCCCGTTTTGAAAAAGGACAGTTGCGTTTTATGTAAAATGTCCAGTTGCAGGCACCACCCGCGAGAAATTGTTTTGAATAATGCATAAACATAAGAATTTTCCATAAAAGAAAGGTCACGTTTTCCTGCATTTAAACGAATTTGTCTCCACCAAATTCAAGCAATTCAATTACACCGTTGAAAAGCTGAGCTAGTATTTTAGGACAACAGGTTTTACAAAATTGGCCAAAGCTCCCTCATTGCTTAACCTTTTTCCAGATTTCTTGAACTGAAATGTTTGTCTCGGGAAGACCTAACACCCTGTTTAACCGAAATTCGAATTACTCGCAGTACTTCCGATATATTGGCACTTTTAGTGTTTTCTATTTTATTTTTTCCTGGCCACAAAAACGAACCTATTTGAGCGTTCTTGGTCTTAAAATCTTTGTTTTACCTTGCAGAATATATGGATATTTTTTATAATCCGATAACTTGACGTATTTGCATTTTAGGCGAGTTTTAACAGTTGCTTAGTGGGTTTTTTGATATTTTTGACCAAAACACACTCAAAAATAGTCAAAATATGACCAAACTGTGTCAAAAATTTACGTAAAAATTCCATATTTTTTATTATTGTGTGTTATCTACGCACTACTGGTTTCAAATTACTCAATAAAAATATCGGGTTCACCATCCCAAAAATGAATATCCCACTTCGTTAAATTTTCTTCCAATTGCCCCTCTAGAGCACCTTAATGATGGGGAATAATAAGATCATCTAATTAATCCACTTATATTGATACTAAAAATAGAAATATCTTGTTTTTTTTTTTTTGAAAAATTTCATTATTGTTATTATGTACCTACAGTGCGAAGGGATTGTTGCCTCGGATAATAAATAGCTAGCTCGATCATGTTGTGAGAGAAGCTCGGATAAGTCTTCTCGGGGAACGACCTCACGATAGGCGGCCAAATCATTAGAGACCTATCGATCCTAGCTGCCTCAGGCCCCCCAACCCCTCCTCCACACTGTCCCAGTGAACTACCCCCCTCCTACCCCCGATTCACCCCCGGACTCAAATCCTCGACGAGCTCGAAGCCTCTATGAACTTTCGATACCTTACTTGGCGAATATCCCCATGACCGGCTCTCAAGTCGCCAATTCCCAGCGGGCGATATCCGCTCCTGCTCAGCGCGATACCGCCCCAAATTGCGATCGCAAATCAGTTAAAACGGGTTATCCGAGACGACATTATTGATGGGAAATCCAATATAAGGATATCGAATCGATATCCTAGAACTGTATTTGAGGTGTTCGCGAAGTCTAGACGTTTCTATATCAATTTTTACATCCATAGGTATGAAGCGAAAACCAGCGGTGCGTAGATAACACACAATACTTCCAAATTTTGAAACGTAAATGTGTGACACAAATTGATGATATTCTGGCTGCATTTGAGGGTGTTTAGGTCAAAAAACTCACTAGGCAAATTTCAAATTCGCCTAAAATAAAAATACGCCAAATCACCGGAACATAAAAAATATCCATATATTCTAAAAGGTAAAACAAAGATTTTAAGACCAAGAACGCTCAAATCAGTTTATTTCTGCGGCCGGAAAAAAATAAAATAGAAAACAATAAAAATGCAAATATATCGGAAGTACTGTGAGTTATTGGAATTCCGATTAAACAGGGTCTTGCCAAGACAAACATTTCAGTCCAAGAAATTTGAAAAAGGTTGAGAATTGAGGGAGTTAGGTATGGTCATTTTTGTGAATGACCACAGACGGACATATACACACTTGTTCGAGAAGTGATCCTCAACTCCGATATCAAAGTACCTATACTTCGAGATCAAACTCGACTTGGGAATCAAAGTAAACTTCGAGATCAAACTCAACTTCGAGATCAAACTCAACTTCGAGATCAAAGTCAACTTCGAGATCAAACTCAACTTCGAGATCAAATTCAACTTCGAGATCAAAGTCAACTTCGAGATCAAAGTCAACTTCGAGTTCAAATTCAACTTCGAGATCAAAGTCAACTTCGAGATCAAACTCAACTTCGAGATCAAAGTCAACTTCGAGATCAAATTCAACTTCGAGATAATAGTCAACTTCGAGATCAAACTCAAGTTCGAGATCAAATTCAACTTCGAGATCAATGTCAACTTCGAGTTCAAAGTCAACTACGAGATCAAAATCAACTTCGAGTTCAAATTCAACTTCGAGATCAAAGTCAACTTCGAGATCAAACTCAATTTCGAGTTTAAACTCAACTTCGAGATCAAAGTCAACTTCGAGATCAAAGTCAACTTCGAGATCAAACTCAAGTTCGAGATCAAATTCAACTACGAGATCAAATTCAACTCCTATACCCAAGACATCTTTTTGAGATTAGTCTTAACTTCGAGAGTTAAGAAAAAGTCAACTTCGAGTTCAAAGTCAAAACGAGATCAAATTCAACTTCGAGATCAAACTCAACTTCGGAAATACAAAGTCAACTTCGAAATTTTTCAACAGCAATAATCAGAGCTTTCAACTTCAGAATCAAATACTTACGAAATCTGGTAGCAAATGTTAAAGATCTTCTATACCAAAACAATGAACACTTTCATGGTTCGAGCAGCACAATTCTTATCTCTGTGGTTTTAAAGCAGCAAAAAACTTTCTGGCCATTAAAAAAAACCTCGAAATCCTTCTGAAACAAGAAACCTCTAGACACAGGTGTGATCCCTCAACAGTACCTATGTTAAGCACCTCGAAACCTCTAGGAACGGAGGGAAAACCTCTGAAATGGCAACACTGGATGTACCTCCTGTCAATGTTACAAAATGCCAGCTAGATATTTTGGGTACAAAGTAGGGAGTACGGAGTATACTATCTAAGTCAATCTTATGTTTTCATCAAAGTGAGTGAAATTAAACTCTAGAACAGGATCGCGTCAAATCACAATCAATCAATATAAACTCCAGTGAAAGGATATCCAGATTTTTCATCGGGATTTCTCTCGGATTTCCAATGGGGAGTCAGTTTTTCGAATTTTTCTCCACCTTGGATATGGAAGATGATCGCCAATGTTTTCCGTAAAGTAACCTACCACCCCAAGGCAACAGAAAAATATTTCATTTGAAAGTTTTGAACGTTATTTGAAGGGTCGAATCCGTCCATATGGCTGGACATGTTGATGCTGTACGATTCACAATTTGAAGTTCTCCGAATCAGGGAAAGCCCTGATTGAAAGCCTAGGCCAATCATCATCGCAAAACTGCAATATTCAAGGGCAGGGAACAGAAAATTAATATAAAATTGCGACAGACCCAACATGACGAAAAGGGAGTTGAATTAGCAAAAAAATGGAGTACAGGGGTAGGGAGGGGTAGGGATTTTTGGTGAGAGAAAAATACCAAACTATGAGCACGGCAATAATCAAATTGCCGATGGTAAGTTGGCCAAGTAGAGAAACGCTACACATAAATGTACAATCATCGAGGAAATGCTTGAGCACCTGAAGCTGTGAATCGAATTCTACACAATGAATCAAGTTTTTGGCAAAAAAATATCCTGAATAGGATCAACCATCAATCATAAATTGATAATAATCAAGAAGGGAATGAACGCCTCGAAAACAAGGTCAAACGTCATGGCTTCCGACATAATGGCACGAGATTCGGGTGTGTTCAACTTTCGCGAAGTTGACGTTTCCACGCAAAATTTCCGAACAATACATTGATAAACACGTATAAATCGAGTTATTTACCGGAGCAGAAGATATCCCTCGATGAAACTATAGAAAACACAACCAAATTGTTAGAAACTGCACTGAGAAACGGACGTTCGCCACATCGCTGGCCGTGGAAACATGAGAAATTCGAGACACGACAGACTCGGAAGACGTGAACGGACATGCGCCCCGGCGACGACCAATGGAAGGACTCGGAAAGGGGATCAATAGAGGGAGGCTATGACGTCAACCGGGGGCGCAGACCAATACCAGGCCATGGGGCCTAGGACAACCCCTGTCCCGAGCACTGACGGTCGATTCATAAAGGAACTCAAAGTGCCTTTCGCCCGATCTTGTCGGTCCGTCTCTTGTCAAGGGGAAATTCTGATTATCCACCTCCAGACGAGCGCCTACGCGATCCCCGGAAGAGAGGATTGACTAGAACATTGCCAGTCCCTACTATAGACAAAGGAAGAGGAGCTTGCAAAACAATACTTCTAGAGGATACAAGATGGAAGATTCAATAATGTTCATCAGGACCTAAACGCACATGATGAAATTCCGGCACCTGTCATCCTGGAGGATAAAAAACTTGCAGGTTTTAGCGGTTCAAAGAGAGGGACCAACAGTGTTGCCAAGGTGCGGACGTCAAAAACCCCCAAATCCTCCCAATGAGAAAAACATATCCCCGAAAAAACCCCCAAAAGTTGAGGAGGAATTAAGAAAAAAATATTTCACATAAAATAGGACCTAACTCCATATTATACATCTACAATTGTAAATTGTACCTAGAACTATAAATTATTTAATATTTATTCTTTCCGACTTCCTATCATCCAATTTTATACGAACCTTTAAACTTGAAAAATTATTCTGAACTGTAGCTCCCAGAGTCAGTCGAAACTTCAATCTCCTAAAGCCTTTATTTGAGTACCTATCTTTCAAACCAAATAGCTGTGCAGTCTTAGCTGGCATTCATCTGCTGTACTTCGCTGTTATTCATTTTTCAATTTTTTACCAATTCCTCTAACTTCCATTAAAACTCCCAAAAAATGTCACCCCCACAATCCCCCACGGGCATTAAAAAACCCCAAATTTGGGGAGAAAACCACCCAACTTGGAAAAACTGGAACAACAGTTGTCACAGTTACTGTGACAGAAGACCCGAGAAAACAACACATGTGTCCGACTGAGCATACTAAAATATTTCCAGCGGAAGAAAGGACAGTCATCATTGTTCACGAGAGCGATGGTTTTGAAGGAACACTATCAGATTGAGAAAGAAAGGGATTTAACCTACCATACCAACAGCGCTTACTATGAAAAGTATTTTATGCTTGCGGCTGAGGCGCGGCAAGAACGAGGCAGATGTCTGCCGGATGTGGGACTAGGAAACAGGAACTTTCTCGAGCAAGCTCTCGAGGGATGGGAGATCATAAATCCCAAGTCAACTGATCATAAACCTCTGCCCTAATGGTTAAGCCGGTGATGGCACATTAAAGCCCATGTGCATACGGTTGCTACTTTAGGAACCAGTCCAAATCCCGCATGTTCAGTATTGGGAAGCTCCAGCTCCACGTCGGAAGTGGACAAATCTATTCTTCATAGCTGACGAATCGGACGAATCATAGGTATAGGCACCCAAAATACCTAATTGTTGGCCTCATACTTAGTCGTGGCCTTGATGGGGTACTCAGCCTCCCAGCCCACCCCTCGCCCTTCCTAACCTTCATGACGATTCGGGGCCGCGGGTATTGATCCCAACTGAAGGACTCCCCGACTCCCCTCGTCGTTCCTGTACAGGCAAACCGTCGAAGTTGGTGGCGGAACGCATCCTAGAAAAAACCAATTTGGATGGCTCGCCAGATATGTGAGCAGTAGGTCATGTCTCGACTTATTGCGTCCAACGCGAAGAACAAAAACGTCAAACGCAATGCAAGGGAGTGAAAAGGGCGGGGCTAATGTGAACCTTGACCTCGGTCCACCCGCAGTCACTGAAATTGCAGGCAACGACGAATTGTCTTAATTACCGAGTCGGCAATCCAAATCTACAATACCTAAATAAAAAAAATGGCCGTCACCTGCAGAACCCATGGAAAGAGACCGATTACGAAAAAAATAGGTACGTCAAAATCAAATCTCTGGCCAACTTATTGCGGCCACGACTTCGTATCGCATCGCCGATTTTCTATTTTTGTCAAAACAGAACCAGCCCAAATCCCGGATGGGTAGATTGGGAAAGCTCCAGCTGCCTGGTTCCACCACAGCGCTAGGGCCACGTCGGAAATGAGCAAATATTCCGATTTCGGAGGTGATGCCGTAGACATGGAATTACGTCGCTTGACTTACCTACCATAGGATTTGGATAGGGTGTTAGTCCGGAAAGTTTGGTAAGAGATTATTTGGAACAGGTCGTCTCTCATTTCTTGAATTGCTATTCCCACTTTTTCACGTTTTTGTCAGTTTGGGGGTCGATTTTAGGGAACCTTCTTGAAGGTTTTGTACATTTTTTTGCTCGGTGAATGTCAAAATCGATTGGATTTTAGAGGTCGAGAAATTGCTAAAAGATCAATTTTCGAAGTTTCAAAAAACTATTTTTTCACCCAAAAAATAAAATTTTAAAAGTAGGAAAAGAAATTAGGTAAGCAGCCTTATAATAGGTAGGTACCAACTTTGGAAAAAAAATTGTCGATTTTCTAGGACTCTTCTGGGCGGAGAAGAAAAGAAAAAAAAAACAGATTCCTTAGATATCTCTAGGGGGTCCAATGAAAAATTTTGAACAAATTATGAATGCTGTTACGAGTATTTTTTGCGTGAATCTTCAAGTGGTATTGACTCAATAACATGTAATTTGAGGTTTTTTTCGAGCATCACGGTAGATTGGAAGGGGGTTACCTTCTAATGCAGCCGAAATCTTGTATTCTTGATTTTAAGACTGAAGTATAGGTTTCAGGCAAAAAGTTGATAGAGAAGAAAATGTCGGGCGCTAAATTTTCTATTCGGCGCACCCCCTGCGAAACAGCTGTTACAAAATTTCCGTCCCAGAACACGTTTTTTCGAAAAATTCAAGTTTCTCAGCAACTCGTGGTACGAGGCAGTTGGTTGTGCAGAAAATGGGCGCATAACCCTTGTAAATCGCTATAAACTGGAAAAAGAAAAATCATATTTGATCAAACTGGCTTTTTTTGGGTGCGCAAAACCAAAGTCTGGGTTTCCACCACCTTTCTACTCAGTGGATGGGTAATTTAATCAAAATCAAGTTAAACTCAAGTTAGACATGTAATATTTCACCCTGATCTGAAACCATGGATGTGAAGTTTCAATTTCAGGGTAAAACGTCAGTAAGAATTTGCATATGGACAATTCTCAGCCCGAAAGCCCCCCATTCAGGGATTCTGGTTAATGGATGCAATCAGCCTACATGTTTAATAAATAAACAAATCCAAATTTACAAATTTAGGATACTTCGAAATCCGGATCGGTTGTAGGCCAAATCGAAGCTTCGGGTTGATGGATGCCAAGTAAAAACAAAAGTTGTAGGTAAGAAATCGTGCCACGTTTAGTTTCAATATTGCAATGCTCGCAACTTATTCTCACAGTTTTGGGTGATTCCACTAAAAGTGGCGAAATCGTGTCTTTTCTTCATATCTTGAAAACTATTCGTAGTATTGCGATGGAACAAAAAGCGTTGTGATTAGATCGTTGGTCCCCATGCTCCGCACGTGTAAACTGTCCAAAAATATTATTAGCGAGTGGAGAAAAATATATAAATATAGCCGAAATGTCATTCCCCTGGCATGTCCCCACCCCTAGGTACACTACTTCTTCAACCAACCCTGGTTATTCGGATCGAGATTTTCAGAATCTGCTAAAACGAATGCACTCAGTATATAGTCCCGTATCAGCTCCTCTGTTCTCATAATTTTAGATGCATAGGCTTCAATGTTAGAAGCAAAGCACAGCGTGTCCCCGCCTTTTTGCGTCATTCCCCTGTCAAAACTGGTCACCCCCATAAATGGGAAACTATTACAGTTTCGGTAATTTTGAAAACGGCATTCGGTAGCTCTGGAACTCTAGAACGTGCCTGATCTGCAAGATAACAATAGTGTTTGTTGAGAAGCCATTGAGAGGCAAAAAACAGCCTCATATGAAGGGTAAGGGGAAAGAACGAGGAATGTCACAAAAAGTACTTTTAGAGAAAAAGCAGGTTTTGTATTTTAAATTCTATGTTTTTTCCCCTTACACTGAATCTTTCGTTGCTTCTCAGTGCGACATTTATACTTTTTTCCCCTTGGAGTTTCACTATACGGTTAGTACCTTTGAATTCCTACAAAATGCGCTATTAAGCTGGTTTTTTGGAAAAATGGACATTTCCTGTTCTTTCCCCTTACCCTTCATATATGGTGAGTATTTTTATTATGTGTCATTCCCCTGTATTCAATATCTTATCAAATTGAAGTAGTAGATTTTTCCCTCTGCCACTATTCTTTAAGTCTGGAGGTGCACCTTCCAGCGTATTTTTTTCAAAATTTAGGTAGTGAAAGGAGGAGGAAAGAAATGGGAAAAACCGCGATTTGTCATTCCCCTGGCCGTCATTCCCCTGCATGTTCTGGATGGAGGTTTGTCAGCTAGGGCGCTGCTCCCTCAATTCTCAACCTTTTTTCAAATTTCTTGAACTGAAATGTTTGTCTCGGCAAGACCTAACACCCTGTTTAATCGAAATTTGGATAACGCACAGTACTTCCGATATATTTGAATTTATAGTGTTTTCTATTTTATTTTTTTCCGGCCACAAAAATGAACCGATTTGAGCGTTCTTGGTCTTAAAATCTTTTTTTTACCTAGCAGAATATGTGGATATTTTTTATATTCCAATATTGTGGTGTATTTTTATTTTGGGTGAATTTTAAAATTTGAATAGTGAATTTTTTGAGTTTTTGACCAAAACACCCCTAAAAACAGTCAAAATATGATCAAATTGTGTCTCAATTTTACGTTTCAAAATATGGAAGTATTGTGTGTTATCTACGCACCATTGGTTTTCTTTTTACACCTATTTATTCATCAGTGTGAGAACGTACCATTTTGGCATCATCGAATTCACCATTGACCATTACTCCTCAAATGATATGATGATGAACCGACGTACCTACTCCAATTATTTGAACTTTATTTTCTGAGATACCCAAACAAATAATGTACCCATGTCACTAATCTACTTAGCAGCGTTTAATTTGAGGTTTAAATAGATTTTTTTAAGTCTCTCGATTTTGTCATTCCCCTGGACCACTGATTATTATCTAATCATGTCTGTAAACCCTCTCTGGGTGATGAAACTACACTGCTGGTATATAGTTTTCATTAATAGCAGGCAAATGAACAATTTCTCGTCGAAAAACATGCAAAATTTCATCATTGGTAAAACGGAATTTGCTGACCCCAATTTCGCCACTTTTAGTGGAATCACCCTTTTACATTCGATAGACCATTTTCACAAAAGTAGTTGTACGAACCTCAATGAAAGTTGATAGCTAAGCAGAAAACAAGGGCGCCGTATGAGCGACCATTACACTGCAGGTGGCCAGAAAAAAAGATAAACTCGCGTTGTGACTGACGCCGAAGAGCACGGCAACTTGGAGAAAATAACTGAACTAAATACGAGAGAGCAGCAGCAGTCAGAGGAAGGGAAACTACCGTTTGGGAAGGCGGGATCGATGAGGGCGGCGCCGGGGGCGGGTGAGTCATCCTCGCATGAGAACAGTAACCTCTACTACACCTTGGAGGCAATTATCTTGAAGAAAATCGAGCGAAATTGCGCAACAATGGAATTTATTCGAGCATATATGAGATCAAGCGGGAAATGGCGAAAAATCAAATTCTCCTGCAAGGACTCGAATTTGCACCTTCTGCAGCCTACCCGATCAAAAGGGAGTGGGGTAAAATGGGATTTAACGAGAATCAGAAATATTATTCAGACGGAATATCATGCCCAGAAGGCATTGATTTAGGGAGGTATGTAGAGAGGATGAGGCACAAAGTGGGTAGATATTCGAAACTTTTCGTTTTTGGCTAACAATCGGCAAACAATTGTTTGAAACAATGATAGGTGACTGGTTCTGAAAAGTAGCTAGATTGATGTACATAAGCACCTACAAAATATTCTCTAAATTCATATACCTACGTGGATTCAAAAGTGTTTTTGTATGGAACTTTGTTTCAAAGAATCGTCCCAAGAACTTCCTTACCCCCTCATTGAAGCTTCCTTACCCCGTGCCTGTAGCTAAATTGTCAGAGATGACAAGACGCTATCAGAAGACGCTCATGTTATCCCAAAATACCTTATCCACTATCGGAGAATACAGCATGCTATAACCAAGTTTGGATGGGATGTCTTATGTTTTCGTGATTTGATAATCGATCATAATTATTCTAGGCACGATAGCACGATAAAAAATTGCTTAACTATTGTAGGTAGTATAATGAAGCTAAACTCATGATGAAACTCACCTGAATAAGAGAACCACAGGGCAGCGGACCCTTGAGTGCAGCTAGGCAGCTGTACGCCAAAACTGCAAAGTAGATCGGGTAATCAGTAGAAACAGGCAGAATGTGGAGTTATTCATTTTTGCTCCTAATGGGGCTTATTTTATTTAGACTGAAATAGGTATACCTATTTCATACGCATACATTCGAGATAATATGATTATACCTATTAGATACCTTTCTACATAGCCCTACTGAAGGACTATGGACTTTACACCTTGCATACGACCATTGATTGACTGGTCTAAGAGAGGGGGGGAGGTGGAACATTTTCCGAGCGATTGTGATGCTTACCGACCAAAAACGTACTGGAAATGTCAAGAAAACGGGCTCAGCCGTCTTCGTCTATTTTCTCTCATCATAAGGTAGGTAATTGAAGGTAGTTAAGAGGCAATTTACCGATGGCAATTTACAAAGCAAGTAGGCACTAAAGTACATTTTTTAAATAAGCGCGTAGGTCAAGGCGGGCAATTTTTGAGGCATCTTCTTCTTCCTTTTTTCTTGCCCTAGCAATTTTGCCAAGTCAAATCCATTGTTGAGGCAAATATCGGCAACACTGCAACACAACATCTACAGCTTCTTCTTCTTTTTTCAATGTCCCGTCTAGGCGGACAGTGTTTAAAAACGGTTATCGTTATCTCCACGGAGTCAAGGCCACGAGAACCACGGTTATCAGTTATCGCTTATCATAAAAATATTGTTTTCTCCATCGGACAAAAGCTAGACGCATAGTTAAAAAGTCGAATCTCATCAAAACTCTAATCCTAAAATTCGAGTTCAAACATTAGTGAATCTTAATATCGGAAGCATCAGAATAACTTGAACTGTTCGAACCGTGACTGCCGAGGGACAATCTGGTTTCGAATTCCAGAAGCACCAACACCTCTCTGGCTAGGCCTTACCATGGTATGTTCGGTAATAAACTACTAAAATAACCCATATTCATAATTGGGCAAAGGAAACCTAGCCAATACAATATCTACCAGGACAACTGAAACCGACTCGTAAAATTTTGCTCGCCAAGATGCTGAGATACGCAACGAGGCTGATGGGAATCCGTTCCTCATTGGCTGGCAGCGTCTGTACGCGGAGTCTGTCCTTCAGTCGGAATCTCCTCAACCCGCTGATTCCTATTGTCGTGGAAAACACTGGTCGAGGAGAAAGAAGTTACGACATATACTCCAGACTTCTGAAAGAACGAATAGTCTGCCTAATGGGGCCGGTGTCCGATGAAATGGCAGCCATCATCATAGCTCAACTTTTGTTCCTGCAGTCTGAAAGCGGGAAGAAGCCGATCCACATGTACATCAACAGTCCGGGTGGCTCCGTTACTGCAGGTTTAGGTATCTACGATACCATGCAATTCGTCACGGCTCCAGTCGTCACTTGGTGCATCGGCCAGGCGTGCAGTATGGGGAGTCTGATCCTGGCTGCCGGCACTCAAGGGATGCGCAATTCCCTTCCCAATTCGCGCATTATGATACACCAGCCGTCAGGAGGAGCGAGAGGGCAAGCGTCGGACATCATTATCCAGGCCGAAGAGATCATACATTTGAAGAGACAGATAAACGCTCTCTATGCAAAGCACACGAACCAATCGATCGACTACATCGCTCAGCACGTCGAAAGAGATCATTTCATGTCGCCTGAAGCTGCCAAAGAGTTCGGCTTGATCGACAACGTCCTATCTACAGACAAAGCCGACAAAACCGAGGGAGAACAACGACCTTCAGCCGTTCAAAATTCATGAGAGAACTAGAGCTGTTACACGATCTAACATTATACTTCCATTTTCCTGGCTGGAACGATAAATTACTAAGTGTAAATAAATGAAAATTACTTAAAAGGGACTGCTTAGTAATCATCTTTGACGGGTACCGGACCCTCATCAGACGAATCCAAAAAGGAAGGGGTTACTCATGTTGACCTGGATTTTTTCGACAAGATTGACCTGCCCTACACATTTGCTGCCAATTATGATCCGACCCGAGTAATTCTTTCACAGAAGTGGTACCACGGTTTTTTTTCATTTTTAGAATTGATATCAATCCAAAATTGATAATACCAATTTTCGATAAAATATTCAGCTTTTTGAAAAATCCGGAATTCGTCGTCAGTGAGCTCGTTTTATAATTGAAGTTGGTACTCATTGTAGAATTGTGATGGTAGGTAGCTTATAATAGTTAAATTATGTACGAGTATGTGAACTAGGAAGTGAGAAATAAGAAATTAATAAAAAATAAATAAAACCGACTCCACAAAATAATTGTAAGTGAAATTGGCTTCAAAAATGGACGCAAAGTTCCTAGGATCAGCTTTTGGGTAGCCAAAGCCGAAAGTTCTCAAGAGAACTGTAAGTCGGAGGCTGAATTTCAGGTTTTCATTCACCATTTTGAAGGGAAATGAATTATTATCGGTTATTCCTCCTTCCGATGACACAATTGATCTCATTCGGTACCTACAGTATAAATAATAGTGACAACTACTTGAGGAAGAAAGAGAAGAGTGTGCCAAACAAGTACGTAGCAAAATTTGGAAGCATTATGTTATCTACGCACCACTGGTTCCTTTCTGTACCTAGTACCAAAAACCTAGTTTAATTAATATCCCATCACAAGACATTATTTGTACCAATCACTCGAGACAGATCCGAACCATGAATGAAAAATTGGAATTTGAGGCGACGGATGATTAGCTCTTTGAAGAAAATGGAATCAAGGTGGCAATTTAAAAACCACACTTTCTCCCGAGCTTTCAAAGCAGTCCTCTACTATAAAATTACATCGAATAATCCAAATTAATAATAATGTGGTTGCGGAGTTTGTGGAGAGAGCTGTGTGAGGAGACTCAAGTGAATGAGTAATGGAGGAATGAGTGAAATAATTTCGCCATCATCATTTTTTTGGCGTTTTAGTCGATCGAGATTTTCCATGCATTGGATGCCACAGCATTGAAATGTAGAGCAAAAAAATGTGAAAAATATCATGCAGGAAAGACCGTCGTGAAAGGCTGACTTCACCTCGATGATGACGTCCAGGGTAACAGGAAGCTTTTCCTAGAGCTTGTGGATAAAAGAAAGCATACCAAAATACGGGTGTAGGAGAGCCCCTTCAGTGGCCAAGCGTTGCCAGGAGCAACCAACAAACATCTGTTTGAAATTGCAGATGTTCTTTTTGAGAGTTTAATTTCGAATTGGAAAAAAAAGAGATATTTTCGATTGTTGATTAAAAAAGTTTAATTGGAAAAAAAAGAGATATTTTCGATTGTTGATTAAAAAAGTTTAATTGGAAGTACCTATTTGATTCAGTGCATTTTGAGAGCAAAGTGAGTTATAGGCAAGAGACCTATAATTGGTGACCCCGAGTGCCTAAAAAACATTCCGCCATGGCGAACGACGAAAATGAGCAAGCTGTGATCGTCGATTTGAAGTTTCCTCCGTTCTGGATGGAAAGACCTGACGTCTGGTTCCGGCAGATTGAAGCTCAATTCAAAATAAAAAACATAAGGACAGAAAATCGTAAGTTCGATCACTTAATCTCGCAACTCGATCGTAAATTTGTCGCAGATATTTTTGACATCCTCGATACCGCGAGCGATACGAAATATTCTCTCGCTAAGGAACGTCTGCTTAGCCTTTATAAGGAGAGCGACGATGCGCAAATAAAACGTTTACTTGATGGTCTTGAACTAGGTGATCAACGCCCTAGTCAATTGCTCAGAAAAATGACATCTCTCGCAGGTACTGATATATCGAATAAGGTACTTCGTACATTGTGGTTGGATAAGCTACCAGTTACGATAAAAAATATTTTGGTCGTTTCTGAAGAAAACCTCGAAAAATTGGCACTGATGGCAGATAAAATCACCGATATGAATCCTCGCCGTGACGTGTACAACATCGCAAACGACGATGTTGGTGCAGCAGCTGCTTCGCCCCAATCAAGCACTGAAGATTTGATTCGGGAGATGTACGCTAAAATCCAGTCGCTAGAAATTCAGGTTTCATCCCTTCGGCAGTCTAGAAGCCGCCGTTCAAGCCCTGATGATCATTATGACCGACGTGGTCGTAGCCAAAATCGATATCGTTATCGTAGTCCTAGCCGATCTCGGAATCGTAGCCGTGGCCGATTCAACCCTGATGGGAAATTCTGCTTTTCGCATTTCCGATTTGGTAATCGTTGCCGCCCGGAAAAATGTCAACCACCATGTGAGTGGAAAAACGGTGAGTCGGGAAACGCCCGGCCGCCGCAGAATTAGCGGCTCATTCTGCTGCGGAAAATTCCCCTAGATGTCGCAAATCTCGTCTATTTTTAGTAGATAAAACGTCGGGTTTGCAATTCTTAGTCGATAGTGGAGCAGATGTCTCTATTTTACCTGCCCAGAAAAATCGTGGTAATGTCATTGCAGATTTCAAGTTATTTGCCGCCAATGGAAGCGAAATCCGCACATATGGTGTATGTGTGAAAAACATCGACCTTGGACTACGACGAGAATTCAGATGGCCGTTCGTCATAGCCGATGTTGACAAAGGAATTTTGGGTGCAGATTTTTTACAGCATTTCAATTTGCTGATTGACCTCAAAAGAAAGCGACTCATCGATGGAAATACAAACCTGGGAGTGAATGGAGGAATTATTTCTGTAAATGGTCTAAATTCGATAAGTACCGTTTCGAAAACACATCGTTTTGCTGACTTACTAAATTTATACCCTAATTTGACAAAACCCAGTCTAATTCCTTCTGACGTAAAACACGATGTCGTCCACCAGATCTTAACTAAAGGACAACCTGTTTTTTGCCGTCCGAGACCACTTGCTTCGGACAAATTGAAGATAGCCAAAGATGAATTCCAATTTATGCTGAATCATGGTATCATTCGACCATCAAAATCCCAGTGGTCTAGTCCTCTTCACCTAGCCCCAAAAAAAGATGGTACATTGCGCCCGTGCGGAGACTTCCGTCGCCTCAATGACCAAACCGTTCCAGATCGCTATCCAATACCTCGGATTGAAGATTTCCAGCATATCCTTCACGGGAAAAAGATTTTTTCGAAAATTGACCTCTTCAAGGCTTATTTTCAGATACCCGTCGCCGAAGAGGATAAGCAAAAAACTGCCATCACGACTCCATTTGGCATGTACGAATTTAACGTTATGCCATTTGGGCTCCGAAACGCCCCAAGCACGTTCCAAAGATTCATGAACGAGGTCCTCAATGATTTGAATTTTGTTTTCCCATACCTGGATGACATTTTAGTAGCATCAGAGTCTGAAGAAGAGCACCTGAAACATTTGAAAATCGTCTTCGATCGTCTTGACAAGTACGGACTCCGAATCAATGTCGGAAAATCGGAATTCGGTCATGAAGAAATCCAATTTCTCGGATATCTTGTCACTTGTAATGGTTCTAAACCACTACCTGACAAGGTTCAAGCAATCCTGGAATACAAATTACCAGAGACGATTGCTGGTTTACGAAGATTCCTCGGTATGCTAAATTTTTACAGAAAGTACATACCTGAAGCCTCAAAAACTCAAGCTCTGTTACACGAGTTCATAAAAGACTCTCGAAAAAAAGATACCCGACCAGTTCCATGGACTCCTGAATCGATTGAACAATTCGAAAAGTGCAAGAAAGGTTTAGCAGAAGCCACGATGTTGACCTATCCCAACCCTATTTCTCCTTTGGCCCTCGTCGTTGATGCCAGCGATTTCGCCATTGGAGGCGTCGTTCAACAATTGGAAAACAACGAGTGGAAACCCCTAGCGTTTTTCTCTAAAAAGTTGAAGCCAGCTGAAGTCAACTATAGTACTTACGATCGCGAATTATTCGGAATATACGAAGCGATAAAACATTTCAAGTATTTACTCGAAGGTAGACAGTTCGCAATCTTCACAGACCACCGACCTCTACTTTTCGCCTTCAAGCAGAAGAATGAGAAAGCTTCGCCAGTCCAGCTTCGCAGACTTCAATATATTTCAGAATTTTCCACGGATATCCGACATATTAGCGGAAAGTCAAATGTAGTGGCTGACACACTTTCACGAATTGAAAGCGTCAGTATCATTGACATGGAAAAAGTCGCAGAAGCTCAAGTGTCGGACCCAGAACTACCTCAACTGCGGAACAGTCAATCTTCGCTGCAATTCAAATCCTTCAAACTCCCAAATGGAAGTGAATTGTGGTGTGATATATCGACTAACACCATTCGTCCATTTATCCCAAAATCGTTCCGTCGTATATTCTTCGACCAGATTCACAATCTTCATCACCCTGGCATCAAATCATCAGTCAAACAAATGGCATCTCGTTTCATCTGGCCAGAAATCAAGAAAGACGTTGGTGAATGGGCAAAAACTTGTTTGCCTTGTCAAAAATCAAAAATTGGACGACACACCTCTTCACCAGTCATGCAGTTTCCCCAACCTGACGAACGATTCTCTGTCGTGCACATCGATTTGGTCGGTCCATTACCTCCTTCGGATGGTTACCTATACTTTCTATCGATGATCGACAGGTACACCAATTGGATGGAAGCCATACCACTGACGAATATAACGGCTGAAACCGTCGCCCAAGCAGTGTATGAAAATTGGATCGTGCGATTTGGGATTCCATCGTCCATAATTTCGGACCAGGGAAGACAGTTCGAAGCAACATTGTTCAAGAATCTCAGCAGTTTATGTGGGATCCAACTTCGCAGAACCACCGCCTACCATCCACAGTGTAATGGTAAAGCGGAGAGGCTACACCGCACATTGAAAACTGCAATCCGTGCCAACGGCTCCCTCAAGTGGTCAAGAACTCTACCCACAGTCTTGTTAGGCCTGCGAGCTGCATTCAATCCTGACTCTGGAGTCTCCATAGCAGAAATGGTATATGGGACTACCATCAAATTGCCAGGAGAATTTCTCGGCCAACCTGCTCCGATATCCCGAGACATCGAACCTTTTGTCACCAATCTTCAAGAAACGATGCGCAAATTGAAGCCAGTTCCGGTGGACCACAAATCGCATCAATCGGTTTTCGTCCACAAGGATTTATCTACCAGCACGCATGCCTTCGTCCGAATCGATCGGGTCAAGAAACCATTGGAACCAGCATACGATGGCCCCTTCAAGATCCTGGCACGTCAAGAAAAATTCTTCACGCTTCTCATCAAACAAAAAGAAGTGAACATCTCCTTGGATCGCCTCAAGCCAGCGTTCTTGTTAACGCTGCCTGAAGACCCGGAAGTTCGTGCTCCAGCAACCCCTGACTCTGCAGACCGAGTGACTTCTCACAAAGCATCGAACCCGCCTACCCAGAGACAGACGCGTAGTGGCCGCGTAGTCAAGTTTCCTTCGCGATTTGTTGCCCACACCAAAACATTCTAATTTCTCGGTTCATGTTGTAAAAAAAAAAAAAACAATTTACCGCGACTTTGTCACTGAGGGGGGAGTGATGTAGGAGAGCCCCTTCAGTGGCCAAGCGTTGCCAGGAGCAACCAACAAACATCTGTTTGAAATTGCAGATGTTCTTTTTGAGAGTTTAATTTCGAATTGGAAAAAAAAGAGATATTTTCGATTGTTGATTAAAAAAGTTTAATTGGAAAAAAAAGAGATATTTTCGATTGTTGATTAAAAAAGTTTAATTGGAAGTACCTATTTGATTCAGTGCATTTTGAGAGCAAAGTGAGTTATAGGCAAGAGACCTATACGGGGAATAGAAAAAAGAACGTGTCTACTTACAAATTAATTTTCAGCATCCAATCCACACCCTTGTCGACATCGCAAATTAATTAACAAACATCCAATCAAGACTCAAGTGACTCAACTCCCAACAACACGAACTTTTGTTTTGAGTTTGTACGATCGCCTCAGTGTGCGTGATATTATCTTGTCTTTATCCAAGTGCAATCCGCCGTTGAATAATGTCACGGAAGACAGACTTATTTTGTTTGGAGATATTCATGAGTCAGCCGTTACCCGAATTGAAAGGAAGAGGGAAGGAATTTTAAATTATTCAATTGAGTTTTACGTACTAACTTCATCAATCAATGTTATTTTGATTCATTTATCGGGATTTTGAGGTACCAATATGTTGTTGCCTCGATCAGGATGACTTCCATAGGGGCAACAAAATAATATGTGAACAACAACATCGTTTTTTATCATATTTGATGAATGCGTCTCAGCTGTTCCCCTCAAGTCCTTCATTCAGTCCTTGGGATTTTGATTTCTGGCTCAACTCGAAGTGCCGGTGGCAGATTACGAAAGGGTTTTTTCTTCTTCATTCTACTTACGATTCTTACTCTTCAACATTACAATTATTAGTATCAAAATGATGAATCTCAGGCGAGGACTTTTGGTTGTATCGAGGTACGTAACTCGAGGCCACCTAATTCTTTAAAAAAACTGGTACCTGGATAACACGCAAAACTTACCTATTGTCACTTTCTTTGGTTGAATGTTTGGCCAAAGTACGTTATAGTCTGAACATAAATCATTAGGAAATAAATAATTGTGAAACCCCATAACTAATTCGACTATAAATTTAAATTTAGGGAATTGAGGGCCGGTTTAGCAAATCTAGATTTATCCAAGGACGCTTGCGCTAAAATAATTACATAAGCATTTTTCTTTACGACGATCAATGAAAATTCATGTCCTTTTTTGTGGAGGGGTTACGGCTGGAGATGGTGGGTTAGCTGTAATATATTTTTGACGTTACCAGATTTTGCTTTAGCGGCAACCTTGAATTCAAACGTTCCTGTGGGATTCCTGTGAAACAATGGTGGAAATGCGCATGCGCGGGTATGGGAGGTTGCATAAGGAAAGGTTACAAGACCTTGGGTGCTGCATTGTATTGATCAATCATCGAACGTAGGCCTCACGATCTGTGTGATGTGCCCATTGTAACATCCCATGGATGCCACTGCGCATGCGTGGGATTCCTCTATTTCCGCTGGCCACGGTTGTTTGAAAATGTATTCCGTTTAAGGAAACTAAAGTCTTATCGGTTCCGCCATGGAAAAGTGGGATATTTTACCTATTGATACTATTTAAATTATAGGATGGCTCCCTCGGTCCGATACGAGCACAAGCTCCCACCACTGCCATTTAAATCAGACGCTCTCGAGCCAATAATCAAATGCGAAATCATGGAGCTTCACCACCAGAAACATCATGCCACTTACGTCGCCAATCTGAATGCAGCAGAAGCCAAACTGAAAGAAGCTGTCGGAAAAGGTTGAGCATTAGAGAGGATAGGGGTATTATTCAGTTACTGTCCCGCAACTTAGCAAAAATGGCGCATCTGAATAAAAACAATCTCAAAATCGATTTTGATGCTTTGTTTGTTAACAATCGTGAATTTCTTTATTCCTATGGGTCACAGGGGACGTGAATGCTGTCATAGCACTACAACCTGCCTTGAAGTTCAATGGGGGTGGCCATCTTAATCATTCGATTTTCTGGCAGAATCTTTCACCGAACGGCGGTGATCCAGAAGGTGAGTGACCTGTCATTCCTTGGATCTCAACTGACAACAAACGTGGGTTTGAATTACCTCATTTTGACCTTGTACTCGGTGCAAGTTTGAATGGTAGGCTGGGAGGATTTTGACAATCAATTGTGACGCTTCAGAAAAGTCAAAAGGTTCCAGAAGAATTTCAACATTGCTTGGCTTTTCGCAAATTTCAGGGCCTCTCCTCAGCGCGATTTGTTCGGAATTTGGCTCTCTCGATGCGCTGAAGACGAAAATGATGGCAATCTCAAACGGCATTCAAGGCTCCGGTTGGGGCTGGTTGGGCCTCAATAAGGAAACGAAGCGACTTCAGCTTGTCTCTTGCGCCAACCAAGATCCCCTCGAAGCAACAACAGGTTAGTATCAAGCGTTTCTGTCATTATTCTCCGCTAATAGTGGATAAAGAGTTTTGAACGACATGAACTGGGGCGTTACATTACGGACTCCCGAAGATTCAAGATTGAGAGGGCGCGGACGCCCAAGATCTAACTGACTCCCGTACAAACTATCATATATCTTGAGTGGATCAAGTAATCTGGATGCTCGCTGCTCTTGCATCTCCAAGAAAAACTCCATCGGTACAATTCAACACACGCATCAACTACTAACTGTAAAACAGCTGAAAATGAAGTACAATGGGCATGCAGTTTGTTACTTTTTGGCCAAATTGAGTTAGACCTTATTTATATGGTTTAACGATGCCGTGGATTCATGTCCGTGGTCAGAATTGCGAAAAAACAATGCTACAAAAATGGGGTAAAGGGCATTGCTTTGATTGGTAGAGGTGGCGTGCCTCGTTCACATGTTCATTCCTCAATGATGGCCAGCAATCAAAACAGGTGTTCGGGAGTCGGAGTCAGTTAGGACTAACCTCTTCCAGGGAGTCAGGAGGGACTCACATTTTTCTCTGGGCTGGAGTCATGTTTTGTCATTCGGGAGTCAGTTCTGAAACACCACCCGTTGTTCATCTCAGCCAATTTGAGATAAACTTCTCATTTTCCCCAGGATTGGTACCCCTGCTTGGAATCGACGTTTGGGAACACGCTTACTATCTGCAGTACAAAAATGCCAGAGCCGAATACACCAAGAAAATCTTCGAAGTCGTCAACTGGGCTGACGTCGGGGAGCGATATAGCAAAGCCATTTGTTAGGCAAAGCCTTGTCGAATTTAATTCCCCATTACGGACGACTAGTCTGACATGCACCCGTTCTAAAATCCTAAATCTATATTCGATACCACTGGCTACATTGTGTTATCTTGTTAGGAGTTCAAAGACGTAAGTCAATCGAAAATATTACTTTCTGTTTCGTGCTGATGTTGCACTGACAATGTTGCGAGGTATTTTTCAAAAACCTAGTTCTCATCAATAAAAAATTGGTACAGTCTCTCGGATTTATAAAAAATATCGATGCAGTTGTGGTGGGAGCAGGAAGCTGAGGGCACGTTCTTCAATCTCTCGTCCAGACGGACATCTAGTCGACTCCACTTCCGAACCATCCAGAAGGCCGTGAAAAACCAAAAGGTAAAAAAGGAAAAGGTATCAAGACTCGACTTGTGAGCGTTTATTAACTATAGTACGGATAAGCTATACAGCACTCAAATATCCTAAATTCTCTTCTTTTTTCAATTTTAAATATCATACGACTCTGAGAAAAATTCCTTCGAGGAAGGAATCTAACGATCTTGCAGTTAACAGTCTGCTCGTTCTAGTTACAGCAATATGGAAATAAATATACGATTACAGCGAAACAATTTGGAATGGAGCGTTATCACAATGTCAGAATAATCCTTTGGACTTTTTGAAAGCAGCTGCTTTTTTCCTGTTGGCGTTTTTATGGACGGTTTTCTGCTGTCTATTGCGGAGCACTTCCTTATCCTGCCCTTGGCCTTTGGGGTTGCCTGGGAACAAAATGTGCGCAATGCTAAGAATAAACAACAACAGGCAGACCAAATTGAAGGTTTCTTTTCCCTTAACGAGAGTTCATTCTATGATTTTGATACTGGATGCGAATCTTGGTGATAATCCCCCTATTGATCAGATATAAATAATTGATTAGAGAAACCAGTTTCCAACCACTAATATCCCACCAATTTTGACTTACAGTGAGTGAAAACGGTGTAGAAACCTTCAAGGAATCCAACAAACTCAAAAAATTCAAAATCGGTTCAGTAGAACTCCCTCAAATTGGATAAAGGAGAAACCGCATCAAGAAATTCGAGCCGAACCGATTTAAAAACAAAATTTTCCGGAATAACCCCCTCTCCTATGGTAAATCAAGCGAGAAACCCGGGGAAAATGCTCGAAAAATTCTAATCCCACGACATCACCTTCGAAATTGAGTTTTTTCAAAAATGGACCATACTAACGCCGATTTGGACCCCTTAACCTCTTCTGATCAGATTGCCCGGACAATATGCCTCAAGTTGGAGCAAACCACAACTTTCAAGACTGGTTTCGTCAAAATCGGATCAGTGGTTCAGTACAAAGGTGGCTGGACGGAATTTTCGGCATCCCCCAGACCATCTGGACAGACCAATTCTTTTTGAATTTCGACATGTGAATTAATAGGTAATTTTTCCAAGAAACAAGTTTCTATAGATGAATAACACAGATGCAGGTGCGGAAAAGGGACCAATCAGAGAATAGGGTCCGTGTGTCTGTACGATGGGGAGGGGAACGGTCTGACGTCTGATACTGGCTTGACTGGTTTTGTCTATCTACTGGATGGCCTACGTACCCACAACGTCCCGTCTGCTGGGTGGCGGCGGGGGCCGTTTCATGGTCGCCAAACGTTTCTGTTGGTAACGCTCCCGAACATCTTCGGGGTTCTCGCAGAAATTCAGACTCCTCTGCTGGTTGGACTCTGGATTCTCTTCTTCGGCCGACGAAAGTTCGCTGCCCGACTCGTACTTCTCGTCTTTCCTTCTGGCCTGCTGGAGCACTCGCGGTAGGACGAATTTCCTTGAAAAGGGAGCAAGGCGAATTTGTAGTACTTGTTCGATGAACGGAACAAAGGGGAAGTGTAAATCAATTTTGAAAATCAAATCGACTCCTTTTACCTGTCCGGTTCCTCAACTTCGGGTACAGGCGGCTCGCCGTCATCGTAAGTGTCGTCGTATTCGTCGTCGTACACGTCATCGAGGCTCTCGATTATTCCCAATTGAGCAAACCGCGACTCGCACTCCTTATAGAATGATTTATCGTTGAGCAGATCCATAAGATCACCTTCATGACGACGCCTATCAAAAGAGTGTACGAGTGTAGGGCGGAATTTTTGTATTTTACCCCATATTTTCATTTAAGAATACGTTCTGCTGAAGTTAAACTCGAATTCGGGATCTAGAAATGCTGGGAATAGCAATCTGCCGCTGTTAGGAAGCTAAAGTTACCGATCTTGGATGTCCATGGCCAAAACGGTTGAAAAAGGTAATTCCGTCGGAACCTGACGTTCGTGTAAATTCTCTCAGTTTTGAATCCAATGGGGAGAAAACAAAGTGCGCTGATCACAATACGAAAAACTACGGTACCTATGCAATGGGTCAAAAAATGAATTGTCATACTTCTTTCCTTCATGAGCAGTGTACTTCAATGAGAGATCATGACACATTTCGTCGTACTCCTCGGAATTGTAAATTCGACCAATCGGCGTGTGCTCCTGTGAAACAATAATTAAGTAAGAATGTCAATTTTCACCAAAAATCCAGATTCCCTACATTTCTTGGCCTGGTAATATCTAATGTTATGATCGATGATTGATTTGTAACTACGATTAACAAACCAACTAGAATCCCCATTAATAGTGTTGGGTTAAATGTTCGTTCAAGAAGTTGACGTTGGTGGATACTGAATCACTCGCTGAGAGATCGTACAATCCCATACTTCATATTAAAAAAATGCTCAATTTTCTTTCCTCTCATTTGTTGAGTTTTTATTTGACGTTGGTGAGTATGAGGCTTCGGAATACTGTACTTACTTCTTCAGGAGGTATGTAGGGTAGTTCGTGGTCCAACTTCTTCAAATTTTCAGGTAGAGTGTCTTCCAAAATAGCATTGATGACCACACTGGGCGACATGTTGTAGTGCTCTAAACATTTCTGAAAAAAGCACAAATACGCGCTGAGGAAGTGGGTAGGTTGCAGTGAAAAGCGGTTACCCTCGGTACAACCGGCTGGAAACAAATGCCACATCCAAGTTCAGGACATCAGGAATTCTAGGATAGCTATAAGTTTCTTACGAAAATAAAGCCGTCGCCAAGATGAGGAAGGCAGTCCCTGACTTCGAATATTTTGCTGAAAATGCCATCAGTGTCGCCGGATGTTCCAACAGGCACTGAAGCTTTAGGGGGCGCCTGAAAAATCATAAAAACTTTCTTGGAAAAATAGAAAAGTTGGCAAATTGACAAGGGTTGAAATTCTCGTATTTTGACCTCATGTTAAACCGGACGATGGATTAGACAAAAAAAAGCTAGAAAAACGAGAAAGACATTGCATGATCAGGCGACACAAAGGGGTGGCAGTTGGGGAAACCCCAGGAAAGGGGTGGCAGTTGGCGAAAACCCGGGAAAGGGATGACAGTCGGAAAAACCCAGGAAAGGGGTGGCAGTTGGGAACCGCCAGTATGACTTACTTCACCCTGAGAAGCGCTCGAAGAGTCAGTATTGTTAGGTTTTGAATTACTGGCTATCTTGTGCGAGCTGTCTCCGCTTTTCGTCGGTTTGTTCAGGCAAGCGGTCAGTGATTCCAGTAGGAAATTGTACTTGATGTTGTCACTGAATGAAAATGGCTAAGGAATAAATGACAATGAAACGAAGCCTTGTGCCAGGGATCTGACACTTTCAACGACATGTTCACATTCAATCAGGACCACTTTCACCAAAAATGTTTGCGCTAACCTTTAAATAGCAAGTGTGTAACCGGCATCGAAATCGTTAACTACGGGTTCGCCAACTGGACGATGCAGTCTCAAAATAAACCCGACAACCTACGAAGACAGCTCATTCATCGAAAGGATACAATTCCGGGCAATTGGAGGCAATGGCGTCGAGATCGTGATCGATCGGATATTTCGCGTGGTAATCTCTCATGAAAATGGGACATCCGAGGCATTCGGTCACAACGTCAAAATAGGCTTGACTATCGGGAACTTCTTGCCTGGAAAGCGGATCTAAATTAGTTGATCTGAACTAGTTTGCAATCCAATGGTCAATAGTTGGTTCCCATAAGTATCATAAGTTTAAGTAAGGGAAAAGCACCAATAGCGGACATGACAACAGTAGTGGACACTTGGGTTAAAAATCGATAAAATAAGGGTTTGAGACAACTTGGGGGGTTCTTCTTTGTTGTGCCTAATCTTGAATAGTTGTGGCACAAAAAAAAGAACCCCCCAAGTTGTCTCAAACCCTTATTTTATCGATTTTTAACCCAAGTGTCCACTACTGTTGTCATGTCCGCTATTGGTGCTTTTCCCTTACATTATTGACTTACGATTTGCTGAACATGGAGTTGAGCGAAGCCTGGACGCAAAGTCTGAAAAGCTTGATGAAGAAAAACCGGGCATTGTTCATCTTGAACATCAACGTGAAGTACAAGTAAATCGTTTCATTGTTGTCACTGCAGGCCTGTATCTGCTGAACCGCAGAGGGGATGGCGTGCTCGTACAAACTCGCAATGCTGCAACAAAATTTGGATGAAGTCCTCAACTTGGAAAAGTTGGAGTGAAAAAAACAAAACATCAAAACTGCTCATTCAAAATGAATACGAATAGCGAATTTGGCGTACTAGATTTCAAATTTGTGGCTGTGCAGCACCAAAGCAGCCGCTTCGAAGACGTCGACAAACGTCGCCAGACTCGCCGCGATATCGAGAATGTAGAAGACGACATCTTGAAGTTCGGAAACGGACAAAAGTTTGGCAACACGAGGCGCGTCTGACAGCTTCGTGATTTCCCCAGCCACGATCGGTTGGCCGGTGAATTTTTCTTGGACCAACGAAAACGCCTGGAAAACGACAAATGATCAACCTGTTCCAGGAGAATCGAGGGATTGCTGGGCCACTTCATCAATTCGCTTAATCAACTGACTATCCAAGGACGCACTGACAAACTAAATTTATGGAAAAAAAGATCTTTCAGCACGAAGTCACCGAGACATTGGGCTGAAATTAGATTTCAGGGTGATATTCAGCTGGATGCGCATAGGCTGATTACAAGAAACCAGTGGCCAAAAGAATGGGCGATGATTTCCTGATAATCATATCATCCTAGTCAATTGATAAAGGGGCCCTAGGTCTTACGAATAAAAACCATGATCATTGTTCTGTACCGTTTTTATGGTTTGGATGCTACTTTCCAAATCTTTGGCATAAAGGGGTTGGGCCATGAAAACACTGGCGATCATCTCGGTCAATTCGTCGTGGAAACGGTGGCCGTACATGGCACAGATGTCGATCATCATCGGCACTGATATGATCGTGTAATTGTACAGCAAGCTGCCGTACTTCTTTCCGATGAAATTTACCTAAAATTAAAAAGATTGAGACTTGTATCGGGACAGCAGTTTTCTTCAAATTTTACTGCTATGATTAGCTACCAACCTCACTCTCCTTGCGAGTCATAGCTCGCTTGAAAACGTTGAACACCAAGTAATAAATTTGAGAATAAACCAAAGTTATATGCTCGTCGTCGGGAAGGTGATCGATCGAATAGAACGGATAGCCTTCTTGCAGGAACGAAATAACAGAATCCCAGGTGTCCGATCCGTACACTATTTGAGACCAAAACCTACAAGAAAATATGAAAAATTCTGTTTCAGAAAAGGAAAAAATGTCTAAACCGCCTGAAATTTACGTTATCCTCGTTTTTAAGGCTGTTGAATTCGCGTATGTACTGAGTTACATGGCATCTTCAAAACGCATGTGCATACGACAATATAACGTAAAAGTGATGGCGTCACTAGTCAAGGAAGCCCTTTGTGTTCTTCAGGTGGTAAGTGAGTTTTAGATGCAATTTTAGTGATATTTTCTGGCAGATTGGGTTATAAATTATTCTGAAACGGTCATTAACCCTTAACAAAGAAATTTTTTTCATCACTTTACATGATGAAAATTATTTACTAAATGATCATAAAATCACAATACAGTCACTCAATTCAACTGTTTCACACCCGTTCTATCTGAATCTGTAAAAAAAATTTAAAATGTTAATAGAAGTTCACCAGGTAGTTTTGTATTGTGAGCTTTGCTTGCCCTACAGCTCATCTAATCTTGGAGATCTTCCCAGTGCCGACTAAATCGCATTGATGTCAGAGTTATATAGTCTATTGCGGAAATACGGGACTCCATCCTTCGCCGACCAAATTAAAATTACCGATTGACTAAATGGGAATGAATAAATTGATTACTCGTGATGGCTGAGGCCGAGTAGCCACTCCAGATTCGATTTGTACGTTTCCATATTGTGCAGCCAGCTATCCTTGACACCCATCACAAATTGACCATTTCTATTGGGCCTCGGTGGCGTAGAAAAAGCCACCGACGGTCTCGGCTGAACGAAATACGAACTCTGTAGGAAGAAGATGGGGGTAATTTTTATTGAACACACGACCAGGCAAAAACTGAACGTTATCTGTCAGGTAGTGTAACATAATTACAATGTTGGGGACCTCGGTCAAGATATTGCCGTTTTGGGAGGTTCTCAGAAAAGTAAATAAAGCCTTAACTGACAGAAGAGGACCCCTGATAAGGGCCGATCAGCAATCATCGATAAATACCAATAAAAGTTAGGAATAGCCTGGATCACTTACGAGAGCAGGTACAGATTCGCCATTAATCTTGATGGTCAATGTCTCCAAAGGTTTGTAGAGTGATTTGTTCTGGAAAATTAATTTACATGCAAATGCTTAGTCCGTATCAGACGTCAGACCTCCCCATCCCACTTACAGACACACAGACCCTATTCGCTGAATGGCTGGCCAAAGAATCAGTCTGTGCAGACGGTCTGTTGGTAGGGGAGGGGAAAGGTCTGACGTGTGATACGGCCTTTATTGAGGAGGAAGGCCAACATGGACCCTGAATTGAGGAGGAGATAGTCTATCGATCCTATAGCTATTTTATTCACACGAATGATCTATTTTTGTTGTTTAGGGATGGCATGGACGAAACAAATCACTGCCAAATCCGGTACTAGAACATGTGAACTTTTCCAGGGCGCTAAGGAAAATTTTGACCAAACATTTGCCAACTCGAGACAGGCCTCTTTGACAGGCCAGTGAGTAAATTGTTGAAACCATTATTGTTTAAGGTAAAAGTGGTAACATCTTGTTGGGATGAGGTACCTACGGCAGTGGTACTCACGTTAAGGGTAGACATCGCAGCTTGCGAACCTATCACTAGTATTCAGGTACCAGAAACTAGCACATAACAATAAAACAATTATTTATTATAGTCCCTCAAAAGTGTGGACAGAACGATTAGAAATATTAACGATTTAGAAATTCCAAGACGAATTTAATCCAACACGAACTTTGGAACTTTCAAACAAACATGATAACAAACTCTGATAACATACGCAAAAATCGTCGGTGGCCAGGTTGTTGTTGTTGTGCTTCTTCTCCTCGTAATCGTCAAGTGCCTGCCACGGTAAGCCTGAGCAAATTATCTCGAAAATTAGACTCGTATTTCTCTTGGGCACTGTTCAAAATGTTGAGCAATATAAAGTTTTATTTATTTATTTTATTTATTCTGGTACTTACTTACCTTCTACTTGAAAAAAAAAATCACCGGAGGAGCCCTCAAGGGGATCAGAAGGAGAATGGCAACACTGCAATCACAATTATTTTTTCCATTTTCCATCTCGATTCTCATCTTTGAGCTTGATGTTGATGTGGATTGCGAAGTTTGAAGTTACCTATTGCTGAGATTTCGAGCTGTAATATTCCAGCTTTTAAGCTGCGAGCTTTCCCGATAAATCACGCGCCTCAATTAGATTAGTCAAAGGCGCTTCACAACTGCTGTTTCACATGTGAGTATCGATCAGTGTTCTCTAAAGGCTTTGAATTGTAGCTGCCTAGCTGGATCCGCCATTGGCTTCGATGGAGTGATCTCAATTCAAGTTTTTCCGTACCCCTCAGTCCTTTGTAGGTTTCAGGTTTTCAATCACTCCCTCCCTGATTTTGTATTAGGCCGTTCAATTTTCACACGTATGCAGGGTTCATAATCACTCCAACCTTGCCCTGTAACCGTGGTGCGCAGATACCTAATACTCAGTACTTCCAGTGACGGGGAAACTGCAGTGAGTACGGTAGACAAGGGCAATCGTAACTTCAGAACCATAAAAATAAGTTTCCAAAATCTGGTTCTTGAGTGGCGATTGGATTGGCTTTGGTCGGACTCGATGCTCGCCCAGTGAGAGTTTGGCCGTGAATACTTCTGTACTTGGTTGAGAAGGATGTTGTTGACGGCTCTTTTTTCCTATTTTGTGATCGGATTATTATTTTCACAGTTTCACCGATGAGCCTCGACGCATAACCCAAACTCAAAACTCAACTCACCAACTGAACTTACAAACTCAACCATATAACTCAACTTGAAAGCTCAGCCCCCAAACTTGACTCTCAGAATCAACTACAAAACGTAACTCACTATCTCATCTCTCGAACTTGACCGTCGAACTCAACCGACACACTCAACTCACAGGCTGAATCCAAAAATTCGATTAACTAGCTCAACTCTTGAACCAATCTCTCACACTCAACTCTCAGCCCCGACTCAACCTACTAAGTTAACTAACAAACTCGACTTACGAACTCAGCTTACCAACTCAACTCGAACCACAAACTAAACACTCAAACTCAACCTACTAAGTTAACTAACAAACTCAACTTACAAACGCAACTCCAAGACTCAACTTCCGAACTCAAGTCACAAATTCAGCCCTTTAACTCCACTCAAAAACTCAACCCTCAAACTGAACTTATAACAACGAGTCACACAATCAACCCTCAAACTCAACTCTCAGACTAAACCCACGAACGCAATTCTCTAGGTCAAATCTTGGTCTCAAGTATCAAACTCAAATCTCAAAGTCAAGTCACATCTTACAAACTCGTGGGTTATGTGTGTGATTTCAGTTCGTGGGTTGAGTTTGACCGTTTAGTTTGTGGGTTGAGTTTGAGTGTTTAGTTTGAGAGTTTAGTTTGTGGGTTGAGTTTGAGAGTTTAGTTTTTGGGTTGAGTTTGAGTGTTAAGTTTGTGAGTTGAGTTTGAGAGTTTAGTTCGTGGGTTGGGTTTGAGTGTTTAGTTTTTGGGTTGAGTTTGAAAATGAGTTTGTGAGTTGGGTTTGAGAGTTTAGTTTGTGGTTTGTGTTTGAGTGTTTAGTTTGAGAGTTTAGTTCGTGGGTTGAGTTTGAGAGTTTAGTTTTTGTTGAGTTTGAGTGTTTAGTTTGAGGGTTAAGTTTGTGAGTTGAGTTTGAGAGTTTAGTATGTGAGTTGAGTTTGAGATTTTAGTTTGTGGGTTTAGTTTGAGGGTTTAGTTTGTGAGTTGAGTTTGAGTGTTTAGTTTTTGGGTTGAGCTTGAGGGATGAGTTTGTAAGTTGGGTTTGAGAGTTTAGTTTGTGAGTTGGGTTTGAGAGTTTAGTTTGTGTGTTGAGTTTGAGTGTTTAGTTTGAGATTTTAGTTTGTGGGTTTAGTTTGAGGGTTTAGTTTGTGAGTTGAGTTTGAGTGTTTAGTTTTTGGGTTGAGCTTGAGGGATGAGTTTGTGAGTTGGGTTTGAGAGTTTAGTTTGTGGTTTGTGTTTGAGTGTTTAGTTTGAGAGTTTATTTCGTGGGTTGAGTGTGAGAGTTTAGTTTTTTTGTGGAGTTTGAGTGTTTAGTTTGAGGGTTAAGTTTGAGTGTTTAGTATGAGAGTTGAGTTGGTGAGTCGAGTTAGAGAATTAAGTGTTAAAGTCAAGTTTGAAGGTTATGCTTGAGAGTTTAGTTTGTGGGTTGAGTTCGAGAGTTGAGTGACAATGGGTTGAGTTTCAGTCTGAGAGTTGAGTTTACCTGCTGAATGATACATTCTGTTGAACTTGGGTTGGTTGGTATTTGGGTAAATTGCATGAGATAATCTACGCAGGCGTAACAAGATACGGTGGCAGTTGTTCAGAAAGTGATTCTGAGCAAATGGTTTTCCTGAACCTCCGATCCGGTTTTCAATTTCAAGACGATTTGAATGTAACGTAATTATTTGCATTAATATGGTATGAAAATCGTGAAAATGATTCTGATTGAAGGAGGCATGTCATCTCGGAGGCGAGAAAAATCTAGGTCACCCCGCACTCGCCTACGCATGGACTCTTACACATCTCGAGGCAGCAGGAGCAAAGGTGTGTTTCCACAATAATTGTGGATAATTATTATCGCACTGCAGTAGATATATTTTCCCCATCATATTGGGAATTTTCCCTTGCGGTGTCGTGCTTCTTCTTATCTCATTGTAGGGCTTGAACTTGAGGTAATATGCAATCGTTCCGTAGTTGCAAATTTTCAATTGTGTTCATGGCCAAAACGCTGCAAAGTGCACTTGGGTTTTTGCACTTTTGATTCATTATGCCCTGTGTTTCATTCTTGATCTCCAAGAAAAACTGATTACGTCGCGCGGACACAATTTCTGTTATCCATTTTTTTGATTCTACGTGCTTGAAACTTTTTTGAACTGAAATGGCCTTTACGAGTTTTTTTAGTATGCTCTAATGTTTTCAGTTTCTCCGCCGAGATCCCGGGAAATTGATAGCGTCATGAAACGAGCTCGCCGCAGTGACAGTCAGAGCACTTATTGGAATAAAAAGCTTTTGGAGGCCGAAGAGAAAGATCCGAACAGGTATGACAGCCTAACTCGAGCTGATCAGCTCAATTCAGGACAGTATTCAATAAATAATGTGAATATGGATGGGTCATAGAATTGTATCAAATTTTGCGCTCAATTATCAGGACTAGGGTCGTTAATAAAAAACTTCATTTGCTTCGCTTTTTTAAATAGTAGAGGTAGAAGGCCCAGTGTCGCGAATTTCTTCAGTTGCAATTTAACTCAGTCATTTCTAATTTTCGATTGGAAAACTTAGATTTTTGATTTTCTCATATTGAAGTTGTTTCATTACCAGATGGAGGCACAGCGGATATAAAGAGCTGTACCATCACACCGGTTCGTCCAGGTCGGGTTCGGAGTCCGGCTCGCGTTCCCGTTCCAAGTCCAGAAGCGGTTCCGGATCCGCTTCCAAGAGCTCGTCACCCAAGCGAGGACGATCCAAGTCTTCCCCTCGTTCCCCCAGGTGAGCCTTAATTCAAATAAAGGCATGCAGAAGTTGAAGAAAAATTTCTTTTTAAAATATTGTTGTGAATCCTCGTTTTATTTCGTATTTGTCTTCTTGTCTTGCCATTCGCTCACAATTCCTCCGCTTTAAAGGTAATGCAGTTCAAAAACGGTCTAAATCATTCATTGGTTGTTGCAGGTCCCCGAAAAAGAATTCACGCAATCGCTCGCCGGCCGCTCGGAAAGTACGGTCGCCCAGGTCGCCTCCACCTCCACCATCGCGAGGAGGTCCCTCTCGCGTTCGCTCGCCTCCGCTTCCCAGACGCGATTCTCGCGCCCGCTCGCCTCGTCGCGATTCGCGAGCCCGTAGCCCCAGACGAGACTCGCCGCCTCCCTCCGCCCGCTCTCCGGCCGTGCGGCGTCCGATCCGTCGCGGCGATTCGCGCCCTCCTCGCTCTCCCGCTCACGCCGCTCGACGTGGCAGCCGCTCACCGGTGGGACGTGCTCGTACGCCAAGGTCGCCGCGATCCCCGAGAAGCCGTTCACCGCGGCATAGGAGGCGTAGCCCTCCACGGACGGTTCGACCCCGGCCATCCAGTCCTCGGCCCAGGGTAAGGAATCTGCAGTGACGACAACCCTCACAATCACATTTATATTTGACCCTCCCCCAGGGTATCTGGTAGACAAAACGATGAAACCGGTGTTTTTGAGATCTCCTAAATCACTTTCATGGTCCTTGATGTTATGGTTTGTGTATAAATCTTCCTCAATATGCGCAGGGAAGATCGGCCGATAGCAATTCCTCGGAGACGAGTAGCAGCTGCTCGGACGAGTCTTGCTCGGTATGCTCCCCCAAAAGGAAGACCTCCAAAGAGCCGAAAATTCGCCCGAGAAAAGAGCCTTCTCCTCAGAGAAAACGCGAGGTCATCCATTACCGTCCTCCTCCATTCGTAGAACGGTCTCGGTACGTAAACTAAGCCTTACTCGCCATACAACTCCCGAGTAGCCTCTGGGTCCTCATTATCGAAACGCTGTGAATGAATATCATTGTTGTTTTATCTGCAATGTTAAAAATCAATATCAAAGGCCCAAACCATCTCCAAATGCCTTAATTCGGTTAGGTTTGGCACTGTCCGTTGAAAAACGCTGATATTCTAAATCCGAACTCTATGTATGAATTATGTTTTTTGACATTGGGTTTCCTCCAGTTCCAGGTCGTTCTCTGTTCCTCGATCCAAACCTCCTGTTGAAAAAGTGAAGAAGAAGAAGAAGTCAAAGAAGACTGTTGACAAACCTGTCATAAACGTGAGATATTTCATTTTTGTTATATTAGGCGTTAGTGCATGTTACGAGTGCCGCACTATTATGCGCACTCTGATTCGATTTTCATTTTTTGGACGGTCACCGTTTTCCCATTTACTTTGCAAGTATGAAATTGGAAGTGTGGATCCCGAAATGGATCAGTTCACCTTGCGTTTTTCTTGCGATTCCAGGTGCCGCGAGCTCACATCAAGCGCGAAAAGCACGACTCGGACTCTGAAAGCAGTAGCGGTCGTGGTAGCACGGTGGATATCGTCAGCAGCATGTCTGCCCCGAAATTGAGTTTGTCCGAGAGGTTCGGCCGGATGGCCCAGTGGTCAGTCGACCGCGACCTCGAACATAGGAATTTGCGTATCACGTCCGGCGACCGTTTAACCGTCGAAATGGATAGTCCCCCCTCGCCGTTGTATCCTCCGTACGTAATTGATAACGTTATCACATTGTCCTTCTTCAACTTCATGATGCAATTGTTTGAGTTCCTTGTAGTTGTTGTGGTGCAAGTCGCGCCGCTGTTCGAGATGCGGTTCGTGGCGATAAGTGCCGCCTTCCGGACGTGCGCTGTTAGCGATTGGTCCAACGGTTTACGGCCCCCGTGAGTGCCGTGACGGTACTCGTGTCGTGCAACCTAACGAATCTGTTTCGCGCGTCGTGCAATCGAATCCGTTCCTCGCGACGTGCAATCTAATCAGTTTTGCGCGTCGTGCAATCCAATCCATTCCGCGCGTCGTGCAATCGAATCCGTTCCGCGCGGTACGTATCTCGCCGCGTTGCGGGGTCGCAAGCAACGATTTCTTGATTGAGTTTCTTTTGTGCAGAGCTCATTGGACTTTGTAAAAGTTTTGAAAAAAGGAATCCTAACCTTTTCATTTGAGATTTCAACCTTCCTGTGTTTTCGAGCGGAAGTTTTGATTTTCCGAAGCCTTCAGCCCTCCTTTAGACATTCTAACTTGTTATCCTAAATATTTTCTATTCATATAGCTGAAAAAACGTTTGGGTCCGAGTTGATGGGGGTTGAAAAATTTCACTTTCAATGAGCTTTGTATAAAATGTCAGTTATTCGTTCGTATTCGAGACCCGCGACATCGCCCTGTTCCCGGCGCCGTAATTCAATTTTCAAAAATATAATTATTTCTATCCTTTTATCGTGCTTCACTCGGTCGATTGTCGGTGAGTTGTCGAATATCGATTATATTTATCAATTTCGGTTTATCGGTCAATCGGATCACCTGTGTGAGTATAAAACTTGATTCTCTTCACCAATATCTCTTGTAGTTCAAGCACCATAGTGTCGATCCTCCTTGTAGACAGGTGACAGGGACCTTTCTTGAGCATGACGTTACATTTCTGGGGATGTCCCGCGTCCAAAACCAAATTGGAGAGAAGCTGGCAAATTATGAACAATGAACAACTCAAATTTTACTCGAGATATTTGTTGGGACACTTTTTTGGGTTTTATGGGACTGTTTTACTGGGGTTGCTATAAGGTCATATTAACGCATTTGTTGAAGACCATGTGAATCCGTCTTCAGTTAACAAGTTGTGCTTGTCCCTGAAGAAGGTTTACCAAAACTTTGGCAAGGAAGTAAGAAATTTTGATATCATGAGACCCTTTTTTCAATCCGTCGGTTAATATACTCATTGCAAGATGTCAGCTTCATTATGATAAAAAAATCAAAGCCGTTACGCTTTTTGGAGTGGCTAGATGAGGAGGAAATGGCACTTTTTGGTGATATTACTTCGCGAAAATGGGGAAAGCATAAATACAGAATAATTTGCGAATTAAATGGTAATTTTTAACCGCCTTCTATGATTATTCCAACATTTTTATTATGATAAGGTTATTGATCGGACCATCTTGCTTTTGGTCTACGTGGTCTAGAAGTAGCTACTGCGGGCCAATTCTGTAAGGAATTTTGGTAAAATCAATGTTCACGTCATTGAGATTTATGAGGAATCGGCATAGTATCAACATAGCAATGTGTCGATTCCGAGATCAGTGCTGACGGTGTTTTGATGATTCCAAGATGACTTGACGCGTGTGTGAGTAAAATCATGTTTAGGCCAACAACATTGTAAACAAACAACAAAAACTTTCACATGATGCCACAAACTAACACATGAAGTTTGACGTCATGCCATGGTGATTACTGGCGCATAAAAAACCTTGAAACCAAGGGAGGAGGAAATTCATTCTTTTGGATTCAACATTTGTTTTGTGCCAGTTGGGTAACCGCATTTTACTGCAACCTCCTTCCCCTGCGTATACCACTGCGATAGTACTGATAACAACAACTTTCAGCACATTTTTACGTATCGAAGAATCATCTCTTCTTGGAGATTTCTCGAATTCGAGTCTATCCATACCAGGGAAAGACGAAAGTCATACTATGCGAAAACCGAGCAAATCGTCAATCCAAAACCGCCCTTATCTGTTACTGAAGATCTCTTACAGAATCGGCCAGCTGCTAGGATTTTCTACCCAATTTGCATGACTTCGAATCATCGCACTGCTTCGTATCATCTTATAGCGAATTTTGTTTTTACAAACAGGAGCTTATCATCCATTGCGGAAATGGGCGGATCATGGGACGACGTGCGCGTACGTTACGCGTATTACAAAGAACGAGGCTACTTGCGCGATTTGACTCTGGCCGATTACATAAAATGGGAGCAATGGTGGTACAAGTACCAAGACTGGCTCGATGCTGACAGGTATGATTAATTTTTATGCTGCAATGCTTACTCGTATTTTATGCGTTTAGTGGACAATTAACGCGTATCAGTGTTATATCGTTCTGTGTGAAGCGTATGGCGTCGTTTTTGTATAGTTTATCTGAGCTTGAGCGCTTTCGACCATAAGGCTCTCTTCAGGAGCTATATCTGATGTGCGAGAGTGAAGCTACCGAGCTGGCCTCAAATTGAAGCTAATAAAGTTTGATCTCTTCAAAAAATCGCATGTAGTGAGGTCACGGGAGCCAGGGAATATGATATATTTGCAATTTTTTGAACATCTGCCGTACGGCGTTAGGGGGCGCACAACTCACATAATGACTTAAGCAGCAAATATTTTCATTGTTATTGTAAAAACTACTTTTTAAAAATTCTGGTAGTAAAAATTCCCGTTTTCCCTGCCGTAGCGCCCACCCCGGTCACCAAAAACTTGCAAAAAACCGTAGAGAATTCTAATTCGGTCTTTTTCCTCGCCAAATCACCTATATATTAGACTATTCAACCTACATTGGGATATTTCCTGAAAATTGAGGGAAAGAAATCGTATTCGCCTGATATTTTACTAATATGATGTCTGTAGGTTTGGCGAAGAACCTCGAGGTAGAAGAAGATACCTCTAAATTGCATCTGACTGGTCTGGATCCGACGTCGCTTCAGTGTAATATTCTTAATCCTACCGTATCTATTCAAAACGTTATATGTATACATTTAATTGTAGGAAATAGCGTCAAATTTGTTTTTATAATCGATTACAGTGCTTATTGCACTCGTCGATTTGCAATGAAATTCATTTATCTGCCTCAGAGCCATTTTAAGCGTGAAGACTCGTTCCTGATCTGAACTTAAATTTCTGAATTGCTTCCGGTTCACTTCGGATTGTTTCTGACCTTGCGGATTTTCGATTCGTTGCCGTTTCGCCCCCGGATTGTGGGCACAAGCAAATGCAATTTAAATCTCGAAAATAGGTATCTACCTGGGTACCAGGACTATTGTTTCTTTTCCTTCAATGTGAGGCTTTAAGTTCATCTTCAATTTGTCGATTTGTAAATTTAAACGACGAGTGAATGTTCAAAGCTGATCTGCACACTTATAATAAACAGCTGGCGTTTGAAAACTTGCCATTTATTGTTTATTGCCTTTCGAACATCTCAGGTTTGTTGTGTCTGCGCGTTCTGCATTTTGGTAGGGATTTGTTTTCAATTTCTACCTCGGACTTTTTGATCCTATTAGCCTCCAAAATGTGTCTGCTCGTGAATTAAACTTGTACGAAATCTATCACTGGATCCAAACAGGTCCTCAAAAGTGAAGAAAAAGTTGTTTTAAAGAGGTTAAGGGTGGGATTTTGTGAAGTAAAACGCGGGTTTCCTGAACAAATAAAAAAAAAACTAGCGGTTCCTAAATAAAACACAATACTTTTGATTTTTTGTGTTAATAATATAATCCAAAAGGAACAAATTCCAACATGAAGTGATCAACAATTAGGTGTATATTTTTTACAAAAATAAATTTGGCACGTTCGATTTTGGCTACAGAACAAGTTCATCATTCGCTTCCAAGTAGTCAAAATTTTGAGCGATTTTGTCATCGTCTACTGCCTCTACTGTCGGAGGGTTCCAAACAGGTTTCTTGTCCTTGTCTACCAGAAGGGCTCTCACACCTGGAACGAAAGAAAACGTTAGCTCGAGGGAGATTCGAATTTCAAAAAAAAAAAAAATGGGGAACCCCGATGATTTTGTGTTTGGGGGTAATATTCAATTGCAATCGTGATCAAAATGGTTTTTTCTGAAAGTTCCGTACTTAAGGCGGGTTTTTACTTGCCAGCTCAGAGGGCTGCTGTTGTTTCTTGGTTACAGGAATGGAAATATTCCAAAAAATTCATTTTTTTCCTAGTTTGACAATAAGAGCCCCTTGCCTAGATTTCCGGGTTCAATAACGTTTTTTGCTGATAACAAACCTTATAAAAGGGTATGAGGCAATGAGCAGCCCCATATCAACTACACACCTAGGTACCTACTGTCAGGCTAGAGCGGCACGTCCTGACTACAATCTCTCCTTGAGGGCGGCAGGGCTGGTCGCCAATGTTATGCCCAACAGGTAAGTACGCTTATGGAATTTTGCCTTATATGCCTGCTAAATGCAGATTCAAAATTACCTTCGTAAAAGTCATTGGACGCAGTCGCTCTCAAGGCTCCAACTGCAAGACGGTACTCCATTTGCAGGCATTCTTTAAGCGACTTGCCCGCTCCCTCCTGAAGCTCGCGAATCGTGATTTTCAACGACGTGGGGGACATATTTTTCAAGGTATCCACGGTAATCATGCTCCACTCGGAGCCGTCCGACTTGAGCTCTTCCAGCATCTCTTCAATCGTGTCGTGCGAGAAAGCCTTGTTGATCAAGCTCATTTTTGAGCTCAACGTAAAATTTTGCGACTTGAGGCATTTCGAGTGTTGTTTTATGATTTGGTCGAGGTTATCACAGTCGGCTTTGTTCTCGATGTCCTCCAAGAATGCGGGGAGATTCGACGTTTCAATGTAATGCGTAGCGACACCGGCCATTGCGACGTCGGCTCCTTTCAATCGGACACCGGTAAGTGCCAAATACATGCCCAAGGGTCCCAGTCTGGAAAGGAAATAGCTGCCACCCACGTCTGGGAAAAGGCCGATCTGCGTTTCAGGCATAGCGAACAGCGTGTTCTCCGTGGCGATCCTATACTTCCCATGGACGCTTAACCCGACGCCACCTCCCATTGTGATGCCGTCGATGAGAGCGACGTACGGAACAGTTAACTCGCTTATTCGATAGTTCATCGAATACTCTTTTCTGAAGAATTGTTCGCCCTCCGTCGTGCATTTGGGGCCGCCCCTCGTCACATTCACTATGTCACCTCCGGCGCAAAATGCCCGGCCTTGACCTCTCACGACAATGAACTGTTTATCTCTCTCCCACTCGGACAGTTTGCATGATATCTGGTCGACCATATTCGTATTCAGAGCGTTCAGCGCTTTCGGGCGGTTCAGAGTCATGACGCCGCATTTGCCCTTTACTTCAAAGAGTACTTCTTCAGACGACGATGACATGCTACGACAGTTGGACGTTTTCAAAATCCGATGGAGAACCGAAAGCCTCCTTAAAGCCTGCAACATACGTCAGAGCGGTCGTTCGTGAGTTTTGCCGATTGAGGAGTTTATTTCCAAAAGGAATACACTAAACGCCATATAATGACATTATTTCTGGAAATAATATACCAAAAGAGTTCGGGCATGTTCTAAGGGTTTGGAGCCAGTGTCACACAAAAATAAAGGGCTTTTTGGTATGAGAAAAAGCCTTCCGCATGCGCAGGTTTGGAACTGTTGTTGGTTTGTTGAGGCGTAGCCAGTCAAACTTTGAACTGAGCATGGGTAAGAGGGTAGGTACACATGCCTAGTAGGCATTGCCTACACTCACCCCCCTGGGGGCCATTCTGCAAGGTTTTTGGTCGAATCGCTGCCATCGATATCGTCTTACTGTGGAATCGACATTGTATCGCCATAGCAACGAATCGAGCCAAGCACTATCCTGAATGTGTTTTGATGATTCCATGGATTGAGTGAAATCCTTTTTTTGGAAAACAATATGGTAAACAAACAACAGGATTTGACATGATGGCACAAACTGAAGCTGGATTTACATGGTCGGCAACGACTTTCGACCTGCATTAAATTCGTCAGCATCAAATCACCAATTATTGGTTGCCAACCATGTGGATCCAGCTTAATACTCAGTGATAGTATTGATAACGCCTTTTGCATTGAAAAATGATCTTGCGTCTCCATGGACTTTCGATTTCGACATTGCGGCTATGCCGTAGCGATTCCATGGATGTCATACTATAGCGATGCAACGCCTACCTAATTTTAAGATACGACTCCCCTCTTTCCATAGCGTGGATATAACATACCCAAAATCCAAATCGAGTAATCCCCATTGGGAGGCAAGCTGATTTTTTATGCCTAAAAAAGTGCCAAAATACGTTATCAGTACGCCTGACGTTATCAGTTATCGTCTGACTGATTAGTATTAGTAACTAAATTAGTTAACTAGTATTAAATACTAGTATTAATTAGTAACTGGTTGAGGCAACATTTGTAAGTTTTTGTTGTTTGTTTGCAATGTTGTTGGCCCGAACATTATTTAACTCAGACTCGAGTCACCTCAGAATCATCAAACACAAAATTTGCTATTTAATGGCAGTGATCTTGACTTGACTCATTGCTATGTCGATACTATGTCTACAGCATTACTATGTCGATTCCTCGTCAATCCCGTCACGATGACGTATTGGGTCGACCAAATTTCGCCACAGAAATGGGAAAAACTAGGCCGAATATGAAAAAAAACTCGTAATAAATTAATTAAAATTGCCTTAATATAAGGCTATTTAAATTCTGCGTCGAATCCTTGAGCCTGGAACGCTAGAATCGTGGCTTATAAATTATTATTTATATGAATTGTGCCATGTAAGTAAAATTTCAGAAATCGCTCATTTGAGGACTTGGTAGGTACTTCAATGAGTGATTTCTGAAATTTTAGTCTTACAAAGAATACTCCACAGAGAGGAAGTCGGTACTCACCTTGATAGAAGACGTCATCGTCGATAGTCACTAACAGGTGGATTATTTCAATTAATTATGCTGATTTTTTGTACTATAATGGGCCTTTAGCGTACTGGAACGGTGTGAATGATTTTACGTAATCTGTTCAGTGACCGGAGGTGACCTATGAAAGGCCGAAAAACAACTAGAACAACATGATCTACAGAATAAATTGTAACTAAACTCGAAATTTCACCGGTGGTAACTAACAACTTGCCATAGTCATTGTCAACTTGATGGTAAAAAAAACCAAACAACGCTGATAAGAAGATTACATAATTTGTACTTTTGTCCACACAGACAGCTTTACAACGTTACCTAATCAATCTCGTTTTAAATCTCGATTTATCAATCGACCCCTGCAGAAATGATATCTACCTACCTTTTTTCTGGACCTACCCTCTCTAAAATTAGTTAGGTACCTATGCGTTCTAGGATGAATTGCGGGACTGATTGACAAGATTTCCTAAGAAAATACTTTTCTCCCAAAACGATGAATCATTAATTTAAAAATAATTACACCAAGTACTTCCACTGCGAAAATATGGAAGTAATAGTAAAATTTAATAATATATTGCTATTACTGATTTCTATGTACCGCAACTCAGCAACAACCAGTGGTGTGCAGATAACACACAATACTTCCATATTTTGACACAAATCGATTATACTTTGACTACTTTCGAGGCTGTTGAGGTCGAAAACATCATAAAACTCACTATGCAAATTTTAAAACTCGCCTGAAATCGGAATACGGCAAGTTATCTAATTATAAAAAATATCCACGTATTCTGCTAGGTAAAACAAAGATTTTAAGACCAAAAACGCTCAAATAGGTTAAATTTTGCGGCCAGGAAAAAATAAAGTAGAAAACCCTAAACTTGCAATGCCAGAGGTCCCGTGGGTAATTCGGATTCCGGTTTAACCGGGCGATAGTTTCTGCCGCCTTATACTGAAGTCTCGGCCCGGTCTAGCAGTGAAGTCTTGCAGCGAAGTCTTGGCCCAGTCTGACCAGGGGCCGCGAACCTCCCGTCAAGTTCAGATCCCCTGTTACTCATAGCTCGTTTCAGGCCGCTTTTTCAGCACGTTTCAGCCGCTCGAGCGGTCCAGCAGTGAAGTCTTGCCCGGTCTTGCGGCGAAGTCTGGGCCCAGTTTGACTTGGCTCTGCGGACCTCCCGTCGAGTTCTGATCCCCTGTTACTCATAGCACGTTTTAGGCCGCTTTTCAGCAATATTTCCGAGCATCTGTCTTCCCCAAAACCATCATATTACTGAAGTCTCGAGCGGTCCTGCAGTGTAGTCTTGCCCGGTCTTGCGGCGAAGTCTGGGCCCACTTTAACCTGGGCCTGTGAACCTCCTGTCGAATTCTGATCCCCTGTTACGCATAGCACGTTTTAGACCGCTTTTCAGTAATATTTCAGCGCATCTGTCGGCCCCATATTACTGAAGTCTTGCCCGGTCAGGGCCCAGTTTGACCTGGCGCCTGTAAAACGCCTGTCAAGTTCTAATCCCATGTTAATCATCGCTCGGTTAGGCCCCTTTTCAACTATATTTTAGCGCATCTGCCAAAACCATATCAATTTTATCAACCATATCAATTTTATCATCATCTTAAATATTGTTTTTAAATTAAAACCAGTGGTGCGTAGATAACACACAATATTTTCATATTTTGATAGGTACGTAAATTTTTTACTCAATTTAATTACATTTTGAGCCTTCAGAAATATCAAAAAACTTACTATGGAAATTTTTAAACTCGCCAACAATCGAAATACGTCAAGTTATCGGGTTATAAAAAATATTCCCGTATCGTGCAGGGTAAAATCAAAATTTCAAGTCCAAGACAGTCTGTTAATTTTTGTGACCAGGAAAAAATAAAATGGAAAACGCCAAAAGTGCAAATATATCGAAAGCACAATTCGACTGTCATTTGGACAATTTTGAGGGTGAAATCGTATCAATGAAAATGGAGCGACTAATTCGAATTTCGGTTAAACAGGGTGACCGATCTTGCCGACCATATTAGAGTGCAAATTTAATATCACGCCTATTTTTTTGCATTTTGGAGGAGAAAGGCCGATAAAGCCTTGAATTTGTGGTGGGACCAGGAGGAGGAAGCCGGAGTTCCCCATACTACTCATCTGGAAAAAACCTATTTATAGGAAGGATGTATTGACCGTATTGATAATGAAAAATCCATTATATTCGTAGTACTTATGTGAACGAATTCAAGAAAATTTTGGGGGTATGGGCGATGTAAACTGAAAACTCGGCCATTTTCAGAGATTCGTGTTTGAGCTTGATGTTCATGTTTGAGATTGATCTGACTTCGTCCCTGATGACCATCAATCTTGATTTCAACACCAAGAATCCTGGCTACAGTTCGTGTTGAAAGGCGAGGGATTAACAACAAAAACAACGTAATATAATTTTGTCATCTTCTTTTTTGGCTAACAAATGACTAGACTAATTTGAATCTAACCTAGAGTTAGGTCTCGGACAATGCAACCGATTTATTTGCTAAATGACAAATAATGTTTGTGAGGATCGGCTTATTGCAAGCACTGACAATTCCCTTAGCACTAGGTCTACGACGTCTCTATAAAAATGTAAGCTCATAATACCAAGATGTCGTGAAATTATTGAGCCTCAATCATTCCCGATACAAAATCTACTCATACGAAAATTCAGGATGAGGAACGTGACACCTGTGTAATCTTTTTTCGATATTCGTGTCTTAGGTATTCAAAATCGAACAACAATTGAACATCTAACAACAAAGGAACTGCGCCAGATAACTGAAGTGTGTGTGGAATGGATGTTTCGTAATTTCAACAACAACAACATACATCCAGATCTAATATAAAGAGGAGGAAGACGTGAGAGACAGGAACGGACATCGAGGCATTAGCGTTATTTTAGTACCGAGGCGAACTGTTAACATAATTATACGCCGATTAATCATTAGAGACTACGAGAAAAATCTTTCTTACGAGTAAAGAGGATTAGATGGAGGCGAACTACACGCTAGGCGAAAATAGAATTAAAGGTTAGCATGAGTGACGAAATTAGATCAAATTAGGTCGGCAGGTACCGAGAATACCCGGGTACCATACATAAAAAAAATCAAAAAATCAATATCAATATTATCTTGGATTCTATAACACAATTAACTTTGACAAGAAGAGTTTTTTTTTTTTTTTTGAAAAAGTAGCCAGCATTCTATCCTCTAGTTCCAAAGCTGAAGGATAGAACAAATTTCATTCGGGCCGGGGTTTCAATGCTACTCAAACACCCCTTCGAACTGTAATATTTGAAAAGGCGTAGTATCCAAATCTGCAATTACAAAAAACATTTGACACCGCCACAATCGAAAAGCAAGATACAAGTAGTTTGTGTATTACTGTTGGATTTCTCGGACGTTCTCAAAAATCAACAGTGATACCGACAACAAAACATTGGTGTTGGAAAAACATCGGTTTTACAATATTAAACAAAAAATCAATGTTTTTGAAAAAAATTGATGTTTTTGAAAATAAAATTGATGTTGAAAACCATTGATGTTGATGTCGCATTATTAACCATGCAAAGCTTCGTTTTAGGGCATTGAAGAAATTAAAAAAATTTAGGTACCCTCGCCTTTATATAACAGAGTTCTTTGGGTACCTATATTTCAAAAGATTTCCAAACGCCCACGAGGACTTCCGTCTGACGGCAGAAGAGGATCAACAACAACAACAAGATTTCCAAAGATTAGCCCTCAACGGTTACACCAATAAGCTACTGAAGTGCATTGAAACCCCGGGCCTCAAACACATCAAAACAATTTTCAAAATTGAAGTAGCGAGTGAGAAATCGAAAGAAATAGATCTAGGTAGTAAAGAGGATTTGTCCTTTGGTAGGAAGCTCTTGAGGGTAGAACAATAACAAATTAAATAACGTACATTATTTGGTGTAGAGAATTTCTTTCAACTTAAATTAACTATATTTGGTAGCAGCTGAATAAATAATCCGATAAAAATAATTTCAAAAATAAAAAGATGATCAGTTAAAAAATAACAAGTTGTACGACGGATACATTTCCATAAGTTGTTGGAAATGTCAAGGGGCCAAATTCACCGAACTTTTGTCATAATTTGAAGTGTGAAATCGATCGTGGTAACTTTAATGGAAGAAATGAGACGAACGCCAACAAACGAAACGTAAAATTCACCGGGTATTTGAAAGTTTCGCGAAATTGGCCCGAGACAGAATGACCGTAGAATAATCGAGAGGGTTCGCTCTCCGAAATCAGAGAATTAATCATCGGGAATTGAATACTGAAGGCGATATAAAAAATAGCCTCTGCTTTCTCCAGTTTACGCCAAACTCATTCGGGACGCTACGTTTTCAATTCGGACAGTTTTCAACTTTTCTTCACACAGCATCTGTAACCAGCCCTGCAATTGAATAAAAAAAGACGTTAAATTTTGGGGTAAAGTACAGCTTGGGGCATCACGCTTGCGGCACTACAAGTGCGGCTTTCGTTATCAGACGGCTCAACCCTCAATCCAACAAGAGGCCACGGCCGGCCCAAAAGATTCGATGATCGAATCCTTCGGTTTGAGCCGTCCAGTCGAGACTATGATTGGCCGAGCGCCCCATATTTCTGCACAGCTGGTGCAACTACAAGTCAAAATTAGTTGGGTTTTAGTGATCGAAAACTGGTTTAAACACTAATTTTTAACCTAAAAAAAAATATTTTTTGACCCTTGAAATTTTTTTTAAATTCCAAAAAAAAATATTTTGTAATAGGTTTTAGGTAGGTACATGACACAAAAAATTGAAAATTTTCTAAACTCTCCAGGACTGAGAAAAATGCAAAAAAAAAACGATTTCACGTAAAAATCCAAGGTATGAGCCTAGGAAAAATTTCAAAAAAATGATGGATTTGACTTCGGGTTTTTTGGCGCGAATCATCATTCCCTTAAATACGTACCTTGCACATCTTAGATAATTCTGTCGACGTAATTTCCCGGGAAAGTGCCGAACTGCCCGTTGCGGTGCAGGGATCCGACGTACCATCCGTCGTCGCATTTTTCCATCACGTAGACGACATCGCCTTCTTTCAGCTCCAGTTCGTCATCGTTTTGAGGCTTGTAATTGTACAAAACGCGATACCTGCAAACGCATTGTTGTATACAGTAAAACAAAAAATGGAAATGCCACACTGAACATTGAAACAAAATATTGTCTCCAAAATGGATACAGTTCGGAAATAATGATTACATGATGAAAAAACTGTAATAAAACGACATGTCCTGAATAGTTCCGACCCTCTCTTTGAGGGCGGCAGGGCACGCCCGGGACAACATAGGTTATCGGGCGAAAAACCAACGCCTGGAACGGTGGTTTACTTCACTTAACGGATATAATTCGGTAACCATATGTGACTTACGGAACTGGATCTGACTGGGTGTCTATGTGAAGGGATTGGCTGACCATGCCTATGTCACCCATCTTGCTGTGAGGCGGCTGGAAAAGAGCAATTTCAAAACCAGATAAAATATTTAACTTAATCGAGTTATCAGCGGCAAAGAAATTCGGGTTTCCGAAAATATAACTTAACGCCGAACGGTGGACAGAACAATACAGGGTGTTAACCTGAGGAATATACCACCGGCTGGGGATCGATTCTACAACTAATTTCCAACAAAAATGATTCCATAACATTTTTTTTTACTCGCTTGTAAATGCCACTTTTTTGAGTCTTAAGATTTTCCGTGAATTCGGTCTTAATTCACTAAAACGGCCATAACATCCTGAATTTATCAAGAAAATTCAATTTTGACTATACCGTTGGAAAGAGCGATAATTTTCCAATCACCCTACAGTACCAAAAAATTTTTTTAAGATGGTTCAATTGGTTAAAAATTGGTCGGAAAAGTGAATTTGGTCAAATCTCGAAAATCTTCGCTATTTTCAACTCCGTGTGCTTGATACAATTGTGTTGGTTAAAGTCAGCCTGTAGTCCTAAAAAATGCGCCAAGGTTTCAGCTTTCCAATGGTATAGTCACAATTGCTCTTACACCAAGATTTAGTGGAGGAAATCCCGCTTAAATGCGAAAAAACGTGGATTCTTTAATGAAAATCGACGTTATTCGAGAAAAATTGCCTCTAAATGCAAAAATTTTTCAAGCACTTAAGAATGCACAGAGAGAATGGTGATCAAATTTCCAATTCCCGTTCAAAGATGGGGATTTATTCAAGGACGCTTGCGATAACTAATTTCCAAGAAATTTTCGGTACGGTCAATGAAAGTATGTCCTTGGTAAAATGTAGTGCGTCCTTGAATAAATCTAGCCTTGAATGAATCGAAAAACCGCCCTTAAATCTTTTTGCATCAACTTTTTGAACTTATTATACGTTAATATTACCTATTCCTTATTATTATACAAGTGAATTAACTAACTGGACTCACAAGGGATGAACAGCTGTACAGGGCCGGCCTGGGTGGTTGGTAGTGCTGTTGGCCGATATCTTTTGCCCCATTCAACATCACGCAGTGAGATGCTGGGGCAACGATCGGCTTCGTGGAGATCGGTTCACTGGGGCTCACTGGGGGCGAGAAAATCACAAATTTTGGATTCTTTCAAATTATTACAAATTAGGACTTCAAAGTAATAAAATGCGCGTTCCGTGCCAGATTTTCCAACTAAATTTTCAACTAATTTAACCTTGGGGATTCTAAACAAAGAGAATTAACATAATTAAAAAAACAAACCTAATTTCAATAATGAATGATATCCTTTCATTGCATTAGCATCTAGGCTAAGATGGAATCGTTCCGGTGGAACGTTACTGGAACAGGTAATATCTCGTTTTTTTTTTCAATCGGTTTCAAAAGTACATTTGTTTCACATAAACGTGATATCAAACTCACATATTCTTTCTCCAGGTTCGACTAAAACCTCCACGTAGGACACGGGGAAAATCCCTTTGCGGTTGCCTATTCGCCCTTCGAACCAATTCTCATCGACCCTTCGCGTTAGGAGCACCAACTCGCCTGAGGAAAAAATGAAAGATTTTAGGTAAGTACAACATATAATAAACTCATCAATAATTGCGAATCGAAAAATCAATGGCCAATCTGCAGGCCACCTAAGGTGATTTTTGGGTATAGGCTCTGTTTCTAGAAACATGATTAAAACGATTAAAGTAAACAAATATCGAATTCGTTGATGGATGACAAAAAGTTAGTGAGATTTGACCAGGTCGTATGAAGTTGATAGATCCCAAAAACCTTGAGCGCGTTACCTAAATACGAGTTTTGTAACCAATAAAAATCCCATCATCCTTCCTGCGTTCAATGAACAGAGGTTTCAATTTCAAATTTCTAGAATTCTTATTACTCAAATGGAAACTCAAACTGGAACTGAAACTACAGCTAACCAGAAATTCAAACGTGAATTAAAACTCATAGTGAAACTGTGACTGAAACTCAAACTTGAAACGAAACTGTGACTGACAACGTTACCACAAACTGGAACTGTTAGTACCTACTTCGATTCAAACTTGAACTCAAACGTGAAATCAAACTGAAACTGGAACTCAAACTCAGAACCCAACTTAAACTAGAACAGAAACTGGCACTGAATATCAAACGTGAACTCAAACTCAAACGCCGACTAAAACTGAAACCAAAACTCACTGCAAACTCAAATGTAAAGTCAGACTCAAACTCCAAAGTAAACACAAACTGAAACTTGAACTCTAACTCGAAAGTGAAGTCAAACTCAAACTGAAACTGGCACTGAATCAAACGATTACTTGAACTGAAACTCAAACGTAAAGTCAGACTCAAACCTGAACACAAACTGAAACTGTGGTTTCAGTGGAGATTTGAGTTTGACTTTCACTTTAAGTTTCAGTATCAGTTTCAGTTCAATCTCAAGTTTGAAGTTAAGTTGCGTCGTAGTTTGAGTTCGACCTTGAGTTACAGTCAGAGTTTGAGTTCAAGTTTGAGAATAAGTTTGAGTTTGACTTTCACTTCAAGTTTCAGTTCAGGTTGAGGTTTGAGTTCAAGATCGAAGTTAAGTTTGAGTTTCAGTTTGAGTTCAAAGTTAAGTTTGAGTTTCAGTTCCAGTTTGAGTAACAGTTTCACTACAAGTTTGTGGTTGAGTTACAGTCTATGTTTGAGTTAAACAGTTCCACTTTAAGTTTGAGGTTGAGTCTTGTCTGAGTTTGGGTTTCAGTTCAAGTTCGAGTTTCAGTTCAAGTTCAAAGTTTAGTTTGAGTTGGAGTTTCAGTTTTACAATGAGTTTCAGTTCGAGTTTGAGTTCAAGATGGAAGTTAAGTTTGAGGTTGAGTTTTATTTCAAGTTTGGGTTTCAGTTCAACTCGAGTTTGAGTTCAAGATGGAAGTTAAGTTTGAGTTCAAGTTTGATTCTGAGCTCAAGTTTGATTTTTAGTTAAAGTTAAGTTTGAGTTTCAGCTCCAGTTTGAGTTTGAGGTTGAGTTTTATTCTGAGTTCGAGTTTACGTTTGAGCTTGCAGTTTGAGTTTGGGTTTCAGTTCAAGTTGAGTTAAGTATGAGTTTGAGATCGTGTTTAGGTTTACGTTTAAGCATTGTTTGAGTTGGAGTTTCAGTTTTACTTTGAGTTTGAGTTACAATTTGAGCTCAAGTTTGAGCTTGCGTTTCTGTTCAAGTTTACGTTGGAGTTTGAGTTATTTGAGCAGCGTTTTAGCCACCTCGAAATTTGATCGGCCCGATTTTTGCTACGTTGCCAGGGCCAGAAAAATCTATGTGGCCCAGCTAGTAAGGTTTGTTGTTGTAGTTGGAAAAACCTACCTTTTACTAACGATAATTCCAAATGGGTTTGAGCTTGGAAGTTGAATTTGGCTCGAGCCTGGCCCTCGTTAGCCTTTCTAGGCAATGTCCGGATTCCATCGTGGGGAATGATCTGCAACGAAAATTGTCAAAAATAATCAGGAATGTCCAGATTGTTCAATTGTGAATAATGTCAACTAAATTTTTTTTAGAATATCAAAGCTTATACAGGGGAATAGCATTGAGTGAGACCGACAGATCAAGGTGGCACTAAAGAAATAAGCGTACCTCGACATAATTGAAGGGGAATAGACCGATCATCGCGTTGTGCTCGCCTTCATACCAATGCTTGTCGATTTGGCGTCGTACGTAGATGATATCTCCTCTCCGGAAACTTAGTTCCCTGAAATCATGGCGCAGAAATTTGATGGAAATCTTGCAGGACCCAATTTATATGTAACGTGGAACAATGGCACATGACTACCAATGGTCTGGTAATGGAGGGTGAAAAAAAAATTTTTTTTAACCCCTTAAAAAAATGTTTAAAATTCCAAAAAAAAAATATTTTCAAGTAGGTTTTGGGCAGGTACATGACAAAAAATAGTGGCAATCTTCGACTCCTATCTAGCACTGAGAAAAATGCAAAAAATCGATTCCACACGAAAAACCCGAGTCCCATACTAGGAAAAATTTCAACAAAATTATGGATTTGACTTCGAGGTTTTTTGGCGAGAACCTTTAGATATTGACTAAAAAACATCAAATTTGGGGTTTTTAGACATTTTGTTCAACATGGTCAATTTCGGGAGTACTGATACGGCCAAAATTTTTCAACAGGTTTCACGGCCAGAGTGCCGATGGGTTTCAGGCAAAAACGCGATGGAGAAGAAAATGTTGGGTGTTAAGTTTCATATCAGATGCATTGCCACTCTTGTTACGGACTTCTCAACGAGGGGGTCCGTTTTTAGGCTCGGAACTGCAAAACTGCCTTTCTTGAAATTTGATCTGGTGTAGTTTATCGGAAGCTTCATAGGCCACGTATCGGACAGATAAATTTTGTCAACAAACCGGCCCATAATTGACTTTCTCATTACCTGGGAGTTTGACCGACGAAATTGTACATTGCTCGAGCCACTAGTTTTGGTTCTGGAGTTCGATCCCTCGGCCTTGGGGGATGCTGTTCCAACGGGAAGTCATCGTAGCGGTTCAGGGGGATGGGCGATTTCTGCGAAGGACTGAACAAACGAAACTGGTCGTAATAGAGTGTTTTCGGAAACTTCGTACTTCTTCGTACTTGCCACTTTGTAGTACAAAGTTAGTACGTCAACTTAACTAATGCAAACAAAATCAAATCCGAACTTTTTGTTGAACGTGATTCAGAAGTTTTCATAGCAGTTCTTGATTAGCCATTTCTGCATTTCTTTGATTTCGTACAAACTGCTAATTTCGTACAACTAAGAGCGAAAAAGTACAAAGATTCCAAAAACTGTTTATTAATTCAACTGAATTATCGAATTCGGGTGGTTTTTGGTAAGGCAACTCACAGTAAATTGTCCGTGTGCCTTCTGGAGTACATATCGTGCAGTTCGTTCAGATACTTCGTCCTTCGCTGTTCTTGGTAAATCCTTCGCATGATTTCCGCCTGTTTTTCGGCGAGTTCATCCTCAGGCCATGCGACTTTAGCTTCACTCCGTATCGGACTCTTGTAGTGAATGTTCACCTCGGATTCCACGTAGCGATGAGGCGAATCTGTCCGTTACACACGCGTAAGTCCCCGAAATTATTTTTTTAGAAATTATTGTAAATATCTCCCAACTGATTGTAATTAATTTTACTGCTTCTACGAGCGTCTACAGGAAAAATCAAGTGGCGCATTTTAGAGAAAAAACCCACACAGGTAAGCGCACACTGCAGACGGAGCTCATCATACAGGGCGCAAAAGTGCCAGAAAAAAGTTCTTGGTCTTATACACCAATAACTTGACGTATTTTGATTTTAGGCAAGATTAAAAATTTGCATAGTGAGTTTTTTTTATATTTTCAACCTAAACAGCCTCAAAAGTAGTCAAAATATAATCGAATTGTGTCAAAAGCATAGTGAGCGCTTACCTTAAAGGTGCCCATTCACTAGCCGATCGCTGGCTGTTAGAGGGGGGATGAACGTAGCTTGAAAACGCCAATAAAATGTATTGGGTTCAACGCCAACTCCACCTTGACCAGTCACAACAATGAACTTTCTTACCCCCTCCACCGACCATCATTCGAATAGATTCAAAGACAACGCTACCTTGACCAATCGCCGAAATTCATTTCCCCCTTCCCTACCAGCAATCGGACAGTGAATGAGCACCTCGATCAGCTGAAAGAGAAGTTAATAAATTACCTTGGTGGTGAAGTCTGGAAGCATGGTCTCTTAGCGGTGTAGGTATGGGATTGCCAATTGGTTCTATAAAACAAAACTCGTAACAGCGCAAGGCAAACTCAAGCAGGTCGAATAAAACCAAGAAAAATCAAAACAAAAAAAGAATCGAATAGTGTGTTACGAAAGTAGGTACCAAAAATCGACAATAACGTTAAAATGCGGTTAATTAATTCCGAGTAAGAGATAAAATCATCTTTCTCGAATGTCGCCTCTCTGAAGAACTAGGTACCTATCCAACCCATGATTAATTTACGTATGAGCAGCGGCAATTCTAATTCTACCTATGGCAAAAGACAAATGCAATGAAAATTAGGCACCTTTGAAAGTGACAGTCGGGCGTATATTCCAGGTTCTAGGCTGCCAGCTCCGGTCAGGTTCAGGTTGGTACCTGTACAACGGCCGGTGGATTTCAGGGTTGAACTGTTGGTTCGCGAAAATGTCCGCGTTTTTCAAAATCGATTGCCGAACAGGTGACGTAGAGGCGGGCCGTTTTCTAGCCGCCGCAGTTTTCCTCGTGGGCTTCGGCGATCTGACGTTCTTGTGAGCGACCCAATCGCATTCGAGGTACGGCGCTATATCGCGGAGTTCTGCGATTTCAGGCGTCGACGTGTACATCTGGCCCAGAATGGAAGTAGCCCCGTGGCGCCTCTCGAACTGCCTCTTCAACCTTTCCACGTTGCCCGTCCGGCTCGTTTCGTTTTTTGGCTGCGGTGATAGAGATCGCTGCTGAAGTTCGGCCGTCTTGCTGATAACATTGATATGCGGCATGTAGCGGTCTTCGATCTTCAACGGCACCGGAGACACTGGTTTCCTGGCTTCGTACTTCTTTCTCAGGCACTGGACGTCGCCCAGCTCTTGGGCTTTGACGATAATTTTACCCAGGTCGCCGCCTTTTCTCGATAAAAAGTCTCGAGTCAGGTCGGGATCGCTTTGGAACCGCTTCTGGACGGGGCTTTCCTTTCTCAGATTGTAAATGTCATCGTAGCTCTCGAATTTCTCCCTAAGCTTCCGCACGTCTCCCGCCTTAACTACGTTTAAATAAGCTCGATAGTACTTGCTGGGATCGGGGGAAGTGAATTTCGTCAAACTGTCGACACTGTCGTAAAACGATTTTTGACATTGCTTCAGCGGCTGAGTAGCGTAGGAGGTCGCTTGTTTTTCGCCGTACAGCTCTTTCAAATCAGTGTAGGATTGGGAAGAGTAGAGCGTACGGTTCGGAGATGTAGAAACTGGCCTCGGTTTTGGCGATACGGCCTTGAGATCACCGACGCTCTGGGAGGGCTCATTTATCCTGGCATCGGACGATTTGAAATCATCTTTCGAGCCCAAATGGATGACGGTGGAAGCGCTGGAACTGCTGCTCGACGTTGTGGCCATAGCTAGCTTCACGTACTCCTTACCTCCCCAGTCGTCCATATTTTTTTTTACTTCGTTCCGTTGTTGCCCCATCGGAGTCAACACTAGCAGGAAATCTCTTTTGTCGGATCGTTTGTCGTTAGAGTCGTCGGACATCAAAGAGTAACAAGTGCGAGGCGAGGAATCCGACTGGCAGGGACTCTTCAGCTTCTTGCTACCCTTTATAGCTGCCACAGCACCGAGCGTCTCTCTTGGGATCACCAGCGAGCTGTGCTTCTTCTTCTTGATTCTCTCCTTCACCTCAGCGCATAGAGACATGGACAATTTCTTTTTTTCAGGCTCAGTCAGAGGTTTCGGCGATTTCCAACTGGGAATCGATCCGATCGAATCAGCTTTCAATGTTTCTTTCTTTTTCGTATATCTCCTTTTCAGCGCAGGAGAGTAAATTTGGTCCGGTCCGACCAACGAGTTGGATCTCACGTGCAGGGAAGATCCCTTTCCCCCGAATTCAGCAATGTTCATCTCGTAATCTTCAATGTTCTGCTTGATTTTTTGAATTCGTTCATGTTTCAAATTGGATACAGTATTGTATATTTCAGAGAGCTGGCACTTGAGAGCGTTCACCTGCTCCATCGAGAGGCTACTCCAAAGACGGCTGCCGATTTCTTTATTCGGTTTCGGAGGAAGCGCTTTCGGCAACAACTCTTCTTTGGCATCGGTTGTTTCACAAATGGGACGGCCTCGCTTCGACCCGACGACAGAAGTCAAACTTTGCGCCAGGTTTACCACCGAATTACCTCGCCATAAAGGCTTGTAGACGTCGGTCGATAAGCTGTCTCTTTTGCTGTCCGAATCGAAATTGTTGGCTAAATTTTGAAATTTTTGCCGTAAATCTTCCACGGATTTTTCTTTGTTTCTCAAACCTCGATCTCCCTGCCAGCGGATGGTCTCTTTCGGGTTGAAGAGAAGATCTTTATGCTTCTGATCTTCCATCAGCTTGTGGTACAAGGAGCTCCACTCTATTTCGGCTCGCTCTTTATTTCGAAGCTGCTTCCACCTGTCGAAGTCGATCACTTCTTCGCCCTTCAGTCTCGGACGCAGATCCGTGTTGGACGTTGTCTTTTCCAACTCGGCCATCCGTTCCAAACTGGAGTAGAAGTTATGAAGCTCTTTGAATCTCTCGGATTTCGGCTGGGAATGGAGCAGTTCGAGCACGTAAGATTGGTAGTCCGCGTGATCGGCTGCGTGGGAAGCGCTCAGGGAACTGCAACTGTCTATCTGCGAATGGCGGTCAGCCTCGTTCAAACTTTTCGAACGGACTTTTTTCTTGACCCCCCCAACGCTTTCTATGGTTTTGTTCGCCGATCGTCTGATTCTTCGGCAGGACGGAGATCTGGACACCGATGGAGACCCGATGTCGACGGCATCAGGCGTAGGAGATGGAGATGTGCACGGAGGCTCGCTCGAGCTTCTCCCCTTGATCGACTCGTATGTCGGAGTGAGGGCTCTTTCGCGGTAGCTCAGCGCAGGGTCCCACACGTTGTTGTGCTTGTCGAATTTGTCCAACTTATCGAAAAACTCGAGAGTGCCGTAGAATGGGCTGAGACTCTCGCCTCTGTCAAGACTTCGAAACCTCGACTCGGACACAGGTTTCCTTTGGCATAGGTAAACATTTAGGTTTCTCAATGACGGTTCGGATTTGTGAAGCGCATGATGACACCCTTGGTCGAACATCTTCGCCCGTTCAGACACGGATGGCGACCTCTGCACCTGAGCATTGGCGGGAATATTCATCGGAACGCAAGTGTTACGATCTTTGAGGAGTAGTTGCTGAAAGAACCCGTCAGATTTTGAAGGGATTTCCGAAAGGCGGCCTTCGTCCGTACTGATTTCATCCGGGTTCAGGGGAACGTTCTCTTTGTCCTTTTTCTTGAGAACATTTTTCTTTTTTGAAGTCTCCAATTTCTTCTTGGCTTTCTTTTTATCCTCGTCTTTCAGCTTATCCATGTTTCTCAGAATTATCTCCGGTTTTCTATCTTTTTTCTTCTTGCTATCGCCGTTCTCCTTTTTGAACTTCTTGGAAGGTTCTGGTGCAGTATTGGTAGACACGGTACTCGCTCTGCTAGAAGGGCGACTAGCGATTTTACCTGGAGACGTCGTCGGAGAGGAACCGGCAAGTTTTTTGGAAACGAGAGACGTCTTTTTGGCAGGAGGCGAAAGGTGGGGGGAGGCTTTGCGCAGATCGCTTTTCGAACTCGCAGACGACGAAGATGTGAGGAGATCTTTACCTTTGGCCGATATAGCAACCGTCACCTTGACGGATTTATCTTCGTTCGGCGCCTTGGACAACGAGGAGGAATAGAGAGTTGTTGAACTTTTGACAACAGTGCCGGAAGATTTGGTCGAGTCTTTCAACGCTTTCTTCACTTCAGCGGGGGCTTTCAAATCGGGGGATTTCCTCAATACTTCTTTTTTACGAATTACCGCGTACTTTGACGGGTCCGCACGCTTCGTTGGTGATTTCGTTTTCGCCGCTTCTTTACTGACGGTTGAACCGGCGGTTTTATCGCTCAGCCCGCTTCCGGAATCGGGTGATTTTGAAGTTGAAATCTTCGTATAAAAGCGTAAGGTTGAGCTGTTCTTCGATGAATGTCTTCTCGGGGGCGAAGGAATGACAGCGCTTCGAGCTGTTCGTTTGTAAGCACCGAAAACAGGTTGCTCCGGAGTAACGGGGTAAAAAACTTGCTCTTTCGGCTTGGCCGGCTTTTTGTGAACTCGTATCCGCGTAAGAGTCGGAGATAAGGGAAAGTACTCAATTTCACTGTCTTCTGGCAACAGAAATACACAGGGGGAAACTTCCCATTAGCAAGGCTCGATCTGACCGACGCCTGGTTAGATGTGAGAAGAAACAGTGGAACACAACTGTTATGCTGTCTTCTCAAGCAGTGCTCGTGGGCCCGTAACCGTCACCTTCAAACATGCCTTCTTTTACCAATCGATACTGAGATAATGCCCTACATGCTCACAATAATGTTACAAACTACGCAAGTGTGAGTAACAAAAATCGAGTGAATTATCGAAAAAAGTAATCCAATCACGCTACTTTGCACACTTCCAGCTGTAGCTGACTTATTTGAGACGTTTTACTAATTTCGTTTTTGTAAGAAATGAAAAAGAAATTTTAGGGGGTGAAAAAGAAATCTCAGGGGGTAAAAAAGTGCTTTGGTCTGATTTGTTGGAGTGGCGTTGGCGTAAAACCTGATGCATTTCATGGCCTGCTCAAGCGCACACACACGCACCCAGTATTCCCACTCTCACAGCCAGAAATTCGATTCGTTTGGTCACACACAAAAACAAGCATAAACGCCAACACGAATCAAAGAAAAAAAAGTTGATAAGAAAGTCGGCAACAAGAAAATAAAAACGGTCTTATAAGCGAATAGGTGCATTTTAAAATGGCGGATTTTACATTACATTAGCACATGCAGCAATTCGAGTGACATTAATGGCAAAGAGTTGAGCTGGATTCAGGTGGTCGGCAATGATTGTCGATGGGCATGGAATTGGCGGGTGGGAACGAAGCATGATTCTCTGATTGACTGAAAAGATGAGCGGTGACGCAATTTGATGCACATCGAAGAGGAGGAGGAGTAGGACGAGGGTCACGAGGAGGAGGAGGAGGAGAAGGACGATGAGGAGGAGGAAGAAGAGGCAAAGGAGGACGAGGATTACTAGGAGGAGGAGGAGGAGGAGGCAGAGAAGGACGATGAGGAGGAGGCGGAGGAAGACAAGGAGGAGGAGGAGGACCACGACGAGGAGACAAAGGAGGATGAGGCAAACGAAGATGAGGATCACGAGGCGGAGGAGGAGGAGGAGTAGGACGATGAGGAGGAGGACAAGGATGACAAGAAGAAGGAGGAGGAGCAGAACGATAAGGAGGACGATGAGGACAAGATGGAAAATTTCCATTTAAAATACCTATTCAATTTATGTTTGTCCCTTGAAATGTCAGCCTGGCTGATATCTTTGAGCGGTTGGTTCGTACCCGTATGGTAACTATCTTTCAAAATTACGGACGCAACCTCTGCCTAGTTATCAGTTATTAGAAACACCTGGTTCGCGTTAATCATTGCCAAATGTTTAAGTAGACGATAAAATACTTCCATTTACTTCGCGAATACCTATGGAAGTTAAAAGTGGGTTTCAAAGACGATACCGCAAGCCTGCACATTGAATACCTTACAGTATCAAATATTGAGAAGATAAAGCTTTCTAATAAGATCTTGTTGAAACGACAATATAGCCAATAAACATTAATATCCAAACAAAAGTGTGGAACAAAAACAATGCGTGGCTTGAGGGGGTGCAAGCATCAAAACGAATACCAAATTGAGTGAGTGTAGAAATGATATTCAGGTTAGCAACAATTATCATGGAGAACATCTTTTGTTCAAGGGATGCGTTGAGTTACAAAACTTGTTAACGCCTGGTTTATTGACAAAATTCATCAATCCGATTCCAAAGAAGCGCCCGATGCCCATTACCAATGAGATTTTTACATTGAAATTTGATGTAAATACTACCGTGGTGAAGTATATCTGAAGCTTCCTTGAATATCTGATGGATAGATTTTGTCAAGGTGCACGCACACTACAGAGGGGGCGCATCGCAGCAACTAAGTGCCATTCCATGGATTTTTTGCAACTCAACGCCTCAAATCCGTTATCTGTAGTTATTGGGGAATTTATGGTAAAGGTACTTGATTTTACTCGATTGATTGCAACCTAGTCAATGGCAGGAAAATGAAGAATTAACTACTTACACAAAAACGGGTCATAAAGCCATGCCAAGACATAATACGTACAACTTACCTAGTGCATCAATGAAGATCGCAAATTATTATGTGGAATATTGACCTTCCCTTATTGTGATAGCCTAAATTTGGCAAAGGAACATTCATTCCGCTAGGCAAACTAATTGCTCGAAATTCGCTAGCCGGGCGATAATCGACATTGACTAGTTTATTGATTGTTCACATTCAATAATGGTTGAATCACCTTTCGGACGATCAGGAATCGCTTTCCTTAGGCCGTGCAGAGGGACTTCACCACCACGTTGGATGACTTTATAGGCCATTTTCTGTTCAGCCGGGGATAAGTTATCGCTCATGTTCTCTCGCCGCTTGAACACGAGAGTAGAATCGCTGTCATATCCAGTGTCTCTAAGGGCGCTGAAATGAAATAAATTAGAAACAGCATAGTTAAGTATCGAATAAAGATGAAAACGGCATAACTTGATAAGCGCTATCGTCATTCGACTCAGGATCAGGAAACTTATTGAAAATGAGATCACGATTGCAAAAAAATCGACAAGCTGAATACGTAGGTCATTTTTCTCAATGCTAACCCAAACAATACTCACTATGTAGTGAAAGATTGACGACTAGGAGTGGCGTAAGGGTCTTTGGAAGAATTATTCAGCTCCTGAAAGGGAAAAATAATGAAAGATTTACTCAATTATTAGTTTAGGAAGCGCTTATAACTAGTCATTTAAAAACCTAGTTCAAAAAACATAATAATATTATGTTTATGTTTTAAAAAATAATATTATGGTTTTTATTATTATTACTATTGTTATTATTTACCTATCGTTATTAAAATATTATTGTTTTTGACACTTTCCTCGACACTCTAGTGATAATGCAGCACTATTGATAGTTCGATACTATTGTGTATATTTATAGATAGTTTTAGCTCAACAAAAATATTTTAACCCAAATATTTCCACTCGAGCCGAAAAAAAAAACGCTCAAGTCCCTACTACGATAACCTGGAGTCCTCAAAAATAAAAATAAATCAAGAAAACAGCATTTTTTGCGGACTTTGGGGCCAGAACGGGTACCTACTTACCAAGTGGGTATTTTTTATTTGAAAAAGATGGTATTGATATTTCCCCAAATTCTGGATTCGGAAGATTTTGTGTTTAGGGACGAAGGTTGCTGATATTCATTGGTAAAAATGGCAAAATTGTTAGAAAAACGATTGATAGTCCGATTTATCAAAAAGCTATCGATATTAAGCCACTCATCCTCAAGTTCACTTAGTAAGTAAAAGAATACTTACCCCATCAAATATATCCAAAACTTCATCCCACCACTGAAAAGAACAAGACACACTATAAAAACCGGGGGTGAGTGAAAAAATTATGGCTTACTGTTGTGTTGACCCATCAGACATCACAAGGAGATTAGTGTTAGTTCACAAGGTCTCTCCGATTCAGATAATATCCAGGAACCAGTGATAACATGAAATAGGTACCTATAAAGTCGTCAGCTGATCGGGGTAAGGGTCAACCAGAAACAGACGCATCTTTTGCCGAGCTTTCAATCAATCAATAATCCTTTTCAGGGAACTATTATTGGATCGTTCGGTGAGGAAAACCTAGAAGTGCTCAAGATCGGGTTGCCCCAAAGGCTTGTGACGTCATAAAAGCGGGGTCGGGCTTCAACGGGCTGAGCTTGTGAGCATTGATCAGAACCAGCAATTGTGGCTATCTGCAGTGTTGCCAAGATGCAGACGTCAGAAAACCCCAAAACCCCCCAAATGAGAAAAAAATCCCCAAAAAACTGTGCAGCGGCAGTCTTACCTGGAATAATTCCATGATAAATTATTTATCTGCTGTGCTTCGCTGTTATTTCTTCATTTTTCAAGTCCCAGTCCCCCTGACTTCCCTAAAAACCCCCTAGTTATCATGTTCAGTTTTGGCATCCTTTGGTCCCTACAATACAATAACAATTTTTTAACCTTGATTAATGGATAGAGCTAGAGGCTCCAGTTCCTCTGGAAAATAACTTTGATTTGTAAGATAGATTTTGGTTTATTCATTCAACCTTTGTAATTGCTCAAAAAAAGTTATAATCCCCCTCAAAATCAGATGGTTTTTGTTTGTCTGCTTTAACCTAAGCAGAATTGACAATTCTGGACGTACCTACGTTTTTCAGAGACAGAGATGGCCGATGACAACAACAAAAACAACCACAACAACAATCAATTGCTGTTCTTGTAGAGTTCTTTCATAAGAGGGAGGTTAGCTAGGATACCCCGATTTTACCCTAGGCAGAAAGTGGAGTAAATTCTGAACCCCCGGGCTGCGTAGGGCTCCTCTCCCACACTGAGAGTTAAAAGTTTCAAAAAATTTAGTGTTCAAAAAAGTTCAAGTTTCAAGTCATGAATTTTTGCCCGCATCCGCCGTAGTCCATTCGGAAAGACCACGAGTGAGTTTGGGCAATCCCGGATCGTCCAAGAATACCCCACCGAACGATCCTTAACCAAATTTTTCACCCCACCCATACTCCAGGGTACAGCAATGGCAAAATCCCCCAAATGAACCGGAGCTCAGTATTGTAGTGGTGCTGGGGATACTCCGCTGCAACTTATTGCACTACAATTCACTGATATTGGGAACTGCATTGATTCGCTAACCTGCTTCTTTTCAATGTCCGCAATAGAAGAATTCCCAGGTTCGTAGTCTTCGATTCGACCAGGTTGATTCTTGTACACATTCACAGCATGCTTTGCAGACGGTGCGTACCTGAAAAGGTACAATTGAAATAATAATTGAAACTAGCATTTACTATAGCAATTCATTTCGGAATCTTCCATTTTTCCAAACAACAACTTGCTAACCGTCCATAATTTACCTAAATCGACTCAGATCAGAATTCCGCTCAGGTGAAACATACTTCATAGCAGCAACCTAATTGGTCCAAATACCCCAAAATATTATCCCAAATTGTTATTTTTTTTTATTGATTTGCACTAGGTTTACAACCTAAATCAACGGATTGTTCGACTGACTTGTTCCTCGGCAGAGTGCTGGCGGTAAAATCATTTTCTTTGTTGCGGATTTTTCTCCGGTCGAGAGTCGCGTATTTGGACAGTGAAGCATCCGATTCGTAACCCAATCTTTCAGGTTCTGACGCGTATCCTCCTGAATAGGAAGAGTGCGGGTGCTGATCTGGAATAGAAATCGAAGAAAGTTAAGAAAGCGAACCCTAAGGGCGTGAATGTGAACGTCATAACTTGAAATAGAATTGTATACATAAGCCAAGTAACAGTTTTCATATTTTGAATCCACTAGGGAGATGATGAGAAGATTCATGGTGAGGGAATCAATCGAACGGCTCAACCCGCCAATCAGAGAAGCGATTGCTGCTGCTGGACTCTACCGACAACTCACACCGCCAGCTGAAAAGATTCGATTGTAGAATCATTCAGGCTAGCCATGACCGCCCCGTTCAGTCGTTGTGGGTTGAGCCATTCGTCTGACCTGCCTTAAGGATTTATGGTAAACTGCCAATTTTAAGACGGTGGTTTTAATACGGTTTTTTCCTGCAAGAGACAGTCGCGAGGTCAGAATAGCTAATATAGTATCGCCACACTCTCGCTGTAGTATTGCCGCAGAGGTTAATGCTTGAAAACTCCTTGACGACGCTTGTTTCGAGGCGATACTTTGAAGAGCGTTGATTGACACTATTACCACTATGGCTCGATATTAGTTGGTGCCGTTTGTAAAGCTTTTTGCTGTTTGTTAATCGTGGGAAATTTGGAAAGTGTTTTAAAAGCGCCTACCATGCAGATGGTTGTCAAATAAAACTGATCTATGAAAGCTCGTTTTTTTTAAATATTTAATTAATGATGAATTATTAGCATGATACAATTGTCAAAGAATCATGTCCGCAGATGGAGGGATTGATACGGCCTTTAAAGAATATTTCGGTAGTTACGGAAGATTTAACCATGCATAGAAACCCAAGCCATTAATCACACGGTCTAGTAATACAATTATTTTAAACTACAATTCCCTACACAAGAAAAGTAGATTTTGGTAAGTCGCACGATCCAGGATCAGCGATGGAGTTTTTCCTTTTGTCATTGAAGTAATGGACGGACGATTTAGAGGTACCTATCATGATCACTATGGGTATATTATTGAAGGCAATCCATTGGCACCGATTCTCAAGAATTTTTCTCAACAATAGGTGCCAACCGGATCACTCTTTTTTGTCATTTTGCTGCAAATCGACAAACACCTAATTTTGGACCCCACACTCACGTAATGTGCGGAAACATGGGGGAAAATGTATTAATCTCCTAACCCAAAATCGAGGCTAAATATGAAAAATACCAATATTATCAAAAAATATTTTTTCAATAATAAGATGTTACGGAGTCAATGCGAGTGATAGATAGTGATCTAGTTAGGCGACGTGATTAAGATCGTGAATGAAAATTCAACATTAATCACCTTTCCTTCTAGTTTTGTATCTCACAGTAACAAAGTCCTCTGGAACGAAAATGTGAAAAAATAAGATAAACGGTTGACTAATGGTGCGTTTACTTGAATCAAGTAAACCGAAGACTGGAAAAAAATTTAATTCAGAAATTCGCATCTACAGAAACCAATTTTTTTCATCAGTGCAATTGGCACGAATTCAGAATTTGAAGTTCGTATTGTTCAGAGTGCAGCTGGTGTACGAACAAATACTAACTTTTCAGCTGCCCAAGAACTTCCGACTCTTCAAGCCTGGCAACACTGCCAAAAACTAAAACCATTGGACAGGTTGTTGAAACGACATTTTTTGCTGCAAATTCGAATTCTACACCCTTTGAAACTTAATACCTAAAAAATGTCAATGAGGTAGAAATTTTTCTTTTTTGAGCAACTGCAATCAATAGTTTATTATTAAATAGTTCCACGAAATTCCCCAATTCTCAAGATAACCCTAAGTATCAACTCTAACCTGCGGATTAAAAGTTTGGTCAACTTGGCCCCACATCTTGCTCAGCAATTGCTGGTATAACAATGAAATTCAACTTACTGTCGTGATCAGCTGTTTTATGCAGCGAGTCGTACATTCGTTTGTACCATCGTTGATGGTTGTTTTCGTTTACTTCCTGCAAGCGATTAAATTTTTGGCTTCAACAGATTTTCAGGGAATCCTCATTCTAGCGAATTATCGAATGAAAAATTAACAAGTACCGATCTGAGTCCGATGGGCACGCCATCTTGGGTTGTAGGGCCGATACCGGAAAATTTCTTTGGAGTGAGCTCGACTATTTTCTTCACGCCCTCGTCGTCAGCTTTCGAGTACTGTTTCTTGACCGAGTAAACTGTTTAACAAAACAATTAACGAAACAGGCTTCAAAAAGACGTATAAAAAACTAACAGGCAGGTAGGTACCTTCTTGAAAAAAAAATAACGAAACTGGCTTTGTAAAAAATAAAGATGTAAATTGGAAAACAATTTTGACAGCCATTTTTGAAATGATAAGGAATCTATAGCCTAGTTTTTGGAGTCGGTTAAAAATGCCATGGGTCAACAAGAAAAAAAATACCATTTTTGAAATTATGAGGTAACCTATCAAAGACGTCTCTTTACTAAATAGCTTCAAAAATTCAGGCCGAACATTCGAGCAAGAAACTCGATATACCGAATTCTATAAATAAGTACCAAAACTAGGCATTTGACTCACCAATCTCACCCGGGGCGATCACTGTTGAATTTTGATCGTTCGGATGATGGCCGTCCAGGTATTGGGCGCCTTTGGGGATTTGGCCTTCTGCAAAAAAGCAAGACCATTTTTATGAATTTGTCGGAGCAAAACAACACAAAAACAAGAAAAATAAATCCCTAAACTCAAAATTGTGGGCCAAGCTCGATTTTTTTAGATAATTAATTTAATTTTGCAAATTCCTTGTCCTCACGATTTTTATTTTGTTTCTGTACAGAACGCGCTGGATGGACATTTTGTCAATGCAATTTTGGATTCGAGACCTTTTGAAGCGTGGAACGTTGAAAATTCTACATTGTCAAATTGTCAAAAAATCCAGACAATTGGTTCGTTATTTGGAATGTAATGTACCAAAGTACTGCTATCGCAGTAATTATGGAAAACTTGAATTTACCTCTCGCTTTTTGGAGGAGTGTAATGGTAGGATTCTGCGAAGAAGGAAGTCGTAACTGTGTGGACGTGAGAGTGCTATTTTCGCTTGTACTGGACGTCAGACGGCACGGGATTTCCGAAGATGAAAAAGAAGAGGTAGTTGTCTGGGCTGGAAGCTCTTTTGGAAGTTCTGGCTCCTCCTTGGGCTGAAACAGCAAAAGTTGAGCAGTTTTTGTGGCTCCAATGTATTTTTGTATTGTAGGGCTATTCTGTATGGGGCAATTATTTACCATAAGAAGGCGGGTTGAGGTAGGACTCGAAAGCAAGCTATCCTATGCGTCCCATCCAGGGTTGACCGGAATAGACAAAAATTGCTGTTCCCCCCCCCCCCAAACGGTGATTCGTTAAAAAAATTGCAAATAGGTACCTTTTGCGCGGGGCTAGTCTTCCTCGGCGGTGTAGGGCTTTGGAAATTCACAGGCCTGAATTTGCGCCCGAGCGTTGGGCTGGGACCGGCGCTTCTAGGCGTCCATATTGCAGGCGTAGGTTCCGAGTTTTCTTCCCTTTTGGGCCCTTCCGGTTCTTCGGTACTAGGAGAGCTCAAACCTTTCTTATCAGCATCGGAAGTATTAACTGGCGACCAGACTCCTGCATCAAACAATGAAAATTATCAGCAATGATATTGATAATCACAGCGTTAATAAATATGGCGGAACTATTTGTGAAGAATTAGAATCTTTGAAAAAGTGAACATCCAATACGGAGGACGGAATTTGAATAGCCATTTGAAGGAATTGTTAATAACGATCTAAAATAATGTTTGAAAATGTGGGGTTTCTTGAATTTTTGACCTTGACTGCCTTCAAATCAGTCCGAATAATGATCAGAAAACCAACACCAACCGCCGCCAAGTTGCAAAAGCGCGCAGGGCAGAAAACTCAGTAGGGATTTACGAAATTCTATTATTGGTAGGGTGGTTTTTACGTGAGTTTTAAACGCATTTTCATTTTGGTGCAAATTCGAATTTTTTGGATATAAATTAGCCTAAAACAGATGGTAGACATTACCCCTTCTCAAATGGGTTTTCAAACCATGAAAATCGAAAGAAAAACTAGTGTAAAAACTGTTTACACGATTATAACCACTTTACGCGACAAAGTCACTCCATTTACTGAAGTCGCGCGTTTTATCTGTAAGTAAAAAGTCAATAATGAAGCTAAATTTTACTATTTTTGTATTTCCAACAGCTTTGTTGGCCCTACGGTTCATCTTATTTCGGGCAATCCCCAGTGCCAATGGTTACTAAATCACAGTGATGTTGATGTCAGACTTTTACGACCCATTCAAAAGGCAGGGCTACAAATATTTGTTGTCAGAGAGATTTCTTTGTGGTTATTGCTTGCAATATGGGATTCCAAACTACCTACCTATTCTACACCTACCCTATACCCGTTCAAAATGTTTAAAACGCAAATTTTGAAATTAAAAATTGACGCAAATTCCCCATTCTAATGTTATAAGTTCTATTTTTAACTGGCCGCAAAAATCAACAGATCCGTTCGTTCAAGGGCTTAAAATGTTGGTTTTGACTTTGTAGGTCTCTTGTAGGGTGTTGTAGATTCGGAGGTAGCATTTTCACAAACCCAAAGTCGTGAAAGTACCTACACGAGCTATCTACCAATTTTCGATGTCCAGCCTAATCAATGGAAAGTTGTTTTTATTCAATGATATATCGATCACTACGAAATCTGGCATACCTCCATCTCCTATTGGCCAGTTCTACCGGACTGACGTCACCGTATTAGTACGCTTCCCTCCCACGTTTCTATTTTTACACAGGCACTCTCTTCTCCAGTATCTCCCCCCTTGTTTTTACGTGTTTACCTACGATTTCCCCCAATCAAATATATGGCAAATGAGTAGCGGAATATTTTTAAATCATTCGATTGCAAAAAATTATCGATGGGGTTCCCCGAAGAGCTTCGGACTTTTTGCTTCAGGCGTTTTCGGGCTTGGCCATAAAGATTTTCGGACGTGAAGATTCCATTGCGAAAGAAAGCAATTTTATTATTCTAATTGAATCTAACAGTCGGTCAGAATTGCAGAATTATAATGGGCAATAAATAATGACAGATACTGAGAGCCAAAAATACCTTTTGAAGATCAGAGTATGCCAGAAAGTACGAGAGATATGGCAATACCTAATTCAAATTTCCATTTTTGAATCGACTCAATTATCACAAAAGCAGGTAGGATTCCCTTACCCGAGGTAGGTACCTCGAAAGAAAAAATCAGGAAAATGGCACCGAAATTGATTAAACGACCTAGTTCTAAATAATGTCCGTTAATTAAGCCGTATAGCAATAAAAGGGAAAGGATGTGTTGTGTCTATGTCGCTTCAAAGAGTTAGTTACCCAAATAGATTTGGCATATGAAATAAATCTAAGGTTTGGAACAAGCGCACCTGACCTACAGGATGTTGCCGGACAAGACGGAGTGAGTCAGCCTCAAACGGATAGAACATGTGCCAAATTTTCAGTTTTGACTTTGAATGAACTCCAAGTTCCATAACCCAGCGCCAAAGTAAACTCAGAAGAACGGAACGAATGAAGGCGCGAAAGGAAACTTGAAACTGCGCGAAATTATTTCAATAGGTGGGCAATAGGTTGGACTGATTGGAAGGCTATCAAAAATTAAGAACAGAATATGCATAATCGAGAATATGTTTTTTACAGGTTAATGTTACCTGTGTTGGAGCTATTGGGAGGGGGAAATGCCCTCCCTTTTCAAGGTATCGGCTTCATTTTGACGTAAAAATCAAGGCAATTGCACTGAAAGGGGTGGCAACAAGAGGGTGGAATAAAAAGAGAATAGTCCGTCAACTTTGGTCACTAACTTATGAAGACAATAAATTTATTCGGAGGCAGAGACAGTGTATTCTTAGTGACACCACAGAATACTTCCATATTTTGATACGTAAATTTCAGACACAATTTGATGATATTTTGACTACTTTAGGCCGTATCACACGACAGACCGACACGACGTACCTACAGACCAGCGTACAGACCCTATTCTATGAATGCTATGGATATGTTCATTTTGGCGCACCTGCATCAATGTTTGTTAATATTAATTTAAGAAACCTTATTTCTAGGAAAAATCATCAATGAATTTGCATGTAAAAATTACCAAAGAATCGGTCTGTCGAAACGGTCTGTGGGATGGGGAAAGAACGGTCTGATGTGTGATACGGGCTATAGAGGACTACAATGGATCAAAAATGACAAAAAACGAACGTAATTTGAATTCCGGTTAAACAGGGTGATAGGTCTTGCCAACATGAGCATCCCAGTTCAAGAAATTTGAAAAAATGTTAGATTTGAGGGAGGTGTGACCATTTTTGTCAATTCTCAACTTCTTTCTCGGAAAACATATTAATGAATTAGACTGTTACAATTGCCAAGTCTGTACAGACGGTCTGTGGGACCGGTAGGGGAACGGTCTGATGTGTTGTTGTAAATTGAAGTGTTGTAATCGTCCTAAAATCGGAACGGAGATTCAGGAATTTTTTACACCTTACTCAGAATCACTTCCTGAACTGTGTGGCTATCTAGTAATTTACAATAATGAACATAGCTCCCTCAGTTCTCAACTTTTTTTTTTAAATTTTTCGGACTAAAATGTGTTCGTTTCAGCAAGACGTATCACGCTGTTTAACCGGAATTCGAATTACTCACCGTACTTCCAATATATTGGCACTTTTGTGTTTTCTATTATATTTTCTTCCAGCTAAAAAAACGATTTGAGCGATCTAGGTCTTAGAATCTTTGTTCTAGCTTGCAAAATATTTACGTGGATTTTTTGATACTCCGGTAACTCAAGGCCTTTCGATTTTTGGCAGGTTTTAAAATTTGCCTAGCGTGTTTTTTGATATTTTCCGAAACAGGTACTATGACTTTGTGTCGAGAATTTACGTTCCAAAATTCGATCATTTCAAAGTAAGGATTTTTGGGCGGGATTCTATCAAAATTATCGCCCACTATTATTAAATATCCGGTCAGCCAGTCAAATTGATTGTTCAGATATGGGAATTGTTGCGGTTGCTAAAGCGGGGGCGCCGTGGTCGCCCGAATTAGACGTTCACCTAGTTTGGAATCGCAAGGGGGGCCAATCGCATCCTCCTAGAAAAAACCATTTCATCACACGGAACACCTCGGATCGAAAACAACCGAAAGAAACCAAAAATTTTCAAACCAGCCAATTTAGCGGTGAGGAGCGATTAATAGCTACGCGTTAACAAAAATAGGCGTTAACTTTTGTGCAAGCATCTTCATGATAAAAAAACAACAACTCCACGACACTATCGATTATATACCTGCTTTCAATGTGTTGGCTTTAAATTTTGGTCCGAAAGTCGGCGATTCGACTAGAGGCATTTTTGTTTCCAGGCCACGCGCCCGTTTCGACCCAATGAATAATATTCAAATGAATCGGCAAACACCAGCGCACATCACTGCGAAATTCACGCCTGGAGGAAAACGATCGTCTTCGGATTTTTGGGAAAATCGGTTCGTCAGTCGGACCGGTATTTTTAGTCCAGGTGATCACCTGGCTGATTTTTCGTTAATTGTTCGGGCTGGTTAACAGAAGGTAGAAGAGAACTCAGCCGACAGCGGAGGCGGTCTATGCGAGTTGGTTAGAGTTTGGCAGCCGACTGAAGCAAACTGAGCTTTTTATAGAAATAAGGCGGGAACCTCTGGCAACGGGTTCAGCAGTAACATGAAACTAATTCTAGAAAAGAAACGTTTTTATTGACAAAAATAAAATACCCTTTTTTGGCAAAGGAAGTGTCCAATGTTGCTAATTGGTGGGTCTCCTGTACGTGTAAAACAAAAACGGCGGTTCAATACTACCATATACGCCACTTGATCAATTGTAACGTTTGACGTGGTTCATACGTAAAACTTTTTTCGCTACATATTCATGAGATAAATATTGTCGTGATCAAATATGCGAAACAGACTAGTGACGGGGACAAATCAATTTTCTGTGCATCCGAGAATTGAAAACCAGTGGTGCTTATACAACACAATACTTCCATACCTGAATTTTTGACATGAATTGATTATATTTTTACGGTTTTAGAGGCTGTGCGGATCGAAAATGTCAAAAAACTCACTGTGCAAATTTTAAAACCAGGCTAAAATCAAAATACAACGAGTTACAGAAATGTAAAAAATATTTACGCATTCTGCAGGGTAGAAAGAAGATTTGAAGATAGAGAACGCTCAAATCGGTTCATTTTCGTGGTCAGAAAAAAATAAAATAGAAGAAAGTGCAAGCGCTAATATATCAAAAATACTGCAAGTAATCCAAATTCTGGTTCAACAGGGTGATGGGTCTTACCGAGACGAACATTTTAGTTTGAGAAATTTCAAAAAAGGTGGAGAATTGAGGGAGCTATGGCCATTTTTGTAAAAGCTCGCAGTGACTAGTTATAGTTGCAATTAAGCATTTTCAACGTCATTCTGTTGATGATAATATACTTTTTTCCAACTCCATCTATCATAAATGAAAAGCAAACAAAATCATCGATGAGATAGAAGAGTGTGAAGAGGAAGGTTGGGACTCGCTGCAAGAGCAGAGAACAATTTTTGCCCAAAAAATTTGACCGGTTAACACGTAAACTACAGCGTAAGTATAGCGTTTGTTATTGAAGGTGACGGCCAATCAGACGCACCACGTACAGACCCACAGACCCTATTATCTGATTGGCTAATCCTATGAAAACATGTTCACTCGGGCACACCTGCATTAGTCATTCATTATTTATGGAATCTTCTTTCTCAAAAAACATATTAATGAATTCTCAAGTAAAAATCACCTGAGAATCTGTCCAGACGGTCTGTGGGACGGGGAGGAGGGTCTGACGCGTGATACGGGCTTAAGAAGTTCGTTTCGTGATTTGAAGAGGAGAAAGTGAGTAAGAATATTTGCCTGAATATGATGGTTGAAATTCGTGTTTTTGCTGAGAAATGCAACTCCAAATGTAACCTCGAAATTTCTTCGCGATCATTCTGGGCTTCCCGGGTTTATGGGCAGTAGCCGCTACTGGTCGGTCCGCGAAGACATGACAAACTCAACATACTCCGACGTCATAAAATGAGTATCGGGAAAATGCATCAGCGAAGCTCTTCGAACAAACATCACAAACAGTTTTAATTTGTTAGAAGCCGAGCGCACACACGAACGTTAAGACAGACGAAAATGCAGCCACACACACTGGACTGTCGGACTCACCGATTTCATCAACGATGTCAATCAATTCTTGCATGTGTTTCGGAAGTTTCTTCTCTTCCGACTGCCGGTGGTCGATCTGCCGATCGGCCAAAATCGAATTGTCGACAAGCACGAAATCGTCAGTCAGGCCCAACTTGAACATTCGCTCGCGCACGCGCGTCATGAATTCTCCTCTCAAATCGTCCTCGCAGTTCGGTGGCGGCTTCGAAATCGACTTGACCGGCTCCGTCAATTTGATCGCTCGCATTTTCCTCCGCTGTGAAAGTTCCGCTAGTTTGTTCATGTACTCGTCGTACATCAATTGGCGAAACCTCTCGCCCGAAGGAGGAACGGATTTCGGCCGATCTCTCGACTCCTGACGCGGGCGAGAGACGTCGTTCTGGCTGCCGAACACTTTGATCGCGTCATTCTTCGAATAATTCGCTTTGTTATTTTCACCGTCGAGTCCCAAACTGTCCACCATTCCAGATTCAGTCGGTTCTTTGTCCCAGGCGGGTAGATTTCTGAAAATATCCAAAGACCCGGATCCGACGCTGGAATTCGGCGACCGGTCCAGCATAATCCGATTCGGCGACGTTCGCGCGGACATGTTCAACTCGGCGTCGGAACCTTTGAAATCGTCGCTTTGGATGAGCTCCAACAACCTCGAGTTATCCACTACCTCCTCTTGAGCCACCTTATCACCAGCTGACCCCAACGACGGCCGATTCAAATCGCACTCGATCGTTCCAATATCGGTCGCCGACGTAGAATTTCCTTTCGGCTCTTCCTCCCCTCTTGGTAGATTATGCGCCGCTAATTTAGCATCCTTCATTTTCCTTTGCCGGAGAGCGTGATATTCTCGCAACGCTAGGAATTCCAAAGAGAAATCTTCATCTTGATCTTCTTTGTCGTTGGAGGTGCGATCGAATTTGTTTCGCAGGAATTTCTCTCCCGGCTCGTGGTATCCTCTTCGAAGAACGAATTTCTGGTGGAGATCTAACAAATCAACTTCATTCGGCTTCATCGGTTTCGAATTTTCTCGCACATCAAGAGGCTTTTGATTTTGTTCATAATGTTTTACATCTCCCAGTGATGGAGGAGATGGAGGGAGATGACTACCGTAATGGAGAGGGCGGGAGGGTAAACTGTTGCTGATACTTTCGTCCTCATAATCGGATCCATCGTTCAAGACGAAAGATTCACCTTCGGACATGGGCTGTTTCGATGAAAATGAATACTCGGACCCCTCAGGCATGTAACCGGAATACGAATCGTATTCGCTTTGGTCGAATCCGAGCTGTTTCAAGAAACTTATTCCAAAAGGTAACCTGAGCACAGCAGTCATGCTAAGCTCTCTCAAAGAGACGACTCTCGACTGCAAACGTTTAGCGGTACTCTGCGAACTTGTGTCAGAATTGTCACAAATGAAATTAGGGTATTCGTCACCCATATCAGCAGAGCATACACTTCTCGATGTTTTGAAGACAGGCGGAGACTCGCCTTCGACCAGCGGCGCAGAACAGCATCTGTGGTTGATTTCTGCTGCTGAAATTTTCTTCCTGCCACCACTGCCGTTTTGAGGAGAACCACAACAAGATGACAAATGTTCGTTGCTGGATGATATTAGATCGTTCGCTGACTCGGTAATGTCAGAAATCAATGCGGAAATTTGATTTTCTTCTTCATCTCCCGCAAACTCTTGTTTCGATGGCTTCTCAGAGACATGATTTGATGAATTGGGTAAAGAATCCGAAGGCGTAGACTCGGAATGCTGAATGCTCTCGCTCAATTTTGAAGGCGTTCGGTGGCCAACATCGACGTTTTGATAGGAACTTGGACTGGATGGCTTATCATCAGCTCCCTCTTCAGCTGGTGAAGAGATTTTAAATTTATCATCAGTCATATCTGTGGGAAGTTTCTTGAGGGATCTCAGATCACGGTCCAGGTCTGAAGCGTCTTCCTGGATCGGAGTCGTAGCGAGATTCGTCTCGCTCTTGGCTGAAGATATAGCTTCGGAGTCGCTGCTGTCGAGATAAACGATTTCGACAACGTCGGAATTCGGACCGTGAAGTTTATCGATATTGAAGAGGGTTTCAATTTTCGTGGGTTTCAATACCGGTTTAGAGGTGTAAAAACTGGATACAACATTCACAACGACGTTTTCCGACGATGAGGTACTGCCTTTTTGCTCGGTTCGGTTCGCGCCGGAAATCCTCGTAGGTTTCACCTGAGCATCCACATCGGTTCTGTGGGATGCTGTGAAACTATTTTTCGGATCATCAACCGTCAGCTCAGAATCCGAATGAGAATCCGATATGGTTGGTATGTCGGACATTTCCTCGAGGCTCTTGCCGTCCCTCCACGAAGTATCGATGCCATCCTGAGGTCCGTACCAGTCTTCAGGTATAGTGTCAATGCAGGCGTTTATCTCTCGTATCTTTTCGGAGTTCTCCCAAGGGCGATCGCCGTCGCTCAAGTCGCTCGTCTCTTCGGAGATGACGTCCAAGTAGCGACGCGGTGGGAGGAAACAAGAAGGAATTTCAGTTGGTGATCTAATCCTGAGTACGGGTTCGTTTAAATCGTAAGGAAACCCATCTTCTTCGTGGTGGGAAACTGTAGCTGTTCGCATGTCTTTTGCAATCAGTTCGTACACGCTTTCTTCGGCGTCGGTTGTAGGGGGCAGCGCATCCATGAGATTTGTTGAATCGAGGAATTCTATTGTTTCAGCCATAGGAACTTTGGAGTCGCCTTCGATGGAAGTTTCACTCCTTTCACAAAATCGTGATTTTAACGGCTCTGCAGAGGTTGGCGCGTTGACCTCATCTTCCACGGTCTTGACCGCCTCAATAAGATTATAATCCGTGTTTTCTACTCCCATTCTGGGTTTTTTCGGCCATACGTGAATTTCAGCGTGCTGCACTTCCTGCGGAGCGAATGTCACATTCTCGTACGACTTCAAGCCGGAATGAACTTCTTTTGGCGCATTTTCAGGCTCAGAGGTATTTTCGAATTTTCCGACTCCACTCGCATTATCTGATATCGCCGATCGAGAATCACCGACTGAGTCCTGACTGACAAGCGCTGACGCATTTTGCACAAAACTGCTGCCCTCTACAAGTGGTGCATCTCGAGTTGTAGAGACCGAATAATTCGAAATGCTTGACCCATCGATCGCAGCATTGTCGTAAAATTTTGCTGACGTATTGTCATCATTTTCAGCTCCGCCCTTCACTCCGATTGCTGACGTGGGAAATTGAGGGCCTTCAGGAACAGGTTGCGTCGTCAACACATGGCCAGGGGTTTCTTTGAAACCCAGGAGTTTCTCTTTCAGCAATGATTTCAGCCTTCGTTTGCGCTGCCTTCGTAACTTGCTGCGAGAGGGTTTTGTGTTTTCTAGACATCAGAGAGAAAGAAAAACAAGGGAATCAAGAAGAGAGCTCATTCATAACAATCACAAACAAAATGGCAGGTACCAATCGTTCGAATAAAAAAAAAATGCCGGGGCCTGGTCGAGCAGTCTAAGGGGTTATCCGTTATCGGTCCACCGTCAAGGACTAGGGGGTTCGAATCCCCTCGAAGCCATGGGATTCTTGAGGCCCTTTCAGTATAACCATATCGAAAAAGCCCCTTCGTCATGTCAGGCCCAGTTGAGGTCACAAATCTTGACATAGAGATAATTTTAATTCAATAAAAAATACTGGACTGTTGAAAAATACAGCAGTAGGCAGAAAATTAAAACAAAATTTCATACCTAGGTACCACCAATGAGGGGGATGACATCAATACCTATTCTACTGCTATTACTACGTTCTAGAGTGTTATTCGCGTTTGGAAGTTAATCCAAGGAAGGCCAACAGTTTCTTAAGGATAGTATTATTGCTGATAACGATAATTGATAATATATAAATGCAATAATAATTACATAGTAATAATAAATTATTAATACGCAATAACACACAATACGTAAATATTTTGGTACCTAGAAGTGTTACGTAAATTATTGACCAAATTTATTACACTCTGACAGATTTCTACGGACGGTATCGGATTCCTAAGATCGGATCCCAGAGAAAAAGTATTCCTCATCAGTTCAATTCGACATACACATAACAACGCTGATTTTTTTGGAACGGTACCTACGAATAACGTTTTACGCCAGGACTGTAGGCAAATAGTTACGACCAATAACTTTGTAAATAAAAACACAATGCCAGCTTACCATGGCCTTTCAATATCAAATAAACCATCATATAAACCATGGACCTAAGCAATTTTTTCAACTTTCGATCCGATTTTCAATTTAGGACGGTTTAAATACTTTCATTTACTCAAAAAAAAGGAGGTACGATTGAACTTTTCCGAACCTACCAGCCACCCACGAACAAAAAATGTACACAAACAAAAAATTGACTGACCTTTTTCTGTAGGCGTCAGAGCTATGTCCTTTTCCGACGTAGCCGCCAAAGCTGTAACAGAAAATGAGAAAAATATTCTATTGAAATATGAACAAAAAAATTGTGGGAAATGCTGAACACACCGCAGGAAAGGGGGTCTGCCCAGCAAAGATCAAAGAAAACCGACGACCTACCATAAAACATAACCAGTGGTGCGTAGATAAGGCACAATACTTCCATAATTTGAAACGTAAAAGTGTGACACAATTTGATCATATTGACTATCATTTCATGTACTTCAATTGACTATTGATCATATTTGATAGGTATATATTTGACTGCTCTTGAGGGTGTTTCGGTCAGAAATATAAACAACTCACTATGCAAATTTTAAAAATCGACTAAATTTTGTTGCAAATATTATGTTATTTGTTAGGTGAAACAGTTTCAAGAGAATGAATTGATAGATCGTTGATTATTTCGTGCATTGCGTTATTATAGGCCCTGAAAAGGCAACGAATTTGCCGAAAGCTCGGCGAAGGAGACGGTGCGTTACTGTTTGGCCCTAACCCCTATCGCAGCATATTAACACGGGTCGATCATCTATCATCAATTGTAACGCACAATTGTTACTCAAGAACAAGCGTACCATAACTACGGTCCTTAAGTTAAGAGTTTCCTCGGTACTGCTTGCCTGGTTTCTACCTGAGAATTAACCACAGATAGGTGTGATTTAAGAATTACTTCGAAATATTGAAGCAAAGGGATATTTATATCGAGTTTTCCAATCGGTCTCCGAGAAGTGTGCGGGATGAATCTCGTGATTTACCTAGGAGTAATGTCGGCCTGGTGCACGGTGACGCTCGCGCGCAACTGATGAAAAATATGCGGTACACTGGGCATCAGCCCCGGGGGAGCGGAGGGCATGTGGACCGGAAGTAGAGTTCGCCCGGATAGGGGACTGACACAATAACAGAGGAACCTATCGGCTGGAACACGTACGCCCCTCTGTCTAAACTAGAAGTTGGTACACACCTATTCCGCCTCCCATCATCTTGTCTCAGTCCCACACCTGACAAATGATCGACACTCGGTATCCGTAGAGCTAACTGGCTTTTATCACGGTTCCATGGTGGTTGTGGGTGATCTATCGTGCTGCTCGCCCGTGTAAGTCACAGGGCAGTCCGACGGGTTTTTGTCATGCTAAGAACCGAGAGTCCTTTCCCACGGCCCTGTCTATTGCCGATTCAGAGTCGGCACAATAACCATTTATAAATTTTTCAGAATCGAGAAATAATTGATTAGAAATATCCAGTAAGTTTAAAGGAAAGAACCAGCGGTGCATAGATAGCTCACAATGCTTCCATATTTTGATACGCAAATTTTGACTAAAATTGTCAAAAAACTCGCTACGCAAATTCTAATACCCGCCTAAAATCAAAATACGATAAATTATCGGAATAATAAAAATAGCCACATCTTCTGCAAGGTAAAACAAAGATTTTAAGACCAAGAACACTCAAATCGGTTCATTTTTGTGGCCAGGAATAAAATGAAATAGAAAGCACTAAAAGTGCTCATATAATAATATATTATATTTGATATCATCAAAAGTGCTAAGAATAATTTGGATTCCGGTTTAACAGGGTGATAGGTCTTGGCAACTTGAACACACCAGTTCAAGGAATTTGAACACAAAGTTGAGAATTGCGGGAGATATGACCATTTTTGTAAATGACCACGGACGGACGCAGAGACTTGTCTGAACTAGTCTTGTTTGGGAAGCGATCCTGAGTATATCCAAGTCAACGTTTTTTCAGAAGCTTCGTTCCGATTTTACGACGATTACAATACTCTGTAAATATGGAAGTACAAAAAAGGTCATCTGGTCAGAGAAGACTAACAATATGACGTCATCCAGTCAGACAGTATTCTCGTGAACCTGCTTCAAAAAACTCAAAAAATTCGAAGCGACAAAATATCTCTTTTCTGGGGCTCAAAAAAAATTCATGGAACGATAATTGAAGTAATCTGATCAATCGACCATTCCAAGGAAGACAATCTTACTCCCTTCATAATATCTTCTCTCGCAAAAACCTCCAATTGTGAATGGCGTACGGTGGACGGACATGAAAAAATCCATTGCACATTCGCAGGTTCTACAGTTTTTGAAACCTTGGTGTACCAACAAATTTTCCGGGGGTTCGAAAATGTACGAACATTAGGTAGGTACATTGACCATTTCTGATTCGCCAATCTTTTCTCGCGATAAAACGAGCAAACTGCATAAAATCGGGTAAAATTGGGTCGTTTGTTGAACGAGCCAAGTATGTTTAGACGTAAAACCCATTCGGCCTCCGGTCAAATTCTCCTGTGAATAGATCCCCCCAATCTCCCCTACTGCCAGCTCCTCTCTGCTGTGACCAATTCGATCGGAACCTTATTTCCTTTTCGAAGAGAGCTTTTCAAAACCCAGGATACCCCGGAACATTGGAAAACACTTTTCAACTGGTGCAGATTGGCATCCTTTTCAAAGGTAGAGGCCATGCGAGTTCCGATTGTCAGCTTCGGTCCACAGGCCGCCACGCGTGAAGACTGTGCGTCCGCTTCGATCCGAGTTCCCACCCTTGAAATCGCGGAGGGAAAGCAAAAAATGGAACCTTAGAGCAGATTCAGAAATATGGAGGCCATTTTGGATCAAAAAGGAAAGAAAACAGAAGGGGATTTCAAACAAAATCAGTTTTCTGGGGTTTCTACATCCGCCCGGTCGCCTTAGGACTGAACCGCCACGACTTTATGGTGTGACAACATGGAAAGTTGAGTCGGCAGAAAAACCAACGCTGAGCCTCCAATTCAAACCTCGGGAAAAAAATAATTCGACAGACGGTCGCCTGGTAGTCTAGTGGTTAAGACATCCGCTTGCGGTTCAAGGGGTCACGGGATCGCAACTTGAACCAGGCTATTAAAAATTTTGCATAATAACAGTTTACGGCCAAAAAAGTCTTTCTTTCTTTCGTTACAATAGCATCGAAATCGCGATACAACTTAAGTAGTACTATCTCAGTACTTCTCTTGTACTCTTATACCGAATGAGCGGCTATCGGATTTGATCGTTGACGAAGAAATCCAAATTTGGATTTTATCTCAGGATCGCTCTTAGATCGCTAATTGAGCGAGGATCAAAATTAAAGGTTACTAATAATTGTAATAATTAGTATTATTAATTGTGATTAATAATAATTCACCTAACAACATTAACATGTACAAGAAAATCGCCTGGCAATGTCCAACAAGCGGCTGCAAACAGGCAACAGGCGGCCTTTTTTCAAATTTTCTCAACTGCAATGTTCGTCTAGTTACCGACCGATTGCTCACAACGCTTCCGAAATATTGGCTATTTTAGTTTTTTCTGTTATATTTTACCGATTTGAGGGTTTGAAGTCCTAAAGGCTAGCGCGCACTATTGACAGGGCGCATCGTATCGTGACAATTTTCCCGCCATTGTGTCAATGGGGTCTTTATCTCATTGGCGAAGGGATTGTCATTATAATTTAAGATCAGATACCTATAATCCCGTCCTTAAGAGCGCAGGAACTCTAGATCGCTCTAGACCCTCATGAGAGGGTAATAAACCATTTGCAGGGCCAAAGTTCACCAGAAACAGCCGTTTTCCCTCCAAAATCCCAAAGGAATTTTGCTGTAACGGTGTAAATAAATGAAAAACTCGCTAAGCTTCATTTCAGTTACTCTGGCATGCTGCATTGTGAAAAAAGCCGGATTCTAACAGGTGGCATGGTCAAAAAACGAATAAAATCTAACAACCGCCTTCTCTCGCATTATATATTTTTGGATTTACTGCTCTCTTCCTAAGCACAGCAGTCCTTACTATGTAAAAAGAGCAGCAGGGTCGCAAAAAGGAAATAAAAAAAAATCAAATTTAAGCAAAAAGAATTGTAATACGGTTAAAAATTGTTAAGGACTTTAACCGTGGAAGATGGCGTGTCATTATTGACAAAGACGGAGTTGACCAGAAGAGTACAAGCATGAAATGGTAAAAAAAATGGAGACTTTCAACGCAATTTACAGAAACCGACGATTTTCATACGAATACTGGTACATTATTTCTTTTTTTTACATACGCTTTACGTAAAGCCGGCCAAGGTGCCGATTTTGCCTGCGTTTCCTCTCGTTTTGACAAGATGAGCACACGAAAACATTGAAAAACTTATAGCGGCAACACTTGACCCCCGGACGATGTTTGAGAAGCTTCATGTTGCTGGAAGGAACTAAAAGGGCGGGCAGGCAATGCGTGTCGTCTGTCTCTTAGCGGATAACGATCAGTGGTTATCATCAGGAACAGAGAGCATCACAAGTCCCAGGGCCAACCGGAGGCCGCGCCCCAAAACGATTTTTTCTTTTACGGGCAGCCGAGCGTGTCAAACAGCTTCAACATGCACTACGTAACTGCTTAGTTAGCGGAGGAGCGACTTCTGTTAACAGTTTGACACTGTTTTAAACAGATCTGGAATCATTGGCCCCGTCGAACTCCGAATTGTGGAAACGGTCGATTCAACTGGAGTTCAAGTTTCAACTGGACGAGTAATTAGTTAACGTAAACCGAAGTGGAACTGGACGAGTAATGAGTAGGGATCGGATTTTTATGCATTTAAAAATGCCAACTATGTGAAATGTGAAATGTATTAATTTACTTAGAATATGTGGAAAACAAGTAAAAAGGTTGAAATATTTTCAAAAAATAAGTGGAAAATATGTAAAAGGTTTTAATATTTTCAAAAAATGTTTAAGCTCAAACTGAAGTTCTAACTCAAACTGACGTTCAAACTTGAACAAAAAGTCGAAGTCAAACTCAAACTGACGTTCAAACTTGAACTAAAACTCGAAGTCAAACTCAAACTGACGTTCAAACTTGAACTAAAACTCGAAGTTGAACTCAAACTGACGTGCAAACTTGAACTAAAACTCGAAGTTTAACTCAAACTGACGTTCAAACATGAACTAAAAGTCGAAATTAAACTCAAACTGACGTTCAAACTTGAACTAAAAGTCGAAGTTAAACTCAAACTGAAGTTCAAACTTGAACTAAAAGTCGAAGTTAAACTCAAACTGACGTTCAAACTTGAACTAAAAGTCGAAGTAAAACTCAAATTGACGTTCAAACTTGAACTAAAAGTCGAAGTAAAACTCAAATTGACGTTCAAACTCGAACTAAAAGTCGGAGTTAAACTTAAACTGACGTTCAAACTTGAACTAAAAGTCGAAGTTAAACTCAAACTGACGTTCAAACTTGAACAAAAAGTCGAAGTTAAACTCAAACTGACGTTCAAACTTGAACTAAAAGTCGAAGTTAAACTCAAACTGACGTTCAAACTTGAACTAAAAGTCGAAGTCAAACTCAAACTGACGTTCAAACTTGAACTAAAAGTCGAAGTTAAACTCAAACTGACGTTCAAACTTGAACTAAAAGTCGAAGTAAAACTCAAATTGACGTTCAAACTTGAACTAAAAGTCGATGTTAAACTCAAACTGACGTTCAAACTTGAACTAAAAGTCGAAGTCAAACTCAAACTGACGTTCAAACTTGAACTAAAAGTCGAAGTAAAACTCAAATTGACGTTCAAACTTGAACTAAAACTCGAAGTAAAACTCAAACTGACGTTCAAACTTGAACTAAAAGTCGAAGTAAAACTCAAACTGACGTTCAAACTTGAACTAAAAGTCGATGTTAAACTCAAACTGACGTTCAAACTCGAACTAAAAGTCGAAGTCAAACTCAAACTGACGTTCAAACTTGAACTAAAAGTTGAAGTAAAACTCAAATTGACGTTCAAACTTGAACTAAAAGTCGAAGTCAAACTCAAACTGACGTTCAAACTTGAACTAAAAGTCGAAGTAAAACTCAAATTGACGTTCAAACTCGAACTAAAAGTCGAAGTTAAACTCAAACTGACGTTCAAACATGAACTAAAAGTCGAAGTCAAACTCAAACTGGCGGTCAAACTTGAACTAAAAGTCGAAGTTAAACTCAAACTGACGTTCAAACTTGAACAAAAAGTCAAAGTAAAACTCAAATTGACGTTCAAACTTGAACTAAAAGTCGATGTGAAACTCAAATTGACGTTCAAACTTGAACTAAAAGTCGATGTTAAACTCAAACTGACGTTCAAACTCGAACTAAAAGTCGAAGTCAAACTCAAACTGACGTTCAAACTTGAACTAAAAGTCGAAGTCAAACTCAAACTGACGTTCAAACTTGAACTAAAAGTCGAAGTAAAACTCAAACTGACGTTCAAACTTGAACTAAAAATCGAAGTCAAACTCAAACTGACGTTCAAACTCGAACTAAAAGTCGAAGTAAAACTCAAATTGACGTTCAAACTCGAACTAAAAGTCGAAGTTAAACTCAAACTGACGTTCAAACATGAAGTAAAAGTCGAAGTTAAACTCAAACTGACGTTCAAACTTGAACTAAAAATCGAAGTTAAACTCAAACTGACGTTCAAACATGAACTAAAAGTCGAAGTCAAACTCAAACTGGCGGTCAAACTTGAACTAAAAGTCGAAGTTAAACTCAAACTGACGTTCAAACTTGAACTAAAAGTCGAAGTTAAACTCAAACTGATGTTCTAACTTGAACAAAAAGTCGAAGTCAAACTCAAACTGACGTTCAAACTCGAACTAAAAGTCGAAGTTAAACTCAAACTGACGTTCAAACTTGAACTAAAAGTCGAAGTCAAACTCAAACTGACGTTCAAACTTGAACTAAAAGTCGAAGTTAAACTCAAACTGATGTTCTAACTTGAACAAAAAGTCGAAGTAAAACTCAAATTGACGTTCAAACTTGAACTAAAAGTCGATGTTAAACTCAAACTGACGTTCAAACTCGAACTAAAAGTCGAAGTCAAACTCAAACTGACGTTCAAACATGAAGTAAAAGTCGAAGTTAAACTCAAACTGACGTTCAAACTTGAACTAAAAATCGAAGTCAAACTCAAACTGACGTTCAAACTCGAACTAAAAGTCGAAGTAAAACTCAAATTGACGTTCAAACTCGAACTAAAAGTCGAAGTTAAACTCAAACTGACGTTCAAACTTGAACTAAAAGTCGAAGTCAAACTCAAACTGGCGGTCAAACTTGAACTAAAAGTCGAAGTTAAACTCAAACTGACGTTCAAACTTGAACAAAAAGTCAAAGTAAAACTCAAATTGACGTTCAAACTTGAACTAAAAGTCGATGTTAAACTCAAACTGACGTTCAAACTCGAACTAAAAGTCGAAGTCAAACTCAAACTGACGTTCAAACTTGAACTAAAAGTTGAAGTAAAACTCAAATTGACGTTCAAACTTGAACTAAAAGTCGAAGTCAAACTCAAATTGACGTTCAAACTTGAACTAAAAGTCGAAGTAAAACTCAAATTGACGTTCAAACTTGAACTAAAAGTCGATGTTGAACTCAAACTGACGTTCAAACTTGAACTAAAAGTCGAAGTTAAACTCAAACTGACGTTCAAACTTGAACTAAAAGTCGAAGTTAAACTCAAACTGACGTTCAAACTTGAACTAAAAGTCGAAGTAAAACTCAAATTGACGTTCAAATTTGAACTAAAAATCGAAGTTAAACTCAAATTGACGTTCAAATTTGAACTAAAAATCGAAGTTAAACTCAAACTGAAGTTCAAAGTCGAAGTCAAACTCTTTGTTGCTTGTAGATTTTCCCTTCTCTTCCAGGACTTCACCCTCACCATTCAATCGTACTACAGATGTTCATTCATCTTTTCAAAAAAAACTAAAACTGTTTCCGCCTCAGTGTTTGTACTAGTATTACAACCTGGACTCCTAGGATTAAATTTCTTTTTTGACTAAGAAATAAAGACATTACTGTCGTTAAATATTACTCGTAATATTTATTACCTACTACTCTAGATTATTCAATATTTTCAATCAGAAAAAGGGTACATACCTTTGATTTCTTTTGACCGTCGCCTCGGTGAACCATTCTGATTCCTAGAAGAGAATACGAGTGTAGAATACAAATAGAGCAGAAGCTTCATTCAATAAATTTATTGCCATTAGGCACTCCAACGAAAAAATTTCTACTCTCGAGTTTCAATGAAAAAATTTCAATGAACATTTTCGATTGGAGCGCCCATGAATAAAGCAAAGTAATCGGACAGGTTATATTGATGGTAATATTGTTCATTCCCCTCACTCACTGCCCACTGGTGCCCCACTCACTGTCCAATTGCAAATGTTGTTGTGGGGATGAACACGGGAATGTGGTTTTGAAAGTCAATGAAATTTAATCTTCAATGAATCAATTTTAATCAGAGAATTTTTTTTACTTGAGCTGTTTATTGAGTCATCTCGACCAATTAAAGTAATGCATTGTCTTGGCCCCACGACCAGCAATCGGATAGTGTATGGGCACCTTATTTCTTCTCACGTGTTCCGTAAGAAAGAAAGGAAGGCTTTCTTCGGCCATAAACGACTATGTTGCCAAAATTTTAATCGCCCAGTACAAGTTGCGATCTCGGGACCCCTCGAACCGCAAGCGGACGTCCAACCTCTAGACTACCGGGCGACCGTCTGTTGAGGGTTTGAATTGGAGGCTCAGTGTTGGGTTTTTTGCCAACTCAACTTTCCATGTTGCCACACATGTAAGCGGTGCGTTATTAACGCACCATTGCAAAATGCATTTCTTGCTGAACGGTTCACTATGAAGCTACTTCCAACAGGTATTCACATTGCTAAATTTCAAACTTCAACAGCTCAACATTGAGGGATTGTTCTTGACAAGGAAAAATGTTGACTCACTCGTTCAGACCTAGCCGAAGATTTTCCTTAACGGTTCTGAGCAAGGCGTGAGAATCAGAGTTGGTCAGGCTTGTTGTCGGTTGTCCATTGATGGATGTGATCATATCACCTTCTCGTACACCTTGCGATTCCGCCTTACTCCCTGGATTTACCTGCAAGCATAAACGAAACTTGTTGTTGTATAATAATGGTATACCAGCTGTCAAAGTAAACTATTCAAGTCCCAGGCTAAGGGGTCCTTGAATTGAAGCTATGACCTGCTGGATGAGTAACTGTGAAATGGGAGTTTTCTCGAGCCAGCTCTAAAGAGATAGGCGGTCATTAACCTCTGCCCTAGCGACAAAGGTACAAAGCTCAAATGCATGTAGTTGCAAATAAAAGGAACTGGTCTAAATTCCGGATGAGCAAATGGGGTGAAGCCACAGGTTTCGCCGACGCCGTACGTACTGAACGATTTCTATTATCGGATATTTATTTTTTAGATAGATCACGCGGTCAAAAATTTGATCAATGCTACCCTACCCACCTTACACTCGTAATGACGTTTTGTCAACCTAATTTCACCGTCTCGTACACAAAACGGCCACAGCCTAAGGCCAAATTCGCCGTTATGCAATCGCGAGTCAAAAAGCGGACCCTCTTGTGTTAATTATCCATAACGAGGGTTTACTAGGGAGTGCATCTGACAGGAAATTTAACGCCCGACAATTTCATCCCTATCAAGTTTTTGCCTAAAACCCGTACTTCGGTCGTAAAACCAAGGAAACTTTGAAAAAACCCGATTTTGGCCGCAACAGTACCTACCCCTTAAATTGGCCATGATCAAAATCCCGAAAAAACGGTCAAATTTCTAGTCAATTTCAAGTTCAATGTCAAGTTCAAATTTTTAGTCAATACCTAAAAAAATATTCATGCCAAAAAACCAGAAGTCAACTCCATGAATTCCCTACGATTGATTTTTCATGAGAATCTGGTTTTTTGGATTTATCTCGGTCCGGGAGAGTCGTAGAAAATCGCCGATTTTTCCTGTCATGTACCTATTTGAAAGCTGTCCGTCCTAGGATAAATCTGGCTTTAAAAAATAAATTGATAAACCGGACCTTAACCTTTACCGATCGGATTCCCCGGACGCTAGGTAGCAAGTTTGAGCAAACCAAAACTTTTAAGACTAGTTTCGTCAAAATCGGACCAGTGGTTCTATACGATTTTCTCGAAAGATTACTAGCCGGCGTTTTTTCTGAACTTCCAATCCGATTTTAAATTTAAGGACGACCGTAATTTTGTAAATAAATTTTACGACGATCCCAGGAAGGTAGGTACAAACCGGATTATCTTGTGTACTATTGCGCGCAGTAGAACGGAACTTCAACATTTTTACAGGCAACCAACCACCTGATGGTTGGAGAACGCGGGTACAACTGAAGACACACGCGCTGTATACAAGACGGACACAACAGCTCGGAACAATGCAATTGCAAGGGTACACTCTTCAATTGACGGACTCATTAAAATGCGGGGGCCATCTGTGTCCTCAGTTCACACCCCTTTGTGTATTCCCAATGCGATGATAACGCTGGAAAACGTACATTTATGGTAACCATCTCGACATACAAATCCACGCGTTTTGTTCCACGCCTCGTCCATCCCAGTCGTACACTCGGCCCTCTCTATTCTTTCTGTAAATAATTCATGACGGACCTTCTAGTAAGTGTGGATTGTAGGAATTATTATCCAACCAGTACTTGCACCTCAGTATCAAAAATATAGGTACCATGGTTGCGTTCCGAGATGCAAGTGAAAGAAATTTCCCTCACTCAGTTCTGAAAATCCTTAAATCCGGTTAAAAATGTTTTTGGGGGAATTTACAAATTTTTTGCCTGCCATCCCTTAAAAAATGCGGGCAGACAGAATTTTTACTCCTCTAATTACGAGGACAATGGGAGTAAGTAAAGTAAACCGCCGCTCCATGCGCTGGCTATTCGCCCGATAACCGAAATGGTCCCGGGCATGACCTGCCGCCCTCAAGGAAGTATTTTAATTCGTCCTAAAATCGACAATCAGATCGGAGCTTTGGAAACAACTACTCACACACTTGTACTCAGAAACACATCCTGGACAAGTGTCTGCGTGTCCGTCAGTGGTCATTTACAAAAATAGTCATCTCTCCCACAATTTTCAACATTTTTTCAAATTTATCAAACAGGACTTTTGGTGACAGGAAATTTTCTATAAATTTCTGTTCTTGGTCACAATAGTAAACCGATTTGAGCGTTCTTGATCATAAAATATTTTTTTATACCTTGCAAAATACATGAATATTTTTTATATAATTTGTATAGGTAGTGAGTTTTCCAACATTGGCAATCCAAACAGCCTCCAAACTAGACAAAGTTAGTCGATTTGTGTTGACAATTCACGCATCAAAATATGGAGGTTTTGTGGTTTTGAGGATTGTGTGTTATCTGCGCACCACTGGTTAAATTTATTTTTTCTAAATGATTTCTGGATTCTACATACTTTAAAGCGTAGAACATCAAATTTTCATGGGGAGGGGGAGGGGGGCTAAAACAATTTTCTTGAGCGACTACAAAGGTTTATTATTGAATATTAAACCGAAATGCACTAATTTTAGGAAACTATACGACTCACCCTGGATATTCTGAGAGGGTGGCCAGAGTCGGTGCCCCCATTCATGCGGAAGCCCCAGGGTGGGGATCCGTCGAAGACGACTTCTCTTGCCGTCATCGCTGGCCGACTTCGTTTTCGATGAGAAACGTCACTACCTCCTATCAGCCAAAAATTTGGCCAATGCAGCAAATAGTCGTCTCGTTTCTACGGTGAGCCATTTGTGTTGTATCGTTGTTTTCGTTCGATTGACCTGCGTGAGAAAATACAAAGGTTTACTAATAATATAATAGTAAACCGAAGCGATAAAATGAAAATCCACAATGTTATTAGAGTAATGAGTGCTCCATGGCCCTTGAACAACTATTTTAGAACAAAACGGGCAACGCTCATCATGCAAATTTACCGGATGATCTCGCCAGTCGATTGGATTGGCCACGTTTTCTTCGAACCGCTCGGTGAATTATTCTAAAAATAAATATTACGGCATCTCCCTCTCCCCGTTCTATTCGGACGCCAAAAAACAAGGCTGCGAACTTTGCCTGAATTTCGAAAACCGCGATTGAAAAGTTCACCAGATGAGAGGATGAAACGCATTTTCGGAAACGCCCTCCCCTACATGCGCAGCAAGATGTCAAGAATTTTTTGCGAAAGAAAAAACGCTACAAAAAATCACGCCAGAAATCATAAATCGCAAGAAATTTGAGCCCAACTGATTCGAAAAAACCATTCCTTCAAAATGCCCGGGAAAACACCCTATCCTATGGTAAATCAAGCGAGAAACCGGGTGGAAATACTCCAATAATTCTAAACCCGCGTCAACAACTTCAAAATTGACTTTTTGTATTTTTACAAAAATTAACCATAATAATGCAAATTTGGACCCCTCAACCTTTTCCAATAGGATTCCCCAGAATTATGCCTCAAGTTGGAGCAAACCACAACTTTGAAGACTAGTTAGTCAAAATCAGATCAGTGGTTCAATACGAAGTGGCGTACATAACAAACATTTTGGCCAACATTTTGACATGCCACTTTGTATTGAGCCGCAGATCCGATTCTAACGAACTGGTCTTAAAATTTGTCGTTTGCCCCAGCTTAGAGGCATAATATATTAGGGGGATAATATAATTATATTGTCAGGGGAATCCGATCAAAAAATTTAAAAAGGTCGAAAAACTGTTTTAGAGATTATGACGTTTTTTTTTCCTCTGTTTTATTTGAATTTAGCGGGTTTCTTTAGGGGGTGCACATCAAGGGATGGTGTTGCTACAAGGGATGGTGTAGCTACATTTTCTTTTACCCATTTCATGCGTGTTGCTGCTGATGCCGTACGGCGTACAGAATTTTTTAATTGCGGATTTGTGTATTAGCCCCTATGAAACGTAAAAGGGGTTTTGAGGGGGTTTTGTAAAAACATTTTTCCTGGCCGAAAGTTGAAGTAAAAACTCAGAAAAAACTATTCTTTTGGTGCATTAAAAATATTCACCCACGTAAGTACCCATAATTAGAGACTTATTGGTAAAAATACGAGTTTGTAGGAAAACTAGAAAAGTTTGTGAAAGGTGTACCAATCCCACTGCTAGCAGAGTGGGGAAGCGTTGTTTAGAACGCCAATGAAATTTGAGTCGTCAATCGAGTCACCAATTGAAGTAATGAATCGTCTAGGCCCCACAACCAGTAATGATTACTGAGTAATCGGTTGATCGATGGGCGGGCATAGATTACTTGAGAAGTTTGTTTACATTTCGGCTTTCGTTTTTGCGAATTGCCAAATAAGTAATGCAAACGAATTTCAATGTGCTAAAAATTGTAGTTCACGTATGCATTATTGCTTGGGTCGTATGAATTGAACTAGCGTCCTTGAATAGTTTGATTATTCAATGAATGATAAAGTTAATTTTAGGCGATAAAGGGGCCCCTCGTAACCAAACCAGAGTGAAGTTAGCAACGGTTCAGCAACGGTCAACTACGTGTTTCTTTTCTAAATTTTCGGACTCTAGGGATGTCTAGGAACACATTTATGGCAATTTTAAAATTGTGCCACCAGTCATACAGTCCGTACAGCTCGTTGCTGCTAACTGTTACTTCACGCATTCCTTAAACAGATGAGGTGACCTGGATGCTCGCTGCGCTCGCATCTCCAAGACAGAAAAACATCCCTCATCAGTCCAATTCGACATACTCATCAGTCAAACGCTAATCAAGCAAGATATTTTATAGCCTACCTACCTACTTATCCGAGAAGGTGTTGGATACACCAAGGTGTTTAATCCTAAGGCGTACAATGAGACTGGTGTCACAATTCTTGTACAGCCAGAAATGTGTTCCAAGTCGTCCCTAGAGACCAATTAGTACGAAAAGAAACACGCAGTTGACCGTTGCTGAACCGTTGCTAACTTCACTAAGCTCGTAACCAAAATGCATGATATTATTTTCGACACAGCAGCCAAGATTAGGTACATAGATCAAATTGACGTCACTTACAACAGGAATATGTATGGGACGGTCGGCATTCACACAGTTCAGCGATCGGACGATTCTCTCTTTTCCTCCAAGAACAGAAGCGGTTAAACTCGGACGGCGAACGCGGATCATGGGCCGACAGATGCCTTGATCAACTTTAACTAGTAGGTAGATTGATAAAACTGGGACACTATTAGACTAGGCACTAGGGTCAAAATTTACTGATTACAGCCAGGCACGAAAACGTCGCTGTTGACGTTTGACGTTGATGCAAACGGAGGGTTGGGAGTATCGAAATCGAATTTTGAATATATCGATTTATGAAAGCACAAAGGAAAGGCATTCGATTCAGAGATGTTTGCGATTCAGAGATGTTTGCGACGAATGGCGCGCTGCGCCTATACGGCAGTGCGTCGAAGTTGCCCCAGCAATGCAGCGCTGCGCTCCTGAAGAATTGAGATTGAGAATTTGGCTTTGGAAATGAATCTAAGTACTGTAAGTAGCCCGGGGGTAAACTTTAAAAATGGAGGAGCCACTGGCTCTCTTCGTTCTGCGTCCTGCCGAAGATTTGGTCAAACGGAATTGACGTTCTTGTCTCGACATGGATTTCAGACATTTTGAAATAAGTTGAAAATCGTCGAGTATTTAGCGGTTTTGATGGTCGAAAACGTCTTTTGCATTTTCCTCAAATTGCAAAACACAACATGGAACCATAGCAGTTTCAAGTATAATCGATATTCGAAAATTGACGTCGACGAAACTGAATCGACTTTCCTATCAATTACTTTGAGAGTTGCGTTTACTCTTGGAATCAGAACTTCGACCTTTCACGAAAACACAGTAAACGCGCGCTGACGGGGTGGAAACTGGATAAAGTATAGAAGAAATTCGAAGTTGAGAGAAAATGTGAAAAGCAGTAGTATTTCAATTTCGGTTGGTTTTTCATTGTAAACCAGAGGTGCGCAGATACACAATACTTCCATATTCTGATTCGTAAATTGTTTGTAAATTACCACAGACGGGCAGACCGAGCCTTGTTCAGGAAGTGATTCTGAGAAAAAGTGTATATAAGTAAAAGTGTACGTACCTACACACACACACACACTTGTATAAAAATACCTTGAAAGCAGGGAACCCGCAGTCAGGCAGGAAATCTAGACAAAATTGTTTGTAAATTACCACAGACGGGCAGACCGAGACCTGTTCAGGAAGTGATTCTGAGTAACAGTGTACGTACCTAAGTAAAAGTGTACGTACCTACACACACACACACACACACACTTGTATCAAAATATCTTGAAAGCAGGGAACCCGCAGTCAGGCAGGAAATCTAGACGAAAGCAGGCGACAGAGTGAAACAAGAACCGGAGTGAGTGAGCAAGATGGCAGAAAGGTACAAAGGTCGATTGGAGGCGGCGGGATCTGTGCGCGCATGATTGAACCCGCCCACTTTTTGAGTAGGTAGGTACCAACTGGAGTCGAGTTGGACATAGTCCGCCTAGTGAAGCATGTTGGTGTCTAGGTAGGTAGATGAATACTAAAATGAAGTCACGACCCATGAAGGTATCATACTTTGAAGACATTTTTCCGGCACAAACCAATTAAAAAACTCAATTATTTGAAGAAACAAATGTATTTCCGTAAAGGTAGGTTACTTTGGTCCTTGACTGGTTACTTTGGTCCAAAAACCAAAAAACTTCCACCATGATGTCATCAATGTAGATGAGCTGGAGAGGCTTCGAAAAAATTAGGGTTCATGGGAACAACCTAGGCAATGAAAAGGCAAGCGCAACAACCTGAACCTCATCACCAGCTACTGATAACAATTCCTGATAACAATCAGGTGATTTTTGCGATAATTTTCTTTACCACACTTTCACTGTTCCACCTGTTGGAGGTGGTCCGGGAAGGAAAGTACCCACCACGTAGTGTTCAAAATTTAATGTAGATGACGATTCATTACCATTTTTTTACATTTGGACTGTTTTAGTGATCATTTTTCGCAAATTACCGACGGAAGGTATCTTTGTACCAGGAAGGCTGCATACTTTGGTCCAACGAAACTGACACAAACCAGCCTTCACTTGACCTGTGGAAAAGAAAACTGGTGCCTTTTGCCCTGTCATTTATGACGGGGAACTCTTCCCTGGAAAAATAATTTCCTTTGACGGCTAGTGCGCCAAAGTCAGCACGATGGACCAAAGTATCAAGTCATGGAAATGGCCATCTAATAAAGACAGATCAAGGGCATTTTCAATTTAAAAAAAAAATTTTCCCGTTGCTCCTGGAATAAACCAAGAGGGCAGAATGTTTAACTTTGACCCAAATGAAAAAACAAGCCATTTTCAAGTCAACTTTGGGACTGGCTCAAAGTATCCTACCCGAATAGGAAACATTGGTCCAAACTTCAACAAAAAAAATTAAATATATAGAGAGCAGATAGAATTTTTTTGAGGTCATGAATCGATTTGCCAGGTCCCAAATAGTGAGAATATGTCATCCCATTACGAATTTTCACGTTCCATGGGTGGATAAGAAGGCGATTTCTAAAAGTTTTGCAAAAAGTGGACCAAAGTAACCTACTTTTACGGTTCTAAATAAAAATCTAAAAAAATTATTTTTTTTAATAAAAAGGTTTAAATTAATTTTTTACTTGAATAAAGTGCATTTTTCTGCCAAGTAAGGGAAACACCTTATTTGATAGATATTTAGGCCGAATCAAAATTTGATTTTACGTGATGACATTTAATTTGACCACCTGTTTTTTGATAGTTCGCCCATGATTATTCTAGTACTTCCAATATTTATGGTCTTTTCAATTTTTTTCTGGGCGCAAAAATAAACTGATCGGAGCGTTCTTGGTATCGTATTTTGTTTCTTGTTCTTGGATTGATGTATGTATGTTGTACACTCATACATCAAGGGAGAACTTCGTTGGTCCGAAGGTCATTCATAGATGACGGCTGTAAGTAGGTAAATGCTGGGATAGGGAAGATAATTCTGAGACAATTCACTATCGTATATTTCTGATAGAAATACACACCATCTTGTTTGTTTACTGTTTAGGTATAATAAATGTACAAAAGTACTTGCCATAGCTTACGTAACATGCGACAAAGAATTGAATTTCTCGTAATATTTCAAAACCCCACCGCGGATCAGCTCTGCAGATCGGTGACAAAATACTTCTTCGCATGTTGTTCCATGTTTAGGTCAGAACTCAGGTTTTATTTTTGTAGGTACGTAGGCACCTACTAGTACAATAATTATACTAATTCACGTCTAGGGGCATAGCTGTGGAGGGAATTCATCCTATACATTAAAAAGCATTCTAAGGTGATTTTAATATCGAGAGAGAATTATAGTCATGGTATATCAATTCATTTTTACCGGACGATGCCTCGGCTTGAATGCTCCCTTTGCCGCGTTGAGCTCTATCTCAAGAAAGTCAGTTAGGTGGGTATTTTGAAAAATTTCAATTGGAAACTATTACATGGTTTATGTTATTATTTTAACCTGACTGTAACCGAGTTACCCGGCTACAAGCTGAACCAGTTAATCTATTTTCAAATTAATCATAGTCAGTACCACTCCGGGAATCAGGCTGACTTTATTAACGGCTGATCGAGCAAAAAAGGCCTGACTTTCCAGGTGATTTAGGCTGAAAAATGTTTTGTTTCCATGTAACGAATGTTAAATCAGTTGATAGAGCGAAATCATAATACAGCCATTACCCAGGCAGCCTGTCAGATCACAAGGCCTTATCAGACAAACGGCTCAACCCTCAACGACGCGACGGGCGATCACGGCCTGCCTGAAAAGATTCGATGTCCGAATCTTTTCAGCCGTCAGTGGGCGTGTCCAGCCGTGGCATCTCTGATTGGCTGAATGCCGCACCTTCTGAGACAACGCGCCCGGCTCAGTGCCGCGCCACGGGATGGCCCCACCAGCGCGACAGTTAGAAGTTGCGCCGTTTGATCTCCACTTTTAGATATCCACTGGGTAAAATGAATTGATAAACTTACCCCAGGGCCGGTTTACCAATCAATTTCAATCTCGATGTATCCAAGAATGACCGCGCTAAATTTCTTGTTAAACTGGAACATATTTTCATCGATCACTTTTCCTTGAACAGGAAAATGGTAGGTGCTCAACAACTTACTTGGTGTTCTTGGTATTCGTCGAGATTTGAATGAATACATAATCCGGTCGCAAGAGTTCTTTCTTTATTCTTGAGTTTTTTGACGGGGTTTTCAGTTTTTAAATATTTTCCGGGCTGAAGAAGGTGTGAGGAGGAAGGTACGCATTTTTAGCTTAGGAAAGCAGACTAAGCACAGTTGAAGTGAGCAGTTGTACAATTTATATACAGTTTTGCACCTTTCCTAAGGAAGTAAGATTTAGGTACACCTAATATGATTCAACACAGATACATCTTTCTACATAACCAATAATATAATTTTTTTATCCATACAGCTAACATTGGTAAAAATTAAGTACACTCTTACTTCTACATATTAGTCGACCTAAAATACAAATAAATACTCGTATTATTTAAAGCATTAGATCCTTTTAAGTGTGACGCAAAGGTAGTCGTATTATTTCTGACCTTGGCGTGCAGCGATGCAGAAATCGTGTGAACATGTTGAAAATATAACCGGCAAAGAACGTAAAAAGGTTAGGAGGTCAGATACACTTCGGCTAGAAAAACGAAAATGGAAATTGGAGAAAACAGGTCACTTACATAGTAAATCAATCAATGCGATTCGATTGCCCTACCTTGGCCGTGCTCGTATGAATTCAGCCGTACGATTAAAAAAAATTAACAACTAGTTTCTAGTCAAGCAGGACGGTATAATAAACGAGTGAAAACAATTAAAAATAAATTCTTCGTTAACTAGAAATAATTTCCAAAACAAAAATATATCCTTACCAGTCAGAAATGACACAATAGAATCACGAAATCATATCATCATGTCCTGAGTTGATAATAAAACAATGCTCCCTGCAATTGGAAGCTTGCAGGATTGATTAGCTTCGGATGGAATGTTAAGATCAGTTCTTCGCTGCAGCTGTTCCTTTAAGACAGCGCGAAGTCACTCCTACTGTCTACATTACAAATAAATAATTGTAGCTACTCAAAAAGTCCATCTCTGACGATAAAGCAACTAATAACATTCAAGCCGGTGACGAGACACGAGCGAGACGGGCTTCTTACATAGTAAAAAAGTCATGAAGTACGTTGATTTTATATGGCAAGGATTTGATTTCATTGACCAGAGCGTGTTCAAAGTACGTAGAAATGGCAATGGTTCGGAATTCAATCTACGAAGCAAACGATCCCATTGTTTCCCCCGATAGAAAATCTTCCGAAACGACAGTAATAATATCAATCTACTATTTAAAGATAATTTCCGACTCGAATACTCTTGAGGATAGACCCAATTAAGAAGATGCCGAATCATTTTTCGAAAAAGAACCGTGTAGTCTGATGTATAGGTAGGTAGTCCTTAGTTGCATCGGAGGATTGCAGCTTCGCATTTTAGAGAATGTTACGCAAGAATCACGAAGTTCTTAACCATAAGTTTCCTAGGCGCAGTAGCTTCATATTTATGTACACCGTTCCATTCTCCTAGTAGATCTGGAAGAAAATACCGTATTCTGTAAAAAAGGGTGGACAAAGGCCCGTAACCGGGGGGGGAGGGGCCATGGCCCCCCAAACTTTTCTGAAATTTGTTCACATAATCACTACAAACATGGTATATTTTTCATTCCGGATGAGTCCGGATCCGGTTTTTTCCGGATGAGTAGTGTGATGAAGCTTTGGCTTCCTGGTCCCACCACAAATCTTGATGAAAAGCTGAGTTATTTACGAACGGGATAGATAAGCTAACTGGCTTGATATAGTTCCAATACCATCGTCCATAGTTATTTATAGTTCTAGCTCAACAGAAATATTTGGGAGTGCAGCACAACGTCGACAACCCAAAAGCAACAAAGCATCACAAAACAGTACAACCTCAACAAGGCAGAGGAAAAAATATTCACTTTGAATAATCAATAGTTTTTTTTTTGGAATAGATCACAAGTTGTACCTGGATAACACAGGATTCCGATATGGTATTGATTTTTTCATCTATTCAAATAGATTTTCCGTTGCGCTTCTGCCTTGTCGACGTTATGCTATATACCTAATGGAAGATAGAGAAGGGGCTACCAATTAAAAATTAATGGAAAACGTGAATAACCAGAAACGAATATTCACCTGGAAAGTGTGAAGTAGTGCCTTAAAAATCTAGAGGTTGGTCAGCACTGCCCTCGATATCCTGATCTGAATCGTCGTCGTTGCCGTCATCGTCGTCATCATCGTTGCTGACAACATCTCCAGAATCGGCTTTGCTCTTCCCAAGGAGAGACTCTGTGAACCGAAAATGAAGCTGTGCTATGAATATGTTGAAGCTAACAAAACTTTCTAACTTCCATAAAACAACAACAAGAAGTTTCTGTTATGAACCAAATAAACGCTGATTTTGCCTCATTAACCTGGCTAATTACTTCCACAGTTAATGAAGTTCATTATCTAATTAAACCCACCTTAAGGTAGTATAATAAAGAAGCAATGGAATTTAATTCAATTTCGAGAAGTCCGCACACAAAGAGCATCTCTTTCTCCAACTTTGTTCAAATTGCAACCCCGACGTTCTTTCACTCATCCGCACAGAAGTACTGCTGAAGTCCGCCCCCCTAATCTTTGTCCCTAAACCCAATTTACTTTAATTATAAAGCAACTAACGACTGGTCATCATACCACAATTTGGTTTCCCTCGAGTGCGGGAGTTGGGAAGCTCGACACCATGTTTATCAGCACACCAGCACATGCCGACAGAAATGTGGCACTGCGTATGGTAATAGTAGCCGTCAGCGTCGCATTCCGGGACAAAGCCGCCTGAGGACAAATATTAATGGCGACTGTCACAATTGCAACATCACATTTTTCAAGGAGTTTAGGAGCCGTTCAGGAGTTTAAGGCCAATTCCAAGACAATTAAGATCCAGTTTGAGCCAAACAACAGAGCAAGAGTTGCAATAAGTAATTCATTCTAGAGGCTAGCGCACACTACTGATGGGCCAGGCTGGGTTGCATCGCATCGCATTGCTGAACGAAATTCCCAATCCGTCAGTGGCAACATCCTGGCAACAGTGGCGAAAAAGTTTTGTTTTACGATGCGCCCCATCAATCGCGTGCGCTCGTCTTTAGTACGCAAGGCATTGTATCGACTGTTACACACCCAACATGTTCGATGGAATTCTCCGCTTGACCGCGGCGCAAGGCCTGTCCGTCTTGTCGAAACACTTGCACCATTCGCGAGGAGTGACGAAGATATCTCTGCAAAGTGATTACCGAGTCATCAGAATTTATTGGCGGGAGATTAATAATACAAGTGCGGTTGCCAAGGGCAAGTCGCTGCAGCAACGGAACCAAAATCAGGCACTTGCTAATTCAGTCGTTTTCCTAGTGAGAAATAGCCACATGTTCGCAAAGGCCTCAGACGAATGGCTCAACCCGCAACCGCCCAACTGGGTGGTCAAAGCTTCAAGATTCAACAATTGAATCTTCTACGGCGGTTTGCGTGCGTACGGCAATCTTGTCTCTCATTGGCTGAGAGCCGCACGTTCCAGCACAAGGAACAGCACAACAGACAGCTGAGTGCCGCGCAACAGAAGGCTGAGTGCCGCACAACAGGCGGTTGAGTGCCACACAACAGGCTGCTGAGTGCCACAAAACAGGCGACTGAGTGCCGCTCTGCAGGCTGCTCTGAGGATGAGACAGGCAGATGCAGGCTGAGCCGTTCGTGCTTCACTTTAGTCGTGAAGATTTGAAAAAAGTAAAAGAACAGCCGTCTTAGGCGATGCTTTTTGCATGATAAGTTGTCTCGGCCGTACCCTGCCGCCCTCAAAGAGAGTTTCGGGACTACAAGCTATTGTCACCGTAATAACCTTACCTGTTGATATCGCAGTCGTCTAAGAATGGTTTGATGCACCTTTCGTTTTGATCATGTTCCAAATCATAGAGCTCCTGTAGGGAGAGCCTGCCGTCGGAATCTGAGTCTAGATGGTGAAACATCCAGCGAACTTCGTTTTTACAACCGGCGGGAAGACGAGCAGCGGCTGTTGGGAGAAATGGTGCATCAAAATCATCAATACCAGAATAACACATTCGGGCCCAAAAGAAAGCAAAATTTTGAATGAGTGTTAGTCGAATCAACTTTAGTAAGACAACGCAGCGTTGATGATGAAGGTTCTCACAATGCTATAACAACTGCTATACCTAAATAGGTGCCTCACAGAAGATGATACTTGTGGTATATTGTTTTTCCCCTTCTAAGGCAAGTGGATAAGGATAACAGCTTACTCTTCGTTCTTGTGTGTGTTGCTCGCCTCTTGGAATCGGCCATGATGACTGAGAACCAGTCGAGAAGGCGGTCACCCATCGCTTGGAGGGCAGCTGGGGGGCATTCTGCTTTGATCCGAGGTATTGAAGTTTTCTCAATCACTTCGTTATCTCCCCTGATGTGCTCCTTATCTTGAAAGTAAGGCGTGTTGGTGGCAGACTGGAAAAATTAAGCAACATTGCTCCCGTTCTCATTTTTGCGAAGCAAATAATAAGTGTCCGAAATGGGACAAACTCAGTAAACGCATAGTAAAATCTAAAGAAAAAGTAAAACATTGTTTTTTCGACTATTCTGTTGAGTATTTTTCTCTGATTTTCTCACTTTCCCAGTTGCCAGAATCTACCAATCCCGATCTAGAATTTACTCGTAAATTTTAGGTCACAATATTATGCAGGCTTTAGCCTCGGCTCGCCCTACGGGCTCGGTGGGTGGTGAAATCCTCTCAGAGCGCGGGCGCGGCGGGTGGCACAGTTCAACTTTTTAAGGGGAAGAAGAGGGAAGAGTTAGGTAGGTACTACACGTACCGAACAGACAAAGAAACTGCTGAAACTAGCGCGACAAGACGGAGCAAGTTTAGCTCTCTGCATCCCAACAAAGGATGAGAGCTCAATTGGCTCAAAATTTACAGAAAAGCGCACAAAGGTTGTCCTTAAGTAATAATTGCTAATAATTAGATCCGTACACCTTGCAGGCGAGTAGCCTCATCAATAACTCACCTTGATGGGTTTAGATTCGTGCTTGGTGTACTTGATGTATTTGTAGTGCTTGTTTTCATAGCTGAAATCCTGCGGGGTGAATGTGTACTTGTCAATGCTGTTCGACATTGAGTCCTTGGCCTTGGCAGACTCTTGCAAAGCGCTCGCTTTGTATTTGTTCATCAGATTCGTCATGCGCTCAGCTTCTTGTTTCTGCTTCTTTCTCAGGTGGGCGTCACCCTCTGGAAAACAAAATCTCACTTTGCAGGTACTTGGGGGTAGAGCAAAAATAACGATACCAGTCAAGCATGGTTTTATTTAGGTATCGCTCGATAAATACGCAATCCAATCGTTGGCTATGAGATTGGTTTTTGGTCTTGAAGTTAATTAGTTGGTTCACAATTAATGACAAAAATTACCATTTTACAAAAAGAAATTCATCGCTGTCTGGGCCCATAACCTCTGAGACTATAAATCAGCAAGAAAAAGGCTGGTTGACACTAGAGGACATAAAAATTGGGTAGCTACCTTTGCAAGGGCAGAACCCTTTGCAGTAGACCTTCACATTGGTGTGGTGGATGCAGTTGTGGTAATCCAATCGGCACAAAGAGCTGTAAGTCCGGTTGTCTGTGCCGCAAAGGAAAGTCGGCTTGGAGACAGGGCAGGAGTTGCACCTTCTGCAACGAATCAATTTAGTTTACTAGCCCATGGTTCACTTACAATTACGAAATCGGACCAACGACCCGGCATGATTTGCAATTTTTGTGGACAGAGGCCGACGTGGCCCAGAATCGTGCAAAAACCAGACGTAATTCTGGGTCATCTCATCGCAGCAAGATTTCTTCCAGGAAGGATTCAGAAATTAACGTTCTTGACATTTCATTGAGCCCTTGAAAAAGCACTTACGCTGCTCGGTTATCCTGACTTGGATCCTCTTCATCATCCTCGTCGTCAGAGTCGTAGAAGACGTCATCGTCGTTCTGGTCTTGCGAATACTTGGCGGCCTCTTCGGGACTCAATTTTGACTTCGGAACGACGAGGTCTCCGCTCTTATGAAGTTCTTTCTTGCTGACGCAAACAGCCGTGTACGGATTCTCCAGAAGGCAGAGCTCTTTCTTTTTGCAGTTCAAGGGCTGGCAAAGTTCGCCTGAAAATAAGTCCTTCGTATTTCTCGATTGGTTCGTAATACGATAACACATTCCGCAGGTAACATGTGACAACCATGAACGGAATGTGCACCACGAAAAAGAAGTTTGCTGCCAATTGAGTGGGATTGGGGTCCTGCCGGATCGCGACACCTCAATCGCTGAGATTTCAGCATAATTGATGCCATCTTCAAGGCTCGGAAACAAAATATTCAAGTTTGTCTACTTGCATGGTCTCCACTTAAAATTTTGATTAGACCTACGGTATAAAAACTATTTAGAATTCGAAAAACATCATATGCTCGGCGATAGAGGCTTTTCAATCAGGCTTGGCCCCAATGGACAGCAAATAAGTGCAAGTGGGTAGGTCGATCTTCAGTATTACACAAAAAAGGGACGCATAATTTGAAATAAATGAAATTTCATTCGAGTGTTGGTTCTCAGAATAAGGTGATTTCATTAGGCTCAGTCAGTATCAGAAGAATCGAAAAATGTTGATATCAGATTCAAGACATGGGGTGGGTTAGGAGCAAATATCCTTCTCAGGCAGCTCAACAACAAATATGATGACTGATCTAATCAATGATTTGTGTTAATCTCTTAGGTTCGGCAAAGTCCATAAGAAGTGTCGGTGCCAAACTTCGGCGGTAAAAACACATGGATTCCTATTTCAGATCATTTTAGTAACCATTGGACGGTGGAACATCAAAAAGTCGATACGCTTCTATCCGGTCTTGGAAAGGAAAAAGTCGCTGAAATGTGGTACCATGATAATATAACAAACAATCCAATTGTTGGGGAACTGGGAAGTATGGAAGGATTCCAGCCCATGGGCCATGACCCCTCGTGGGGTTGGAAGTGGTGTGGAGGGGGCGAGGCGGTGGGCGGGGTGGGGTTTTCGCGACGTTTCCTTTCTGCTTTCGGACAAAACCCAATTCTCCCGATGACAGACTCCCCAGTCGAGTGACTTTTGTGAGATAATTATCTAACACGAGTTTCAGACTTCCAAAATTCGATTCGAGATTTTAATGAAATGTTTGATGAAATCGGGCCTAAGTCACGTGGTTTCTTACTTAGCCTTACTTGAGGGGTCGTGTATCCAGCGCTTCTTGGAAGTTTTCGATGGGGTGCTCGAATAAGATGAATCGTCCTGCAAACGAGAAAACATCTTGGATGAGTAATATTCGATGAATATTCACCGAATGAGTTTTTTCAAAAAATAAGTGAAAGGTTGCATATCCTGAGAATGTGACGAAACCTTGAAGTTCTCGGTTTACAGGCAGTCCTGCAGGACAGACAGCCCTATAAAACGGCGAAAGCCATCAAAGTAGCGGCGGACTCATTCGGCTCGGCTTAAAAATCCAGCAAAAGGAGATGCCCTGCTTGAATGGCAGTTTTCGAAAAAATACCATTTTTCCAATACCTACCGATTTTTGAATAATCTTCACTCCAAGATTTACGAAGTAAGATTTGCTTATCAAATCTCGGATCGTATTGTGCGTTATCCAAGTATCACTGGATTTAAAAGCCTTTGAATAGAGCTATTTTCTTGGATAAAGAATTGGAACTGCGTCGGATCAAGGAGGTTTTTTTTTGAAAATTTCGAATTTTTCCTTCAGCCGTTTGAGAAAATAATAAACCAAAACAGAAACTGTTCGGACAGGGGAGTCCTGGACCAGTAATGACTGACGCCAAACAAATTCAAGCCATGCGATTAGGTGAATTTGGTTGGCGTCGTTAGTATCCAGTCCGGGAACAAACCCGAATTTTTGGTTAATGCCGGTTTGGATTGTACATCCTTTGAATTTTAAACCAAGAAATTTTCAGGGGGTTGGAGTTGTTAATTGCTTGAGGAATTCACGATGGTTTATTAATTATGTAATTCAATAAATATGAGTTACATTATTTTGGTGTCTGTCTGCCCTTATTGCAACTGAAAAAATCAATATTGGGGCTCAAGGGACGTTAAGGGTTTAAAAGGGCACTCAAAAGGGCTCTCAAGGGCCACTTTTACCAAAATGTCCCAAAGAGTTACCAAATACCGACAAAGTTGGTTGCTGTTTGTAGCTTTTTTGACAGGTACGTAACCAACAGCAAGTAAAGAGTGAGTAGCTTTAACCGGTCGATAATGTTTTGGGTGAAAGTGGCCTTTAAGGGTTTATAGGCTAATTCCTTCCGAGTGATGAAGATAGAAGGTCCCAGGCATCAGAAGGGCAAAAAAGCGATAGACTGTTAGCATATCTACGTACGTAATTGGTCAAGTGTCAAGTCTTGTCTGTCACGCATAAACAAGGGCGACCTACCGGACATTCCTCTTACGCTACTTGCAAGTCCACTTAACAATAGGTACATTGGGGATTTCACTTTTAGCAAGCTCAAAGAAGGGATTCGAGACGAAAGTAGAAGGTATCTGGCTGAGGAGTCAGTTTCACGGATGAGCCAGGAGGGCATGTCTGGCAAAGCTCTTTCGGCTCTAACCATTATATTCTTGGCAGTCTCAATGGTGAGTAGACATTCGGATATTATTCCTTAGTAGGACCTTAATTAATCGATTGAACGAACAAAAAAACTATTGGAAAGAAGAAACTTCGTAAATTGAATCCAAAACACTCCGTTTTCAGACTTTCGGCCCTTGATAGACCCGATTCTTTAATAATCTCTTAAGGATTCTCTTTAAGAGTCTTTAATTATAATGTTTTATAAACTATTTTTTGTCAGGCCGAAAAAATAAACCGACTAGGGCTTAATGGCGTAACCTTTTCCACGTATTTATTCCGGTATTCGACGAGCATCAACCTTAGGCCAATTTATAAAATTGGTATTGTGTGGTTTTCTACTTCAATGATTCTAGCAACCTCAGAAATAAAATTAATTTTTTTTAATTGATAAAATAATTTTTTTTAAATATTAATAAAATCAATTTTTTTTTAAATATTGATATCGATTAGCTTCGAAATTTTACGAACATTATGACATTATCGACTATCATTTAAGCATCACTGTTTTCAAGTTCGATCGTTCAAATCTTTCAGGTGCGGGACTCGTCGTCGAAGGTTCAAGACACATTACATGCCGACGTGTACAACCCATTCTTCTCTCGCTTCCTTCTAAATTGGCTGATCACCACGAATCCTGCGCTAGCGAAGCAACTCCTATGGAACTACCATCAACGAACGCCTGTCCAGTACCACACGTTGGCAGGCACTGCTGTTTCATTCGGAGGAGCAAGCTTTATAGGAAGCTTGAAACCAGCTTTTTTCAAAACGACCGACAACATAATCGTTAGCCAGGTATCAGGATTGTACAAGTACGAAAAGCTGCTATAAAGTATTTTCGAAGTTGTAAATTTTCAAACGAATAAACTCCTCAGCAAAGTCGGTTAAAATCCCATTGGGAGCAACTGCGGGCCCGAGTTTCGTCGTATTTGTGATGTGCGGACAGTGAAGAAGTAATGCTATTGATCTGCAAGTCTGGGAGCGGGTGCGATAGACGGACCCTCAGGCGCCAGAAGCCCTCCACAATTTCCCTTCATCCCGGCAGCACGTCTATCTCTATTTCATGTATCAAACCAGATATTGCCGTCCCTATTTTTTCGAAATTTTCACCCTTCCCCTTTTCACTTCAACCTCCGCGCAGTTGAATTTGCTGAGAACTGTTTTGTCACATCGGGGACACGACGGACGTAAATCACACGTCCTTAATAGTCTGGCCCCTGGGACGACGAAAAACATCCTTAGCTTTTTATTGCAGTGCTGTTATTTTTATTCACTTCATCTCTTTCTGGCCCAGTAGTCCAGCCACAACAGTGGAAAACTTTAAAGGCTGAAGTAAGAAGTCAAAAGGGGAATTCGGGAAGACGGATTTTGAAAAAAGAGGAATGGCAATAACTAGTTTGATACAGAGGAGAAACAGAGATGGACGTGCAGATGGGATGAAGGGAATTGTTCACTCTGAGAGATACCTAATTGTGGTAGTTCTCGGTTTTGTAGTAGATTTTGTCATACGGAAAATGCAAAAGCCTCTAATATCGTTTTTGAAACATGGTTAGGGCGAAATGAACGGTTTCGATGAACCTAATTGTCATGGCTAGGTCGTGTTGGAAAAATTTTTTGAGACGACGTTTACCCAACGGCAAAACCAAACACACCATCTGCAGGCGACCGCTCCAGTCCAATCAAATTCACCAAACGAAAGCAATCCCAAACATTATTAAGGTAAAATCAGGTGGCCTGCACGAAAATGCACCAGCCAAGGGCCAACAGCCCTTTTCCATGCACCAACCACACAAGACTAAACGGACACACGTCGAAGACGGAAGATTTTCTGGGAACCAGAGGCTGGCAAAGAAGAGCCAAAGAAGAGCCTCAGAACGGCCTCACTCTCGAACCAAAGATACCTATTATAACCCAGCGGAGACTTTAGTGAGGCGTGGCTTTAGAGAGGCCTCCAGTCCAAGCTTCTAGTCTGCCAGTCAGCAACAACATACAACAAGATCATCGTCTGTACAGCCCTAAAGAATCATCCGATATAGTTGACTTGCCAGCCGCTTCGGTAGTATGGGGAAAGCAGACGTGGCACCCATACGCAAATGAGAAAGTCCTACCGATCTTGTTCTGGGATCCAGAGGCAGCTACCGAAATCCAAGAAGGGCCTGAGACCGGCAAAGATCTCACGCTCGAGCTAAAAATACTATAACCCAGCAGAGACTCAAGTCGAGGCTTATCTTGCCTGAGACTCCAGTCGAGGCCCGGCAGAGACTCCAGTTGAGGACTCTAATCTTGCCAGTCAGCACATCATACAACAAGAACATCGTCTGAACAGCTCCAAAGAAACCTACGTTTGATACCGCCGCTTCGGTAGCATGGAGAAATCAATCGTAGCACCAAAACACTTCATCAAACATCAACAAAACACTTCCGCTCAGGAACACACACCCTGAATGCCCACACGTTGCATGTATTACCAAAGAGACAACAAGTACACTGCACACGAAACACATTTTTATTATAGATTAATCTCATTGATCTAATCCCTTTTCTTTGTAATAACTTCTCTTAATTGTAATAAATCCGATTTTGTGTACGTTCAAATTGATTGAGAAGGGTTTACCTACCTGGTTGGTAGAATCTTTTGAGACTCGTAAACTGCGATAGCAATCCAAGGCCAGTACTCCCTACCTACTTCACTACCTACCAAGTGTACCAACCTACCTACTTTTTCATCAAAATATGAAATTAACAAAGCATCGAATGGACAATGTTTTAATGGTTAATAGGTGGAATTGGCTCGTACTTTCGTGCAAAACTGGACTAAATACTAAAATAAGAAATTTAAATAACATGTTCCACGTAGCAATTTACACACGCAACGGTGAATAGCCGGAGGACGTCCTAAATGTCGACCTAAAGGTTGATACCACCGCGGAAGGTCAAGACAAAAGCGCTTCGCCTGAAGTTCACAAGCTATCGCCTGAAGAAGGTCACGAAAATATCCATCCAATTTTTGAAATAGGTCAACATAATGATCCACTGTTGACGCCACTGTTTGTTAATTCAACGTATTATTCTATGACATTTAAACGGTGACGTTTTGGCGCGTCGGCCAAGGGCTGATTTCGCCAAGGTTTAAAACCCAGCTCCAGCCCAATCGGCGGATGACGAGTAATCCCGGATTACGTTCCAATTCGGATTTCACCTCAACGATCAACTCTGAGCTCCGCTCACTCCCTAACACGCCATTTCAAGCGATCAAGGTAGCAAACTGGGGGCAAACTCTGATGAGCTATGGGCTGCAGATTTCGAAAGCTTTGTGTACTTCGAGGGACCAATTGCCGTGTTTTTCAAATATTCAAAAAGTTGAACTTAACACCTCGTTAGCACCACTAGTTTTAACACAGTAAGCCCCAGAATACTTACGGAGTAACTGTAACTGAAACTCAAACATTAACCCAAACTCACACTTCAACTCAAACTGAAACGCGAATGTAATCTCAATCTCAAACTGAAACTCAATCTCAAACTGGAACTGAAAGCGTATCTCAAACTCAGTTTAAGTTTGAGTTTACGTTTGAATGTCAGTTTGAGTTCAAGTTCGAGTTTCAGTTTACGTTTGAGTTTCAGTTTAACTTTTAGTTTGAACTCCAGTTCGAGTTTGAGTTTACGTTTCAATTTCAGTTTGAGTTTCAGTTAAAGTTCGGGTTACAAATTTAGTTTGTGTTTCAGTTTGAATTTCAGATTGAGTTTAAGTTCGACTTCAGTTTACGTTTCTGTTCAAGTTTGAGTTTCAGTTTAGGTACGTTTGGATTGAGTTTGAGTTTGATTTTTAGTTTGAGCTCAAGTTCCACTTTGAGTTTACGTTTGAATTTCAGTTTTCAAGTTTATGTTTGATTTTCAGTTAAAGTTGAAGTTTGGGTTTGAGCTTCAGTTCTAGTTCCAGTTTGAGTTCAACTGAGGAGATAATACGAATGGTAGAAGTTTGAAATTGAAAACTCTGTTCGTTGAACCCAGGTAGCGAGATATTTTATTGCTTATGAATGTTGTACTCGACGTGATCACTAACTTTTTGTGATCCATAAGCGAATGTGGCACTGTTTTGTCATGAATGCAGGGATGCTTTTTCCGAAGATTTCCTCCCGAATTATTCATCTTGTTCTCCCAGAGTGGTGGGAGGAGTTGGCAACCCTAATGGAACATGCCCTGACCTAACTGGCAAAAATCGTTATGCTATCGAGAACCGATAATGCGACCCAAGTATGGCAGTTACTCTCAAATCTATGGTTATGTTGGGTAGCTAGAATTTACTAAATAAGTTGATTTTTCACCTTCTCGGAGTAGGTTCGTTTCAATGAAGCGTGTTCCACTTTATTCAAATTTTAGCCGTGGGCTCTAAAAGGTTGTTTTTTGGGGCAATTAGATAGGTGTATTATTGAATAATGAACCAAAAGCACCCTACGCAAATTTCAAAACCCGCTCAAAATCAAATTACTCTGTAAACTTGGGAGTAGAAACAACTAGAGGAAAATAGCAGGTGAATTATTTCATAATATGAAATATTATTGTGCTCGGTGTTAGAATTCGAATCTTCGAGGCTCCATAGGCCAACCATCTAGTTGTTGACAGTGTTTTCAAGTTTAGAGTCTACGGAGCTGACTCGCGACTCGTGTTGCGGTTCAACTGGCTAACACGCGATCTCCTGCCACAGTGACCCGCAGTATTGATCTACCGTGGGCCCATGCGAACTTGAAACTTTGCTAATGTTGGTACCTCCGAATACGAGACGTGTCAGGAAATAAAGAATTAAATTCTTCCGCAAATTTTGATGTTCCGCTTTTCACCCAGATAACAGAGAGGACAGAACACCCCACATCGTCCCAGAAGGGAAAAAGCGCATTTTTGCGATTTCTATAGTTATTGGAGTCTATCGTCGGATTCGCCTTGAAATGAGCACTTACAAAGTCTGGAAAACATTGTATTCACCAACCATTGTGTTCACACCATAAATTGGGATTTTCAGGTAAGGACTTAATCCTAGCCATTCGATAAGAAAAAGCCTACGATAGTTTTCAAGTTAAGTGTCAAAATAATTTTGTTTGCTAAATTTGAAAACAAGTGGTGAATTAACACACAATATTTCGCTGGGTACGTAAATTTTGTCACAATTTGATTATACCCTATTACCTTTTATTATAGTACCCTATTTTGACTACTTTGGAGTCTGTTTAGGTCATAAATATCACTATGTCAATTTTAAAAGTCGCCTAAAATCAAAATGCGTCAAGTTATCGGGATAAAAAAATTGCCATGCATTCTACAAGGTAAAAAAAAGATTTTAAGACGAAGAACGCTCAAATTTCATTTTGGGGCCAGGGATGAAATAGAAAACAATGAAAGTGCTAATATATCGGAAGTACTGTGAGTTATTCAAATTCCGGTTAAGCAGGGTTATCGGTCGTGCGAACATTAGATTACCTACTTGACCAGTTCGTAAAAAGCCAGATTTCATAAATTAGAGGATCTCATAGGTAACGAATAGTGTTTCTACCACAACTTCTCGTCTACGTCAGTAACTCGATTGTGATATCTAATAAAATTGAAAACCAAAATATTGACACTTGAATTGCTCAAAAATCGAAACCAAGATAAATCGACTTCTCAAAAATTTCGATCGGATTCCACTGACCGGATACCCGAGTACGAGTTGGAGCAAACATAAATCACAACTTTCAAGATTAGTTTCATCAAAATCGGATTAAGGGTTCAATATAGAGTTCAAAAACTTTAGGCAGAAAAATTAGCGACGGCACTTCGTATAAAACGGCTGATCCGATTTTGATTTTAGGTGGGGTTAGCTGGACTCAAACGAGGTCAAAATGGCAAAATTCCGATGCGTCGATTGCCAATTAAGGAAAACTAGGTATGTCTCACACGGAGAAATAGTTGAAGGCAATTCTTCCACAAATGACAGCATGAATTCAAGCAATAAAAATGTTTTAGACGCGCATTTTGATGTATCATGTGAACATGTCACCATCACGTTATTGTGGTCTTTCACGTGTTTGGAGGAATTTTGGAATGAGAAGAGGATGTAATAACAGAACATGTGGGCTCAACATCAAACATGTAAGTACAGTTATTGCTTTACATTTTGCAACATTATTTTTTGGGACGGTCTTCGTGCCCAGATTGGAGTCGGACACGACCGTGTCATGATGACAGACACTAGCTTCAGAGATCGGTTATCTGCCGCAGAATGACGTTATTGCGGCAATGGAAGTAACTTTCCTGTTCCTTTAGTTTTGGAATACGATTTTTCCTAGGTTGTCAAAAAAGGCTGGCAAAATAAAGAATCTTGTTCTTCAAACTGCGTAATCAAAATTCCATGAATTTGGTCAAGTGAAGCCTTCAGTTGTACCAACTTCACTCCGCTTTCTAGCTATGCATTCACTGGTTAAATTTAATTTCGAGTAAGTAACAGTACCTACCTAGTTTACACCAGCGTAGAGTATCCGTACTTAAGTTAAACCCCTCAGGCTCAATTTTACCATGCTTTTCAACAGACTTCCAGGTGAGCATTGTTGACTGTCATCGTACGTACCTTCCTACTTTGGTGAGAGATAGGTGGTCCAACCGACAGCAACTAAGCTCCACGACAAGCTAATCGAGACTTACTTAGTAAGTTGGGTGGAATGTATTAAGGTTGTCCTTACCTCATCAGCGAATTCGAAATCACCATCAAATTTGCGCTTCCTCTTGGCCTCAACGGTGGAAAGGGCAACCAAGGTAACAGCCACAATCCAAAACCACTTCATTTTGTCCAATTCTGGAGAATTTCACTCGAGGACACCGTACAACACTCACTCGCCCGAGACAATTCTATTCAACTCGCGGGGTTTGCTCGCACGATTCAGCCAGATAATTGGAGATTTTCTGCGGATCAGGCTACCGAGGTTTCGGTTGATGTTAAAACAATCAAAATCAATATTATGTACAGCCCTTCGTCCTGCTGCAAGACGAGGCATCGACTGAAGCTGAGAAGGTGGCCTTGTAAGGTTCTCTTACCCTTCTGCTTCTGTGCGCAAGAGTCGACGGATGCATAGAAGGGGCGCCAGTGTCAAACGCAATGTAGGATAGCGATACAAGTGATCCCACTGTAACGAAAATTGTGATCCCGCGAGGCAGCTCCGCAATCGTCGCCAGGGTCGCGTAACCACCCCCCGGCATCCGCTTTTCGTTTTATCATTATATTTTTAAATTAAAGGATAAATCATATTTATAAAGTACGCATTTAGTTTTTTTCGATGTCAATTAACCAACGAACAGTGCTGCGGCAGTGATGTGTCCCCTTCCGGGAGCTGTTTGTAGTTGAGCAAGTTTGTGACGTGGTTCACACATCTTCACATCCCACATGAAGTGAAATAGTTTTTGACCGAAATTTCTGGGTTGGCGGAGGCCGCGAGCAAATTAAAAAAAAGCATAGTTCTAAGATTGCTCGATGGGTAGAGAAGGATAATTTCAACACTAGCGCTTGAGTGGTCAGAATCGGGAGTTACCGTGAGACATGACCGCGGGGCGAGACCGTCCTAACACGTACCAACCAATTTATCTAAAAATCTTTTTTGATCCCTAATTTTTCATTATTTATTTCTATATTATTCCCTTATTTTTATTTTTCCTTAATATTAGGACAGTCCTATTAACACGAAAAAAGCTCGCAAAGGAACTAAATACCTACATTACAAAAAGGACCTTGGTATAAAAAAATGCCCCTCATCGAATTATATTTTGATGAAAAAATGTACCGATCCCCAGAATTCACATTAGTGTTATTGTCTATCCTCTAATCCCAACAGCAATCGGAATTTAATAATTGATTTAGGAAATGTCACGAGTACATCCGGCGAGAGGGGGACTACCCGCGTACACCCGGTGGACGTCAGTACGTTCGGCGCGAGAACACCCGGCGCGCCAGTACACCCAGAAATATCAGTCCAGGGATGTACTCCCTGAAGAGTGGCCTTCGGATCAAGCGCACGATAAAACATGAAAACTTGAATTAAATCTGCGAATAATTGGAGAATGAGTGATTCAGCACTTGAATGAATTGAAGCAGTTCGGTACCTATCTACCTAATAAATGGAAAAGTTAATGCAAATTCTAGTTGTAGGTCCATTGAGATGCCGAACGTGCACCTTCCTAGTCCCTGGCGACTCATCAGTCATCAATGTAATTACAATCGTAATTGTGTAATTCTCGTCTCCATAGGTGGAGGCAATGCGGGGTGAGCATGAGGTATGTATTAGGAAAGTAGGGGATGTGAATGGGTGCGGCTACACCGAAGAGAATCGGGTGGAGGGTGACCAGTTAGAGTAGGTACCATGAGACTTGGCAGGCATTGATTTTCTCGGAGTCATGCGCGGCTCAACCCTTAGCCAGGCACCCCCACAGGACCAGAGCGAAATTACAAGCGAAATGCTCTTCCTCGCTGTTGTTCCGATTGCATCCGTTAGCGCTATTGTGTTACGATATCTGTGGCCTTATTACAGAGCAAAGTTCATACAAAAACGCTCGGTAGGTTAATGATTTGGTTTTTAGTGGCTACCAGGCTCTCTATTCGTTAAAACATGAAAAAATTAGGGCATCGGTTGAATGGAAAAATACAAGGCCTCACCGAAATTAGCTTTATTCTGTACCTGACGCCAGACGAACTCAAGCCATGTGAGTTAGAATATGGCGAAAGCATGATGAAGTCCGTGCACCCCGCACACAGCCTGAACGTACAACAGCCCTGCGCGCTCACTAAAATGGGCTATAGCTTTAGAGCCGTTGAAGCCATCAAAGTGGCGGTAGTCTCATTCGATTCGGCATAAAAAAATCGAACTATTTTAGGTGAGCAAGTTACTTATTTGGAGTAAAATAGTTAGAATACTCAATTTTTAACGCAATTTAATACCTTTATCAAGTCCCTATTTATTTCTGCAGTTATTTCCTATTCCTACCCAGGTGTTTTGTTAGGTACGGTTCGTTTTGAAAGAAAGGTCGAGTTCATTTGTCATAAATTATTCCAACCCTTTGAAGGTGGTGACTAATGTCTACGAGACAGCCACCAGACATCTTCTAATGGACTGGCTGAGGGTTGTATCGTAAGGGATGCTTATGGTCGTTCTTCAGATTAGATTGAACTCTCTTTGGGTTTGTGTGGAAATTTTTCTCGTGACACACCAACCAGCGCACAGAAAATCGTTATTGCCCTAAAACGTATAAAGACCAAAAATATAAAGAATTCTCGAGATGAAGGATCAAAAGTGTGGGCAAAGTGTTAAAGTGGAAAAAGTCGCTTGCAGAATTATTATAGTTCGTACCGTTTAAACAGCATAATATGGTGAAAAACCTATAAACCTGAATATATTATATTTAGGTATATAGGTTGTTCACCTACCTACCGTATTTTAAGGCATAAAACGTGGTTTACCTGGTGGTTTACGTGGTTTTCCTTGGTAAGCATATATCATTCTTTTTTACAAATTTGAAATATTAGGGGAATAGAAGGCGAATTTCCGATGTATCTACGCTAGAATTTTGTCTACTCGCAGTACTGCCGAGATGATAGTTTTTATTTGTTTCTTATTTGATTTTCTTCTGGTCACGAAAATGAACCAATATGATCTTAAAGTCTTGGCAATGTAGAATTCATGCTTTGAAGAAATGAGCGCAATTTCGGAAAAAATTTATTCATATCGGTTGTGCATTTTTCAGGATTTTATCACAAGTAACTTGACTTTTTGAGTTATACGTCTGTCAAATAGCGCACGCCCGGTTCCGTTAGATCTCCGGAACACCACCGGGCCAACCCCTCCATGTCTATCCGTCTTCGGCGACATCCTCGCTTTAAAACGGGCTGAAAGAACTTGAGGAGACTTCAGTCGCGTTGCCCAGGACCGAGGAGCACATCATGAAAATTTTCGGTAAGACTTACCACAGTCTTATTTTGTTTTTTAACTGTCATTATGGGTAGAGAAATTTGAAAAAGGTATTTTTTTTTAAATTTAATTTCGGGGGATACGGCAATTTTTGTAAAAGCTCTCTGATGGACGACGGACACATAAATCTACTATAATAGTAGTGAACAATAATTGTTCAGATGTTCTGAAAAAAAATCTTCTGTAATCGAGTAAAAAGAACTCCGATTTTCAATTTTTGGGCAATTATATTACCTATTTCTAATTATTGCTCAGTAAATATTGGGAGCCAAAGCAAGAAACCAGGTTCATCAGAGAATATGGAAGTATTGTGTGTGCATCACTAATTTTTTTTTCATGGCGTCCTCATAATATTTTATTGCGATGTTCCCCAATCAAGTTACGAACTGATTTGAATGATGAGATGACTGTAACACTAGTATGAAACCCCTAACATCACCGGGTGATTCCCGACTCGGTCCGATCGTGTGAAAGTGGAATTGGCGTTTGGACAACTCGGTCCCATGAGCGATGCACAGTAGTCCAGAATTCTAATCTAGCTGGCCTTAATTCAAAAAATTGTTTGTTTTCGACTAGATTTCGTTTTTAAGGGTAGAATCCAAATTATTGGCCTATTCAGCAATGGTCTCATTCCGTTTTTGGGGTTTACTTGCGATGAAGATTTTCTTGAAAAAGATTTAATAGAAATCCAAGTTTTTCAGCATTTAAACGTCGATTTCTCAAGTAATAAGCAAGATAAATGCAAACACGTTGGAAATCAGATTTTCTGGGCCAGTTTCTTTTAGGAAAATGCTCGGGATTTTCCCATTTGTTTCTCGTTTGTCTAAAAATTATGCTTTTTTCAACTTTGGTCCAATTTTTTGGTTCCTCAACTCAATGTTAAAAAGAAACGGATACCGTCAGATTATTGGTAATTTAACGCTCTTTCCAACGGTATTTTTGTCATCAGTTGCAAATTCAAGGGACTTACGGCAATTTGACTAAAATTGAGTAAAAAATTCGTCAGAACCTCAAAGCGAAATTTTTTTTGGATCAACGAACTCTCCTTTCCTTGGGTCCCCTTCGCCGGGGGAGGGAAGTTAACAGTTGAAGAGTCATCTCATGCATTCGCTGTCACACGGTACCTATTTCCAGTAGACTGATTGCACAAAGTAGTGCACGGTTCGATTACAGCGTAAACTCTGCCATAACTAAGTGTATTTTGCTATCGGCCGACAGTCGGGTTAATAAACTGCTGTAACAGCAAAATCCGGGGTGAAGTCGGGGTAACAAACTGCTTTAACAGTTAGATGATTAAAAAGTCAAAAAGTCGTTTTGATGCATAAGATCTTTGTTTTTAATGCTACTTTTTGTTACTAAGGTTTAAATTAATAATATATTTTAAAGTAATTTATTTATATCAATATTTCTCACGTAGTTAATCATACATTATTCAGTTAACTTAATCTTTAAATGCTTATCAAGTATCTTATACAACGATCAAACGAAAAATACATAGCTAAAATACTTTTTACAAAATTTGCTTCAACAATTCGCTTGAGTGTAATCAAACCGATTATAATAAGCTGGACTCCAGTCCGTCAGGGTTCCTTGACTCGTATCAAATAAATACATTCGCATCATCCTGGAGCCGGTTTTTGCTGACCTGCTTGAACGCTGAATAAGTGGACCTGCTACAGGAATCGTGACGGAATATAACTGTTTCAACTCGTCAAGCCTTTCACCTTGGAATTTCCGTTCAAAAGTCGACAATTGACTTGAAGGAATTGCAAAATAAATTTCCCCAATGCAGAGCAAGGTGCAAAAGGAAATTTTTACAAAGCAAAAAATTATACCGCTATAAATAGCATAAAATACATAGCAAATTCCAATATAGGTGAATCTGTACATTTCAAATTTGAAAAATTATTTCAAGTAAGTACAAATAAGTACAGTAAGCCTGTTTAATAAATTTGTTGAAAAATACCTACTTATGGGAAAACAGAAAAATTGAGCTTCTTTCAAAATCCCTCACATGTCTTTTTGATTTTCCATCTTGCGTTTCAACAATTCATGATTATTTCCTCAGTTTGTGCCGCTTTACTCGCATTTTTCGCACTGGCATCAGCGAGAAACTGGCGCCAGCTGCAGAGGAGCAATTTTATTGCTGATGGGAGCAACGAAGTGGCTGTAAACGTACTACAGGTAATTTGAACAGCCGATTGAGAAATATGGTTGCTAAACGTAGATTATAACACCAACACCACCAACATTATAGCACCACCACCAGCCCCTCCAACCACCACCACCACCACCATCATCACCAACATTAACACCACCACCACGTCATAATTATTGACTTCAAATACGAAATTCAGAGCCGAACATTTTCCAGGGTTTGAGTTTGGAGAAGAAAAATGCCGTGTTTTCCCCGCTCGGGTACAACACGATACTGGCCATATTAACTGAGGGAGCGAGAGGAAATACGAGGAACCAACTGGTGTCAGCGTTGAAGTTGCCCGAAGATACGTATGCAGTGAGGAGCACGTTTAAACGTGTTCTATCTGCAATGACTGTAAGCAAACTTTATGCCGATTTTCGATACAAAAGTTTTCTGTTTAAAGTAGAGTTGAATAATTTTTTTAAAAATATTTTATTTTTATCTGAAGACTTTGTTTTAATGTCCTCATCGATCAACCTACCTACTTTCTATCTGCCTTCAGGAACGCGGAGTGCTGAACAAACCGGAATTTCGAAATTGGTTTTACGTGTACAAGAACTACACTGTTGAAGAATCTTTCAGAAACGTCCTCAGAGACAACTATCTTATCGACATAAAAACAGTCGACAGAGTCACGTACGAAGAAGACGAAGCCACGTCTGCTGTGCCGTCTGCAGGTGAAGAAACGACAGAAGAATTGGCCAGCATCAGCTCGACGACTGAAAAGGACGACAGTTCGGAAGAGGACAATTCCGAAGAAAAAGGAACAGAGTCGAAGGGCAAGGATTCGAAAGAGAAAATTTCCAAAGAGAAAGATTCCAAAGAAGATGAATCGCACGAAGATGAATCTGGCGAACAAAAGCAACCCCTCGTGAAGAAACCGTCGAATGTGATGAAAATCAAGACGAAAGAGGAAATCACTAAAGTGCAGGATTCCGTAGAAAGCGAGAATATCAAAGAAACAGTTGATACCGATACTCAGGAAGCTCAAGAATCCCCGATTTCTGAAAAAGAGAAACTACCTGAAGATGTTCAGAAGGAAGAAACTGTTCAGCAGGCGCAGGAATCCGAGCAGTCCGCTCAGCAGGAATCCGAGCAAGTGTCGACCATATCTCCTTCGAGTGCGATCGAGACAACGGAAAATGAAAGGATAAAACGAGAGGTGAACTTCCTGTCCGTCAACAACATTTCGTCAATGGAAAACGAAAGAGGTGAGAGGTTTTGGGACAAGGCTTATGAAGCATGTGAAAAGCAGTTATCGATTACCGGGCAGTTGCACCTCAAAGGCCCCACAATACTTCATCTCCTAAAAATCGTAATCATAACTTAAATCGTAACTAATTTCCAGAAACTGGACTGAAGAAGATTTCAAGAATGCTCGTCTTCAACGCATTGTACTTCAAAGGCAATTGGTCCACTCCTTTTTCGCCCAACAGTGAGAAGCGTCCCTTCAAAGTCAGCCCGACTGAGGAGGTCATGGTCGACATGATTCACGCTGAAGATGAATTCGAAGTCGGCCGAGTGCCTGATCTTGACGCCTGGGCGATAGACCTTCCTTATCAGGTGAGGGTGCAATCGATCAGGATGATTTTGAGGACTAAAGTCAGCCGAACACGATTGCTGGGGGAAAGGGGTAAGAAAATGCATAGTGATTGGTCGAGGTGGCGTTGGCATTGGACCCAATAAGTTTGATTACAACACGGGGTCAACGGCGGTTTGGAAACATTCCCTGCCGGATAACGTAGGTTAGTTTTTGGAAAATAATGTATGAAAATTCCAAATCAAACAAATACTAAGAACGCAAGACTGCCCTGTATTGCGGAAATAGCGGAGCTCGCGTTCCAAAATAAACTTCTACCGCCATAACAGTTGATTCTTGAATCGTCAGAGCTCAGACTGATGCTCATCTTTAAGAATATATTGGCAGGTATTTTTGGTACATTATTTTTCTGGAATGCCATTTGACATTTCAGGGTGACAGGTATTCTCTGATGATCCTCGTCCCGGCTGCTGACGATGGATTGGACGGCCTCCTCAAACGGCTGCCCGGCTTTTCTTTCTATAACGTGGACAAGCATCTGACCAAGCTCAGGACCAAGGTTTGCATCCCGAAATTGGGTTTCCACACGATCAGCAAACCCAAGAGCTCATTCATCAAGGTAAATATACGCAAACGATACCAACGTTATTTTCAGTCGAAGTACCTAATACGTTAAAATCAGTCGCTCTGGCATCGAAATGTTATTTTCACCGATAATTATTTCACTTCTATATTTATGTATTTTCAAACCGAAGTAATTGTGATTCGTTAGAATTGTTCATAATACTTTTTTTACTTCTTTACTTTTAGTACCTAGTGTTTTTCCCTGATGATACAAATTAACGGTTTTGGGGGTTTCGGGAGTAGGTACGTGAGCATTTTTCGATTCAACTAACTTAACTTACATCAATTTTAATGAAATTCGTATCCGTATTTATGCTGGCAGCCACGAAATCAATCGAAATCCCGTGGATTTCGTCCAAAATTGTCTTACACAATTACAGAAGCACTGTGTGTTATCTATGCACCACTAGTTCACCTAAACTTATCACCTTTTACAGAGCGGAATCAACGATCTCTTCAATACGGACGCCGACCTTTCTGGAATATCTGGCTCCAAAGGACTTTATTTGGAAGAGCTTGTGCAGCTGGTCCAGTTTGATATCAATCCGACAGATTCGTCCTACAATTACCTCACAAGTCAGTTGGGAAGTTCATATTCTAAAGCGAAGAGATTTGTATAATTTTTGTACATTGACGGCTACCTACATTTTCAGCACTGATAGTACAAAGAGCTTTCGTTTTTGCTTTTCAGACATTGTTATTTTTTTCATATTTTTGTCCTATTTCAGCTTCCCAAGTTTCCGATTTGAGGGTAACTGGAACCAACTTCTCCGCTGATCAACCTTTCATCTTCTTTCTGCGGGACAAAGTCGAGGACCTGAACATCGTGGCCGGTATCGTCTATAACCCGAATATGCCATCGGAATTTTAGGCTCATATGTAGTCCATTAATCGCTATTTGGAATTCAAGCTAAAATCCGAAGGTATTCATCAGCTGATCGTACCTAACATCTGAAATTCTTGTTGAAACTCATCACGCAATTTATAATCCACTACCTAGTCATCCATAATCTTGGAAATCCGTCAATAAACTTTTTACTACCCATCTCCCAAATCTCTCCATTTCATTTTAGGGAAAAGAACAAAAACGTTTTTCTCTCTCGCTCATACAAGTCGCTCTCGGGTATCCTAATGGTCAGAGCGACCGATTCTCTAGCTACAGATGATATCCGGTAATTATGGGTTTGATTCCCATAGATGGTATGAAATCTTGGCCCATAAAAAACCCATGCCATGTACTCGGGGTTTCTAGTAAAACTTACTATATTTAATATTATGAATTAGAAAATAAAACCCACTCATTGTGATGCTCAATGGGTAATACGATAAAACAATTGTTCATTTACTTATTTATTACATGGTAGGTACCTATTTGCTTCAGGATTCTAAACAATTGCATTCAGCCCTGATAATGAAGTAAGCCCTCCAAATCCGAAAAACGTGGGCACGTAAAGCCACAATTAGAACACAAATGGCATGTTATATCAATTTATTGGAAAGATTCAAATCGATCTTAGTCAAGGATTAAACTCTACAATAGGGCGGAGCGAAAAATTATTTCCGCGAAATTCGTAATCCCTGACCCCTGAAAAGTGGCGAAATGGGCCTAAAAGAGTACTGTAAAAATACCAGGCCCAGATTCGATGGTCTTCAGCTTGCACATTTCGTTGAAGTATCTTGGAAAAGAAAAATACGCGTTTTGTGGGTTGATGCCAAGTTGGGGGTTTTCTCCCCAAATTTGGGTTTTTTTTAATGCCAAAGGGGGATTTTGGGGGGTTTTACAAAAGTCAGGGGGACGAGGAAACAATTTGAAAAAAAAAAGAAGGAATGACAGCTGAGTACCTGCAGCACCGCCACTGCACAGCTATTTGATTTGAAAGATAGGTACTCAAATAAAGAACTTTTGGGGATTGGGATGTGCCTACCTACTTGGGGGTGCATACCTAATTTGTATTGATGCTTATTGACTGACTTTACGAGCTATACTTGTCAAAATAATTTGACATGTTGGGGGAAATTTGGGGTTTTTGACTTCTGTCAGAGCCAAATTCGTCTTACTTGGGACACATCTCGCCGAGCTCAGGAACTAGTGCCACTATAAGCCAAGAGATCATCAAATTTCTTAACACAGAGGATTTGAATCTCACAGATCTCGTTGCTGTTGGCTGCGATGGTACCAACGTGAACACAGGCCACAAAAATGGAATAATACCCAAGCTGGAAACGTTTGTACGTCACAAATTGCATTGGTTTGTGTGCCTTTTACACACCAATGAACTCCCACTCCGCCATCTGTTCCAAATTGTTGATGGTAAAACGACTGGCCCAAATCTCTACTCAGGTGAAATTGGGAAGTTACTTCCAAATTGTGAATCCCTCCCAATTGTTGACTATGCTCCCATTCATGTGGACCTAACTGAACTGAATCCGTTGGATTTAAGTTCTGACCAAAAGTACTTGCTGCAAATAAGTATGGCTATCGCCTCCGGAAATTTTCCTAATGCATTAATCAACATGTCTCCAGGCAAGATGGCTCACTCCCGATGGATCACGACTGCCAACAGAATTTTACGCCTTTATGTGTCTACCAAGGAGCCCACGCCCAATCTCAGGCTCCTCGTTGAATTTATCATGAAAGTGTATGTTCCTAGTTGGTTCAACATCAAAGTGTATCCCAGTTCCACCAATGGAGCTCTCCACCTATTTGAAATGATTAAAAGGAGCTCTTTCTTACCACAAAAACATCGCGAAGTTGTTCATGGAGTCTTGCAGAGGAATGCTTTCTTCGCACATCCAGAAAACATAATTCTCGCAATGCTTCACGACAGGAAGAAGGAGATTCGGCAAATGGGCGTGAAAAAAATTCTGGAGGCTAGAACAGCAGTTCAGAAAGAAGAAATCCGAAAATTTGAGAACCCTCGTTTGAATTTCATGGCGAGTGACTACGTCAACATGATTGCCTGGACTGAAGTTCTCGAACCGCAATCAACAATTCATTTCAGTGAGAGCGAGCTGACGGATATAGCAGATTCAGGGCGCAAATTGAGTATCTTCGACGTCCCTTGTCATTCGCAAGCAGTAGAGAGGAATGTGAGGCTTGTTACTGAGGCTTCCTCATCAGTTTTTGGCCCCAAAGCGAGGGATGGATTCATCAGAAACAGAATCCGATCAAGAAAAGATATGCCGAAATTTGAGACGAAAAGGGATTTTTTCATCGAAGAAGTGCAACCTCAGGATGAAACCCCACTGCACTGAAATTTTTTCGAGTTAGTTTTGAAGGCATTTGGCCACTTTTAATGATTCAGGAAATAAAAATTTCTAATTTTTCATTTTCCCCTATATTTTTTGCTCCGCCCTACTCTACAATACTCTGCAAACGACAGATAACAGTATAATAAGCATCATGAAAGGTTCAACTAAGTCAATTTCTAGTATTTCCTAAGATCCTAATATCCTAAGATTTGATAATTTAATTTAATTTAATTTTTATTTTAAATTTATTCATGCGAGGACAGAAAAATCTAAAATTATTTATATGAGGAAAGGAAAATCTAAAATTATTTATTCGAGAAAGGAAAATCTAAAATTATTTGAGTAAGGAATCTGCACAAATCGAGGAAGAGCTTTCTAGCAGGAAAAGCGCAGGCAAGTCAACAATAAACCAAAATTATTGGGCTAACATTCTTTGAGCTCTTCGATGATCGACTGGGGCTGCGGCTGGGGGTAAACAGTGATAGTGTTGTCCACTCCATCGTCTATATCCATGGATTCGTGTTTTTTCTTGATGAGGTGAAGATTGGCCCAGAATCGGAGCGTTATGTAGTACACGATTTCGCAGAAGCTCAAAATGCTGATGCCGCAGAAAAGACCAAGCAGGCCTCCGCAATTGGCTGTAGAAATGCAAATTTCGTTCAAATCAAGATAAAGTAAATTTTTTAGGTAATGGTTGATTGAGTCAAGGTTTGAGTAGTTGAGTTTATTTTTGACCGAACGCTCGTTAAATAGAAAATTGAGGATTATTTGTACGACTCACCTAAGAAATCGACCAATCCGAACAGCTCGCTGCGTCGACTGGTGCTGAATTGCATGTCTTTGAAGAATATTCGCACTCTTGCTCCTTCATGCCTGGCAATGCATCAGAATGTTAGTCAGAAAGAACGGGTGTTTTAGGATAATGCGGGGGTAGTGGGTCTGATTGGGGAGGGGTTGGTCCCGCTCTTTAGAGGGGAATGGGGAGTTTCAGTTCGCATCATGGCGTGGAGTGTGGAAGAATTCGTATCCACCCTATGGCAATTTTGCAAAAATGAATTGCGAAACTCTCTCTCTCTCCCATTTTAAGGTTGAGCGAACTGCTCCATGGATGGCGCCATTCTCTAGTCCAAGGGATTTAATGCTGCTCCTCTCGCTCTTCGCTGGCGCGAATCATGGAAAACTGCATCCTAGGCTAGGACTTGCGCCAATAATTTTGAAACACCCCTTACTTCTCGGTGAAGCGCTTGGAGCCTTGAAGCAAATAAGGCTGTGCAGCTGGGTCGGCAAAGGAATTCCAAGTGCGGAGATGTGTGAGATGGCGTCGGGATTGATGACGCAATCATCAAAAAACGCCACACTGTCCCACACTCCTTGCAGCTTCATGTCGGCTCCGAGGTATGGGCTCCCGTCTCCACCATTGTTCAGCAGTGGCTCACTTGTTTCCCCTCACAGTCGTCCCTGACGCTGTCGTGCCCTCTTTTCACCTATATCTGGCATACGGCTTTCCAGGGTGGAAAATCGGAAATTCGCACGCTTGCAATGGGACTTGTGAAAGAGTTGTAGGAACATGGGATCCTGGGATGACTCCTGGCGTTGTACAAGATCATTGCCAGGCCAATTGTTTCTCTCACCTGGTTGGTCTAGCTGAGGCCATGCTCACACGGCAGGTCGAGCCAGGCAAGCTCCAGGGGGAAGATTTCTTGGGCATTGCAAGGGCCATGAACACCTGCCAAGCTGCAGCGATGGAGTTCCTCTTCGACCTAGGCCCTGTCCATGTCTTGGGCCATCCTGCCTTGTAAAAGGTGATCCGGGGGTCCAGACAGGGGTGGTTTGGAAGACCGCGACTTAGGATTAGCATGCCAGATAGGGATCTGGGTTTTTTTTTGCGAACGCTTCTGAATGAAGTGACTGGGCTGGGCATGGTCCACCTGGATGGGACAAGGCTGTGTCGTCAGCCTCTGTCCCACTGTCTATCAGGCGAAAGTCTTGGCCTTGGATTCAGATGGTTGACAATGAATTTCGATGGGCATTGAATTGCTCGGCATCGGTGGCTCGGAATCACAGCATGGCGTTCAGGTGGTCGGCAAGGATGATGATGGATGAAACCGCCTCGTTATTGTTCCGTTATCTGTCGTGATAATTCTCTTCTTTTTCTTCTTTGTTATCCTCAAATCGCTGCTGGCGAAATCAGATTTTTTTATCGACTCGATGCCATTGAATGGCGTCAGCAACCCTATCACCCAATCAGATTTGTTCCTGTTGACAGATCCGATGCCCGACGACATTTGTTGTCACTCAATCCAGCTTCAGCCCTCGCGAATGTCTTCAAGCGCTTCAAAGCATAGATATTTTCAATAAGGTAACCCTGATTTGTGACCTTGTACCTGCTGGCTTTGAAGGTTACCAGAGAGCAGCACAGTTGACTGAAAACTGATGAGCCAAAAATCTCTGCTACTGATAAGTCCAGAGTTTATGAAAGCAGCTCAATCCTGATAAGCTGATGTTAATAATTAATATGCATAGGTAGGTACCCTGCTAGTTCAGTCAAGTTGTCGCCGTAAGACAGCAAAGTTTTGATAGTATCGTAATCAGCTTGGGACGTTTCAGCGTCGAAATTGATGGACTGACATGCTTGCAAACAATTGCACTTGCTGTTGACGTCAGCGTTTCTTGCTGCTTCGATTTCAACAAGTTTCAACTCATCTAGAAGAAAAATCAAGCGTGAAGCAAACATTTACTTGCAATCGCTAAACATTAGCGTCATATTATTCTATAATGGCTATAATATTTCACGGTACTTTAGAATCAGCTCACTTTCAGCATCAACCATGCACTGTTTGCTCCCAGCTCCGCACAATGGGGTCGTCTCATTCCCTGTTTTGGAGCAAGATGAAGATACATTAGTAAAAACTTTGGTTTCAGTTCACGTATATTACGCTGGTTAGGGGGGACCAAAACATTCTGGAGGATAAAGTGCACTTGTTGAAAGGTTTTTACCCTGATCTGCTTTTTTGGGCTTTCGTACCTTGGTGGCTAACCTATTTTTTGGTTTTGGCAAAAATCCTGCTATTACAAAGGGTAGATTTGCACCTGACGGTTTCAAAAGAATGGGCAGGAAGTGTTTTCATAAGTACAAATCGCAAATCTAAATTGAGTTACTTGGCATGTAAAGATTGACGCAACCGCATCGCGCCAGCGTGAAGTTCGTCAAACATTCAACTTCGCAGTTGCGCTGAGTGTAAATACGAAAATGCGCCAAATATCGCTCAGAAGGGAAGAAGCATTGCCGGATTTGCGGAGAGTACGGCCGCAGTCCATCGCTCGTCGTCATGACCTTCGGCTGGACCATTGCTATGATCTGACGAACGTTAAAATCGATAAGAACCATATCAAGTACCACCAGTAATTTCACAAGAATCAAAAAGCCTACGTACCTCTTGGCTAAGCGGTATGCGAAGGTGACGTTCTGTTACCAGCGGGAACTCCCCTGGATTGTGGAGGAGTATCTGAAAAATATTCGAGGTTTTCAGGCACCGAAAGAGTAAACCCCGTATGAAACTACGTCATCACATGCCTTACCTTGAACCCCTGGACTGGTCCCCTGCAATGGAAGTCCGTGTCTCTCACCCGGTACTTGACCACGAGATTGAACGATGTGGACGCGCCAGCTGAAATGACTCGTCTTGGATACGTGGTTTGCAGAGGTGCGTCTCTGTCGTAGCCCGCCTCCAAGGACCAGGAACTTGCCAGCCCGTGGTCCAAAAACATGGGATTCCTGTCGAGGAATTGGAGAAAAAATTTAATTGGCGGTAGGTAAATCACCGATAAAACATAAGCAATATAAAAATACCCGTTGGGGGAATTATGAAAAATTTTCAACGCACCCATAGCCCCTGAACAGTTCAGGTGCAGCGAGCATGTTGAAAGAATAGCAAACACCTTCGTCGGTGAATATTCGAGAAAAATATTCCGAACAGTTGGTGGGGGTGGAATCTGCGAATTGACACACTATGGTCGTATCGTCCACCTCTGGAATCATCTGCAATTTTGGGTAATCATCTCATCGGTCAGTGGTGAGAATAACAGAATTCAGAAGAACTTGTCACTAAAAGAATTTAAGAATGATTTCATGAATGAAATAACTGAATTGTTAAACCCATACCTAGTATCATGCATTATAGGATTTTGGTGAAAATAACAATTTTCAAAGAAAAGAAGAACTATTTCTACAAAAAGAATACCTGGGTGATTCTCCGAAAGCAGGGAAATTTGACTTCCATTTTCTCAAGTTTCAAATTTTTTATTTTTAACCAATTTTTTTGTCTCATTATATTGAGTACATCCTCTAGCATGATAATTCTGGAAAAAGTTACGAAAAATATTCATATTTTGTCCTAAAAAGCAAATTTAATGCATTTTGGCTGGTGAGGGTCTGAAAACAAAGCCGTCTGGATGTTTATTGGACATATATACTTTGCAAAATATTTTTATATCTTACGGAAAAAAAGTTTTTACACCTCATCAAAGCTTCAGAAAAAACTTTTACTTAAATACAATTACTCAGAATAACTTCCCGAACACTTGTCTGTGTGTCCGTCTGTCCGTCTTTGGTCATTTACGAAAATGGCCATAGCTCCCTCAATTCTCAACCTTTTTTCAAATTTCTTGAACTGAAATGTTTGTCTCGGCAAGACCTAACACCCTGTCAAGTGAAATTTGGATAACGCACAGTACTTCCGATATATTTGCATTTTTAGTGTGTTCTATTATATTTTTTTACGGCCGAAAAAATGAACCGATTTGAGCGTTCTTGGTCTTAAAATATTTGTTTTACCTTGCAAAATATTATAGTTTTTATATTCCGATAATGTGGCGTATTTTTATTTTGAGCGAATTTTAAAATTTGCATAGTGAGTTTTTTGATATTTTTGACCTTAACACCCTTAAAAGCAGTCAAGATACGATCAAACTGTGTTACACTTTTACGTTTCAAAATATGGAAGTATTGTGTGTTATCTACACCACAGGTTTCTAGAAGTTTCAGTTATTTTTCAGACCCTCACCTCATCAAAATCAAGAAAAGGTGAGGGTCTGTTTGTGGGGGTCTGAAAAAACGAAATGTAAACAATTTTTTCCCCGGTTAAAATAAAAAATTCAGAATTCCGGTTTCGCACATCGATTAGTCCTAGCCGAACATAACACAAGTGAGTGAGACAATTAAAAATGTACTCGCTCAAAAAAAAATAATGACAAGGTGAGGGTCTGAAAGAAAAAAAAATCACCATGCACAAGGCGCACATTTCGAGGGTTAACCCATCATGGCTCGTTCTGGAAACGAGTCGCAAACGTCTGGGCGGGTGCAGAATGATGTAGACAAACTCCTGATTCCCCTTTGTGGCCTGCATCGCCAGTGTAAAGTCATTTTCATTATCATTTTCTAAATAATGTGAGGGTCTGAATGAAAACTTCAAAAATGACTGGACATGATAAATTCAAGCTGATTTATAATGTAACATTAAAATTTTTTGAATTCCCTTCAGCAGGCATAAGTTGAAGAGTAGGTAAATGAATACAACCTGCCACTTTTTTAGGCAATTAAAATTTTATCCTTCGAACTGAGGGGTGTGAAACTTGAAAAACCGAGAAATTGGACGTGTGAGGGTCTGAAAAATGACACCTTTCAACGCAATTTACAAATACTTATGCGTGCGTAAAAATGGTTATTTACTGATAGAAACCAAGCTAACAATGCCCTGAATCCGTTGGTTAAAAAAAATTTTCTTAATCTCATATAGAATCGCCTCAACAAGCTCGGGACACAAATTTCCCTGCTTTCGGAGAATCACCCACCTGCGGTTGTGGTGGGTAATAACCTATTTTTTAAGATTCTATATTGGGCTTTGAAACTGGTAGGTAATAAACAATTAAGGTAAATTTGGTGTATCCACAATAAACAATAATTAACTTATCATTTAGTCCAACCTCATCCAGAAACTCAAGAGTCGAGTTGTCGGTGACTTTTTGACCATTTTCCACTAAAACGTGTTTATCGCACAGTAACGTCAAATCCCCCATTCTCTTCATTCTGAAACGTTCAATTAGGAAACTTATTAGGAAGCCTGTATCAAAAATGTCAGGTATCTCATTTTTATTTCAAATCGCAAACGAGCCAATGATCAAGTGATTTACACGATTGCGCAATATCGTTGCCATAAAAAAGTAAAATGAAGATTTTTGGAAAAAATGTTTTGATTTGATTCTGGGCGTTCAGTGGAAAAATGGCCGAGATGTCAATCATGCACGAAATTTCACAAGGAATCTGAATAATATAAGAAATTAAACACTTCCAAGTACCACATCAAGAAGTATGTGGGAGCCGATATTGATCAGAATAAAATAATGAAATATCCTAGATAAATGGTGAAATATCTATGGAAATGACTTACTCTTCGTCCGATTGAGCAATAGAACCGTTTTGGTATTTCAATATGGCGTCGGTGAAATTGAAAACGTCCACTCTGGATTTGATCTCACTGCAGAATGTGATGGCAGGGAAGGGAACTTCCCAAATCGGCATGGCAGTTTCGGCGAAAGAGACAATTACCGGCGAATCGTGCCATTTGATCCAAACTTTTGATATCAAATAGCCGTTTCCTATCATGCAGCAGGCGAGCATCGTTACCCACCAAATCCTGAAAAGTGTTCAGTCGATTAAATATCCGGATAGAACCAGTTTTTGAAACAAAGCAATTTGATTTTGACTGATTCGGTGGCTAACGCGGTCAAAAAACACACTTTCCCAGAGAGTAAGGAGTTTTAAAAATTTAATGACCCTACCTATCCCCAATTGGTTGGTAGAGATAGATGGGTACCCAATAATTTGTGAATATCATGTATAAATCAGTGCATAATTTAGTTTATTCAATCTAGTAATTCGGTGTATCAATTAATTTTTATCATCCATTATCTATGGACAATGGAAATTCAACCGTAAAATCTTAATTGAAAATTTTAATTAAAAGGTCCATATGTTAAATTATTAAGGATCCAGAAACCCCATCCTAAAAATATCTCACCGTTCCGACGATGGGCGACTTGGGTCACCCAAATACTTGACTCCATGGATTGAAGTGCTCGCACAATAGTCTTGAAAATGATGTTTCAAACTTTCCTTGTGGACGAGTGAATTTGAACGAAGTGCGCTGAAACATTAAAAAATTATCGATAAAAAATTGAATTCGATAATAATTGTTATTCTGCCGAACTATTCAAAATAAAATGAAAGCCGAAATAAATTTTGGGTTTGTCCCAGGAGCGTGAGTGTAGTCGTAGGGTAAACCGGTTTCGTTAACAACGCCCCAGCAACGACGCTCACATAAGTGTAGTTGCTGGGGCGTTGCCTACCAATACTGCCTTACCCATGCCTACACTCACCCTCCAGGTACAAATCCCTAAGATCATGGGGGATTCTCTTGACAGAGAGCAAGGGTGGGGAGCTGCTGACGCAGGGGCGGCTGCTGATACGAGCACCGGCTCATCTGCACCCTCTAGTCAAAAAGAATAAGAATGATTTTAAATATTCCTAATAATGTAACAGTTTCTGAAACAGATGCCAACGTAATAATAAAATTAGCAAGATTCGTCAGTAAAAAGAGACCATGCACAATGCCATTTTCGTATAAAGTTTGCAACGGAGGGAGTTTTTTTTCGCTCCTCCAAAAATTGTTAATTTTATGATTATATTATGTGTACCTATGTACAAACTACTGCCCACTTACTTTTTTCTGAACCGAGCCATGCTGATGTTCCAAACGAACTGATGCTTTCTTATTCTGTGCTTCATCGTCGAATTTACACTTGGGGATTTTCATTGCATGTTGTTCAGCCATCCGTCCGACAGTGTGGGCTCGACAGTTGTCCCATGACAGAAGTACACCCATGATAGAAGTACACCCACCAGTGAAAAGTAATCGCGGGATCTCACGTGGAAAACTCACCCCTAATTTTCGCTTCCACAAGTTGCGTTTGGTTACTTTCCATTAGATCTATTCGACTAATGCGTCGAGCGTAATTTCGCTTGATTACGATGAAAAACCTTGTGGGAATGGTTTTATCAGTCCTGACTGAGCGTGACACCCGTGCTGCAGGCACACGAATCAACCATGCGCTTCGAAATTCTAATTAACTTTTAATGTCTAGAAAATATAATATTTATCCAACCTCCCCGAATCCGTGTTTTTTTAAACAATATCACTAGTGGCGGGCATAGCATTTCCAAACTAAATAAACTCTGTGTGATCTTCAACTGTTTCGTGCAATAAATAGCTTTATTAATTTTCAATTTGTAGTTTTTATTTCGTTGTATTTTCGTCGTGGAATCTCGTTAATCCATTCATGCGCGTCACTAATTATATGACGAGGCATTTGGCTACTTTCTTTTTATATAGTTACTCATAGTTTTGTTTTTATAGTTAGTCATAGTTACTCCCGCCGTTGAGTTTGATCTCGAAGTTGACTTTGATCTCAAAGTTGACTTTGATCTCGAAGTTGACTATGATCTCGAAGTTGACTTTGATCTCGAAGTTGACTTTGATCTCGAAGTTGAGTTTGATCTCGAAGTTGACTTTGGTCCCGAAGTTGACTTTGATCTCAAAGTTGAATTTGAACTCGATGTTGACTTTGAACCCGAAGTGTACTGATCTCGAAGTTGACTTTGATCTCGAAGTTGACTTTGATCTCGAAGTTGACTTTGATCTCGAAGTTGACTTTGATCTCGAAGTTGACTTTGATCTCGAAGTTGACTTTGATCTCGAAGTTGACTTTGAACTCGATGTTGACTTTGAACTCGAAGTTGACTTTGATCTCGAAGTTGACTTTGATCTCAAAGTTGACTTTGATCTCGAAGTTGACTTTGATCTCGAAGTTGACTTTGATCTCGAAGTTGAGTTTGATCTCAAAGTTGGCTTTGATCTCGAAGTTGACTTTGAACTCGAAGTTGACTTTGATCTCGAAGTTGACTTTGATCTCGAAGTTGACTTTGATCTCGAAGTTGACTTTGATCTCGAAGTTGACTTTGATCTCGAAGTTGAGTTTGATCTCGAAGTTGACTTTGATCCCGAAGTTGACTTTGATCTCAAAGTTGACTTTGAACTCGAAGTTGACTTTGATCTCGAAGTTGACTTTGAACTCGAAGTTGACTTTGATCTCGAAGTTGACTTTGATCTCGAAGTTGACTTTGATCTCGAAGTTGACTTTGATCTCGAAGTTGACTTTGATCTCGAAGTTGACTTTGATCTCGAAGTTGACTTTGATCTCGAAGTTGACTTTGATCTCGAAGTTGACTTTGATCTCGAAGTTGACTTTGATCTCGAAGTTGAGTTTGATCTCGAAGTTGACTTTGATCTCGAAGTTGACTTTGAAGTCAAAGTTGACTTTGATCTCGAAGTTGAGTTTGATCTCGAAGTTGACTTTGAACTCAAAGTTGACTTTGATCTCAAAGTTGACTTTGATCTCGAAGTTGACTTTGATCTCAAAGTTGACTTTGAACTCGAAGTTGAATTTGATCTCGAAGTTGACTTTGATCTCGAAGTTGACTTTGATCTCGAAGTTGACTTTGATCTCAAAGTTGACTTTGATCTCGAAGTTGACTTTGATCTCGAAGTTGACTTTGATCTCGAAGTTGACTTTGATCTCGAAGTTGACTTTGATCTCGAAGTTGACTTTGAACTCGAAGTTGACTTTGATCTCGAAGTTGACTTTGATCTCGAAGTTGACTTTGATCTCGAAGTTGACTTTGAACTCGAAGTTGACTTTGATCTCGAAGTTGACTTTGATCTCGAAGTTGACTTTGATCTCGAAGTTGAGTTTGATCTCGAAGTTGACTTTGATCTCGAAGTTGACTTTGATCTCGAAGTTGAGTTTGATCTCGAAGTTGAGTTTGATCTCAAAGTTGACTTTGATCTCAAAGTTCACGTTGAACTCGAAGTTGACTTTGAACCCGAAGTGTACTGATCTCGAAGTTGACTTTGATCTCAAAGTTGACTTTGAACTCGAAGTTGACATTGATCTCGAAGTTGGCTTTGAACTCGAAGTTGACTATGATCTCGAAGTTGACTTTGATCTCGAAGTTGACTTTGAACTCGATGTTGACTTTGAACCCGAAGTGTACTGATCTCGAAGTTGACTTTGATCTCAAAGTTGACTTTGATCTCGAAGTTGACTTTGATCTCGAAGTTGACTTTGATCTCGAAGTTGAGTTTGATCTCAAAGTTGACTTTGATCTCGAAGTTGACTTTGAACTCGAAGTTGACTTTGATCTCGAAGTTGACTTTGAACTCGAAGTTGACTTTGATCTCGAAGTTGACTTTGATCTCGAAGTTGACTTTGATCTCGAAGTTGAGTTTGATCTCGAAGTTGACTTTGATCTCGAAGTTGACTTTGATCTCAAAGTTGAATTTGAACTCGAAGTTGACTTTGATCTCGAAGTTGACTTTGAACTCGAAGTTGACTATGATCTCGAAGTTGACTTTGATCTCGAAGTTGACTTTGATCTCGAAGTTGACTTTGATCTCGAAGTTGACTTTGATCTCGAAGTTGACTTTGGTCCCGAAGTTGACTTTGATCTCAAAGTTGACTTTGATCTCGAAGTTGAGTTTGATCTCGAAGTTGACTTTGGTCCCGAAGTTGACTTTGATCTCAAAGTTGACTTTGATCTCGAAGTTGAGTTTGAACTCGAAGATGACTTTGATCTCGAAGTTGAGTTTGAACTCGAAGTTGACTTTGATCTCGAAGTTGACTTTGAACTCAAAGTTGACATTGATCTCGAAGTTGAGTTTGAACTCGAAGTTGACTTTGAACTCAAAGTTGACTTTGATCTCAAAGTTGACTTTGATCTCAAAGTTGACTTTGATCTCAAAGTTGACTTTGAACCCGAAGTGTACTGATCTCGAAGTTGACTTTGATCTCAAAGTTGACTTTGATCTCAAAGTTGACTTTGAACTCGAAGTTGACTTTGATCTCGAAGTTGACTTTGAACTCGAAGTTGACTTTGATCTCAAAGTTGACTTTGATCTCGAAGTTGACTTTGATCTCGAAGTTGAGTTTGATCTCAAAGTTGACTTTGATCTCGAAGTTGACTTTGAACTCGAAGTTGACTTTGATCTCGAAGTTGACTTTGAACTCGAAGTTGACTATGATCTCGAAGTTGACTTTGATCTCGAAGTTGACTTTGATCTCGAAGTTGAGTTTGATCTCGAAGTTGACTTTGGTCTCGAAGTTGACTTTGATCTCGAAGTTGAGTTTGATCTCGAAGTTGAGTTTGATCTCAAAGTTGACTTTGATCTCAAAGTTGACTTTGAACTCGATGTTGACTTTGAACCCGAAGTGTACTGATCTCGAAGTTGACTTTGATCTCGAAGTTGACTTTGATCTCGAAGTTGACTTTGGACTCGAAGTTGACTTTGATCTCGAAGTTGACTTTGATAATTTTATATTCGTATTTTTTAATGTTGGAGTTAAGAACACAACTTTTTGAAAGTCAGAGGTTTTTAGTCGAATTCAAAGGTTTTTTGTTGTTCGACAGAGGGAAAGCAAGGCGACGAGTTGGCAACACTGCTGTTGATCGTAATAAACTTGTCTGCTGTCGGGCCCAACCAAGGTGACAATAAGTAGAGATTAAACAACAACAACAACCAAGATATCCATAGATAACGGTTGTTGACAATTAGATTGCATTCTTGATTTTTGTATTCTTGATTCTTGCATTCTTGTGCAGCGAAGTTCGTGCTGACTATTGACTTCGTCGTTGAGGTTGGGTTTGCAGTCTCAAGCCTTTAAAGTGCTGTGAGCCGTTTTTCGGCTTTTGGTAAGTACCTAGTACGCTGACCTTTTTTGGGTTTCGAAAGTTTTTACGTCGTATGCAATATTTCCGCGGCAGTGAATTGCTCAATTTCAACCTGCAAAAGTAGTCATTTTTTTCTTCAAATATGTCAAAAATGGCCCTTCCCATGTTAGTGCTCTGGTAATCGTAATAATTGATTTAAACTAAAAACTGTTGTGCGTAACTAAGCTGTTATGTCCAGTGCCGTGGTTCGTCTGTTCAACTGTCTCTATCTGCTGTGCGCCCTACCATAGCTGCCCCTACTTCTGTCCTCGTCTCGTGTTTGTTCTTTTGTCTCCTTTGTTTGAACTGACAATCTCTGTAAGCTCGTCTAATCTCTTCTGGAAATCCTCAGTATTTTTCCTTTATCTCGCGATTGACCCCCTCGAAGAAAGCTTCAATGAATCGTATCGGTTAGACGTATCGCGATTTAGACGAGGACCACACGTGTAGGATGGGAGCAGTATTGGCAAAATTCAATGATGGAAAAGTGAAAAATTATCGCGCCCCTAGCGTTTGAGTTGTTTTTCGAAACTTTGGTGACACTTTCTTACAGAATTCATCTTTTGAGGTTCTTCATTTGACCTGAATATCTTCCAGTCTCGCGAACCAAAGTTCATCGCATTCACCTGCCATGGCGTGGACGTCCTATCAAGTTTTGTTGGCCGTGGTCATGGTCACGACGGGCTCAATCAACACCTTGACCACAAAGTGAGTTGAATGGATAAAATATGTGGCTTGTTCCAGTAACGTGAGTGGAGGCTTGGGGTAGTTCAGATTAGGTAGGCAACGCCTCAGCAACAACCCTTATGGCTGATTTCACCAATCTCGGATTATAGTTAATCCGGATTTGTTTAAACAAAGTAAAAAAGAGCAACAAAGTCCGCATTAACTCGAATCCGAGGTTGGTGTAATCCACCATTACAAAACCTCACACTGCGCATACGCAAGGCACCTGCAATTGCCTCACTTAAGTTCCTGGAACCAACCCATAATTTCGCGATGCTTGATGGAATTTTTCTTGTTGTTTTGCTGTTTGTGCGTTTTTTTGGCCGATAAGAGTACTGGGAGTACTTTATATATAAAGTTTTAATCAAAATATCAAAAAACCTCAAACATTGGGATTATTTAAAATTACACAGTTTAAAATATTGGAATTTTAGCGATTTTTTTTTGTACCAAATTATTGCATAATTTGCATGCTCACTTCCTTGCACATTTTCGATGGAAAACTTCAAAAACCCCACTCATTTACCCTCATTTGTAGAAAATGTTTAAAATGGTCAAGTTTTTGTTATAAAAAAACAAATATTTTATTCTAATCAACAATTTTAATCACACTTTCTGTAGGATAACGCTTTTTAATTCGAGCCCGTTTTTCTCATAGGTGGGCAGACAAATTAGACGCCAAAGGTTCCGATGGCAAATCTCGGCCGTTCGATCATCCGTTCGTCCAGTCTGCCTGTATGTTCCTCGGGGAATTCCTCTGCTTGGTTGTCTTCAAGACCTTGTTCTTCGTGTATTCCAGACGAGCGGTAAGTTCCCTGAATGCATGATCGACTCATAAATCGGTTATAAGGACTGACGTCATATGCTGAATCACCTGTTCTTTTGCTAAACTTCTGGTGTTGAGTATATTACTCTTATACGTGGGTCTACATAGCTATAGTACGAAGCACCGATAAACAATACTCATTTGTATCTATATTCTACAAAACACTAAGGTAGAATTCACTCGATGCATAACGCTATTGTTCATCTACATGCTGTCAGAATCCGGAGTATGCAGCGCTAGTGAGTTTTACGTTCGATTATTTAATTCTATCTTTCCGCAAAAATGGTCATATCACTCTCAATTTTCAGCCTTTTGTCGAATTTCTTTAACTGAAAATTTTCGTTTCTGCAAGACCCATTATCCTGTTCAACCTGAATTTCGGTTACGCAGATTTTTTTGAGGCATTTTGGCTTCTCTGTGTCGTCATGCCTGGCGAAAATCAATCAGATGGTGGTGATTGCCATCCAGAAATTAGCATTTTGGAATTTCTGATCTGAGTAGCTTCAAAATCAACCCGAACGATCAATTTGGACAAAAAAATTGCACGTACCATATTATGTTTCAAGGATGGTACCGTCGAGACGAATACGATCACAGCTGGCAGCCAGGAGTTCAGTCCGTTCATTCTATTCCCTGCAGCCATGTGCGACATGATCGGCACTTCGCTCATGTACGTCGGCCTCAATCTCACGAATCCCAGCAGCTTCCAGATGTTGAGAGGTTAGTAATCTTGCAACATTGTATTAATCAAGTCATCTTCGCACCTTCCTTGAATCGTGTACAAATTTTATCATTTCTCATCGATCTAATGCATTGGTGAAGCATAGAAAAGTGTAGTTTCAGTCGTCAGACTGAACTGAGCTGCACTGATTTTTGAAACATCTAAATGATTTGGTTCGCGTAATTCTCTTAATTTTTTTAATTTCTTTAAATTTTTCGTACATTTTCTCTAGAAATAATATTCCTATGTAATCGGTCAGGAAATTGTTTTTACAACAACCCCTCAAACTTTTTTTCATGTTTCAGAGGTCTAGAACACAAATCTGCAACAATTAATTTTTGCAATTGACACATTAACATAATATCATGAAATGGTTCTAGAGCCTGAAACCTACAAAACTCGGCCTGCGGCCAAGATAACAACGGTGTACGTAAAGTTATAATCCTCGATCTAGATGATCGGCTGTAGATGAGTATTGATTGCGTAATACTACCTAGAACTGGATCGAAAGATCAAGTGAAGAGATCGGATTATGATCGATTCGATGTCAGTCGGACAATGCGAAAAACAAGAGCCCTTATAAATACAAATGATGGCACAAAACGGTAAAATTCGAATGCGTAAACACATTGAAATGAGTTATCTCATACCTGACAGATTGAATCACCAGTTTCGTAACTACTCGAAAATTCAATGCACGAGCGAGAATAGCAAAATAACATTCTACAGGAAAAGAAACCTATTTACTCATTCATGAATTTGAATTGAATCATGATAAAATAGGTAAAAAATTCGAGTGTGAGTAAAGTGTCCTCGCGCTATTCGATTGTTTGCTTATAGAATGGGGATGACCGCTGGAAAGTGTTTTTTTAACGCTGATGAAATTTATTTGAGTTGTTTATTGGGTCAGCTCGACAAAATAAAAAAGCAATGAGTTGTCACTGCCCCACGACCTGCAATCCTTTATGGACACTCTTATTGGGTCCACACATGGAACATCAAATTAAAGAAAATGGAGAAAACTATTCATTTAAATGGAGAATTGAACAATTAATTTAAATGGAGAAAACTATTAATTTAAAAAACGCTACATTTTTCGGGATGTAAAAAATATCCACATATTCTGCAAGGTAAAACGAAGATTTTGAGACCAAGAACGCTCAAATCGGTTCATTTTTGCGGCCGGAAAAAAAATAAAGTTTTCATAGAAAACACTAAAAATGCAAATATCTCGGAAGTACTGTGCGTTATCCAAATTCCGATTAAACAGGGTGTTAGGTCTTGCCAAGACAAACATTTCAGTTCAAGAAATTTGAAAAAAGGTTGAGAAATGAGGGAGATATGGCCATTTTTGTAAATGACCACAGACGGACACACGGACAGACGGACAGACGGACACACGGACTAACGGACACACGGACACACGGACACACAGACACTTGTTCAGGAAGTGATTCTGAGTAAATGTGTATAAGAAAAAGGTTTTTCTGAGGCTCCGTTCCGATTCTCGATTTTAGGACGATCACAATACTTCCATTTACTCTGTAAATATGGAAGTAAAAAGCAATGAGTTGTCACTGCCCCACGACCTGCAATCCTTTATGGACACTCTTATTTTGTCCACCATTGGAGCATTGAATCACGGAAATGGAGATTACTATTAATTTAAATGGAGAATTAAACTAATAATTTATAATGGAGAGATTTATTAATTTAATGAACTCACCCTCAGTACCCAGGCGCTTCTACGGAGATAAGACCATCAATTAAAGAAGACCATGCACTCTGGGTATTCTGTGTCCCAAACAGCATCCTATAATTATGGACAGACCGCTTTCTTGTTTTTGTCAGAGCAATAAAGTTGTTTATTTAAATTTTTCATAAAACTGCTGAAAACAAAGTACGACAGGCAAACAGTACGACAGGGTGCAAGATTGAAATTCACGGTTTCCACAAAAATACATTATTTCTAGAAATAATGTACCAAAATACGCAGAAGTGTAAGGCAGGCTCCCAAACTTTCGTAGTTTGCTCGGACGTCTCAAGAGACTTTTCCTTGACGGGAGTCAGTTAAACTAACATCATCCAGGAGTCAGCTGGGAAAACGCCTCAGTAGATCGCGAGATTGGTCAGCAAAGTTTCCCCTCCACCGCTGAAAATCTGGATTCGCTGGTTCTGCTGAATCCCAAAATGATGTTCCTGAAGTAACCTTTCCAGATAAAACACGGGTGTACCTAATTCTTGTATTGCAGGATCCGTAATCGTGTTCGTGGCTCTGCTCTCCGTGGCATTCTTGAGACGGCAGATCGTCTGGCGTCAGTGGTTGGGCATTGCTTTCGTCATTTTAGGCCTGGCGGTGGTCGGTTTTTCGGATTTCCAAAATTCCAGCGGCTCCGACAACAACAATGAAATCACAGGTTGGTCCGAGTTGAGTACAGCATTTTGCAATTGTGTCACTATAACATGCCTGCCAAAATAAAGCGAGGGTGCCCGTTTTGGGAAACCAGTGCCACCCTCGTTCGCTAGTTTGCGCTGATATTTGAAGAAAATGTCAATAGGGAAGATATTCCACATGCATTTTTCTCATCAAAAATTTAAATTTTCATTTCCAGGTGATTTGATCATCGTTATCGCTCAGATAATTACAGCAACGCAAATGGTCTACGAAGAGAAGTTCGTGAATACTAAAAACATCCCCCCGCTCCAAGCTGTTGGTTGGGAAGGTAAGCAACTCAATTGAACGAAGAACAACGTTAAGAACTTGTCGTGGGTATGTGCATTATCAATGTATCTTTTTGTAGGTCTGTTCGGCCTTGTTGTGACCGGACTGCTGCTCATTCCCTTCTACTTCATCCATGTGCCTGAGCGTTTTGGGGACAACGCTCACGGAGTTTTGGAAGATTTGCCCGACGCTCTCATCCAGATGGGCAATAATAAGCTCATAATCGTCTCCTTGATAGGTACGTGACCCGATCAAATTTGTTGTCAAAACGCCATTCGGCATGGAACAGTGGTCGACTCGATTTTTGGCAAAAATGAGTTATCAAACTGGAAACCGTTTTGGGCCACAGCTTGTAACTTTTCTTAGGCCTGAAAAGTGTTGATCTTTTGATTCGAAAGCTCTCACGTTGGTTGGATGCAACTCTTCTTTTTGATTATCATCCAAATTTTTTTCTACATTTATCTCCTGAATTATGGCTATCCAAAATAAGGCAATTTTCCCCACAAGTTGCATTTTTGAGCTTGGCTTGTTTCACACCAGTGTCAAAATGTAAAAAAACATGGTACATAATGGTAGCAACATATCGACAGCTGAGGGATGTTTTCGTTTCGACAGGTACCATAATCAGCATAGCTTTCTTCAATTTTGCCGGCATCAGCGTGACCAAGGAGCTTTCGGCTACGACTAGAATGATCCTCGACTCCGTGCGAACTCTCGTGATTTGGGGGTTTTCGCTCATCGTGAAATGGCAGGGTTTCCACATCCTACAGGTAAAATGGTCGATTGTGTGCTTTTATTTAAAAATCCCATTTCCCCGTTTCTTTTTAACTTACGAAAAAATTACCAGATCGTGGAAAAATTCCCACAACACTGAGTTTTAGCTTTAATGCGTTTTTATCCGTCCGTTCCAGATACCCGGTTTTATTTTGCTCATTTTGGGCATGTGCATCTACAACAACCTGCTCCCGTCGCTACGGTCGGTCGTCAGATGTTTCGACCGAAGGAGCAACAGCGAAGTCCTCATCGACTCCGAGGCGACTCCGAATCGCGACTAGTTCTCTTGACTTTCGATACTTTCAGGTAATTTTGACATATCCGACAGATGAATTAGGCGATTTTCCTGAAAAATAATCAACCTCGACTTCGGAAACTGGGGGCTGTATGCTGAAGCCTCGCTTTAGAGAACCCCGATTTTACAAAATTTGTAACAATTAATGTACATTCTCACTAAGGAACGTTTTGAATTCGTATCACAAAAATTCAACTACCATTTTTTTTGTAAACCAGTTTTCTTTTCTAGAAAAATTAATGAAAGTTGGGTCTCAAATTCAGACCTAGGTCTGTAAGCGGAATTTCATGAAATCGCCCGATCCTCTACGTGTTGTTTATAGACGGGTGTATATTTTTGGGAAGTTTGTTATTTGAGCAACACGTATAATATTCAAACGCAATTATTTCGATGCAAGTGAATAATCTTCGAATAGTTTGTATTCCGAGGAAAATAGCGACACGTCATTCATTCATATGATAGTAAATTCTTAAGGTAACACTACTGTAAATTGCTATTTGTATCATCGGCTCTCCCACAGATTTGAGAGTGTACCAATAATTTAAACCCAAACTAAGACTGACGAAATGTACGATGGACTAGTGCGAAAAAACAACCTAGCTGATACGGCCATTTTATTCGCTGTATTTACCGCATTAATTGCGTGCTGGCCTTATGTGATTGTAGCCATATAAAATTATTTACGTTCAATAGGTGTTAAGTATCTCAACGTAAAAATCTTCCAATGCAAAGTACTTGGAAGGTACGACGAATAAAAATTTTTTTGTTTTTGTCTAGATATTTTTTATTATCAATCCAATATCAAAAGATACTATCATACCCAAAAAAGAGGTTTTATCTCTGAATATTATTTTGAGGGGAGTCTCTAGATCCCCCACTGTTGGCCAGACGCTCAAGTGAGGAGTTGTCCTTGGTACTGAGCTATTCAGTAACAAGAGCCCTACGATAGGCATAGTTTTCTTTTCTTTTCAAAAATGGTTGTCAAAACATTTTTTCCATTTGCATTTTTATTTTTTTATTTTTCACGCGTTTTTAAGTCAGTTTTTTATTGCTAAAATTCTTTTTCAGTTTTTACTACTTACTTTTTAGTTTTTTTTAGTCATTTTTTACAACATGAAAAAAATTACCTAATTTTTCCCGGAGAAACACCTTTTCTTATTGAAAATCAAGTGAGGAACCCGAGAAAAATACTCCAAAAATGCCTAGCCCGTGGCTTCATATTAAAATCAACATTTTTGGTAAAAATGTGCCTAAATACCACCTAGACATTATTTCGGAAAAAGTTGGAAATAATGTTAGACAATGATACAAAACCTGTCAGACGCAAAATTTCGAATTTTCAAAAATAGTTTTTTCCATGGTTTTGAGATTGTTGCTACATTTTTGGCTGAAACGCCACCAATATTGATCCGAAAAAATGGAAAAAATTGTGTACCAAATGGCAGACTTACTCAAAATACCTACCGGTGAACGAATTTTTGAAATCGGACCAAAATTGTTTGCAGCCCCAGCGCCAGTGTCTGGCCAACAGTGGGGGATCTCTAGACTCCGTTAATTTTGCATTCCTCCCAATTATTTCGGGGAAGGTTCCATGTTATTGGCCAATACTTCCTTTATCCCCATTTTTTATTTCTACGCATTATATATTCTTGTTTGTGGATATTTAAATGAATTTCAACAAATTATTTTTTCTCGCTAGAATTTTATATTTGTACTCTATCTTTTATGTATTTAGTCCACCTACTTGCCTTATTGTACGACTGTATGACCCTCCGAACTGCATCATGTAATAGCCAAAGGATGTGATCATGTTTTAAATGGTATCCGATGGTGACATTGATCTGTCTTATGAAGTATTCTCGCATTTATTCGCTTTAGGCCGTGTCTATAGATGAATTTTATCCATCCGATATCCAAGGAAGCGTCATATAAAGTTCAACTCAAATATGAATGTGAATATCTCATTGGAAATGTTTATCTATAGCTTCCTTGGATATCGGGTAGATAAATTTTGTCAATAAACCGACCCTAGGAGAAATGCCTGTTGAAAAATCAGGTAGGTACTTATAATCGGTATAGCGGTCCATTATATTCTAATAAAGTACGTGAATATTCAACCTAAAAATGGACGTTAATTTATTCAAATTTATATTTCAGCATCCGAATCCTTCATAATTTTCAGCTCGATCAGGGTGAATAGAAAAACCCGCCATTGAAAAAAGTAGTAATTTTATTTACAAATTCCTCCGCTATAGAGTTCGTATATACATGAAAAGAGATGATAGAATTTACTCCATTACAACTATACACAACACTTACAGAGTAAGAAAAAAGACTCGGTAAGAACATCGTGGAGGGTGCGTTGCTTCGTAAATTTCAAAAATTCTTCTTTCTTCTCGAACATTTTGCCGTACTTTGTGAACAGTTAAATTACAGCCTACAAAATGCACACAGGAACACAGAAAATTATAGGCGATTTGCTGTGATGAAAAATGCTCGCGTGTCGATTTATTCCCCATTAGCTGAGTCGTGTTTGCTGACAGAGATTACATTAAAATACATCGATAGAGGAGAAATAAACATTTACATCGATCGACACTCACGTATAAACATCTAACCCGAATCGAAACAAACACGTACACAATATACAACAAAATAGTAGAAACGATACATTATTTACAATACATAACCGAACTATGGTAGTTATTTCGACATTGCAATGCCCGAAAACACTTATTTACAAATCTAGGTAAAGATGTAGAGCCCGTGTTCCAGCCTCGGAAACAATTTTTCAGTCTTTTAAGGCTAAACGAATTTTCTTGCACTTCTAAACAATAAGTAACCGGTTAAAAAAAATTTAAGGTTATTTTTTGCGAGCCTATTGAGAGGGCGAAAGAGCGACGTTGAAATAATGAAATCGGGTTTCGAATTTTAACATTAAAAATACTGGACTAATTTTCATTTTTGATGGTCATTCCATTCAAATTCACCCGCTTCTGAACGTACACTAAGGTAAACAATTTTTGCTAATAGTTTTTTTTTTGAAAAATGCGATCATTTCACTTTCAACGTCGCTGCCGCCCACCCTCAAAATTTCTCCGAAGTGGTCTACCAAAAGGTATACCTGAAGTAGGTATAAAGTCCGGAATGAGGTCAACACGAGGCTTGTTCCACCAATAATCCAAATTGACTACAATAAAAACACTGATGTGATGCCATGAATTGTACGGAGACTGTCCCAAAACACGACCTAGTGAAATTTCTGGAAAAAGGGCAAAAAAAGAAGATTTTTTCCACTAGGTTCCCGACCGAAATTTACTAGTGGTGAAAAATGACAATAATTTATTGAGATAAAGGATAGGTGGAATGCGATTTGTAAACAGTATAAAAAATAAAGAAACCACCGTTATTGCTTGAACTTGAATTGCAAGAATTTGCAGAAAATTCCGCTAAAACTTGTTCGGAAGAACAAATTTCCAGTTCCAATAAAGTGATGATGCGCCAAACCTAAAACCGGATCAAAACAATTCATAACTCACTAGGTCGTGTTTTTATAGGTTAACTCCCTACGGCCTCCGACAATTCGGCGTAATGCCCTGCAGTGGATTTCATCAATTTGTACATTTTACCATCTAGTTTATTCAATTACTCTATGTTTTCCGTCTAAAACGCGTCAAGGTTTTAGATGAGATCTGAAATCGTATATCCGTCGAAATTTTACGCCGCGAAATTGCCTTAGGAGAGGGGTAAGATTTGTCTGACATTTATATACAGAAAGCGGTCACGTCTTTTGTTGCATCGGAGCCATTTTTTTGTGCGTGACTAGAAAACAATATTCTGGCACCCTTAGCTTAGACTGGGCTTCAAAACATTAACAAGATATCTCAACACACTTATTACCGGTTCCTGTGGACGAATCGGAACATGAAAAACTGGCATTTCGCCCACCTGATGGCATTGAGCACCGTTTGAAATACGAATCTCGATTGAACATGTAGCTATTGCATGACGTACCATAATTGATTCTGAAGAGTGGTAATCAATCTTGAAGAAAATTTTTGATTTGACATGAAAACAAGTGAGATTCCATCAGTCGTAAAAGATAAAGGGGAAATTAACTTCTCGTTGCTAACTGGAACGAGACTTCTCAAAATAAAACGTGAACTTCCATACTGCAAAGCAATGCTGCTTATTTGAAGTACGTACTTCAAGTTTTTTGGATCTGGGATCCTTCTGGATTATCTTGCAGCACATTTTGCTGGATCTCATCGCATGCAGATCATGGGGCTGCACTGCAGATCATGCTGCATTCTTCGCTGCACACTTTGATGCTCCTGGATTTCATCGCGGGCGGATCCAAGGGCCATCAAAGGGAATTCCACGATCCGCAGCAGAAACATCGAATACTGACACATCCGCTTTCCGACGCAGAAGTCACTACTACCGATTCCCTCCCACAATACTCGAATTTGAGCTCAATCCATAACTGGATAATGGCGCGCGATCGTTTGCTTCAGTCGTCTCGGTCCTAGCATGCGGTAATCGCTAGCAACCTCTAATGACTAAAAAGGATGACAGCGAATCCGCAAAAGTCTCAAATCCTTCGAACATCGTCGACCTAACTAATTCACTAATACACTAATGGACTTAGACCATGGTGACGTTCCGTCGCTTGCGCTCGCTGCTGTTGACTGAAGACATTGATCCTTGAAGGCTCGGATTGTACAATGATGGAGGATTCGGTTGATAGTTGATGAACTGGTTGGGTGGCGGAAGGTGCGCCGGCTGGTGGCCGTAGATTTCCTGAATGGTTTGCTGATGCTGCTGCTGGCTGGATAGCGGCGTGCCTTGGTGGTGGTACGATGGTAATGGCGGCACAGGTGGCGGGTAGTACTGGGAGTAGTCTTCAACTTGACCGTAGGGACTTTGCCGTCGCTCGTGTTCGTGCAAGAGTTGAGAAGCTGACCAGGATTGATACGGACTCAGCGTTTTGTCTCGGACCAAAGTGTTATTCCTTGCGTTTGTGTCGTACTCGTTGATAACCGTGAGCGTGCCGTTGCCGTAGTGAGTCGGACTGTTGAGATTGCTTCCTCCGTTGAGCACGCCATCGTACTGGCTCATGCTGTATCGCTTGTTGTCGTCCTCGACTTGAACTTCGTACTGCGGCAGGTTCTGCTGCGTCATCGTATTGGTGATTTCGTACGACGTATTCTGCGGCTGGTTGTGCGGGCTGCTAGCCGTGTTACCGTTCTCGGTCGGAACGATAGAGACGTTCAACGGCTTCTCAGGATGGTGATGATTCTTGTTGTCTTTCTTCGCCCGTTTCTTCAGACAGAAATAGCAGTAGATGGAAATGGCGAGGAGGAGAACTAAGACGCCGATGATTACCGGTAGGACGAGTTCGAGACTGAGTTCGAATCTTTCGGCCAGATTGCTCGGAGCGGCACTGCCTCCGGGGATCGTGTCAATCCAGAAAGGCAGCGAAGGGGTGGTAGTCGTAGTCGTGACTGGAGGAGGCGGTGGTGGGGAAGGGACGTTGATTCGTACCCAGTTAGAAATCGGTCCTGGGATTGCCATTTCATCCAGTTCGGTGTAACCTCGCAGTGCAAAGTACAATGTTTGATCCAGCAGAGAAGGGTTCCTGGTGAAGTCCAACGTGAAAGTCGTCTCTGATCCAGGTGTCAGAGGGAACGGGACGGCGTGGGCCCAAGATGTTGCCGAGTCGAAGTGGTCGATAATGTCGCCGATTTGAGTCGCATACTTGAGCTCGTACTTCGCCACAGGGCGACCGCCCATGTCGGGTGAGGTCCATATCAGTCGAGCCCGAAGGTCTACAGGCAAAACGACCGCTTGGAGGTCAGCGACCCGCCCGGTAGCGTCATCCATTTTGGGCACGTTGAGTGTCAGGGGTGGCAGTATTCTTTGGAAGGGCGAAAGCGGCTCAACGGTCGGTGCAGGCATATTGCTTCCACAGCAGGAGACACCTGGACAAGAAAAAATAAATCGTTAATATCGAGGCATTCGAGTATAGCATAGCGGTGCAATGGATGATCGAATCTCCGGTTTTCAAGTTGGTGGATCTTGAACTCACTTGTGACTAGAGGTCCTTCATACTGATGTCCGTACTGCCATGTGTAAGCGGTGTTACCATTGTCGGAAACTGTCACTTCAAAAGTGTATTCGCCAGAGCCTCCCACGCAGGCGCTGAAGTATCTCGAGTAGATGCCATCGCCTTTCATCAAATCGGGATCTAGAAAATTGAACGTAGGTTTTGAGTCAGACATTTTCTAGCATGCGAGAAAAACACGACATTTGATTGGCCGATATTGATAGAAGATCAATGGTTTGTCGCTTACCTCCGCTTCCAGTGTCCATAAGTTCGAATTTCTCTCGATGCGTGGAGCTGTTGATGCCAAGCTTTGTCACCGTCACTTCAACTTTGGCCCCCAGAATCGGAAAGTCGCCTCTTTTGACCTACGAATGGAACTCAGGATTAGCTTCATCCACATAACGCATACACCAAGCTGTATTATCAAAATTGATGCTTCAACATCGTGATGTCGATTTCTGGATTGAGCTGACCTCAGTGTACAATATGAGTCCTTGGGCTGTTTGCGTGGTGAACAGTCTGGCCGAGACCACTGGAGCGCTATGGGAGCGTGGGGTAGCCAAAACTTGGACGTAATGCGGTTGTGGTGATCCTGGGAATCTCTCGATCGTATACGTCCACGTACCCGTCTGAAACGGATGAGAACATTTTTATGATTGTTCAAAATTGTTGTCAAAGGTGCTTTTCTCTATGTTAAGCTCCAGTTTGGCTAATTGTAGAAGCTTTGCGCTCCTTGAAATTAAAGTCATCAAGAAACATTGAAGTTACCTCGTTGATGTTAGCGGGAACGTTGAGGAGCTTCAAAGAAAGCAGGGCGTCCGATCTAGTCGAGTAGACCCGATGCGACGGGCTGACCAGGGTGATGCTTCGGATCAGCGGATTTTCCGTGTTGTGGGTGAGCACGGTGAACTTGGCTGGTTCTCCAAGATGGTCGTCCAGAACGAAGCTTCCGACTACCGACGTCTGCCCGTTCTCCACTATCTCCTTGCGATGGATCTGTTGGATTGAGAGAGGAGAACATTGGTTATTGTGATTGGTTGTCTGATTGTTGAGAGAGGAGAACATTGATTAACGGGGAAAATTGGCGCATAATCCAACCAACTGTAGCTTACCTCGATTGGCAAATCGGATTTATCTCCTTGATAGTATGTGCGAAGAATAGTGCCCATGACGTTGGTCAGCTTGAAATACGTCGAAATGTAGGAAGTGGCCATGTTGTACTTGGATTCGGTCACCGAGAACGCAAGTCCGCCGGTTGCTTCCGCCATCCAATCCAAGGTTCTCGCTCGCACCTGGGCCGGATACGTGATCGTTGCCAGCTTCACATGGGATTTCTTCAGTTCTGGCATCAACTCCGTTAGGTCAGGGACGTGTTCGAGGGTCCCAGGCGCTATCACGACTATCACCGAACTGGCTGGGCCGTTGATTTGTGCGCGTTCTTGAAGCCACTGTAAAATAAAGTTGAATTTCGGATTCGGCAACGGGTTTCGCGAATGAAGGAATAAAATGATTGGATTCTGATGTTTCGATGCACTTTTACTCCCACTAATTGCTCACTCAACCTCCTCTTGATAGCAATTTCGGTGATTCTAGTTCCAGAAGTAAACCCAAGGTTCGCTTTCATTCAGTTCCTAGCAGTCAGGTAAAAACTGGTTGGGAAATCCCTTTCGCTGGATAAAATTTGGTTTTTTCATATCGCTGGCTTAATATTGATAGTAGGGCACTAAATTGATTGTTCCAGTACTACTGATAGGCTATCAATGTTGTCGATAGGCTATTGATAATATTAAAAGACCATCGATAGGTTATAATTGTTACGCGTATAAAGCACAATTGTGTTTATTGCTCACCTTATGCGCCAGGCTGATGCCGCAGTATAAACACGCCGAACGTGAGTCCCCAGGCGTGTAGGGCACGTTGGAGGCGATCATGTCTCTAGCGACGCTAGTTTCCAGCGGCGTCAGCCTTTGAAGCGGCGTCGCTGACGTTTCGTTGGCCGAAATCAAACCCACTTCTACTTGTCCTTGTAGTTGGACGACTACCCATTTTCGTATCGCCAATCGAAGATACGACCACGACTCCTGCAAACAATTTCGTACAGTTACAAAAAGGAACGCACAAGGAAAAATTTACCTCGGTAGCAGGCGAACATGAATGATTAATTATTACCGCCTATAAGGAGCTTACAAAGCTCGTCCTATATCTTCATCATTAGAAATGATCGAACGTGGCAATCTGATAAGCAGGTACTTATACTTGACTATAGATCAGATCCTTACCCTGACAAGCATGTCCTTAGTGTCCTCTATGACGATGACGTATCTCGTAAGACTCTCACGTTTGTAGATAATCGTAGGTGTCGTGTTTATTGGCTCGTTGCTGCTGAAAGATCTGCAACAGAACCCAGATTTATTGAATGGCATGAATCAGGGTGTGACTGATGTACGCGACATCTGATCTGATTCAGTTGGAGGGTAATTTTCACGACTGGAAACTGAGGTTAAATTCCAAAATCAGCCTTTTGCCTCCAGTGCTATTATTTTCTATCCCGTAAAATTAATTGGAATTGCAGCTACAATGGAAAGCAGGTACATTTTACTACTCGTCCTAGGCATATGTTGGTACATACCCGTTGGAAAAGTCCGGATGCTGATTGATGACCTGCATGACGCTCCTTCGCTCGCAGAGATTGTTGTGTTTCGTGGGAGCGAACCGGTCGTGACTCGAGGCGTCGCAGAATTTCTCGACACGATGAGAATCCGTGAACAGCAGCGACGTTTGGGCTTCTGGATTCACCAGCTGGCTCACGTTCACGTTGCCAGCCTTGCACATCCTAAAAAATCGTCCAATTTGGTATTGAGAAGTTGATTTTTCGAATCGGTCAAAACTGTTTCTTATTATTGATGTTTTCGAGAGAAAAAATGGCTTTTTTGAGAGAAAAAGTGCTTACCCTTTTTCAGCGATAGGTTTATCGGAGCAGCCGTTGACTTGAATATCTTCGGACAGGTCGGAAAAGTAGCATGACGGATAGATGGGATCATCGAGGAATCCGACTTCGTCAAATATGCCATACCTGTACTTGGCCCACTCACGAGCGATGCTCTTGCCTGAAGAGTAAAATTTGACAAAATCAGAATGCAGAATTCATTGTTTTTCTATGGAAGCGTTTTTAATTTCGAAGTGAAAATACCAATAAACCAGCGTTGCGTAGATAACTCACAATACTTCTATATTTTGATACGTAGAATTATGCACCAAATATTTTGATTTTTAGTAATTTGGTGGCTACAATGATAAAGAATGTCTAAAAATACGCAATGCAAATTTCAAAACTCTTCTGAATAGCCTGCTCTTTGGACAGAATTCGTTGATCAGTTTTGATTTAATCCATACCGTGTCAAGAATGAATCAGAACGGAAAAATCTAAATTGAATGTCTCGAAAATACTTTATTTTCATGCTTAATGAAATTTTCGCAATTTCACCTCTCTAAAATGTTGATACAATTGATGAAAAAAATATTACCGCCCGGGCTGACCGGTTGTTTAATCAACTGTCAATACATTTTTAGAAAAACAGAAAAGAATGTATTTTCAAATTAGGATGGAGTTATTAACATGTCAAGTCGAGGGGTTACTATGTGAAATGTATTGAAAGCATTTTGGTAAAATGACGGGCAGCAATCGATTAAAAAGGCGCAAAGGGAGTAAAAAAGTTTTTCCCGAAGCTCCGATCCAATTTTCGAATTGACGATTACAATACTTCAATTAACTTCGTTAATATTGAGGTAAAAAGTTATCGAACCCAGGAAAATAAAACTCACCCAGATGAGGATGGTGATGATGTTCGAGGAAAAGCCTGTAGCTGAGCGAGATGAAATCGCCGCTTTGCCCGCACGGTTTGGACTGCTGAGTCCAGGGCGAATCTCTGTAGACGGGATGGGGCAGTGAAATTCGGATGTGAGGCGTCTCTCCTGAAGAAGGTACGGTACTGTGTCCAGGTACGCAAGTGTCGGGCCAAATCCTGGGCACTAAGACTGTTACACTTTTCCATGACGCTCTCCCTCGCAACGACCGGTATACTGCTTCAGACGCTTTCGAAAGTCCGCTCTGCAAACAGAAAGAAAAGAGAATAGTCGATTAGCGTAAAATATTTAAAGACCCCCCATCACCGGGTAAAGCCATGGATGTTCCTGGCTGTTTCATGATTACGAAGGGTTAAAATACATTTCAGAACTGAAAATGCAGTTAATTATTAATCGTTGATAAATAGTTAATTGGCTGGTCCTGCCCTAAATCATGAATAGCCTAATTTTAGCCCGTTTTTCTCTAATTAACCTCCTTTTTGGACCGAGAATGTTTTTTCTCCAACACCCCCTCACAGTCTGATGGTTTCCGTTTCAAAGGGCGTACGCTCCGAATCAGCAATAAAAATATTTGCACACCCATATTAGGTAGTTTTCCCCAGATTTGCCCGAAAAGGGTTACCCTTGAAATTCGATGTTTCATGGTGATTTTTGAAGGTGAACATTTATATCTGTTAGCTGCCTGCCTGCCTGGGTTCTTCTTCGCTGGTTGAGGTGGGGATGGTGGCAAGCGTTTTCAGTGTGAGAACATCATTGTCAACCCTCTTAAAGAAACGGCTAGTATGGGTTCGAGTGGCAGTTGACAACACCAGTGCAAGACCCCGGGTGGCAGTTGGTTAAAAAACAACAAGTAGGGGTTTGGGTGGCAGTTTTTAATGGCAGAACACGACCCCAGGGGCCAGTTGGGCAAATAAACGACTTGTAATCGGGAACGACTGGCGACTGGGGAATCGGGTGGCAGTTGTGTAAAAACCAGCTTGCGGGGATCGGGTGTCAGTTGGGTGGAAAATCGGCTGGTAGGGATTCGAATGTCGACGGCAGAGCAGGGAGGCGATTCTGTAAACTCGGAAAACTGAAAAGTAATTATTTTTGTTTTGAATCCCCACCGAATTCTGAGTACGGGCCGTTTATAATTGCCAATTCTACTCCAAATGAAACGATCCGAAAGAGGTTACCGACTCCGGTTCCACATTGGCCAAAAGATATACCTCGGGTCCCGCTTGGTCGGCTGGAATGATCGCTAATCGCCGCCCGGCGTTTGATCCTTTGACCCGGGCGGGCTTCGCTGCTTTCGCTACCGCCTGCCGAAGATACCTCTGCCCTCTGCCTTCCTCACGCTAGGCTGGCTCGCTTTGCCTAAGAAACCCGCAAGGTGTTTGGTACGTTAACCTACCTGCCAGCCGTCCAAGTTTACCTTCGTTTAGTCTGATTTATCGGAACCTCTCGCGAATGCCTCGGCATCATCAATCTGGCATTGTGAAATTCTATACTATGACGGAATAGGTTACCTATTGCTATTTGATTCGGTGAAACATACGCTAGTTATAGAACGTTTGCGCCAACCCATTCGTCATGATTGACCTGTTTGCGCAATTGATTCAATTTCAATTAATTCCGTACCGCCATTGTTCTATTTCATCATTAGTTCGGCGTGGGTGACGTCTTCGATCCGATGTAGGGCTGGGAGTGATTTCACTTCACCGGTGAAAATCACCTATTACCGACATTTCACTGCTACCCCAATCACCTGTTACTGAAAAAACCCCGTTACTAATTTCACTGCAAAAAAATAAAGAAGGAGACTTCTCTTATCTTGCCCGCGGGAGATTTTTTCAGGAGAAATAGAAAAAATTGAAAAACAGCTATAATTATCACTGATGAACGCACCACAAGAGACTTGAACGCAAGCATTAAAAAGCTCATTACAAGTTTTGAGAAGAAAACAATAGTGGAGTTAATTTATAAATACCTAATTCAATTTCACTAGAAACTGGGTGAAAAAAGGATACCCAACTTGAGATTAGATGAGTTTGAAAATTGTTCAAGCAAAAGGAATCAATTTATCCAAAAACGAGACGAGGAGGGAGTTACAAATAACACGAATCACAGGCGACTTACAAACGCGCCAGATCACGAATAACAGCCGATAACGACAGGCAACTAGTTGAGCACAACAACAAGGAGATGACTGGATCACGCAGGTGACTGGATCACGCAGGTGACTGGATCACGTCAGTAACATGGCTGCTACCGATAACAGGGCACATGACGAATCACGGCATCTGCCAACTAGGTGAGCCAATCACCGATCACTGCAGAGTAACACCCCTGTGAAAATCACTGGGGGTGATTGAGTAACGGGGTATTACTCAATCACCCCCAGTGATTTTCATTCTCTGCAGCCGATCGAGAGAGTGATCCAGGGAGGTGGATCCGCTCTGATTTTAGGCAGGTTGTTGTTGTTGCTCATCTCCTTGTTGGCATTTACCCCTAAGGACGTAGTTTGTGTTGAAATCTATTTTTTTTTTGCAGCGTAGTTGTTAGTTGAATCTGATGATTTTGCTAACGTTAAAATATTTATGAAATTAGTTTTTTGAAACTGTAACATGACCTTAGTGTTAAGGCTTTTTTTGCCAGAAAGTGAAGCGATTTGTGCGTTCTTGGTCTTAAAATCTTTGTTTTACCTAGATACGTGGGTGTCCTTTATGTGTGGGAATTTTTTATATTCTGATAACTTGATGTGTTTTGATTTTAGGCTAGTTTGGTTAGTGAGTTTCTTGACATTATCGATTCAAACAGCCTCCTAAGTAGGCCAAAATTCAGTAAAGGTGTGTCTAAAATTTGCGTATTAAAATATGGAAGTATTGTGTGTTACCTATGCACCACTGGTTACCCCGTGAAACTAACGTAAGAATGAGGTAGGTCCAAAGTTCGTTAAAAATCGTTGAGCCGCCCTGACAGTGATTATTGTCACCGGTGATTTCACCCTGTTACTGGTGAGTAACAGGAACTTGGTAACAGGTGATTGGGAAATCACCGTTTTTCCCAGCTCTAATCCGATGTTGAACAGTAACCATACATTAATATCGATAGTAAAATTGAAAAACCTCTTATGTCTCAATTTTTGATAAAATAAGGATTTAAGCTCCATGGGTTGTGTTTGATCCATCAAATTAAGCCGGATTCCTCCGTTTTCGTCTCATTTCTTCTATGTGGCGATGTGCAATAACCTGTAAGTCAAAACCTTCCAGAGGTGTTGCAAAAACTAGCACGTCTTTTTGGTGGGTACCAAATTGGGTGACAGACTGGTGGGTGAGAAATTTCTGAATTTGAACTTACAAGGATTTACACTTTTACTATCGATATGTAACTATTTAGTTTCAATGAAAAAACTTCAGATCATTAATAACACTTCCCCTAGTGGATAAAGTACCACCAGCTGTCTCCAACTACCATGAATTCCTTCAGGTGGAGCAATAAAAATGGAGGTACTAGGTACTCATTTTTTCTCAGTTCCCTGGGAAACCGAGCCGACATTCCGAACAGGACAGAGGAGACAAAAATGCGCAATGTTTCTCTCATCTCGGCTACGACAATTTCCAACTGGAATTTTTCACGTTCAACCGTTGACGTGTCTCGAGTTGAGGGATAGATAGAGAAATTCGTGACGTAACAGGATTGCCGAAGGCGCTCAGGAGCGTGGGATCGACCTTTAGTCCATGCAATGATCTGCGGGTCTACGCGCTTCCTCGAGTTCTCGCTCTTCTCACTTCCATCCTTTTCGAATGCTTGGAGCAAATATCATCTCAGCTTAGGAAGTTGGTACTGAGCGTTCTTCGGGGCTGCAGAAGTAATCGAATGGTGTACGGCGGGTTCTCAAATTCCGACACCCTCGAGGAGCCCTCTAGCGGAATCGTATACAGAAAATTTGCAACGATATTAATTTATCGAGTGGGGAATTAAATTTTTCTCTCTGGCAGGACTCGAACCTGGCACCTCCAGGTCACTCGGTAGATCCCTTGTAATTCTTTGGAAACATGAAGTCTGGATCCAGATAGAGGTGCATTCTAGCGACACATTGCCTTCGAAAAACGAGTGACCCGAATTCCTATTTTTTAAATTTCTTATACTGTTTGTCAACACTTTCGGCGGTCAAAAATGAAGAAAAATGTTCTACAAGTCATTTTCAACTAATCTTTTACCCTGACATTTTTTCGTGGTCCACTAGAAAACCCCCCATTTTTATGTCTTCGACCTTTCTTCACTAAAATGGCAATCGTTTCCTAAAAATTTGAGTTAACTCAAATCTGAGGACACGGTTGGAAAGCTCTTAAAATTTCCTGTACAAAAAGTGCCATAATATGGCAAAAGAAGATATTATCTGATTACTAAAGAAGATATTATCTGACTTTTTTCTCCGGAGCAATAGGTACTGAATAAATGAGGTTAAAGAGAGAGCAGGCAAAACTTCAGTTTTTTCAATAGGACTTTTACCCAACTTTTTGTTGTAGACCAGAACGGAGGTCTACTACCTGCCCGAAGATTCAGCTTTCCAACGGTATAGAGTCATGTACTGTTTACTCCGCTCCAAGGTTGAGAAATTCTCATTTTTACTTAAAAACTGAATTTTTTACTAGGTATCATGTCTTGCACACTCTAAGATGAGCTTTACTAGAGGGATTTTTCATGCTGAGGAGAGAGAAATTTGTTGGAAATGACTGGTAGAAGAATTTCCTTCATTTTCAATCCGAGTTTGGACATTTAAAATTTGAAGATACATTGTGTTCGAGAACTGTATCCCTTTCGTGTTGTATCCCTTTTCTTCTATATCAATATTCTGACAAACTGATGCGTAACGCGGCGTTGGTGTATGTGCACACGTGTGTCCTTTCCTCTGGTGTCACTGGACGCCTCGCCCCCGAATTCGGGACTCGACGGTTGATTCAAGTTCCGCTCCGATTGTTCCGCTCCCGGTTCACTGATATACCTCGTTGAAAACCGTCAACTGACTCCTCGAATGATATTGTAGAATATTGGTCTTTTTAGCGCTGATTTTAGGAGGAAACTGGATCTGTGTCTGTCTAGATTTGTGGGCCAGGCGGAATGACTGAAAATGATCTTTACTGAGTGCTCAAATTCCACAACATTCAAAAATTAATCAATATAACCAATCCGGAAACACAAGGTTCTGAAATAACACCAGGCTTCATGGAAATCGAAAATGCTGAACTAAACTCAACTCATTATTGCAAAAATAAAGAAAAAATCCACGGCGCAACATCCCAGAAGTTTAAGCATTAGATTGACGTATTATGATGGAGAGGGCCGTGTGAGAATATATGGACGGCCAAGATTTAAAACCTCTGTTTTCCAAATGTTCAGAATGTCTGGTTCACGTCGGACAGAACAAAACTGATGATCTCGACTCCGTGGACGCCTCCGGGGCATTCTTGTCCAACGTCTCGAAGGCACGATAATATACACACGACTTGTTCTACGAGATCCCCCCCCCTCCCACGTCCTTCCCGATGATTCCCATGATGTTTTCCAGTATACGGCATGCAAATTGATCTTCGCTCCTTGTGAAATCTCGCCGACGTTACCCATTGTTCCGGACTTGGCTGATCTTCCTATGGCAGACATCACAACACAATCAGCATCTCGTACATCAGATCCTAACCAGTTGAATTCCATGTCGATTTTCTGGCTCCGACTTCCCACCGGCATAATCCGTCCATTCGAGTCGATAAGTACTACGATACCAGGCGTACATACCTACAGCTCAGTGCGTCCTGGACGACCGAATAGAATTTTGGGTGTTGGATATTTATTCAAATTTTCGCAGAAACATGGGCCCTGAGTTGCGGTGGGACCAGGAAGCCGAAGCTTTTCAATTTTTTTTGAAGCGGTCATTTTTAAAATGAATTTTTATATAATTACCTACCTAATCTAAGGACGATCTTCAGAATTTTTAATGGTAAAATATTATCTATAAATAGTTAATCGATTCGAGTAAATCTCGGAATAAATTTAAACTGCATTCATGTTGCCAAATTTTGACCCACTGGATATGGATCGATTTTTAGAGCCTTGTTCAAAATGAGCTTATTCCACCGGTCACCAAATGCCAACGGTCAAGGTTCAGCGATCAATGTGCTAAACTGGCACCAGCCTAATTTCGACATACAATATTAACGGAAGTTGATGGCGGTGGATAAAAAGTATCAATATGTCAACGGAGACGTTTGGTGACATCGGAACTCAGTGGCGGTTCGTGGCTTCCTGAGGCAGATTGGCCCTTTGGCCGCTCAGGGGTCGATATTTGAGAATATACAATTCTACGGAATGCTGGCAGGTAATCAATCATAATTTGTATTCTACCCTATTGTGAAATTGGTGAACAATGGTGGGTTAGATTTCATATACCGCTGACCCATAAAAATGTTAATTACTATTCGCGTAAAATCCATCATTCGCCCAGCTCTCACGAAAATCACGCAAAATTCAGACCTGGCAAAATGTAGGGTAATGGAGTTTCCCATCGTCGATGTCAAAATGGCGCACCTGCCAGGAATAACGTATATAAATGTGACCCGCTATAGGTTGAAACCTTTAAATTACTTTAGCGCCATCCCTGAAAAAAGACGAGGCCCTGAAACAACAAAATGTAAAATACTGGACTGAGCAAAGCCCTGTGAGTGCGATCGGTTTGGCCGCCATTGATGATCCGGATTATTCTCACCCCCAGGCCGGAGGTTTATTGAAATTGACGAGGGTTGGAAAATTTTGGAATGGAATTGACGTCGGGATTAACTACAGTACTTAACTGGTGCTGTTAGGCGTTCGCTGGGTCCATTCTGCATTGAATCTGACCACGGCTGTGCGAAAGTATTCGAATTGGTTGACGGGAATATAATAGAAACCGTCAAACCAGAGGCTCGAAATGGTTTGGCCAACGATAACGGGAAAGGTCGGTCGCTCCTTTTTCGTTATCCTATTTACGTCGCGATTGATTTTCCATATTAATTCAATCCCGATTTACGGCGCTAACATTTGGTCGAACAACGTGACCTGAGGATTTGCAATTTTCGATAATCGCTTTTGGGACGATTACAATATTTTCATTTACTCTGTAAATATGGAAATAATATAAGTATGCGCCTACCTAACTATACATATTTAGGTACCTACTATAGCATCGATTAGGTACCTACTCGTACAATGGTACTGAAGCAGGGTGAACGATTGGAAAGGCGGCGTAATTGATAATTTCGATCACAAGAACTTCTACAAGTTACTTCACCTTCTTCACCGAGATGGAAGAATTAAGAGGAAAGCAGCTTTCGACGTAATTGAAACTTTGTCGCCGCACGATAGTCTTTTCCTTCTGTCGGCATTCGCCTCAATTCTTGAAGAATACCCCTCGCCTTTGGGGAAAACCCCTTTAACTTCTCTCCCTATCATTCTATCACTAGTCACTCAACATCTCTACCGTCTTTGAGACCATTCTCGGCCAGGTGAGTGTCATTATTGACTTACTCCAAACCCGGGTTCACTTTGTCCCCTCTCGGTCCGCGTCCGCTCTTAATTTCCCGCCTTTCTGCTCCGTGAAATCATTATTGACTTACCCTTCAGCGACTAAAACGACACCACTTCCTCACCCAAGTTCAGCCTTCCCTCGATGGTGCGAATTTTCCGCTGGAAAGTTTTCGGCGCCGTCGCTAGCTAAACCGTTTATTTGACGAAGCCCGCTTTTCATCTGAGGGACTTTTAGTCGGCTAAATTCGTCGTAAAGTTGTACATATCATCGGGGTACTCTGTATTTTGAGGGCATGTCCCCTATTTGATCCGTTACCAGCACATAGAGTTTTTTACCGTCCGCATCTTTCGTCTGTCTGAAGAACACCCTCAAAACGACATGGTGGTACATGTTGATCGACGTACCCTCACCTAAAGTGCTATAAAGTCAAATGATGATTGAGATTACGTTAGACAGTATAGTTACATCGTGATGAAAATATCTGACCATAAATGTTGGAATGGCGATGACATTCTTCGTGTGAATTTTCATTTAATTAGCGAAACCCTCCGAACGCCTCGGACCCTGGGTTCAATGCTGTCCTGTAAAATCCATTAGCCCCTTCTATGGCGATCCCTAGAACCGACACTTATCCTCATGATACACGCTAGAAAACCACCACATGGTGCGTTTTTCCACATACTACATTGAGACCCGCTTCATCATTGAGTAAAACACGTAAGTACCTTCAACTCACATTCCTCCGTGAATGGATATTTCGGCTCATCCGCCGTTTTTAATTTTAAAAGAGGCGCAAAGTTACATGAAATAAAGCGTTCCGTTTTTTCTATAGCAGAGGTACGAAATGGGAAAAGCGCGGTGGCACCTGCCGAAATTCAAGTTGGCTGTGAACGTTTTATTCTTGCCGGCCATAGCAGTTATTCATTCCCGTCGCGTAAATTACTCCACATATTCTCCTCTCGCTCTTTCGTTCCGCATTGGCGGTGTAAAAAAGAGATGAAAATAAACCATCCCCCATGCCGAGTTTCCCGCGAAAGTAGAACAAAAGGCCAGGGTTACAATACAAAAGGCGAAAAACAGATATCACTATTCTCGACCGAGGGCGGGGGTGATTTTGGGGGCGAATTTCCCACTTTTGTTACAAGTTTCCCACTCGGCCACTTAGGACAGGAAATAGTGGCCTCAATTTGCCACACTTGGGCCATACTCACAATAACTTACCTACTCCTTTCGTATCCAAATTTCAACCTACGCTTCGGGGCGTAATCATCGGATGCATCCCACGCGGATTTTACCCGATGCGGCGTAAAACGTACTTACTCATTTATAACCATTATACGCCCAAATTCGAGGACATTCAGCGCTTTGAAAATATCCTCCGATGATGAGGTCAAACAAGATAAAGTCATCGCTTAACCCGGAACCGACAATAATGGAACCCTCGCCGGTGGCGGAGTAATGGATTCCAACAGTGGCGTAGCTGATGAAGAAAAATGGATTTTGACGTGAGGTGATTTGTCGCAGATGGGTAGAATGGAAAAAGGATAAATAGATTTGACGGTCCCTCCGACGGAGAAAATCTCGAAAAATAAAAGCGGCGAAGAATGCGAGGGAGAACGACGTCGTTTATTGGACGCGGTTCTTCGTCGGACTCCTATCCCGGGGAAACGAGTTTTTAAAATTTCGAACGGCCGAGCCGCGCGGTGAAAAATACGCCCTCGCAGCGGCACCCTTTGTTGTTGTTGTCGTCAGAGGTGACATCACAAAGGAGGGACCGGGTAAATCTTTTCAACCCCCAAAGAATGAAGATGATGAAGATGCGATGACTGGAGGACCGTCTACCTCAGACCTCGGGACACTCCGACGAAGAAAAGCAGGAAGGCCAGAATAGCGAGAAGTGCAGAGAGATGGAGTCTAACCAACCAAGACCGAGACGAGGGCAGTCAAGTTCCATTCATCACGCTAATGTCATACTTAGCGACTGTGGCTCTGTCTGCCAGTGCCTGGATCCTCAGCTCCTCGGCAATCTCCCTGTCTACCCCCCCCCCCCGCCCCTCCTCCACTGCGGTGGCTTTTCTTCATTCTATTCTATTCATTTGCCTCGAACGTCGCATCCTCTTTTCTCACAGATGCCCTTTTATTTTCTAATGGTTCGCGTTGCGTTGGACTTCTTCATTATTTCTCCGCCCAAGGTGCACCACGATTTCTGCTTTTCACGATTTTTCAATGCCGCGTACTGCAGATGACGAATTTGTCAACGTTAACGGTCTAAATCTGCAGTTTAAAGCGCACTGCGATCCGTTTCAAAAATTGCTGGAGTTACTCGTACTTCTTTCGTCTTCGACCGAACCGAATATTAAATAACACTCCAACAACAATAATAGGAACAAGAACTAGAACAGAAACATGTTTCTTGCAAGAAAAGGAGCAAGAACGTGTACTAGAACAGGAACAGGAACAAGATCAGGAACAAGAAGAGGAACAAGAACGTGAACATTAACAACATCAAGAACAACAATAGTAAAAGGAACAAGAACAAAAGCGGAAACAAGAACAGGGACAAGATAGGAATAGGCACAGGAACAAGGACAGAAATAGGAACCGGAACAGGAATAAGAGAGGAACAGATACAAGAACAGGAAAAGGATAAGAACAGGAACGACAGCAAATAATAGCAGCTATAACAACTAAACAAAACGTTAAATTTGGCCAGCCCTTCGATGGTTAAAAAATGCGTTTCCTAGTGGCAAAAATATTCGTAGGTAAATTTTCTGTCAACACCGAAAATAAGTCACTTTTCCAACAATCAATTTTGGACTCAAAACTGTTACAGTGGACGATATCCGTTTTTACGATTTTTCTACCATTCATCAGGCTTTTTAAGAATGGAAAAGTGTGCAGAGAGCGTTCGTTGAAGACGTCACGAGGGATCGAGGAGGTTTACAGTTGTTTGTCAAGACGTGGGTGGTGCTCAATGGGACGTGCGTTCGCCCCGGAAGGAACTGTCCCAACCAGCAGACAGACAGGTGTACAGATGAATGAAACGGAACAGTTTCATGCTTGCCGTTCAACTATAGGAAATCCTTCCACGCGAGAAAACACTGAAAACCAAGACAACGCCTATAGGAGTTGTCGCTTTTGACGAATGAAAAGGTTCTTCTGCCAACTTGAGGCTTAAGTTCAGTGAGAACGTTCGTCGAGGATAAAGCAAGAAAAATGATCAGACCATGGACGGAAAAGACGGAAAATCGTTCCAGCGAAGGAGTAGGCGGATAAGGATACGGAGGAGACAAATGTTGCTGGCTGGCCTCGGCCGAGGTGAACTGTTCGGTTGTGGATTGTGTGCGGCGGAACAATTTATCATCGGTGTGATGACAAGTCGAACTGGCCGCCGTTCTATTGTGTCGGCCCTGCTGGATCCAGCAGCTTTAGGCGATGCTGAGGTGAACATTCTGAAGGTGCAGCGGTGGCGAGGCCAATCGTTCCATAGTTTCGAGCGAAGCCTACCTGTCCAAGGCAATGCTGAAAGATGGACTGGCCGTGTGTCTAAGGGAGGGAAAACTTCTTTATGTGCTGGCCACTCGAAAATAGTTTTTGTTTTCAATCGCTGATTATTTTACTGTTGGAATTGATAAATGACTCCAAATCGATTATTTCACTACCCCGCGCGCGAATTTGTTACAAAAATTTAATTAACAAAATTACAATATTTTTTTTATTTATCGAAAGTCATTTTGTACGATTTCTGGTGTTAACGGTGAATGCGGAGAGATTCGAGGAGTCAGTTTAAAAATATGACGTCGGCTTCTCTGCATACAGACGAGATCGTATCCGTTGGAAAATGAAAAAGGATACGCGAATGAAAAAGCATCAGAATTAATAATGCCACTACTGGCTCTGGTTGCTTTTCATTTCCCATCGTCTCTCTGTTTAGTGAAAATTAAGTCCCGGGATGAGCCATTTTATAAAAAAGAACGTCACTTAATTTAGAGTGACACTTGAAAGTCCATCTTCATTACTATTCGACCCCTTTTTGAGGCTAAGTAATTACTAGGTGCTATTCCGGCCTTATCTCCGCTCGCTATTCCAATATGCCAACCATACTCGTTCCCAACCATGTTCGTATTATTTCGTCGAGATTCCAACGGAATTGGACCAGCCATTGCTCTCTCGTTCGTCTAATGAAACACTTGTTGAACGTGATCCCTAGGCGTATATCCCATCTCTTCTCGCTCCTCTTTTTCCCGTTCGCATTGAACTTGTGCCAACATCCCATCGCGAAAATTGGAAAAAAGGGGAAAATCATCCGCCCCGCTATCGGAAATTTATTTGACCTCTCGCCCGTATAAATCTATTTCAGCCAGGGGCACCCTCGTGTATCAAATCTATCCGAGGCTCATTCATCTCAATAATTTGATAATAGATCCGGGGAAGTGGCCTTTTTTGCGGCCGCTTCAACTCGATTTAGCATGCCAGAAATGTTTTCCGCTTTCGGCGAAAATCCATTTGATTGATTAGGGTAATAATTAGAGCGGCCATCGAAGTTCGGATAATCAATTGAATTCGAGGAATGATCGACAGTTGAGGAGTTATTGGGAAATGCAATTTTTCCCATTTTGAACGGTAATTCCTAGAAATGATAAGCACCTGCATAGGATAATACCAGAACCAATACTACACGCAATTTTGCATTTGATCAAACGACATTTTGAAAAATTTATAACAACATTTTATGACAAATTTATAACAAATTTCATAACAATTATTACAATAATTGTGTTATTTTGTTATAAATTATTTATAACAAAATTTTATAAAAAATGTATAACAATTTACAACAAAAATATTTCAAAAAATGTATAACACAATTTTATAAAAAAATGGATAACAACATTTTATAACAATCAGCCTAGGATAGCCACTGATGACTCACTGATGAGTAAAAAAAAGATGTGTATTAACTCGTTTTTGATGGATTTTAGCCCCGGCCCAAAAAGTGCAGAACACACCAGAGTGAAGAAAAAATGTTGAAGAAAATACCCTCTTTTGTGGGTATTGAGGTCTAGGACAAAGGTGAAAAATGTTCATTTACCATCAGAAAAACTGCCCTATATTGGTTTTCCAAAAGGGCGGGGCAGTTTTCCATAGCTTAACGGGGGGTACCCCTGCACCTATCAATTACTGATACATTATAAATTCGAAAATTGCAGAAACTCTACCGTACACGTGAAGATAGCATCGTATTATCCACGAATGTGGGGAACAGTCAGGCTGTAAGATAAAGTGTAGCCCTTTGCGAGGAGACAATTAATAATGAACAGACTGTATACGTTTGTCAGGTAAATCGATTATCGACTGTTTGGTTTAATCAATAGCCTTCGCAATGTACAGTGCACATGCTAACCATTGCCTGACAAACGAACCGATTAGTGACGTCCAGATGGAGGAACTCGGCGCAAATCAGTCCCGCTGAAAACGTATTGGATCCAATCGAATGATGGGTAGTATTGAGGATTAAAAAATCATCAACAATAGAGTGGTGGACAGACCATATTTTGGTCTGAAGTTTAGAACAAGAATGATTTTATTTTGTCTAATTTTGAGAATACAGTGATCTACTGCGGTCGATCTGCTTTCATTGAATCGATTTTCAGTCAGAATATTAAAAACGAAATCTAACAAAAGGTAAAACCGACTCCAAAAAGAATCATGGTAAACCGAAAAGTTAAACATAAAAATGTAAATGCAAAACAAAGTCGAAGTCGGTTAGAAAATCTTCAAAAACATGAAAAATTCAAAATATAGAAGAAATGATTTTGAGTAGCGTGAATCGGTTGAGTAAGTTGGCAAGTCCATCAGGCGGTTGAGCATGAATTCAGTTCGAAATTTTATGAGATTTCAAGGGTTTAACCTAAATCTAAACAGTCTCACCGATATTTTCAGCATATTTTTTCGCTGGACTGAAGGCTGCTGAAATGTTGACAGCGCAGGTGCTAGAATCAAAGGCACAGCTTGTCTCGCGGTGACCGTAAATTCGCAAAAGCAATCCCGCCCTCGACCGTCGAAATTGACCGTTCGGCCTAGGCGTTCGTGAATCGTGCCGAACATAAATTCCGGCTCGGGCAACAGCACCTGCACCGCACTGGTTTTCTTGCTGTCGACGGTCCGCAATAAAAATTCAAAAAACCTCCCCCCTACACCACGTGATAGAATTACGGTTTAATCCAGAATTTTCCAAATCGCATTGAGAATTTCCCTGGGCAAGGCCGATGAAATTTTGAAATCGATTTGGAAAATTCTCAAACTGATTTCCAGGCCTGAGAAAACGGGTAAACTGAAATATAGGTAAAAATGCAAATGAGCAAAGTGACGTTTTGCCTGTTTTCTCTTTAACCTCGTTTTTTGTGTATTGCTCCAAAGGGCAGAAGTTTGATATCGTGCTTCTTTTACAGGAAAATTCACGAGCTTTCCGACGGTATTCTCAGATTTGAGATTACTCAAAATCGAAATCAACTACAGCCATTTTAGTGAATAGAAGCCGAAAACACAAAAATGCCAAAAACAGAGTTTTCCAGCCAACTACGAAAAAATGTCAGAGAAATGAGATTTGTTGGAAATGTCTCGTAGAACATTTTCCTCAATTTTTGGCCGAAAAAGTGCAGACACTTATGGGCGATCACGTTTTTCATGCATTTCGACCCCGTCTGATGGTGTAACAACTCAATCAATTCTGTCGTAACTCGATCGACACTCGCGCCTAATTCCGTCGCGGAATTTCGCATTCAATTCGTCCGAGGTCCGGATCGATCGGCTACCGTGAAAACGACATTTTCCACCGTGAGAAATCCGCCGGAGGATTGTGAGAACTATGACGCGCTTTGAAGCCTCTACGAGTCACGGAAACGTTTCGTTGTCCTTTGAAAAGGTTCGGGCCCATTGGCAATGTTCTGTTACGTACGAGTTCGCTTGTTGCTGTTGCTGTTGCTCTTGCTGGTAATTCACCATGGGACCCGGTCCACCTGGCCTGGCCGCTGTTGTTGGAAACTGGCGCGCGATTCAGCTGCGCAGACCAACAACTCTAAATAGGATACTGTTTAAGCTTAGAGCGCAACTGGAATGCAATTTCAACGTTTGAGCCGACCGTTTTGCTTTCCGCTTTCAAGCTAATTGCTCGCTCGATTGAAACAGCAGCACTTTCAATTTTGCTTTGATCGAAATGCCGTAAATAACCGGTGGTGCGCAGATAACACACGATACATCCATATTTTGATGCGTAATTATTGGACACATTTCGATTATATTCTGACAACTTTGGGAGCTGTGGGGATCACAAATGTCAAAAAAATCACTACGCAAATTTTGAAGCGCGTCTAGAGTCAAACTACGTCTAGTTCAGCCCATGTCAGACGTCATACCGTTCTCCTCCCCATCCCTCGTACAAGCACACAGACCCTATTTACTGATGATCCTATGAGGATGCTCACTTTGCCGCACCTGCATCAATGTTTGTTAATCTATGGAACCTTATTTATAGCAAACACTATCAATGAAAAAATGTGTAAGTATTATGCCAGGTAACACCACGATTTTGAGACCAAGAACGCTCAAATCGGTTCATTTTTGTGGCCAGAAAAATGGAAAACACTAAAAGTAACAATATAGCGGAAGTACTGCGAGTAATTCTGATGCCGTCTAAGCAGAGTGGTAGCTCTTGCTGAGAAGAACATTTCAGTTCAATTACTTCGTAAAGTTTCGAGAGAAAAATCGCATTCGTCAAGGGATTCCGTGTAATGTGGTAAGTTCACAATGCGGTTGGTTTAAAACCTTCGCAACCGACAGACTAGACGAAAAAGTATTATATAAATAAAACGTCCTATGCTAACAAATGGAAACGTGAGACGACGTAAAAACCTTCAATGGAGATCGAAGAGTGAAAAGCTGAATAATGGCCTTTGGACATTTTCGCGTCACTTTCGTTCGACGGTGACCTGTGCGCGCGCACAATTCGAAGGTGTGAAAAAACCTGTTGCGCAAGCGCAGTCGACTGCTCTAATCCCGTGTCGAATGGGCAATTTCCTCGGTGGACAATGGTACCCATGACAACGACATCAGCGAAACACCGTCCAACATTGCCAAGCTGTCAGCCGGTGAGGGGTTACATAAACATTTTCTCTATCGACAATGGCCTCGAGGAAATTCGCCGAATTATTCGAATGTCGGGATATTTGAGTCCGAACGATTGGCGTCGGTGATGAACATTGTCCCAGCTTTTGTATGCACAGTAAATAGCGTGTTGCAGAACGATGGACACCATGTTGCGATACGTTGCATAGAAAACGAAGTTGCTTTTGGCAATTTCAAGTTTTTTTTTGTTTAGAATTTTTTCCCACGAAATTCTTCCCAAGGCAAAGTTGAAAAATAAGCTTTTTTAGTGCCAAATGCCAATTCAAGAATCATCCATCACAATCATCCAAGAATCCATTAGTCCACTTAATGGACCGAGGCAGAAGGTCAAAAACCACTCTTCGGGGAAATCGTTACTCTTGACCGCGTGTATCTCTGAAACGGTTAGAGTTAGGTAGAAAATGCATTGGATCAAATGTGTTGGAAATTTATCATACTTTCGTTTTGATTGAGGTCAATTTCTCGATCCGAACTTCCATTTTCGAGTTATGAACGAAAAACTGAAATGCGGGGGGATCAGGTCCTTAATACCTGAAAGATTTTTCTGCAATATTTCGATTTCTGAATTCTCTGAATATTTCTGCCATTTTCCTGCAATTTTTACTGCTCCCAGTTCAGGATTTCTGCATTTTCTGAATATTTTTGCAATTTTTCTGCAACATCACTGTCCTCAGGGGGGTGAGCTCTTCCATAATGCCTGGGAGAATATTTTTCTTTCTGTTATTACGCTGCCGTCGAACATGCGTCCGGATACGCAGTACCCAATTATTTGTATAGCCGAGTCCTGTACTAACGCAGAACATAATAAACTGGGACATCTATCATTTAGATGTCCGGATCACGACCCAAATGCAAATATAATACTATGCGAATCGATACTTGATAAAATGAGAACTCGTGCAATTTTCAATCATGTATCTCGTCGTAATGGAACCCTGAATCGGCGACTGAAGTGATTGATCAGCGGTCATCTGATAAATAAGCGCCAGTTAATTAACTTGTCTGGTTCAGAGGCCTGGCATTTCCATGGGAATGCCAGCTTTGCAATTCCGCTGTACATCCGACTGAGCCAAGCAGCCGATCGGATATCGGATCCTTCAAAGCAGAAAGGATCTCGAACTCGACGAAATATTGGCAGTTGGATCACGTCAGATTAGCTATCTCGATCCCGCGAGCTTTTGCCACGTTTACCCGATTCCGTTATCACCTGTTTAACCGACGTAATGCCACCCTGTACAATGGGACAGCAGTGAAATCGCCATGATCTGATAAAATGGGGAAGACTCGGTATTTTTGCTAATGGGGTAGGTTTAGAGCTTCAAAACTACGTAAAGGTCACCTGTTCGATTTTCTATGAGCTGTATCTTAAAAAGAGCGAAATTTATTTCAACGATATCTTCTCAACGACTAGACCGATTTTAATCTCGTAAAGCGTATCATTTCTCAATTTGATGTAAAATCGATACCAATTGGGTCAGGAGTGAATTCAAAGCGATAAATAAATTTTTCAAGTGAGTTTGTCAAAGTTAATAAAATTTCCCAAACTTTCACTGAATGGAATATTTCGTCAAAATCATCTTATAGCGCGCAGGCTATTGCCCTCAAAAGATCATTAAATGATTTTTGCAAATTTTGCCGTTCGCCAGATCAAAATCGGTTGTGTAGGCTCGGCGGTATCAGCAAAGGCGCACAGCCTGTAATCCTCTAATTAACCAATCCTTACCCCAGGCTGAGGGGGGGGGTGTTGCAGGCCACTTCGCGATGTTGCCAGATCGCCTACAACGTTGCCTAGCCTTCTAATAAGAAACAAACCGAGTTGTGGGAAAATAAACTAATTTTAATGCCTATTCTCTAAATCTTTTGCAATTAAAATCAGATTGAACGCGATTTAAATTTCTTACGAATTAAAGGAACGCAAATGTCAAGATGTTGAAAACATTAAATGTTAAAAAAAATGTTGATAAAATTTTTATTCTGAAGGATTGGTCACTTTGAGGGCAGGAGTATGAACTTGGAGGAGAAAATAAGACGTCAATTTTAATTAAAAAAAATTAAACTAAGAAAAAAGGCGGAAGCAATTACTAGGACGCCCTTTAAAAAGAAACTCGGAATTCGAGACGCAATTTCTACCACTTTAGATGTCGTACCTATTTGCCTGCCTTGGTATTGTCCGTAAGTTAAATGAAAATGATTTAATGAAATTGTTTTGAACTCACAGCCTTTAATTTATAACTGGTCTGTTCGATAAGTTCACCAAAAGAAATAGGTTGGCACACATGGAAAGGCACCAGAGACGAAAATAATTGCTGAAATCACGTACTATCGTGAATGACGTAGTACAAATTCATTCAATTACAGGTGATCTTGCCACAGAACAATATTTATCTTAGGAATTTGCCTAATTTGTCGTTTGAATTTCAATCGCAAAGCAAATTGGTACCAATTATTATTTAACCGACAAGCTCATATGCAAATATTATCTAACAATCGGTTTACCTATACGTTCTGCTAATTCGTACGAAAACAGTGGCGTCAATATTGACCATATTAATTAGATAGATTTCCCTTGAGCTAGGGCAGAATAGCTTGGGTGATAGAATATTGATTGATTGATTCAAGCACCCGATCAGCTTCGTGCGAAAGTCAAGTTCATTCTACAGAATATAAATTAGTATGTTGATGACACCAAATAATTACAAGTAAATTGAATACAATTTTAATTGAAGTATTTATACTGAATAATCGACGTCTCAAAAGTTATGAGTTGAAAGATGAAATAGTTAGCGATAAGTGAGCATATTTTCAATAACAATCTCTCAAGTCGGAATTTGAATGAGCGTTTTTGAATAAAGATTTTAGAATTTTGGAAAATATTAAAAAAACATAAAAGCATGCATTTATATTAGCACCTACCTACCGTACGTAGGTGTTTATACAGTGAGATAATTGGTTATATATAACCAAATCCGCAGGTAGGAAAATTAGTCAAGCTTACCAAAACGTAGTCAGTGATTTATAATCTGTAGAAAACAAACCTGAAAAAGAAAACTAAATCAGTTCCATGTTCAAAAACAATAATCATTATGTCATCAATATTTTGAAATTAATTCTTTTATTGAATAAATTAATAAAATAACTAGGAATTCTATTTTATCGATTCCTGATTATTATTACTTCCATATTTACGAAGTTAATGGCCTGAATGCTCGCAGTAATTCCAATTATTTGCACTTTCACTATACTGCAGGGCATTACGCTTGCCATGAATCAGGGGGACAGGGGACAGGGCATTAATTCTTCAGGCCGCTATTTTGGGAATCGATTCCCTCACTCATCACTTCAGCACTTTGCTACGTTGATGGAATCGATCACCGCTCAGTCGCTGGCCATCCTTTTTATTTTACTTCCAAAATTACGCAGGCAGTCATTCAGTGGAAAGTAGTAATTTGCAAAGGTCATATTATCGAGATTGCATCAATATTCCTCCTACATGAGGTCAAAAATGCGAAAATTGGGTTGATTTTTCTTAACACGCAATAATCCAACCATCATAATATGATATATTATAATAGGTATATTATACCTGGGTGCCTATACCTATCAACAAAACGACAACTTAGCCATAGTGCATATAAAGTAGAGAACAATAAATTAAGTTCCGGGCGTTGTCTTACTGAATAATGGCCGAAGTTGCCCCGGGCGTGCCCTGCCGCCCTCAAGTAGAGGATCGGAACTAGGTACAACATGTCGCCCTACCCTTTCTACTGAATAGCTCAGTGCCAAGGGCAACTCCTCACTTGAAAATCCCACTTTGAAGTCGGTGTTTCATAGCTGAATTTCAAAGTGAAGAGTTGTCCTTGGTACTGAGCTATTCAGAAGAAAGGACCCCAAGATTAGGTATAGTTATCATTACGTGGGTAGTTTATCGGTTCAAAAATTGCCAAAAAAATCCTTTTTCTATATTTTTACGATTTAGTTTTTTTGGCGTGTTCTTAAATTCGGTACTACCTTTATGTTAAATTTTTTATTTTTCTTTACTTACCTATGGTTCAAAGTCAAGACCTGTTTCAATCTGATTCAAGGCTGTTTCAATCTGATCGAAATTCGGCCTCAAGATTCCAGGAATGAAAATAGGTATATCGATTTGAACTAACAATCGCATTTCATCGTTTCTAAGAAGCACTTTGAATTTTTCGGCCAAAAGGCCATTTCGACCTGCGGTATCAGGCTGATGTAAGGAACCCTAAATGGCTGATGCTGAGGCCTGATTGTAAAATCGTTTCCACGACTGCCTCTCGTCCCATGTCAAATTTCAATTCCACGCCGGGGGGTTTCGACTTCGCCAACGGTAATTGTGTTTTGAGGGAAGCCCTTTCTGACGGTACGAGACGACGTGACAAAGGTGTCGGAGGCTGCGACTGATTGTGAAATCCCTTCGAACTAAACATCGGCGGGGAAAACAGTTTTGGTTTTGACAACACCGCCGGAGGACCGAGCGAGATAGTTGAATTTCGAGTCGAAATTATGTCGGATCGGCGGTCATGTTGGGTGCAAACCGCCGGTCGTTTGATTAATAAGTTCATGAATTTTAGCGTTCTAGGGGAAAAAATAATTTTAGTCCTTTTCAAATTGAAATTTTTATATATATCTGACATTTGGAAAATCAGAGTAAATGTTTTCCCACGTTCCAATCGCGTACGAATATTATTAATTTTTATAGGAAAAAGTACTGGATCTACGAGAATTGCGATAGTCTTGGATATGCTGATTGGGTAAATTGGGAAGTAAATAATCCGAATTTTCGTATGACGATCTGGCTTGCTTCCTCCACAATCATCGAAAACCACGCAATTCTGCACTTTATTCGGGTTTTTCATGGTGAAAAAGGGTTTGGCCAAAAAAATCTTACTCATACCTTTTACTCGGATGCACTTCCTTAACAAGACTTGTTACAAATACTTAGTATTTGTCATTTACAAAAAATGCTTCACCTCCCTTAATTCTTGAACTTTTTCCAATTTTCTTGAACTGGAATGTTGGTCTAAGCAAGACCAATCAAACTACTCACAGTACTTCCGATGCACTAGCACTTTAGTGCCTTCTAAAATTATTTTTTCTGGCGTATTGTATAAGTATTGTGTGTTATCTCCGCACCACTGGTGTTTTAAGACTTCGATCAGCATAGTTTTCAGTTTTCTTGGGTTTACAGTCGAAATACCGGTATAGGCAAAAACGTCCAAGGAATCCCAAGCGAGAACATTATTAAACTGTGTTCCAACTATACTGAACCCCCCCTCCCCGCCCAAAAAAAAAGAGTAACTCCGCAACGACCTCGGTTTATATTTCTTGGCTCTGGTCTCTTTCCTTCGGCGAGTTTTTCCTCAATTTCTATCTCTCCTTTCGCCGTATGCCGGAGCTCAGTGTATTCGAAATATACGCTTATTGTTACGGAAACCTCGCAAGGTCAAGATTTTCTTATTCGGATTGCTATCCCCTTTGCCCGTTCTAGTGCCTAAACTTCACTCCAGCAGCCTTTTCCGCCATACACATTCACATTTCAGCCAATCCGCCCCTTACATGTGGGACAATCTGCTTCCAACTTGAGGTCACTTTATTTCTCAAGGTTTCCCCGAGCCGAGTCCTTGAGCAGAGGGTTATGAACGTAAATCTGATCCGCAGAGGTTCTGGATTTGACGGTTGATATTGTGGCCCCTGCGAGGGAAGAAAACGGTCCAGACTCACGGTGATATGGCATGAAATGGAAACTCCGACGTAAGCAGTCACAAGAGCCAGTCTTGTCTATACGGCACCGTATTATTCACTCGAGTAGGTACTTTGAGGGGGTAAAGACCAATAAAGGCGGTTATAGTACCTACTGTTTGAAAAATCGTGTTTAGAATGTTATCGTGAAATTCAAAATGAGGTTCGTCCCTGAATACAGGGGGTTTGAAATACGAGGCTTTAGTATGGCCCATTTTAGTAAAAACACAAAACTTTTAATAAACCAGAGGTGAGTAGATAACACCGATGCTTTCATATTTTGATACATAAATGTTTGAAAAAATTTGATTATATTATTATGACTACTTTTGAGGCTGTTGGGACCAACAATATTACAAAGCTCACTACAAAAATTTTAAAACTCGCCTAAAAAAATGAAGTCAAGTTACCGGAATATAAAAAATATCCACATATTCTGTAAAGTAAAATAAAGAATTTAAGACCAGAAACCGTCAAATTGGTTCATTTTTGTGGCCAGGAAAAAATAAACTAAAAAACACTAAAAGTGCATCGGAAGTACTGTGAGTGATCCGAATTCCGGTTGAACAAGGTGATAGGTCTTGCCGAGACAAACATCCCAGTTCCAGAAATTTGAAAAAAGGTTGAAAATTGAGGGAGCTATGGCCGTTTTTGTAAATGACCATAGACGGACAGATGGACACACCGGCTAACGGACATACGGACGCTCGTTCAGGAAGTGATGACGAGGAAAAGTGAATGAAAGTTTTTTCTGAAGCACCGATGCGGTTTTCGATTTGAGGACGATTACCATATTTCCGTTTACTTCGTAATTATAGAATTAAAAAATAAACATACTGTATGTACCTTCTCATATGACGCTTTTTATCGCATATAATTATGGCAATTATGGCATCCTTGCTCCATTGATGAGATAGTGGAGCTGGCTTTACACGAATCGTTTTATAATGTCGACGAAAAAAATATCGACGGTGTAGAATCAAAACTGAATCAATTCCTATGCTGTTCAATCTATGGACGCGTGATATGCCAATCCATGTTGCCACCAATCCAGGTTTTGAGCAGCAGGCAACCCAGACGTCCCAAAAGATACGATGCTTTGAATTGGGCTTCACCATCAATATGATTTTCGTGCAATAAATTTATTTCTCGGTGCAACGAAGAACTCGCACTTCACATAAATGAAATCCCTGCTCAGTAGCTACCTACTGATTTCAGTCTGGCGATTTTGAGTTTTTGAAAAAATGTTACTTTCGTCACAGAAATTTCCCACTCGAAGATATTAGTCGAACGAACGTCGATAGCCCTGCATTTCTGTCCGACACATCCTTCGATCGATCTTCCCTCACGATCTGACGTCCTTCTTCGGCTCGTTCACTCTATTTATCACGTCTCCGTTTCACTCTCCGGTCCTCTTCTTCAACGACGCCGATCCCGTTCTCCGATTCTTCTTCCGCGCCCATTATTCGTCGCAGTTTTTGTCCGACCGCCTCCTCGAAACGTCACTTGATTTCTTTTCATCTGCGGTGGTAACCTTTTCTTGTTACGAGTGCGACGACGACCTCAGAAAGCCCAGACCGGGGACCGTTTCATTTGTTCTTTCCATTCCGCTATTTTGTCTTTTACCTCAATTTTTCATCGCGATTCGACCGCTTTTATTGTTACACTGTTGACCTACAGAACATTCCGCTCGACGAAGCTGATCAGGCGCATAATAGTGGCAAATAAAATTTTTTGTCTATCATAGGACCTTTTGTACGGAATAGCACAGTATCAAGGACAACTCCTCACTTGAACATCCAACTCTGAAGTGGACTTCATCGATTTCAGTGTAGAAGCTACTCACTAAAATGAGTGCACCGACTTCAAAATTGGATGTATGAGTGGAGTTGTCCCTCATACTTCAAAAGGACTTCGAGATCAAACTCAACTTCGAGATCAAAGTCAACTTCGAGATCAAAGTCAACTTCGAGTTCAAACTCAACTTCGAGATCAAACTCAACTTCGATATCAAACTTAACCTCGAGATCAAAGTCAACTTCGAGTTCAAACTCAACTTCGAGATCAAATTCAACTTCGAGATAAAACTCAACTTCGAGATCAAAGTCAACTTCGAGATCAAACTCAACTTCGAGATCAAAGTCAACTTCGAGATGAAATGAACTTCGAGATCAAACTCAACTTCGAGATCAAATTCAACTTCGAGATCAAAGTCAACTTCGAGTTCAAACTCAACTTCGAGATCAAATTCAACTTCGAGATCAAAGTCAACTTCGAGATCAAAGTCAACTTCGAGATCAAAGTCAACTTCGAGATCAAAGTCAACTTCGAGATCAAAGTCAACTTCGAGATCAAAGTCATCTTCGAGATCAAACTCAACTTCGAGATCAAAGTCAACTTCGAGTTCAAAGTCAACTTCGAGATCAAAGTCAACTTCGAGTTCAAAGTCAACTTCGAGATCAAAGTCAACTTCGAGATCTAATCCAACTTCGAGGTCAAAGTCAACTTCGAGTTCAAAGTCAACTTCGAGATCAAATCCAACTTCGAGATCAAAGTCAACTTCGAGATCAAAGTCAACTTCGAGATCAAACTCAACTTCGAGATCAAACTCAACTTCGAGATCAAATTCAACTTCGAGATCAAAGTCAACTTCGAGATCAAAGTCAACTTCGAGATTAAAGTCGACTTCGAGATCAAAGTCAACTTCGAGTTCAAAGTCAACTTCGAGATCAAATTCAACTTCGAGATCAAATTCAACTTCGAGATCAAATTCAACTTCGAGATCAAAGTCAACTTCGAGATCAAACTCAACTTCGAGATCAAATTCAACTTCGAGATCAAAGTCAACTTCGAGATCAAAGTCAACTTCGAGATCAAAGTCAACTTCGAGATCAAAGTCAACTTCGAGATCAAAGTCAACTTCGAGATCAAAGTCATCTTCGAGATCAAACTCAACTTCGAGATCAAAGTCAACTTCGAGTTCAAAGTCAACTTCGAGTTCAAAGTCAACTTCGAGATCAAAATCAACTTCGAGATCTAATCCAACTTCGAGGTCAAAGTCAACTTCGAGTTCAAAGTCAACTTCGAGATCAAATCCAACTTCGAGATCAAAGTCAACTTCGAGATCAAAGTCAACTTCGAGATCAAACTCAACTTCGAGATCAAACTCAACTTCGAGATCAAATTCAACTTCGAGATCAAAGTCAACTTCGAGATCAAAGTCAACTTCGAGATCAAAGTCAACTTCGAGATCAAAGTCAACTCTCTGAGTCAAAGTCAACTTGAAAGTCACAGACAACTTCGAGATCAAACTCAACTTCGAGATCAAACTCAACTTCGAGATCATAGTCAACTTCGAGATCAAAGTCAACTTCGAGATCAAACTCAACTTCGAGATCAAAGTCAACTTCGAGATCAAATTCAACTTCGAGATCAAATTCAACTTCGAGATCAAATTCAACTTCGAGATCAAATTCAACTTCGAGATCAAAGTCAACTTCGAGTTCAAAGTCAACTTCGAGTTCAAAGTCAACTTCGAGATCAAATTCAACTTCGAGATCAAAGTCAACTTCGAGATCAAAGTCAACTTCGAGATCAAACTCAACTTCGAGATCAAACTCAACTTCGAGATCAAATTCAACTTCGAGATCAAAGTCAACTTCGAGATCAAAGTCAACTTCGAGATTAAAGTCGACTTCGAGATCAAAGTCAACTTCGAGTTCAAAGTCAACTCCGAGTTGAAAGTCAACTTCGAGATCAAACTCAACTTCGAGATCAAACTCAACTTCGAGATCATAGTCAACTTCGAGATCAAAGTCAACTTCGAGATCAAACTCAACTTCGAGATCAAAGTCAACTTCGAGATCAAATTCAACTTCGAGATCAAATTCAACTTCGAGATCAAATTCAACTTCGAGATCAAATTCAACTTCGAGATCAAAGTCAACTTCGAGATCAAAGTCAACTTCGAGATCAAAGTCAACTTCGAGATCAAAGTCAACTTCGAGTTGAAAGTCAACTTCGAGTTCAAACTCAACTTCGAGATCTAAGTCATCTTCGAGATCAAACTCAACTTCGAGATCAAATTCAACTTCGAGATCAAACTCAACTTCGAGATCAAATCCAACTTCGAGATCAAAGTCAACTTCGAGATCAAAGTCAACTTCGAGATCATATCCAACTTCGAGATAAAACTCAACTTCGAGATCAAAGTCAACTTCGAGATCAAAATCAACTTCGAGATCTAATCCAACTTCGAGGTCAAAGTCAACTTCGAGTTCAAAGTCAACTTCGAGATCAAATCCAACTTCGAGATCAAAGTCAACTTCGAGATCAAAGTCAACTTCGAGATCAAACTCAACTTCGAGATCAAACTCAACTTCGAGATCAAATTCAACTTCGAGATCAAAGTCAACTTCGAGATCAAAGTCAACTTCGAGATCAAAGTCAACTTCGAGATCAAAGTCAACTTCAAATAGATCAAAGTCAACTTCGAGATCAAATTCAACTTCGAGATCAAAGTCAACTTCGAGTTCAAAATCAACTTCGAGTTCTAACTCAACTTCGAGATCAAAGTCAACTTCGAGATCAATGTCAACTTCGAGATCGAAGTCAACTTCGAGTTGAACTCACTTTCGAGTTCAAAGTCAACTTCGAGATCAAAGTCATCTTCGAGATCAAACTCAACTTCGTGATCAAACTCACTTTCGAGTTCATACTCGACTTCGAGTTCAAACCAACTTCTGAGATCAAAGTCAACTTCGAGATCAAATTCAACTTCGAGATCAAACTCCAACTTCGAGATCAAACTCAACTTCGAGATCAAAGTCAACTTCGAGATCAAAATCAACTTCGAGATCAAAGTCCAACTTCGAAAGTCAAACTCAACTTCGAGATCAAAGTCAACTTTGAGATCAAAGTCAACTTCGAGGTCAAAGTCAACTTCAAGATCAAACTCAACTTCGAGGTCAAAGTCAACTTCGAGATCAAACTTTATGTCGAGATCAAACTCAACTTTGAGTTCAAAGTCAACTTCGAGAGCAAAGTCAACTTCGAGTTCAAAGTCAACTACGAGATCAAACTCAACTTCGAGATCAAAGTCAACTTCGAGTTCAAACTCAACTTCGAGATCAAACTCAACTTCGAGATCAAACTTAACTTCGAGATCAAACTCAACTTCGAGATCAAACTCAACTTCGAGATCAAGGTCAACTGCGAGATCAAAGTCAACTTCGAGAATAAACTCAACTTCGAGATCAAAGTCAACTTCGAGATCAAACTCAACTTCGAGATCAAACTCAACTTCGAGATCAAATTCAACTTCGAGATCAAAGTCAACTTCGAGATCATATCCAACTTCGAGATCAAACTCAACTTCGAGATCAAAGTCAACTTCGAGTTGAAAGTCAACTTCGAGATCAAACTCAACTTCGAGATCTAAGTCAACTTCGAGATCAAAGTCAACTTCGAGATCAAACTCAACTTCGAGATCAAAGTCAACTTCGAGATCAAACTCAACTTCGAGATCAAAGTCAACTTCGAGATCAAAGTCAACTTCGAGATCAAACTCAACTTCGAGATCAAACTCAACTTCGAGATCAAAGTCAACTTCGAGATCAAACTCAACTTCGAGATCAAACTCAACTTCGAGATCAAAGTCAACTTGCTGCCCCTAGGAACGGAGGGAAAACCTCTGATATTGCAACACTGGCCATAATAAAAGAACAGAAATGCTAACAATATGAATCATTCGGAATCGAGGGGTGTATCACAGGTGGGAACAGACCGGAGAATAATGACCGCAGCCCTGCGGTTTTATAAGTTCCTAACCGTTCCTAACCTACAAAACGATAACTACAGGTTCTACGTCAAAAATCACGTCCCTCATTTTTTTGATTTCCTGGGAGACGAAGAAAATATTGAGGAAATGGAACTTAACTGCGGGAGAAGCCATGCTTGTAATCGATTGATCGTTTTTTTTTTCAATGGTGATTCAACCGTCGAATGATGTCTTGTTCGAAGAAAATCTATCTAAAGTGAATATACATCGGTACCCAGGTGCGAAGAACATTTTTTTCGTTCGTGGAAGACCCCATGAATCTCTTGACTCCATATGCTTCATACATTTTTCAACGATCACTTCTTTTATGAACCAGCTCTACCGGGATAACAAACGATGTTTTCACTTCCTTCTTACTTACACCTGTAATTTTTTGGCATTTTTGTGTTTTCTGCATTTATTCATTTAAACGGCTGTCGTTCCTTCAATTTTTGAGTAAACAAATCTCGGCCCAAAAACTCAGCTTTCTAACGGTACAGCCGTTTTTCTGTCTACACCACTCCTATGTTGGAAAAATCGAAAATCCTTTAAATGTCGAAAAACGTAGTTTGGGTAACAATTCTAATGAACAAAGTGACATTTTGCCCGTTTTCTCTTTAACCTCATTTTTTCTGTATTGCTCTAAAGAATAAAAGTCAAATATGGCACTTTTCTTATAGTAAAATTTACGAGCTTTCCAACGGTATCCTCAGATTTGAGTTTACTCGAAAATTGAAGGAACTACAGCCATTTTAGTGAATAAAGGTCGAAAACACAAAAATGCGAAAAGCTGGGTTCTCTAGCGGAATACGAAAAAATGTCAGAGAGAAGGATTTGTTGGAAATGGCTTGGAGAAAATTTTCCTTCATTTTTGACCATCGATATTGTGCACACTCTGTATATAAGGATCCTCGACGGAAAAGACTTTCTTCCCAACTCTGATGGCAAATGGCAGAGATAAGCCGAGCCACAACTCCGTGAAATACCAGTTAATAACATCACCAACCTGCGGGTTAGTAACGCACTGAAAATCTTCAACTACCTCTTCGCACGACTTTTCGCTATGGAAGGAAGGACTCCTCTCCTTTGCAAAGGTAAGGAGCTTCTGTAAATATAGGAGACATTGAAACTGAAGGGATCCCATGTGGAGAGAAAGCGTCTGAGACGGCGGTAATAAGCGTACGAAGACCTTCGGTGGCAGCTGTGTGGGAAAATAGCGTCATTTCGCCGTTGCGAGTGCACTGGACTGAGACGGGGACAACGGTATAGTAAGGCACACACCTACGTCTGCCACCTGCTTCTAGTCGGTCCCATACGGTGCCAAGTAGAACCAACAGACGGGCTAAATAAGCCCTACGCACACATCCGCCCACCTATAACCTACCGCTTGATAGTTAACTGAATGATAACGCAACTATACGCGCAGCCGCTCAACGGCAGGCCTGACTGTCGTATGCGATTCTCATTCCGAAAGTGGTTAATAGACAATACTGGCTAACTATGCAATAATCCTCGGTTCTTAGGCGTTAATTAGGAATTAATTCGTGCGCATAATACGGATAAGGAAGGCATAGTTGGATGTTTGAGAATAGCTCTACTGTTCCCAAGTATACGCAGCAGAACGTCGACAATTCAGACCGTATAGATGAACAACAACCCACGATAAGAAGTTGGCGTAACATAAAAAATCCTACATTTTCCATGAACTCCTTCCATTTCATCGAGGGCTAATGTTTTTAAGCGACCGGTGGTGCGCAGATAACACACAATACTTCCATGCTTTGATACGTAAATGTTAGACAACATTTGATTATATCCTGACTACTTCGGAGGCTAAAGGGGTCAGAAATGTCAAACCACAAATTTTAGAACCAGCCTAAAACCAAACCATTTTTGCGCAATTTTATTCCTTAATATAAGTTTTGGTTTTCACTCAGTTGTATAATGTATGCCTAATTTTTCATCTTACTAGGTACCTTACTGATATACTACTTATTAATCTTCTTCAAAATGCATGAATAGAAATCACCTTCTCAAAGATCAGTCGCAAGCAATTCCTCCATCCAAATGAGGAGTTCAAAAGTAAACAAAATTCACCAAAACCGTCGATGAAAACCGCCGTTTGAAATATTCGTACGTCCAATATTTTTCCACGATTTATTTGTACCTACGGTCGTTTATTTTCGTCGCCGAACCCCTCAGGTTCGATAAAACAAAACGAATCGCTCAGCCCGATAAAAATCGGAGAAAGGGTCAAAATTTTATTTGCTTCAATACTGCTCCATTGAACTCTATTAATCCTCAATGCAAATAAACGATTGTAGCCCTTTATGCTTTTTCAAAAATCAACTTTTCACTGTTCAACGCGATAACCTCTGTGGAAAAACAAATATCGTGAATTATTGTTACTCTAATCTACCTCAAGCGATTTCAACATCGTATCGGATGAGTCACACTCGTTTGAAAAAAATCCAAATTCCCCTGCGACGTTTTACTCCCTTGGCTGATACGTCGGTCTCAACATAAAAAATCGTCGCAATCCCATTTTTGAAAATTTGGAAAATTTGAGTTCAATTTTGAACTCATTTGAAAATTTGAAAGTTGATTTTGGATTTTTTTTAAAAACAAAAGTAGGCTGGTAGTGACGGCAAGATTATTTCGGGTTTGGCAGAAAAAATCATGAATGGAGTACTGTGTTTACGCACTTCCTGTCGAAACCTGTCAGGAATGGAAATGAGTTTTCAACGCAATAATAGCTGACGTTTATTGGATCAGACGTCGGCGCCACCTCGACCAATCTCAGCAATGGGAAGGTGGTGGGTGAGGTGATGGGCGATACATTTTTAGGACCTGTTGAAAGTTCGAACGGAAGGTCCTCTTGAGAAAGTAAATACATCTATGCAGTTGAGTACGCCACTGAGTTGAACTAGTGTTTGTACTCAATAATGTTTGCAATGTTGACAGAAGATCCGAAGCAAGGTGATGCTGCCGGCTGACACATTTTTTTACTCAGAATTCCAATAAAAATAATGTTCCTTCCTGGTTTTCCGAGTTTTAGCGATGACGCACCTCACACGAAGTGCTGCACAGTAAATTATACCCGTATCTGACAAAACTGAATAGTAAATTTCGGTCAGAGTGCGAAGGTTCCGCCGGAGGATCTCTCTAATTCACGTAGTAAATATTTTATCGTCCCATTTTGTGGTAGCGATAAATCACAGGCATAAAAGCCAGTCTCGAGTATACGAGATTTCGCTCGAGACTATTAAGAAGAGAAGAAAAGGACAACAGGGACGTTTCAAGTGGATGGAGCAAACGTTCTCGGAGCTAAATGTGTCGGTTTCTGAGAAAATGGAACGCGTAAAAATACGAGGGCTTCAACACGAAGCGAAAGAGCGGGGGAAAGTCGAGAGGGGAAGTCGACACAATTTTTCCCCTTCGAGGGAGAAAAGGGAGAAAAACAGGGTCATGCTGTCATTGGGAATGTCTCTACATCAGCAGTAACAGTTGCCGGGGAGTGCGTAATGCGAATAAAGAGAATGGACTCGCCAGCTTCAGCAGTTGGAAAAGTATGGATGTATCTGCTGTTGGGTGGTACGAGTTTTATATGATTTAAGGAAGGAGCAGGACCTACGAAGAGTGAAATACGTGGCTGAAGGCACAAACGATCTCATCCAATACTGAAATAATTCATGAGCCCAAAGCCGAAGGCGGAGGACGTCAGCGGTTGCTGTAGGACAGAAATCCCGCCTTCGAGCCAGGACCCGGAGGCGGTAGGTTACATTAAAGTAACCGGTTTTTGCAAATTTTGTACGATATGTTACATCCTCAACTAAGGATACGGATGAGCTGCTGCAGGTTGCCTCGTAGAACTGCAGCAAAAGGTAATAGCAGTGCCCTCTTTCAGTCATTTGTAAATGAATCGAGCAAAAAAATGTTCAGATCATTAGGTGAAAGTATCTAACGTAATTTCTTCTGAAATGTATGTAATTATTGGGTTACTGTATTACAGTATCAACAGCCCCCGATTAGTTTGCTGATCTGATTGCGACTGCAAGGCTTGTACGTCAAAACCAGGATGAAAATTATGACTTTCAGTCATCAGGATATAGGCACGTATCTCGGGCTGAAATTCCTATACCTCCAGCAAGTTGACTTGGGCACAAACATCAAAAGGAATACTGATCCCGAGAAATAGGGTAGCTCTTCGCTTTCGATTCGATGCCGTATATAGATTTATTCATCGTCCCATAATACTCGGCACCTCCGAACTCTGCCGCGAAGAATCAAAGCACTTCTGGCTGTAGAGACGAGGCAATACAGCCGGAATGGATACAGACAGCAACGGCTGAAGGGGTAAAGAGCGGGGTTATCATGAGATCGGGGTATGGTGAGATTTACCAAGGGAGGAAGCTAACACCATTCTCGAGGGATACAGAGGAAAAGACGGGGTATGTAGGATGGAGGCAAAGCTTATCTCATCAGCTTTTAGGGTCTCCTCATCCTCATCTCGTCCTATAGTGGATTCACCACTTTTGACTAAAACATTGTTTCCATCGCTCGTGGAGAGATTTACCCGAACCTTTGACCAAAATAGGATATTCAAAAAGGGCGGAAAATATTATTAAATCAATTTCGATAAGAGGGGAACGAAAAAAAAACAGAAATCTAATTTACGATGCGGAGGGAAGACCCGCATTTGTCAGCAATGCTGGTTTCCCATATCGAATTTCAACTCGATTCCAATCAAGATTATCATAAATTCATGAATAGTGTTGTAAGTTTCCCTTGTTCAGTATGTGCTCCTGAGTAAAAGTGTACAAGTGAAAGTTTTTTCTGATGCTCCGATCCGATTTTCGATTTTAGGGCAGCTACATAGGTACTTTCTTTTGTTTAGTAAAATTTACTGTGGAATATTGGAATGTATTTACTATGGAATACTATGGATATTTAATATGGAAAAAAAGAAAAATCTACCTTTATTAGCGCTTTTTATTTTATTTAACAATTTTTTGTTATTATTAGCATGATATTTATTCTCTCCTTAAGAAGGATCTGGGTTTATGGGACAGGAGACCGGACCCCCCGTCGGCAGACAGTGAGAGTGAGACGCCAGACTCGGGAGATTCGCTTTGCTCGAACCCTGCGTGACAATATGGAAATCTGTTACACTTCAAGGCGAGAAAATACGAAAAACGAAAAGCATCTCATTGTCGAGAAAACTGGCCCGACGTCTCTTTTCTCAATGGAGATGACACTGCATGATGGATGCGTGCGAGTAGCTGGATGTGTTAGTACATCACTATAGTCAACTCTACCATTGTTCTGAGTACCTTATCAATCCAAAAGGTGAATTTTTTGTACCCGAGTGAACTGGCATTTTTGTCATAAGTGGTAAAAAGTGGTATCAAAATGGGTAGAGGCTCTACTGTAGGGCGAATATATTTGGAATTTGAATTTATTGGGAATTTAATTGATCCATTTTACTTGAAACGAGCTAATCCTTTGGTGAACTCTATTATGACTTCCTGCAGACTTGTCTCGTTTTTTTCGAATGATGAAAAAATTGTACTGAAAGAAAATTCGGCTTTAAAGGATTTCTATAACATGCTTAAGGTGGCTGTTTCCGAAACAGTAAAAAATTCATTTTTGCAGTAATCCAGAGTGGTTGAGGAATTTAGAAAAATCACATCTATCATAATAGGTTATATTCCATTTTTTGACCGATTTTTCTGAGCTAACTGTTCACTCTGCATGAAAGTTTTCTACGCTCGGTACCCCTCAAGTCACGATTCAAGCTCCGCTAAGGAACCTTTAGCATTTTTCTAGTTTAATCGCGAAAAAAAATTTTTTCCCGTCGGCGGCGAGGAGAAAAAAAGTTGGGAAGATTCTTTATAGATTGGCATGACAGATACTGTTAGGGTAAACGAAGCACATCGCAGCAGATGCCCACGGCGAGAACGCCAATTTCAGTCTCTTCAAGTTAGCGGAAGATTCTCGGCGATAACTGACAACCTCCGACCCTTTGCGCGTTATTCGAAAGTCTCCCAACGTCCACTTTTCGTTTCTCGTTATTTTCTAACGACCGCTTTTTTTTGGAGAATTCTGTTGTTTACATCTGCGCGAATCCACAAAGAAAGTGAAAAATCCCAACAATTAAAAAAGCCTGGTTCTGCAAGAAATGGAAGCTAAAAAGGACGTAACTCTTGTGTAGAAATGAAGAAAAGGCTATGTCTACGTTCATATTAATTTCCATTTCTTTTCGAAAACAAGCCTTTTAAATTGCACAAGATATTAGATATATTCATGATGAAATATGTCATTGTCATTTTCAACAATCCTATTTTTAAATTTAAATGTTTACTACCATATAAATATCCTATAATATATATCCTCTCAGCAGGACCCATCACCCTGTTTAACCGGAATTCAAATTACTCACAGTGCTTCTAACATATTAGCAATTTTATGGTTTTATATTTTTTATTTTCTGGCCACTAAAACAAACCGATTTGAGCGTTCTTGGTCTTAAAACATTTGTTTTACCATGCAGAATGGTTGGTACTTTTATATTTCGGTAACTGGTCTTATTTTGATTTTAGGCGGGTTTTAAAATTCGCAGTGTGTTTTTTGACATTTTTGATCCTGAGAGCCTCAAAAGTGGTCAAAATACAATCAATTCGTACCAAACATTTTCGTCCAAAAATAAGTATTGTGTGTTATCTACCCACCACTGGTTTAAACAGCTTTTGAAAATGTATGCATCGGAACAGAGCTTAAAAACATTATTTGATCGTTACAATAACTGAGGCAAGACCTTTACGTTCGAATGCTAATAAATCTGGCTATATCGTAATTTAATAAATATTCATCGACAAGTATTATCCTTTGGAGAGCATCGTTCAAACTTTTTGCTGAGAAGGAAATAACGAGGCACTTCGGTCTTATTGGAGGAGCTGCCAATTTAACAATGCGGCTCACTAACTTTCTTTATTTTGTAATAATGATCATCGACGAAAACGAGATCCGCCGCTGTAACAATATCCGTATTCCGGGAAACTTATGAAACGAGAAGAATGTTGTGTAACTTTATTGCTGTACTTTTTCGCTGCCCTCGACGTCTCTTTGGGTCGTGTATTGTTTTCCGACTTTGCACACCACGGACACGGACTTTAATTATTGAAGGTTTCCATAAAAACAGTGATATTTCTCACGGTGCATCACATACACTAAATTCGATTTGTTCCAGCAAAAAAAAAAGTTACTGTCATGTAATTAAATGTAAATTAAATCATGTAAATTTTACAAAAATGGCCATAGCTCCCGCAATTCCGTACCTTTTTTCAAATTTCTTGAACAGAAATGTTTGTCTCGGCAAGACCTAACACCCTGTTTAATCAGAATCCGAATTACTCACGGTACATCCGATATATTTGCATTTTTAGTGTTTTCTATTTTATTTTTTTCCGGCCACAAAAATAGACCGATTTGAACGGTCTTAAAATCTTCGTTTTACCTAGCAGAATATATCTTCTTTATCTTTCTCGTATCTTTTTTATATTCCAAAAATGTGGCGAATTTTTTTTTGACGAATTTTAAAATTTGCATAGTCAATTTTTTGATAATTTTGACATGAACACCCTTAAAAGCAGTCAAAATATGATCAAATTTGGTCAAAAATGTACGTTTCAAAATATGGAAGTATTCTGTGTTATCTACGCACCACTGCTTTAACCAAGGGGTCCACGAATTAGTCCAAAGGGTGAGTTTTTTAAATTCTACTATTATAAGAACTACCAACTTCAAAATATGTCTATTTCGGGTAAAGCGGAAAAATGTATTTTTCTCCAAAATGCAATTTAAATCAGATCCCTTTTCCCTCGGTTCTTCACTTTTATTGTTGTTTGCATTGAACCGTTGCATAACATCACGAACGCAAATTGAATTCCACGTACCTGCCACAGCTGATGGAATTAATTCAAAAATAAATGTATTTCGACAATTGTACGCCGACCATTGTTATGCCGGAACGGACTCGAGCGGTAGAATGTAAATTGGAATTTTGAAATATGACTGCATGTTATTATACCCATAGGTGTGAGGTGGAATCAAGTTATACCAGTAGTATACCACTCAGGTTAATGATAATTTGGTTTGTGTCTGTACCTGCGTTTGTGTGCATACGTGAGGTTGGTTGACTGTTAGTTGGCTGGATGGCGCTGGTTATTCAGTTATGAGATGAGATGAGATGCCCTCGAGCCAGAGATGGTATTTTACCCTTCCAACAGGTCGCCGAGTGGATTGCGTCCGTATGTGTTTATGTATCGTGTATTTTTGACGTGTGCGTTTCGAAGCCTCGTAAATACGCGTGAAATAACATGACACGAATAACTTACGTGTGGGTGTTCGTTATGCATAAAAAAGAATCTATTCCACGTTCGGGCAAGGTGGAGAGGACCGGTCGTGATCCGCCGTGAAATGAGAAGGACTCTATCTCTTCGGATCATCTACATTATTGTTATTGCGTTCCAGGTTATGGGGCCCGAGCCGCCACTAAAATAGTCTCTAAATCTTCCACCTCCGCAGTGGGATTGTCCCTGGAACTTTCTGCACTTTTGAATGATTTATTAGGGCCCGAAAACAATGCGAAGGGGCGAGGAAGAAGAAAGAAATGTATAACACCTCAGCTCGCATAAATGGAGGAGGAAAGAGCCCGCTCACGATTCTACCCGCCGAACAAAAACAAAAAGCGAGAGGGGAAAAATATTGGTAAAAAAAAACAAATTTTTTTTTGTTATCCTCGTAAGCTGCTTGGACCTTGGAGCCACTCACGTGAGCAAGTGGCCGTCGGGATGTCGGGGGTCTTTCTTTTCAAAGTCGTGACTCCGGACTCGCACGATCACGACTTTTTGGACCGGTGGCTCCGGCATTCTACGCGGGCATTTCTGGCCCTGCCAGAACAATTGAGGATGATTCTTCGGAAGAAACACTCCATTGTCGAGCATTGGTTGGGAGCACCAAAGTGCCCTAGTAATGGGTTCGTGTACCGAGCCGAGTAACGCCCAGCCGTGATAATCGGAGCAATTCTCACCTCCGGCTTTAGTATATGGTGGTCTCAATAAGAAGAACGGGTTAAACTATTTCAAGTATAAAGGGCTATACCACTATAGTGGTATAATGCATTTATGTCGACAGGTACAAGGTACGAAGATCACCGATGGATGTTACTTATGCATTTTTCATCCCCTAATTTGATCTTTGTTTCAGTTCTGCCCAAGTGATGGTGTACAAATCTGTCGTACAAGTCGCTTGAACAAATTCCTGTGACCCAAAAATCCCGAGCACTCATATATGATCGGAAAAATGGTGCAGCCCCCCAAAGATAGGGGTGAAAGTACCCCTCGACAGAGAATGCGAGTCGAACGACAGAAGTTACAATTACAATTATTTCGAATTATACACGATGGTACAGTCCATCATTTGAAACGTCCTACCTGTACACCTAACGTGATCAACACTCGTTTATCAAACTAGGGTAAGTTCGTACAGAGGACATTATAGATCAGCGGTGGCAGTTTGTGGCAATACAGCCGACTAGAGAACTTGGGCTTCAGCATTGCTGCGGTTCGAGCCAACTGGGTATTGGGGTCCGTAACTAAGCAGATGGCATGAATAAATTATTCAGACAGCACGCACATTCGGCAGTGGCGAGGGCTCAGAGCGATTTATCGATTGACATCATTGAAGATGATCAGAGGGGGTTGGAAAATGGGTGGGGGGATGAGAGGGGGTTGGAAAATGGGAATCGGGTGGTTAGCTGTTGACGAACCGCGGCCCTTCATTAGCCAGCCGGGGTCGTTACTGTTCGTCACTCAAGAGACTGTAAATGAACTGGATTTATAACGGCCAAATTGGCGGATTTACATAGTTTTGAAACTCTCTTTGCGGATATCCGCCTTACGCTTACTTACCATAACATTCAAGTAGGTACCTTGAGGAAATCTGGGGTTGTAAATTCCTGCACCTTATTATAGGTAGGGTTGGATCTTTTTGAAAAATCGGGGGAAAAATTGTCAATTATCACGATGGCTAATCGCCATTGGTGATGCCCGTCTTATCCATTATTAAATTTTTTTTTACCTTTAATTGTTTTCTCTTTTATTTTTTCATGGCCAGAAAAACGAACCGATTTGAGCGTTCTTGGTCTCAAAATCGATGTTTTACCTTGCAGAATACGTTGATATTTCTGATATTAGGCTTGTTTTAAAATTTGCATTGTGAGTTTTTTGATATTTTTGGCCTAAAACTCCCTAAAAGTGGTCAAAACATAGGTAGTCAAAATGTGTCAAACATTTACGTATCAAAATAATACTTTATTTCCCATATTATGGAAGTATTGTGCATTATTTTCGCGCCACTGGTATAGTATTAAATTTTTTAGCGTTTCTGATTATGAAGCTTGATTTGAAACTTTTTGATACCATTCTTGCCGTTCAATCTTTGAGAAAGTGGGCATATCTTGATGGTGTCACTGTCTTATATTTGAAAAATTTTCCTAAAAATCTTTTCAAACATTCTTTTCAAAAAACTCTCCCCAAATTCCGGCCTGAAATGTATTAAAGCATTGGGATATTATTTTTATTATTGGCCGAGAACGCACGACTTATTTACCTCAGTTTCTCACACTTGGTGTACATAATTAAAATGTTATTTTATTTTCTTGTAACCCAAGTTGACATTTGGGAAGTTGTTATGTGATATTTCTTGCAAGACGTGGTTCGCCGCTAAAGTTTGAAATTAGGTTTGACGTTTTTTCAAGGTAATGGCAACAAAACGAACAATATCGAGATTTGTTTGTTTACTCGTTCGACGAACAACAGAGCCAGAAAGTATCCTATTGTGGGAGTTGATTATGGCTTCGGAAGATGAAAGGTTATTGTTGTTTTCCAACTACGAAGGAGAGAGTTGTACCGTTTTCGCCAACATCTATTAGCCAGGTCGTTTCTGAGTGGAACTTTTACTCTTTTTATTATTCAAATAAAAATTCTTTAAACACTTAATTTTTGGAATGAAGGAAAAATCAATTTTGTAGCAATATCATCAATTAGAGAACATTCTTGTTCGAACCGTTATTGCGAATCGGAAGAAGAACATTCCAGCACCATAATAGTTGATTGTCGAACGCACTTTCCGGAAGTTATCCGGTTCAAACATTAGATAAAGTTATCCGGATGACTCGGTTTAGGATAGCGATCCGACTGAGCCAAACTCTGATCCCAGTTCCCCGGTCAGACATAAATCTCACTAACTTTACCCAACTGTCGCGCTCCTCTAAACTTTCGATTTGACTTGTGAACTTTTTCATTATCGAAAATTAGTCATAGACTAACATGAAGATTAATTATGTAAATGGCCCCCGTGGATCTTTGAAAAAAGAGGGACGTTATCAAATTAGCTTGTCGTAAGGATTTCATTTTTTCTTTATTTTTTTTTATGTTTCGCAGCCAATTTTGATGAGATTTTAAAAATTGTTTCACTAGAAGGTCGGGGAAATCGGAGGCACCACTATTTTTTTTCATATAGTGCTACCAAGAAGTGTGCCAAAAATGTAGTCGGTAGGTTAAAATAATTCGAAAAAATATTTTTTTTTGAAGTTCAAAATTTAGCGTCGGCGAAAGTAAAAATAAAAATTAAAAAACGAAATTTGTTTAAATTCATTGATGTTTTGTCATTTAATGATCCTGACAGTTTTTAAAATGACTTTACCTATCGTGGGCCCCTTACTATTGAACCGCTCAGTTTCAAGGACAACACACTTGACCATCAAACCATGGAAGAAGTTTTTCCATGATCACACTTTGAAGTCCGCCCCTTCAACTCATCAGAAGCTTATGCCATGAAATTGATGAAAAAATCAAAATTTTCCATTTTCTGAAATTTATGTAATATCAGCATGTCGGCGGCCGATCCGCCTCCGCCCAAAATCCAAATCCTACGAAAATCCCCACGGAGGTACTCTACGATGTTTTGGACTTCCGAAGTGGCTACACTGCGCAATTTGGAGAACAGTCGGCGCAGATGATGGATTTTGTACAGTTCGATGTGTAGAGTTCAAAAAAGCGAAATCGTGTGTTCCTGCTTTGCGAATAAACCGCATTTAAATTTCATTTCAAAGTTTTTCCCAATTTCCCATTTTTTGACCGAGCTTCCTCAAACATTCTACATCAGAAGTGGTCAGTGATCCGCGTCGTGAGTTCGGTTCGTCTCGTTTTTTTCGGTCCAACAAGCTTCGGTCCCCGACGCCATGGATTCGTCGCCAAATTCGGACGAAGATTTTTCTCCCATCTCCCGCGATGAGTCGATTTTGACCGATTCCCTGCGATTGATAATCGAGAATCAAAATCAAAATTTTGCAGAAATGTTAGGATCCGTTCTGGCGAAAATACAGCCGGCCAACGCCCTACATTTGCCCATATTCGACCCCGACGCTGAGGGCAATGACCCCCGATCCTGGTGCAACACCATTGAATCGTGTTTGGCCGAACGTCCCTTGATTGGAACAGATTTAATTTTGGCGCTAACAAAATCATTGAAAGGCCGCGCAGCCCAATGGCTTTCACAAATTTCGTTCGCCGGAATGACATGGGAAATTTTTAAACAATTTTTCCTGACCGAGTACGACGTCATCGATACTCCTGCCGTCTGTGTAGCCAAAGTATTGAGCGCAAAACTTTCACAAAATGAAAGTTATTCAGCTTTCGCATCAAGAATGATCAGCTCACTCAATGCCCGATTCAAACACATGTCGGTGGATGAAATAGTAGTGTCTACTGTGCTGGGTTTGATGTCCAAAATGGACGGCAGAATTCGTCGAATTGCCCACAACACCGAAGTTACGTCTCGTCAGCAACTTTTGAAAGAGCTCAGTTCCATCAACCAAGGCAAGCGTCCCTATGGGCCCGACGCTCAGATGGCACAAGCTCAACCTCCATCAAAACTCCCAAGATTTGATCCGACTAAGAAGCAATATTTCTCAACGCTTCCCCCGTAAGTACGTGCCGGGTTCGAGATGTACGATTTGCCATAGACGTGGCCATCAGAGCGACAAGTGTTGGTTCGCAAAGAAACCAGCAGATCATCCTTCCCCGCAGAGCACATCGACAGGATTTCAAAATCGCCCTTACAGAGGTCCTCCGCAGTTCCAATCCTCGGCGCATCAGTCCGGCAGCGCTAGCAGTGCTCAAGTTCGAGGTGGATTCCGTGGACGTGGCGTTTATCGCGGATACAGCCGTAACTACAACAACCCTTCCCGTCCTGTTGACCAAGCTCCTCAGCAACGCCAGGTCAACCTCTGCGCAACAAACCCTCCTGGCCAACTTCATCACAAGGGTGAGAAGTTTGATTTTTATTTTGATTCAGGCAGCGAAATTTCGCTCCTAAGATTATCAATGCGATCTAAATTTCATGGTCCGATTTTTGAAATGCCAGTAGTTTTGAACGGTATTGGGTCGGGAAAAGTAACCAGTTCATCTCAATTATTGGCAGATTTGGTCATCAATGATATTGAGTTCAAGATTTGTTTTCATCTCGTACCAAATGACACCATTCCCCATGATATCATTATAGGACGTGAAATTTTGAGCATGGGTGTTAAGGTTTCTCTGACTGCTGACTCAATCATTTTTGTGCCAATTTCCTTGAATTTGTCAAAATCAATCGAAAATAAAGTAAAGCGACTCGAAAAAGACTCAGAGAAAATTTCTGTTGGATATTTTGAGACTTCCACAGCAACAAATGCGACAAATTCAACAAATGAAATTTCAACTGATGTTGCTTTAATTGATATAGCAATGTCTCAATCAGCTGATCCGAAACCCTCATGCTCATGTGAAACCCTCCTTATGTGAATTTTCGACCGAGCTTCTTCAAACATTCTACAAGCATATACCTGAGTGATTAAAAAAATCAAGTAGTTTGCCTTGTTTGTTTAGACTGCAGGGCTGTCAAATTTTTACCCTCTTCTCCGGTATCGCGATTGAAGTTTCCCGAACTTCCAACTTGAATCAAGATTAGTTATTACGGCGGGAAAATGCTGAAGGAAACTCCAGGCTTATTAGTTCGAGCAAGCCTAAAACTTGTTAAACCAGATTAATCTACCTACTTTAACTTAAATCCTTCTTAGCCATTCATAATTTTTACCCGGTATAAACCCTTCAGACTGCCAATTTGGAGGAAGTTCGGGAACCGATGTTGTCACAAGTGCCAGATTGGAGTGTTAAAACGTTTAACTGACAGGCATTCATTTGTTTTTCATAACAAAACACGACTGTTGTAAATTATTCGTGTTGTGATGTCAGATATTAATAAAATTTCGTAACAATGATCCTCAAAGTTGTAATTAAATTTCGACGGTTAACTAGCACGAAAAATTCCAAAACCCTCGATTTTCGACTTGGATCCGGCAGCCCCATCTGAGGCGGCCTCTAGCGGAATAAGTTCCGACTATCCCTAGGACCGACACTCTTCCTCATGATGCTCCAGAGAACCAAATGTTGTTGTTCCATTAATATTTTACCGCGAATGGCAGCAATAAGAAATCCACTCTACATAATTGCAGCGGCAGCCCGGAGCACTAGCTGGATTAATTGCAATAACAGTTTTTTTCAGCAAGAAGTAATTAAGTTACGGGTCAAGATTGAAGTGCCAGATAGTGCGGGTTGTCTGGTCTTTCTTGTCCCATGTTTTAGAGTTCCGATTGCAGTTGGCTTTTGATAATGGAGAAGGGTCCGGGTAAGGATTTCAACTAAATGTAACTTTGATCCTTAGCCCACCTCCACGATTCCACTCCATTTCCAAACTGCTTACTCCGAACTTGCTACTCTGAAACTTTCCAATTATCAATAATTAGGGAAATCCATGGAGCAGACGAGGGTTAGTTCCATGGAAGGAGGGAAACCTGCACAAGTCGGTCGGCCGGTGCGGTCGGTATAAGTAAATTAAGGAAACGAAGCTCCGATAAGAAAATTCCAAGTTAGATAAATACAATTTTCCGCGAGGTATAACTTTTTGAAAACGCATAAAAACCGAACGAGATTAAAATCCGCCTATTAAATTGGCCAACTGGGAACTTGGGGGAACATTTCGAAGAAATGCGATGCTGGGATCGTTCGACGATAAACTCGAGCCGTAAAACGTGAAATCATTGTTTTCGGAGATGTTCCTAATCGGGAACCGGCGGAAAAACTTCAGCATAGTTTATTCCAGTTGACCTTTTCTCGAAATTCAGGATGAACCAAGTGCTAGAAAGTTACAAAACTTCTATTCTATATAAAATTTCGTTCGTGTCCGAGGATTATCTTTGGAAATTGTCGAGGTTAAATGCGAAAGAGACGGTTAACAAACTTCGTACTCGGGCCGTGTTTTCGTGGAAACATCATCCGTCTTCTGGACCGGATCGAGATTTTTCCACGGCCAAACTCGCGCGGAGAAAATGCCGAGAAATGAAAAAGACGCTTTCTGGCGGGGAAAGTTCGGCGTGAAAATGAACCGTCATTTTCTTTTGAGGGCAATGAAGACTGTAAAATCCGCTTGGGAAGGAGAAGTTTAGTATAACGACGGTGAACATCAATCATGGCCGAAGCTATCATGGCCCAACGTCGTAAAGAGCCCAAGCCAGTTTAATCGCCCCTGTTTCCTCCGTTATTGGTGCTTTTCTATCCCGAAGTTAACTTAAATTTAGAGCTTTTCTTTGGGTCGTGAAGTTTTAGAATGCATTAAAAGGGTTCAAACCGAATTGGTCCCATAGTCGTTACATAATTGACTTGACTGCAACGGGGTTATTGGCCCTAAATTAACGTTAAAGAACGATACTGTAAAAATTGCTGAATTGAGAAAAGTTGTATCGATTTCGAAAAAGTCATCTGTCAGACGCGAAAATTGTGTGTTTTATTCGTGAGATTAGCTCGATAATTGAAAAAAATCCTTCTGTTGACTCCTGCCCTGACCACCTAACTTTTTTTATTCTTCAAACATTTTTCAAGTACATCAAATTGAAAGGGATTATTTACAAACAGCACGTTTTTACTAATTTCAAAAATTTTAGCTAATTTTAGAACATTGAGTCTACCACGGTCTACGAAACACTGGAAACCCAATCAGATATAAACTCAACAGAGAGATAAACCAATCTGGCGGTTCCAAAGTTCACAGTGTTGCCAACAAGTGCGCGCAGTTTGCAATTTTTCCCTCAAGTGGGGAATTTTATTAAAATTGCTGAATCTAAATAAGTCTCATTTTTCATCATCCTTAACGGAAATATGTTTATTGATATGGTTTAAATTCACGAATCAATTCCACTATGGCCTGAACGTGTAGTGAAAACTCCATCATTCGGATAACCCAGCTCAATCTTAAACTCGAGTTTTGTGTTTACGGACGGAAGTTTCTTCGACGGCAGCGAACCGAAAATTTGTAACTTGAGAGTTTGAGATCACGACGATAAACATCTGTCTTGTTCCTAATACCCAGAGATGCCGCTCATTTGCTCAGTCGAATTATCCCTGGAACTTCTCAAGTTTGACTCTGTTGACATTCCAGGAAGGCCTCACACTTCATTCCCTTCGAATAAGTATCTTGTAATGAGTTACCCTTTCTTGTAATCGTATGAATCCAATTTCTCAGAAGACTTGGAAATACCCCTTAAAGCGAAATGATTACCTCTACCATGTAGCAATAAATGTTCAAAATAATTCGTAATATGAGAATGAGTACTCGACTGTGGTTTGTCGTTTTATCAAAGAACGGCTTGTTTTAATCAAACCAGTCATTATCCAAAACATAACACGTTTATTAACCTTCCTTTTTCCCAGTTTCGGTTCTCCTGTTGGTAAATAATTACAAGTGCGAGCGGCATAATTAATGTGGCAATCTGATTTGTCGTGAGTTCCTATTGTTACTGACGAATTCAAAACTAGGTACCTATGTCTCTGCTGTTATCTTAGCGATTACTGTTGTACGCTCATATCGACTTCCGGCATGAAATTACTTTCTAGTTGCAAACGACAGTCCGGCTAGCGGCGTGTGACGATTGTGTAGCTTCACTAAAGGGACAATTTCATCAACAAAAAACCTTGTTTTGGAAAATAAAATAGTTTAAAGATCATGGATACTTTTCAAACAAAAATTTCAAAAAATCAGAGTTCAATTCTTGGTCAAATTTGGGTTTTGAACTTGCGACTATCCTCGAATTCCTCAAAATGTCCTTTCCTCCGTGCATGTGACACATTTTAGTGACCCAAAACCGTAGATCCGGTAGAAGACTCACTTAGAAATTCACACTTAAACAACTACCTAACAGATCGATGCATTTCTCTTAGGCCTTGATCAATCGGACACCAAAAAAGCGACCAAAACCGTGTAGGCCGTTAGTCATTATCGAGTTAGGTAGGAGATTTTCTATGGGAAAAACCATCCGTGTTAAACGATCCTTGACTTGTTATTTCCTTCTAATAATTGCGAAAAAAGAAGGTGCTGACTCTAATCACCTTTTTCCCCCCTTGAACGAAAGTGTTTTCTTATAGCGTTTCCTTCGCCGGCAGAACAACTAGGAGCATCAGACGCTTTGTACCGAACAATTAATGTTCCCAAATAATAGGCGTCCGTGGTGGATATTCACAAAGGATGAGGAAATGGTTTCGGAGAAAGAAACTCAGGTTTTATGCCTGCTGGTGTGTCCCACAATTGGTTTAGTAGGTTCTTCCGAAGGAAAAAATGCCTTATTTGGTTAGAAACAGCATAAATGAGATATTATTCTTTTTAAATTAATCAGGTACCTAAGTAGGTAGGCAAAGCTTCTCAAGAATTTGAACATGAGAGAAACGTTCTAGGTACGTATAATAGACGAGAATCTTAAAACAGTTATTTATCGATGAATCGCTGTAAATGAAAAATTAACAAGGAGCTCGCCTGAAAAAATAATCCAACGTAAAATAAGAAGAGAGATTTACGATTATTGGAAATCGGAAGTCCTTTTTTCGCTAACAACGTGCAATATTCGTAAAATCGATACAACAAGGGCAATTCAAACTTGCCTACCTACCAAAACCGATAAAATTGTGTATCGAATGTGAAAAACCCTTTTCTCGTAAAAACAAGTCCCGTTTCGTGGAGTTTTGGATACAACCGCTTCACGGGTTAGCAATAAATACATCCCCCTTTCCACCCACGAGTTCGGTTCTATTTCCGAAAATTATAATTTCCGCGCGGAAAACTGCCGGCGGTTTGTCGGCAACGCAAGTATTCCCACCGGGGTTTCTCATCTCGGCGCCTCTCGACCGGTTCAGCTAATTTAAAGCCGGTCGTTTTCGCATGCCCCCCACCACCAGGAAGGTCCTTCTTCAGCTGTTGTTACACCCCCCTCTTCAATCTAGTGCCCTGAGGTCAGCAGCTACCTACAGCTGCGCGTTGTTTCACGCCCAAGCTCGAAAAACGAGTATACAGAGCCGCCCGTTTTTCTTAATTATTCAACCGCCCATTTTTCGGCAGAAAAGCGGAGGTACACAAGGAAAAACGAAGGAAAAAACGAGGGTTAAATTTAATGAACCTAAACGAACTTTCGTAGCCCAGGGCGCGTCTTCTTCGCTGGGAAGGATCAAAATCTATCTTCTCTTTCCATCCCATTCCAGTCCCTGGTTAACTGCGTTTCCTTTTGTTTATTACCTTGCCAGAGAGAGGGAGTTGGTAAATTGTTCATTTCCGCTGATAAGAAAAGTTGCTTAATTGTTTCAGCGAATTGGGTCTCGATTCGTTTTGCGAAAGATTTTCCAGTTTGGCGTTTGAGGAAGATCCAAGAACATTTTGGGATGATGGCCTAGCGTAGGGTATAATATACTAACAAGCTACAATGATTGCAGGGTCATAATTATGTAATAGAATACCCTTCCCACCTGTATCATTATATCAGAAAGATTTCATAATTGTATGACATGTAGAGCAAATCACGCGATTTTCAACAGAGTTGATTTGGTTACGAGAGATAATGGAGGTTTAGGAGCATGTTTTTAAAAATATTGTCGGGTCCCAAAAAACCTACTATATACCTACCGAAAAATTTCAACCAGTCCGTAAGAGCATGAACTTTAATTTTGGTCATAAATATAGTTGGGACTCTGCCGATCAAAAACTCTCCTTACTCAATTTCTCCCTTATTTGCTCATGACGTTTCGAAAGCGCCTGTTTTCATATCAGTTCTACAACCAACAAGTCAGCATTGCCATTAACGGAAGTGAACATTAAAAATTTAAGTTAAATTGAGACATTGTAACTGCTATATAATCTAACAGTCGACTCTGGAGCCTTGAAATGGGTGAATTCTCAAGAATACTGGCTAAAGACGATCAGATTTTTCTGTTCCTCGCATACTTCATCGACTGCAAGATACCGGAGAAGTTAAACCAGCTTCTGGCTGCCCTGGCAAATCCGCAAGGCTATAATTAATCTGCTGACGTAAGCACTCCAGATCAACAATAAGGGATAGTTTCTCAGCATGGTCCGATAGCGCGAGCAGCCCTTGTCGACTATGCATAACAACGTACTACATGATCCACAATCGGTTGCCGTAATTGGCATACTCTGCCGAGCACTGTTTGTTCTCCGGAGACAATAATGCATTATTCTCCGAACGCTTAATAATATTATTGACGGAAGAGCAACTTCATGTTTCATCGGGTTCACTTCTGGAAACAAAAGAGCGACTAATTAATGTCTGAGGCGTCAAGCTGTGACATAGATAGCCTACCAACTAAGGTGCGCCTTATTTATTCCTTGACGAGCAGTATAGTTCATCTTTTCTATTGGATGCGCCCTTCCAACCCACCAACAACGGGTGGTAAAGAACTCATTTTCTCTTCCTCACGACGGCGACTTCTTAGTCCTTTTGCCCGGGTTGTTTTTCTCCCGACCTTTTTATTTGGAAATATAGAAACAGAGCTCGGAGGTGAGCCCGGCAGATGGATGGACATACGGAGGAGCTGAACGCGTTGATAATGTTCCCCAACCTTGCCCTGTTTTACATTTGGAACTCGCATATAAATGAGGACATTAGCACAAAATTTAAAGCGGCCGCTCTTCGAGTCTGCATCAAGAGGTGGGCTTTCGACTCGGCTGGTTGTGAAGGATTCGATCGGTTGTAGAAGGATCTACAAGGTGCGAGAGGGACGGGATATCTATAATCCCGATTACAAGCGATACGTCTCATCCTCTTGTTCGGCCACAAGGGCGAGAACGAAGGCGGAAAGCGTCGGAGGCCGGTTCACACTGAACGGATATCTTCCGTCCTTAGAATTCCCATTAACTCACAACCTCAAATCTCAAAATCAACTCACAAACTCAACCAGAAATCTCAGCTCACAAACTCAAGGCTAAAAATCAACACTCAAACTTGACTTGAAAATTCAACCCTTAAATTCATCCAACAACCTCAACTCTCAAATTTAACACCCAAACTCAACTCTCAAACTAAACTCACGAACTCAACCCGCAAACTCAACTGCCAAATTCAGCCCACAAACTCAACTCTCAAATTCAGCCCACATACTAAACTTACAAGCATAACTCAAAAACCCAACTCACAAACTCAACTTATAAACTCTTAACTTGTGGGTTGAGTTTCAGAATTGAGTCTGTGGGTCGAGTTAGTGAGTTGAGTTTTGGGTTGTGTTTGTAAGTGGATTTTGTAACTTGAGTTTGAATGTTGAATTTGTAAATTGATTTAGTGAGTTGAGTTTGTGAGTTGAGTTTGAAGGTTGAATTTATGAATTGAGTTAGTAAGTTGAGTTTGAAAGTTAAGTTTGAGAATGGAGTTTGATAGTTGAGTTTGGATGTTGAGTTTGAGAGTTCAGTTAGATAGTTGAATTTGAAAGTTGAGTTTGATACTTGAGTTTGTAGGTTGAGTCTGCGAGTTGAGTTCGAAAGTTGAGTTTGAGAGTTCAGTTTAAAAGTTGAGTTCATAAGTTGAATTTGAGAGTTCAGTGTGAGAGTAGAATTTGCTAGTTTAGTTTCGAAATTGAGTTTGAAGGTTGAATTTGTGAATGAAGCTTGTAAGTTAAGTTTGTGAGTTGAGTTCGATACTTGATTTTCTATGTTGAGTTTTAAGTTGAGTTAGTGGGTTAAGTTAGTGAGTTGAGTTTGATGGTTTAATTTGTGAATTGAGTTAGTAAGTTAAGTTAGGAAGTTGAGTTTGAGAGTTGAATTCGAAAAATGAGTTTGAGAGTTGAGTTTGTATGTTGATTTTGAGGGTTCCGTTTGCGAGTTAAGTTTGAGAGTGGAGTTTGATAGTTGAGTTAGGATGTTGAGTTTGAGAGTTGAGTTTGAAAGTTGGGTTCCAAAATTGAGTTTGAAGGTTGAATTTGTGACTGGAGCTTGTAAGTTAAGTTTGATAGTGGTGTTTTTAAGTTGAGTTAGAGAGTTGAGTTGGTGGGTTAAGTTAGTGAGTAGAGTTTCTGGGTTGAGTTTTCAAGTTGAATTAACCGATAATTATGGAAGACGAGAGCGCATGCGGCAGCAGGCATCGCGGATTTGAAACTAACCTGTCAGTGAGTTCGACTATAGTTGGCCGAGGGATAGGGAGAATTGGCAAAATTGATTTCCATGATCCCATGGCAATCATTCGCCGATCAACACTCCGTACCATGTGAACCGTCCTCGAGCCTAACAACCAGAGCCGCCCATTCGTTGGGATAATCACTAATTGTCAAAGAGAAGAAGACAATGCGAAAATGAGGCAGATCGACTTGTAAATGAGGATGGAAAAATTTTATTCATGAGAAGCAGCATCGTGCAAGCCGGGAACTAGACGAAGCATTGGAAAATAAATCGGTTCTGTATCGGTTTCGTGAGAGTTGGCAGGATCGAACATTATAATCCACCTCCGCTTTCGGAGAATATTGTATTAGCATATTTGGAGAGAAGGCCTTATAGGCAAGGACTTTGCCAAGGGAGAAGGTACCTACGTGAATAATCGTGAAGTCATTCATGGGCCCGGGGCCCGACAATCAATGCCGTGATGATCTCGTGGAATGAATTAACATCGATAAGCGAGCCAAGACCGAGGGAGAGCCCATGGTCAGAATCTATCCCTTCTAATTCCCAAAGCGAGGGCAATACCCGATTTGTAGTTGGAGTTTGGATTTATGTTTGTATAGCACATTAGAACACGTACCTTTTCCTCGTGTCTTGGGCATCGAAAATAGCTAAGGGACAATATTAAATTTTATATTCTCACCATCTCAAACTTTCGAAAAAATAAAAATTATTTCACGTTCAACTCTGGACTGAATTTACCTCGATTTGGCGTAAACCTTGAGTCGAAGCTACGAAATATATATTCCTCCATTCACTTCGGATTCCTCTCCCTCGGAGTACATTGCATATTTGAGTGGATGGGATGCTGCAGCTCGAAAGATAGAGACCTATTTCGAAAAATTATTTCTTCGTACGAATTTTTCCATGATCGCTCTCCCTTTGGTGAAATAGGTTGGGTTCGGGATACCCATCGTTCGCAAAAGTCCACCACACCCGAAAGGGTTGCCGGGGATGAGATGAGATAGCTCCGCGTTCGGCTTTCATACGCGGGTTAACTTGAAAAACATAAATCTGAACTCCGCGAAATATTGCTCAGCAAATGCTACATATTTGACTATTCAACGAAACAAGACCGATCTTTTTTAAAAATTAGATTTCATCGTAAGAAAAATTATCATTTTAATTTCATAATAATAAAAATTTATAACCTCTAGAACCTCTAGAAAAATTTATGTGACCAATGTATCAAAGCGAATTTTCAATATTAGGATGTTAGGCAAAATTAACATTTACCTATCACCATTCATACGGTTTTAAAGATTAATTACCTAATATGGTTCAATCAGGGTTGGCTCGGAAAGAGAAGATTTTTGTAAAAATGTTAATTGTTATTGAATTGAAATGATCTCAATTATTGTCTTTGTTTACGTTTTCCTAAATGCTGTCGCAACAGTGGCAGCTATCAGCTCCTGGACATAGGTCGAGCATTCTGACTGGCTCAATAAACTTCAAAAACCACACTACCACTAACACCGCAGTCAATCGTAAGCGCCAACCATCCTTGTGCATCCGACGAAAATGCACGGCGAGCCTCACGTCCTCTCTCTTCACCCTCGCCACTCTCTCTTCTTTCTCCTATCACCCCCTTCCCATTACTAGTCCCGAGGCTTTGCCTGGCGATTTTGTTGTTGTTTTTCAGGCTCGATTAATGGGAAAGAGTTGAGAATAGTGTGACAGTAATAAATTTATTATGCACGTAGGTCGCTCTTTTTTCGGTAAATCTTTCCCAAAAATAATGTACCCATGTAATCAATCGGCAAATTTTTTCTTTCTCATTTTGACCAGGATCTTATTTTACAGGTTTCGCGTGCTGCAGCTCTACCGAGCGAAAGAGGGCAGAAAATTCTCAATGGAATATCTGGTCATCACGGTACAGTCCAACCTCCCGAAGGTCGAAATAACAGGAAGAGAAGAGCCGATGGTGAATGGGGGGATAGGAAATGAAAGTAGCCGTTCCGCTTTGGAAGCGAACATCACGTGATCGCGTTTCCTATCTGAAAATGCTCGCAGCCAGCGCACACCGTATCGTCCGTACGAGTCGCAGTCGGTATTACGATTATAACATGGACGGGACAGCATGCCAATTACGCTCTGGATGGAATTCTTCTTCGAATTTATGGCATTCCTATTGACCGCATGAACCGGTCGTGCGCGAATAATTTTTTCGCCGAATTTATCATATTTGGATTGATTTAGAGGCTACTAGAATCGAAAATGTCAAAATCAACTTATTTTGAACCAACTGCAATAGAAGGTTACTCAAGTTGACTTGCAGAGATTTTTTGTCGCCTTTTTGCTATGTATGTTCCGCTCTTATCCAGCCAATTTTGATCGGATTACAAAAATTCGTTCACTGGGAGGATTAATATTGGTGGTTCTACAGCCAGCAATGTAGCATAAATCTCAAAAAATTTATTTTTTTCGAAATTCGAATTTTTGCGTCTGAGTGCTTTTTTATCATTGTCTAACACTATTTTTTTACACAGGATAATGAGCCTTCCGTAAACACAGAGCAGAAGAAATGTGAGGTTACCTCGACTTCTACAGAAAATCCGCGAAGTGTTTCTGATAATTTCAACCTGTCATTGGACTCACCTGAAACAAGAGAAAATGCGGGTTAAGAACAGTTAAGCTAATACACAGTAACACGAACAAGCATCAGTTGAACAATATTTTAAACAAAACAATAAACATAACTTCAAAACAATAACTAGGACCAGGAAGGATGCAAAAACCTCAATGTGTAACATCGAATTTATACGGGGTTTTTATATTGAACAATAGAAAAGAGGGTAATTCGCTCCCCGATGGTGTCGCCACAATATGACTAAACTACTGGGAAATTTAGTCGTGTTACTTGATTTTTGATTTTTTCGGGACGTCTTGTGATTTCCAAGAAAATCGTGCTAAAACTCATCAACGCCATGGGGGAAGAAAAGTTATAGCAGTTTTGGTATGGCTCTCCACCCAAAAATAGATTTGCACTCTTTGGCAGCTCTTGGCCACGAATTGTTTTCTTCTTCTCCCCGGAGAATACCGCAGCGCCTATTTTCCGTATCCCGCAACTAACCTTCACTTTCCGTCCATTACCATGGAAAGCTATTTCGGTTCCGCGGCCCACACTAGCAAATAATACCAAAGCCAGGCACGTCTATGGATCCATCGCTCGATCGAATCCGATTGCCAATGGCACGATCAGAGGAACGCTTGATTGTAACGTGATCAGCATCCCATATAGCCGTGCTAACTTTCCAATGACCTCCTGGCCCTCGGTGGCCCTGTCATGATCGGAGGAGTCCTCCTGACCCCCATATTCGAGCTGTCTCCTACTTATCTTCATCTCGGAATAAACCCGTTCGACCCCGGCAACAGTTAGGTTTTGAAATTATACGAATGAAGAATAATATTCAAGTTGCGATTTTCAAAGGGAAAATCGTAGCTAAGCAGGCAATTTCATGTATAGGTGCCGGATTTGGTCATTGGGCAAGTGCAATTGACCCAAAGTTCACCGCGGGAAACCTTTGACATTTTTCCCTGGAAAAACCAGGGTGAAACCGATCACATAGGAACATTACTCCTGGAAACAATGTACCAAAACCAATAAATCCTTTAATTGCTTATGCTTACCATCTTTAAAGGCTAATTTTTGACATTAAAAAAATATTTTTTTGATTATTTAAAAAAATTTTAAAATTCCAAAAAAAAAACATTTTTGAGTAGGTTTTGGGTAGGTACATGACACAGATAAATTACGATTTTCTACGACTCTTCAGGACTGAGAAAAATGCAAAAAACCGATTCCAGCTGGAAAATCTAGGAAAAATTTCAAAAAAATGATGGATTTGTCTTCGGATTTTTTTGGCGCGAATCTTTAGATTTTGACTGAGAAACATGAAATTTGGCGTTCTTCAAGATTTTGGTCAAAAGAGTCAATTTCGGGGGAGTAATAAAGCCAAAATCGGAGTTTTTTTCCGATATTTTCTTGGTTTTACGGCTTAAGCACCTGTGGGTTTAAGGCAAAAACGTGATGCAGAAGAATGTGTTAAATTCTAAGTACAAGAATGCAATCATTTCGTAAATATCGAGACTTGTTATCAAGATTTTTTATTCAATATATCGAGATCTGTTAGTTATAAAAATTTGAGATTCCACTACGTTTTTCCTTAAAATTCGTAAAAATTATTGATAGATATTTTTCATCGAATCTTTAGCAGTTATTTAAGTTGCACTTTTGAATGAATTTTTTTCTAAAAACCGAAGATTTTTATTTGAAATATCGACCTTTTTCTTCGGAATAAGAAATTATATCAGACGTAATTGCATTTGATGAATCAGATAAACAGAGATTCTACGTTATTTCCTCAACCCTCAACAACGCAACAAAGGCAAAAAAAAAGATGGGCATTTTCCATGAGGCCGTCAACGGTAGGAATATTCGGGTGGACTGCCATTATTGCTTTTGGGGAGAAACAAATGGTTTTCATGTTCTGACGAGTCGGTGGCTCAGCAGTATTCAATATGGAATCCCTCGAGGCTATCAATACGAGGGAATCACAAGGTTCACGTTCGCTTTCTACAAAAAGAGAATAAATTCAGGGCGCACAAATTGAACTTGTGTGTACGAAAGGACGTTGATTCAGAGAAACGTCTTTTCCAAGGTTCGTTCCTAGTTTTTTTTTTCGGAGATTCTGGCAATATTGAAGACCCTAAACGATAATATTCAAAATTTTGTCAACAGCCAGAACCGGAAATGAGGAAAACAAATTTTGAAAAGTCGATCGTTCTTTAAACAGTAAATTAAACAGGTAAATAAACCTAAAAGCTCAACTACTCAGATTGAAAAAATGTGCTGATGGATGAGTGATGACATTTGGTGCTTCAACTGAAATAGGACTTGAGCAACCTTCACATCTTTGAAGTAAATTAAATGACACAGCAGTGATTGATATTGAAGCACACAGCAATCATTGGTCAAAGAGTTGTCCATTTTCTTATCTTTTCTTTTTAAATGTTACACCCGAATTAACGTCGACGCTTCGGTAATAACCATCGTATTAATCCAAACGATGCACATTGGTATTGTAGATATGTTAGCTTTGCAGACGGATTGAGATTATCGAATCAATGGTATTATCGCTAAATTCAACTCGGCGGACCAACATGCTGAACATGCGTCTCTAATTCCACATTGAAGAACAACATGTACCATCAGGTGTGTTATAGTTGCAGACTAATTGATAAGCACAAGATAATCCCATGTTCCTCAAGAGCATGTTCGCAGCTTAGGTAATACGAAGTTAAACTTCTGAGAAGCCAATGTACATAGAACATCGGCCAGGTTCAACTACCAAGGATCACAGGGATCGTTAACGTGGTATGCTTACGCTCAGCTAACTGGAAAACTCCCTTGTTTCATGATTAGGCATGAAGTAATTATTTAGTCGTACACACCTAACACAGCTTTATAGCATTTCCACTGCGAATCAGTGAAAATTTGAATGATGGAAAACTCACTTGCCTTCAATTTTAGATATTAGTCAAATTAATTATAAATCTCGTCCATTTATTAAAATATCGTTCGGCCGAAGTTATCCTCTACCATATAAACCTAATGATTTCTGAACGAAGCCTCTGACCTGCTGGCTGCCTTTCAACGCGCATTTGACCTCTAAAATCAATATTAAATATTATCAATAAATTTTATTGCTTTTCCGAATCGAATTGAGAATTTTTTAAACCAAATTGAGAAGTTTCCAAGACAAATCGATAAGACAAATCCTCAATTGGTATTTCGTTTGAAAATGTTTCAGTTTGATTGGGAAAATTCTCAAACCGGTTGGGAAAATTCTCAATTTGGTTCGGAACAACCTCAAATGGAAATGCTATACCTATCACTCCCAATATTCAACCTATACAGAAACTTCAAAAAGACGCGTAGAAACATCGGTGGTTTTGAAACTTCGCGTAAACCAAACGAGAAAAATGCGCAGCGTTCTCGTAAAAGCAAATTATTTTCCTGGTTTCTCGTATCCGTGAAGAATAGGAACGACAGCTCAGACCCGGCAATCGAGTCAGTCGTCCAATGTCACCTTAGCGCAATCATCAGCAGGAATCTCGAGAAAAGGTAATTGGATACCATAACCATTCGATGACCCTGAGACCTGAGATCTGGAATTGGATCACTCGGCCTGCAGAAGAGAACTGGAATGACTTGACTGATTATCGAGGTCTCGACTGATCCGGTTTAAGGGAGTCAACTATACTGTCTCAAGTTCTTGCAGGCTACTGGAATTGGATCGCATATCTCTGTCTCTATATCGTCGGCGATTCTCTTGAAAAACAATTCGTTCGACCAGGAAAGAGTTGCCTTTTGAGGTAGAGGCATATTCCACCACAATGTGTCATAATTCTTATTCACAAGCGCTTTCGCCTTTTTCTGCCTCTCCAGGCGAATCCAGGGTTGTCAAGTGGACATAGGGCGAATACATGGACATAGGGGACACTAAAGATTTTCTCTTTTAGGAAAGATCAATTTTTCGAGTAATTTGCTACAATTTTTGTAGCACAAACTTTAAGAAGCGCGAAGGAAAGCCAATTTTTATGCTTTTTCGACTTTATTTCAGTAAAATGGCCAAACGTCCCTTAAATGTTAGAATAATCACAAAAATGAGGATACCGCTGGAAAAGTTATTAAATTTATTTAGGTACATTTTTAAAAATTATTTAGGTACCGATTCTTGTAGGTACACTTCACGTGATCAGCCATGCCAATAAGAAACTCGATAGTAGAAGATAGACACTCCCTATTTTACACGTGATGAGATCTATTATTCCAATGTACTGCTTTACTCAATGGGATCATGATTGAAGGGATGTTCATGCCAGAACAATGTGTGCATAAAGTCAAACACGATTATTACGGATGCTTACCGGGTTAATTCGAGAATTAAATAACCTCGAGTTTCTCGAGAAATTCAAACGAAGAGAATGTACCTACTATGAAAGGAGTTCATTGGATCGTTGTAAAAAGGTTCGGCGGCCCGTCAAAACGGCTGTAATCAGCAGCCGCTCTCGCTCAAAAGTAATGAATCCCGATTCATTACTGCTCCTGTGCCGCGGACAATGAGTTAATTTCCTCGTCCAATTCGACGAATTAAACCTTCTACTTTCGCCTTCAGCTGTCCGTCTTTCCGCATGGACTCACCCTCCGTCTGTTTGGAGGAACAAGTCGAATACCTTGGAAAGGTTAGGTAGGTATATCAGGTGAATAGCTGCTAAACCTAATTAGAGTCCGTCAGCCGTGTAGCGAGTTCTGCACTCTGACGTTCCTCGTGTTCGGTCGTCCGTCCAACGTCGGATAAAACAACAGTCGAGGAACCGTGAGGCTGAGCTCATCGGAGCGAAATTGCGGACGATAAAGTTCGCGAAAACTTACACTCGACTGAACCGAACGTTCCTCGGTTGGGGTTTTTTTATCATTCGTAATGCCTGCAAACCTGCGATACGAGACCGTCAGTTGTCGGCGAAATACTCGAGTGGGGGAAGTCGTGTACTTGGGCCGGTTTTACCTCAGGTTGGGGATGCTGTTTTGAACCATCAACGCATGAAGTCACTGATAACTTGTGGCCACCGGGGGTCGGATGAAGCGTGTAGTTTCAAAACCGGCTCGATCCAAATTTGAAAAATTTCCAGGAAAAACAAAAACGTTTCCCCGTGACGCATACTATTGAAGCGAAACCACCGTTTTGGATTTGGTCCATAAGGCGTTGCAGGGCGATAGAATGGATCACGAACTTGAGAAAAATGGAAAGAAGTTCACAGAAAAACATGGATTGAGCCGGTTTTTGAACTAGACAGATCTTGAAGATATCTTGACAAAAGTTAACCCAACAACTAAAAACTTGATGCTGTTATCGCTGCTTGTGATAAGGGTGTTTGAGTTTTCGGCAGTGCTCTGGAGTAACTTTGGGGTGGTCGAAATCGTGCAATGCGCCTGCAGTGCACGTCCTGATTAATTCTTTTGACTTCCATATTTACAAAGTAAATGGAAGTATCGTGATCGTCCTAAAATCGAAAATCGGATCGAAGTGTCCTGAACAAGTGTCTGTAAGTCCATTGAAACCTTGAAGAAGAAAATCGTCTAAAGTGGACTTGACAAAAGTGGCCTGAGGTACAACACCTCCCTTATTCAACAATGGCAGATAGCTGAATTTTTATCCCCCAAAATCAAAATCATTGAGGACATCATCAACATCTATGAACTTATGAGAGTACACTGAATCATTAATGCACCGCTGGTTCTGAAAAGGCGGCATATGCCCGAAACGAATAGGCCACTAATAATGCCTACCTTCTCGCTCGCTCACGTGGCAGCAAGTCAACACAAGGGCTACACATTGAAAGATGGGGCGAGCAACCGGATTATCCACAAATTATGTACAGAGACGGGGAGAAATAGAGGGAAATCCACCTCGAGAGTCATCCTAAGTAAATCTGTATTCGACTATTGCTCGTATAGGAGGGAAGGGCTGGCCCTTTGAAGTTTCGTGTTTGCAAGCCGAGCGGATGCCTGTCGCCCGACGAGAGATGAAAGGATCTTCAACGAACCTTTCCCCGACGAGTTATAACCTAATATTTTATATTATGATACATCCACCCACAGCCTGTCCCCCTATACTTATATCAAAAGCGTGGGGACGGATATGAATTTTCATCAGCCCCATAGTCATCAAGGGTTGATGAAGGTTTGCGAAGTAGAGATCATCAATGGATTGCTAGGTTTTGGATCGGACGTGTCATTGATGCGCTGTTGCGATGACATGTCGAGCAAATCACCGTAGTTCGTGATGTCCTGCGACAAAGTGAGTAACGAAATCTCCTCCGAGGATTTTGAAAAATGCAGTGGCGGATTTCCAAAAGCAACCAAGTCCCGCTAAACATTAATCGATATGGTAAAATCCACCATACGAGCAGGTGCTTGAAAATTTGATGTCCAATCTTCGAGACATAACAAACAACCAACATAACAAACAGGTGGAGAAGGGTGGAAACTAGGTAGAGTGCGGTAGTTGGCTTGGAATCATGTGAGGCTAATCTCTAGGTGGGTCGAGCTGCAGCGAAGACCCCAAATTACACCAATATCATTTATTCTTGTTCAGCTAGAGCCTCGGTTTGATGGGAACACCTTCGTAAAACAAAAAAGTCCCAGGCGCCTCCAGTTCTTGTTCAACCGTGTGCGACGAGAGCGATGGCTGTCAACACTCAACAGGTGCGAGCGTCAGCTTTTTCTGACCGCAAACGTTTCTATGAGAAATATACCTGCGCCCCAAACCGATTTCACCGGGAATACTTTGATCGCGTGAATTTGTAAAGAATCCCACTCCGGATGAAGGGAATTTGGGAAGAAAATTGAGCATGAATAAAACATGCGTGAAAAATTTTGCTCAAAAGAGATAGCTCCCATGAAAATCGTTGAAATTCCAAGTACCAATGATCAAAATCACAAATCGCACATTGATGGCGCCATACCTACTTTCCTCCGGTCACCATAATGGGCTAACACTTTCCCCAGCGGTAGGTAGGTACCCGCAGATCGAATCACCGGCAGTCTATCACTCTACGTCTATCAATCTCGTAGCTTCAGGCAAAGTCCGATTGGGAAATCAATCAACAAGATTGCGTGGTTTACCGCCCGCTAGGATGGCGTTTTCTTTTTTCGAAAACTCCCGGCTAGAAAAAAGCGGTTACCGGCTAACCTCGCATGCAACCGCTGCAGTTTTTACCGCCTGTACTTTCGACTCGATTTTCGGCCTTCTCATTTTTCCGAAGCGTCGAGGAAAGAAAGAAATTAATTTTGTGGAGCAAAGTAGCACATGAGTGCGGCTTTTTTCACAGGAAACATGTTACGGAGAAATTGTGGATGGTGAAATGATACAGAAGTCAAAATTGTGAAAAGAGCCAAATGACGAAAAAGCTAATCCAAGCATCTGTACTTTCCGCATTGTGGTGAGATTCTGAAAAAAAGAAAAGAAAAAGAAAGAAAAAAATAAACACTGTCCGCCATGTCGTCCAGATAAGACAAGAAAAAGAGAAGAAGAAGAAGAAGTGGTGAGATTCTGGCTCAACAGATGACGAGTTAAATTCACATTTAAAACTACGGGCAAACGGTTATTATATAGTAGATATACATAATATCTGACAATATAATAGATATATTAAGTTTATGTTATCAAGTTAATTTTTCCAACGGCTTGCCTACTGTTCTCAGCTGAATCCTTTCAAACGTGCGAAATCTCTGGCTGCTTCCTCCCTCGGCTAAACGGTCAGTTTACCGAACCTCCTGCACCATTTCCTTCCCAGGGCTAATCGAGAACGGTTAGAGTAGCTGAGGGTTTTTTTATTTATTTTTTGCTCGATTCTTTCGAATCGTATCAGGTTTTTCGTCCAACATTATACATTTTATCCGGTCGATTAGACGGATAGAGGGCAGCAGCCGGCCGACGAAGGACGCGTGTTTCGCGGCTGGGAATATCTGGTTACCTTAGACATCCCTTGGCCAACTGTTCCCAACGTCTCACACCAACTTGCGTCTGCAGCAAATACTTGGCTCAAACTAGTTGTAGTTGTGTATTGGAGACCGGGGCTAGAAGACGAGGGAAATCCTCCAAGTGCTCACCCTTTCAGGGGGTACATCGCCGCCCCTAAAGACGTTGTAATGCCGTGAGACCTTCGTACAAGAAGCCATGTACCGTACATCTTGGACGTTATGGCCGCGTCCGCTAAAAGCGGATGTCTAATATTATTGTGCCTTTCGAAGGGCGAAGCCCCATGACAACAATACCGGAATCCTCGAGATTCTCCTATTGGATTATTATTATTGCCGGACCAGGTCAACAGGATTTGAACTTTTGGCGTTTTTTCTCACAACAGAGAATTTTGAGGACCCATGGGACAACAACTTGCTTCACCATGAAAAATTCTTCGAGTAAAACTCATCTTAAAGTGTGCAGGACACAACACCTATTAATAACAAAAATCATTTTTAGCACAAAAAAAAAAACAACAACACATCATTCGATTTTAAAACGCGATTCTGTCAGCCTATGAGATAAGGGACAGAATCCTTGGAAAGAATCCTTCGGCATGTTTTTTAAAGATTGCGTCCTGATCGACTGCGAAAAATCAGATTAGTAACCGAAAGAAGAAAGTGACTTTTTGCCTGTTTTCTCTTTCAGGTAGTTATTTTTAGCGTTTTTAGTATTGCTCCAAATCGAAAAAAGTTTGAGATGGCAGTTTTCTTATACGAAACTTACGAGCTTTCCAACGGTATCCTTAGATTTGAATTCACGCCAAAATTGAAGGAACTAAAGCCATTTTAGTGGATAAAGGTCGAAAACACAAAAATGACAAAGACAGGGTTTTCTAGCGGACTAGGAAAAAATGTCAGAGAAAGAGATTTGTTGGAAATGACTTGATGAACATTTCCCTTCATTTTCGACAAAAAAGTGCAGCCCCTGAATACGATCATCTCATACTACCAAAGTCTTCTATATGGTTCAAGTACTTCTCATAGTTCGAATAAAATATTTTCTTCATAAATGTCTCGGATTCCCATCAGATAATCAAGATCAGATTTTCGTGCAAATTTCATGCCAAAGACTCAAACGAAATTAAACGCTCCGTTGAATGAACATATTAAAAAGAATTCTTCGGACGAAGAAAATGGCAATTTTTCGTTGCTGCAAATGAACGAACCACGTTTTAAGTGTTAAAGTTGCGAAACTTTTCGCGTATTTTCCAGTTCGAGTACACCTTCGCAAGTCTGCCAGCTCTAATGGAGAAATCCTTCACATTGGAGAAGCCCGGCACGAATCCCGAGTCAATAGATTCGGTTCTGGAGATGGGTCTTGGCAAAGTTCATCCTTTCCAATGTGTTCACGTCCTTTCACCCCAACATCAATCACCATTTGGCATCATTTCATTTTCTAGGCCGATTGACTGGATGCTCGCTTTGTGCCACTTCAAAGTTGAAAGTGCTGATGGCTCTCGCCGCTTTTCTCGTCTCGCATGCTCGACAGACAGACTTCCAGACTGACTTCCACCGGCTGAATGCGCCATGGTTTTCGCTCCGAACCTTTTTCCGCCTCGGAAATCTTCTCACGGATGTTTCAAATCTGAGTGCCACTCATGGACCGTTATTCCGAACAATTGCGCCGACCCGGCTCTGAACAATGAATTGCCGACAGATCAATTGTTAGCCTGATGCGCATGATTTCCTGTCAACTTTTGAGATATATTTGATCCAGATAGGTGACAGCATCAGGGGCATGTGAGTATAACCGTTTTTGAAGTCTTTCTAGAATTACAAAGAACAAGTACAGTTATGTAGAGCAAAGCAACTATTGTATTCGTCCTAAAATCGAAAATCGGATCGGCGCTTTAGAAAAAACTTATACGACTACACTTTTACTCAGAATCACTGAGCAAGTCTGTGTGAACGGCTGTCCTAGCGTCCATCTGTGGTCATTTACAAAAATTGCCATATCTCCCTCAGCTCTAAACCTTTTTTTTAAATTTCTTGAACTGGGATGTTTTCCTCACCCTGATTATTATATCATCAGGAATTTGAATAGCTCACAGTACTTTCGATATGGCGCTTTTAGAGTTTTCTATTTTACTTTTTCCTGCACACAAAAATGAACCGATTTGACCGGTTTTAAAATTAGCATACAGAATTATTGACATTTTTTATCTATACAGCTCGAAAGTTGTCAAAATATAATCAAATTGTGTCGAAATTTTACATATCAAAATATATTTTCCATATATGGAAGTATTATAAGCTATCTGGGATACTGTGCCGCACAGTGTAACACAGAAACGCTGTCGAAGATGATCGATTTCCCGGGCCCGAACCGCCCTCATCGCCAAGGTTACAAGACGAGTTGTTGTGACTGGCGAAGTCAAAATAAGAATTGAGGTAGATCGTCGAAAACGTCGTGGGCGTGAGTCTGCGAGTTAACTGCGCACTATGCCGAACATAAATAATCCGAAAGTGCTGACCAAATGCGTCCATTGTCCTCGACCAATCATCCAGATATTATTGCTTCGGGTTGTTTTATGTTTGAACAAAGTGAATTGTTGTGTAAGATTTTCCGAAGGAAGTCACCCGGAGTTATGGTATGACATGGCCGTGGTGTTTGACGTGATGGTGTGACCTCTGTGCGGTGAAAAAGCTCCTTTTTCGGCCTTATTGTCAAGTCGAGAGCCAAATCGAGTGAGCTAAGCTGTTCCATTGTTTCATTTGACGCCTCTTCACCGTTCGGCGATGGAAACAATCGACCCGAAGAGTGAAAAAGGTCGAGAAAGAATAAAGCGGCGGAGCATTGCGTAAAAAAATAATATCCGGCTCGAAAAACGGCACCACTTTCTCCCTTGTCATTGGCAAAACTACATTGATGAAAGTATACCGATCTTCTTGAGTTTGTGCTCCTTACGATTGCTTTTTTAATAGAATATCAAATAGGTAAGTGATGCTTGTACATGATAATTGTAGTTATTTGTAAATAAATTACAATTTATAATAATGAATATGAGTGCTTTCTTTCTAAATCGATTGGGAATCGTCCAAATCAAATTGGGAGTTTTCCAAATAATCAATTTGAGTATGGTTCAAAACAAATTGAGGCTCTCTTGAACAGAATGGGCTACTAAAATTCCTAAATTGGTTCGGAAAGTTCTCAATTTGGTTTGAAAAATTCTTCATCCGACTCGGTAATGCTATAGTATGGAATTATAATATAACTTCTACGATTTAATCGGCGGGCATCCTTCCTTTTAATTGAGCATTAGCTTCCAAAATACGATTTTTCTTGGACGCCGTTATTCTATGAAAATCGAGGGTAACCAGTCGTCGACATACAAAAACCGTTCGTGGTTGACCACCTATTGCGTGAAAAGTTTACATTATCATTGGAAAAACCTACCCCTCCGCAAACAAACGATGAAAAAAGCCCGTTTTCGTTCCAGTTTGCGTCTGCTGTGAAGGGCAGATAACAAAAGCAACTGAGAATGCAGGGTAAAAACTGTTTCAAGGAACGAGTGAGTCTCCTCGACAGCAAGACAGTCCAATTTAAATTATGGGTTATATATGCGCCCCCATATAATGCACATTATTCACGTATGATGTGCAGGCGGGAGGAAATTCAATTTAGCAGTTCATTTAGCGAACGAAATGTCAATCATCAACAGTTTAACTGAAGTGAGATGATCCGAAAGCGTTAGAGTGGAGGCGATTCTGGGAATGGGAAAAGGCTGGAAATAATTCAAAACTGCATTCCCCTCGACGTTTTCTGTCGGGGTAACTGGAGAAGATGATCCTTTTACAGGAGCTGCACTCAATGAAAACATTCCGAGTCGTTCAACCGACACGTGATGAAGATTGCAGTTTATACGAAGAAAGGGGGAGGGGCCTGGGAGATGTATGAGTCACACATCGATATTTTACTTATTCAGTTATTCTGAGAAGGGAAAATATAATTTAGAACCCCCTAAGTAAACAATTTTTTTTTCAGAATCAACCATAGTGCCTGACGCGTCGTTTTCACACTCAAGGCGTTCACATCGAGAATTCCAATGCTGTTGCTAAACAAGAGAAAAAAAGGAAAAAAAAATTTTTTTTGTATTTTTTTATGAGAAAAATGCATTTAACGGGATCTGTGATCCAATATTGCTTGGCATTTAAAATAAAATTTCTAGCAATTGCTGTTGTAACTGTTATACTAACTGAGTATTGCAACTATTATTGTAACTATTGCAGTAACGGTTATTGGAACTGTTATCGTGAATGCTATTTGCAGACTCTTTTAATTTCAATTTACACGTACTTAATAGTCGTATTTCGGGGTTTCAATCACCAACTACGAGGAATTGCCAAGTAATTGTAATTACATTCGTTCATCTCTGGCTGTCAGTCGTTTGGATTTTGACAATGAAAACTAACTCCACCGCTGAACTTTTGACCACATTTTCCGAAAAACGACCCTAGCATGACCTGTGGAATTTCAAGTTCGCCTCAGAGGCCAAATGAACATTATGTTAATAATGCTCGCTAATTCTACGCTTAATCGACTACAATTTTCCACGAGCGAATTAAGAAAGATCAAAAGAGAAAAGCTCCGTTTGTACATTATGGTGATTCGTTGCTTTAAAAACGCATTAGATTCTGTTGAAATCCTTCTGGGACTTTTTGAGGAAAATCCCGGCATGGCCTCGATTTTTTATAGCTTTTCAACTGGCTCGCCATTTCTTCGTGTGACCCCGTTCCAAGTAGAAATTTCAAAGAGAGAAAAACTCATTTGCGTTTGAGATAATTGCCTTACCAAGGGCGGGAGGGGTGCGTAATTACAAAGATGTCATAACGACACTTGGCCTGATGTACGAAATACGAAGCCATTCTGACCGATGCGTCCTTGGGCCCTCGTTAGGTGTTCTGGTGTAGGTAATTCATGAATGGGCGCCCAGTGGTAAACAATGGAAATGAGCTGCTTTTATGTTTCGGAATTTTGCCCTAGGCCGGAAACACGTAAGTATGACCTCGTGTTTTTAGGTGAATTTTAATTGAAATAGAGAATCGAAGACAAGGCCGGTAACTGATATTTTGAACATCGCCCGATTCTCCAAGGTGAATATTTACCACAAAATTGTGATGCCGTTCGTGCGCATTTACGAAAACTTGCCATATTTCCTTCAATTTTCCACTTTTTACGAAATTTCTTGTTCTGAAAAATTTTTCTAATTCCTGAGACAGTCAGGGCCGGTTTGTCAATGCACTTGAAGCAACTCAGACTGATTTATATGCGTGTCTATGTAAATGTTATCAAAAGTAGTTGCAGGTACTTTGATACTAGATTTATGTCAATCGATAAACCGACCCTCAACGTAAGACCGAAATTCTACGCACCAAAATACCCAAAATCCTGCGTACCTTATACCGTGAAATTATTGTCAATTCACGTCACGTCTCATCGGGTACATGGGCATTTTTTCATCAAACGAAATCGGTAATCTCATAATGAAAAACAGCCTCGACCGAATAAGATTTTCATGATAAGCGTAATGAAAATGTTCGGACATCAAGTCATTCCGGGATAATCTAATAATGCGCGGGGATTTCCGCGGGAGTTTCCCCTTCGGCGGGGCGATTTCGGCGGATTTTCCCACTCGCGTAACAATGTTTACAGTTGGCATTCGACCACTATCTCGGTATTGACAAACGGAGTAACGAGATGGAGGTGGGTTGTTTGTGGACTTAGGTGGTCTTTCTGTATTTGCACATCGACCTAACGAACAAGCACGAAAATGTTAACTTGTTTTTTATTGCAAATTGATTGTTATCCGACGGGCAACGGTTTTTTGGCAGTTAGCCTCGTCAATCCTGGGGTGGGATGAAGGCTTAACGAATGTTCAATAATGAATTTTTACTTTCATATGTCCGGAGGAAACGTACGAATAGTAATCGCCGCGAACATGAAAATCGGACGGAGCTTTACTTCAGCATTTCAATCAGAATTGCTATCTGAACTAATTTTAATTACAAATAAAACCGACTCCAACAAGACGCATGAAAACTGAAAAACAAAAGTACAAGTGGAAAAAAAGGTTTTGACAACATTTTTCGATTGATGAGGGAACTAAATTTATCATTTGGCCTTTTCTACTGAATAGTACAGTACCAAGGACAACTCTCACTAAAATATCACATTTTGAAGTTGGAACCTTCTTTAATTTCAGTGTTACAGATGAAATGAGGGCACCGACTTTAAAGTCTGATGTTCAAGTGAGAAGTTGTCCTTGGTACTGAGCTGTTCAGTAAAAAGGACCTGCGATAGGTATAGTTCCTTTATCATTCCCAAAACTGCTGTCAACGTTTTTGATTTTTTACTTATTAGATATTCTTTATGCGTTTTTTGGTGTCATTTTTTTTATTTTTGTTACCTATCTATTTTTTATTGGGCACAAGAATGAAACAGAATTTAAAATTTTGCACCATGTTTTTTTAATTTTGACTGACCCCAAGTACATCAGTCCAAATATCAAATGTGGATCAAAATTTTGCGTATATACGCATACTTTATAATATAATATATTATACAGTAGGTATATTTTACTGTACGGATTTATTAGATATTATCTATTACAGGATGTAAAGGTAGAATAAGGCAGATGGAGGTAAATAAATAATGCGAATTTCCTGCGAACCACTTTTTTCAAATCTGTGTTTTTTTCCCCAAAAAGAGTTCCTAAAAAAATATCCATTCGTCCTCGAGGAATTCCGCTTTTCTTGTAATCAATCGGGTATATTGCGTAAACATTTTCTAAGTAAACAGGATAGGCACCTCCAGCGGCCGATGAAAAAAGTTTTTTCACTCATCACAAAAATGTTTTTTTTTCACCCCTTTCAACCTCAACATCGAAAGAATTAATTCTCGGAATATTAAATTGTACAGGAGGATTTGAAGTGAAAATTTCCGCGACCCGCATGCCCGACAGTGGAATGTACCTATTATTCCATTATTGCAACATTTCTCGAGGTATTCGTGCCCCACATTCAGTAATGCACCGGAAATTCATGCGAGTCTTCGCCAGGACTGTGTACCTATTCCGGGTAGAACAAAATGCGAATTTGCATACGTTTCAATTTTCGAACACGGTAATTCGGCGTTCATTTTTCTCCCCCAGGTGAAGAATGGCGGTTAATGATACGGTAATGCGCGACACAAAATGTCATTAGTAACATAACTGCCGAAACTCACGGAACAATTATGTGTTCGGGGGAGGTGCCGGCACGCATGCGTACACGGGAAGGCGGGGGGGATAGCCGAACTTGTGCCGGGAGGCCTTGTAATTCGCGAGTTGCGTTTCCTGCAACAACTATCACTTTCAATCGACCGGTTCCGTGAGGTTGATGATTAGCGTCGCGAAAAAATGTGCAACACGCAATTGAGGATCGATTCATTAAGTGGTCGCCCGGGCTCGAGTTTCTTTGACGATTTTCACCATCCCCTTTTCCTAATCGGGAGCCTGATGACCTGAAAGAATAGACTTTTGGGGATTCGTGCTATTAGCGTAATGACAGTGTTTTCCAGCACTTGATCAGCTCGCATGGATCTCGAGACGGAGGCCTGAATTATTCGGAAATAAGACTTCTTCGACCCTGCTGAGGTAGATAGCTAACCTTTCATCTGGAGGGTGACTGGGAGGCGCGAATTTTGCTCGAAAAACAACCCCCCCGAATGAGAATATTGTGCTGAGACTAAGCTTGGAATTTTGAAAAATATTTTAAAATTCCTAATTCAAATATGCAAAATTTTGATCTCTGCTGTCACAACTTTCCTCGTTGAGTATGAAAATGAGAATATTCATGATTCATTATTCAGCCTTCTACATCCGGAAGCAATAAATCTTAAGACTTTTTTAACGTTGTTAATTTAGAAACGAGTCGTGCGTAAATGAAACAAGGTGTTTAGATAATTTAGGACGTTAATCATTGAAAGAACGATTTTTCTGACTACTTTTGAGGTAATAATGATCAAAAACGCCGAAAAACCCGTCACGAAACTGTCGAAAACCCACCTAAAACCAAATACCGTAGGTATGCCAAGTTAATGGAATAAAAAACCCACGAAAGCTAGGTAAAAAAAAGGTTTACAGATCAAGAACGCTCGATTCGGATCATTCGGAACAGAAGAAAAAATAACTAAAAATAAAAACAAAGAAATAAAAAACACTATTAGTGTCAATGTATCGGAAGTACTGTGAGTAATTCAAATTCCGGTTAAACAGGTTAAACATATTGCCAAGACGAACATTCCAGTTCAAGAAATTGGAAAAAAGGGTGACAATTAAGGGGGATAACACAATTTTTGAAAATGAATTCTTCAGTTTCCTGTTTTTGATAGGACGATTTACAAATCAGTTTGGGGGTGGTAATTGTGCTGCTATGATGCATAATCTAATGAATCATATTTTTCATGTCGAATTCGAGTGTAAAACACCTAATTACAATAATATTTGAGGTTGCTGTGAATTTCTTGTTTTGCTCCTTTATCATACTGTGGTCGACACAGAAGTTTGAGATGGAAGAAGGAGAGCCAATGACTGAGCCAAATTTTCAAGCTCAAAGCTAAATGTACCTATTTTCAATCCACGTTCAAAAAATTATTTCCCGACGGATCACATAGCTACACGATTTCTGGAAATCCGTATCAACAAAATTGACATGACCTGACGCCCCATTCGCATTTATCCACATATTTTCCGATAGCTCCTACTGTGCTATCGAAAATGCTCGCATTACGTTTGACAAAGCCCCCGACGAATCTACTCGTAAATTCTAGCGAGTTTTAGAATTATCAGGTGAAAAAAGGAGGTAAAGAAAAATTCAGGTCGCTCATTCGCCATTCCGGCGGTCGTTCGCCGGTTTCCGACTCAAAACTTTCCACATCCTAAACACCGGTTTCACGGTACGTTTCCCTGTATTTTCCGTAGGTGCCGCAGTTTCAGTTCGTGGCGTATGGGATTTTTATCTGGAAATTAAAGCGCGCGACTTGAACGCGTGTGGGGCAAATTGAACTCGCGATTCGCGTCTGGGGGCAGCGCTGAAGGCTAAAAGTTAATTTACTCCTCTGATTCGAGTGATTACTGATTCATTAGGGCTGTGTTGTTCCCCCCGCGAAACCGCGGTTGGTTAAGGAGTACCTGGCCCTCGCGGCCTTAACCTCCCCCTATGAGGCAAGCCTCATAGGAACCAGCTCCCCTAGGGGAGCCTAGCCTTCCGAAGAAGTCCCCGTACGCAAAAAGCACTACGGGTAAAGTCGTGTGTTTCAGCTCACACTACCAACTTTGCAGGTTGGTACCCGAGTTATCGACCGGGGTCACGTAACTCACACGCCGGGGTTGCCCCCTCCCTCACGCACCTCACTAGCATTATTTCAGCCGAGAGGCCGAGGTGTGCAACCACAGCCACCACGAAACCAAACCGCTTCGATGGGCAGGCCGGCGATACTTTGCCTTATGGCGCTGTATCTGTGGCCTGGGGCATCCCATCGCCCGTGGTACCATTTTGAGTGATCTGATGGGATCACCCTTAAGGCCCGAATGGTCACGTGCCTCAGGCATTGCTGCCCTACCGTTTACGTTGATGTACATCGCCGAGGGACGAGGTTCCCTGAAAGGGTGGAGGGCCACAGGCGCCCGACCCCGAAGGAGCGGCCGCCTGTGCCCCCCACCGGGCCGCCAGTCACATGACCAACGGCCCCTACAGCTATGCATCGAGAGAAGCCGGCCCTCGCGGCTAGAAGGTTAAGGGCAGACTCTCACGACACAGTTAAACTACCCTACGCTAACAGCCTCAGCTGTGTACAGACATCCTTAACTTACGCTTACCCTACAGGATAACATCACATCTTAACAGGTAAACATCACATCTTAACTTACGGCTTTACAACGGTCCTTCCTGTCCTAGCCACAACTTAGCTTAACACTGGTTCCCTAGGTGCACTTTACAGTCCTACTGCTATAAGAACGCCACTACCCCAAGTGTTCAGTGCTCGATACACCAACAACTCCTCCACCCGCAGAGCGATGATCGCACCTCGCACTTCCACCGCCGGCCAGGGGCCTCCTTCACAAGGAGGGAGAGCTCCCCCTATTCGGACCCTCAGAACAGACGAACCTCTAGGACAAGTGGATCCTACCAAGGGGACCCCCCACCCTGCTCGTCAACCCCTGACCAGCACCGGCTCATGGCTTACAGTACTGTGCTACCCCGCCTGCTGTACGGCTCCACCTACCCCAGATGTTAAGATGTTGTTCAACCACTGAACCACCGATGCGATTCATTAGGGCTGTGGGGCAAGGTTCGCTCCAATCATGGCCATTATTGAAATGACGAGGGAATTTGCCGTATTGATTAATTTATTTTTGGAAACGCTGCCTAAATTAACCGCGCGGTAGACCGCACATGTGCTCACTTGAATGTGTGGAGAAAGTACGAGTACTGCAACTGAAGCAGCTGGCAGGTTCAACTAGTCAAAGTGATGACAAGCGTGAAAATTTGATTTGGAAAAGGTCAGGAACTATATTTATCATTATTGCTATAGAAGTCGAGACAGGCAGCATTAAAAGTTTTGATAAAACCGTTTAATTCGATGCAATTCGAATTATAATTCCGACCACTAATACTCATCATCGTAGTTACTAAAATTAGAAATATTTATATCGAATCTGCTGTTTTTTGAAGATTAAGTTGCATTAAAATCAAATTTAAATAGCCAAAGAGCGAATTTTATCGGAATATACAATATTAATATAGCATCTCCGAATAAAATTAGGAATTTTCCCAAACCAAATTTAATATGTTCCTAATTTCCTATTATGTGTGGAAAATTTTCAATTTGAATTAAAAATTCTCAATTTGACTTGGAATCGCTGTAATAGGTATTGTTAAACAGCAGGATTAACCAATTTCTAATACCTATCGCAGATATCTTAAATAAATATAATATATTTCATCTTATTTTCATATTATGAAACATAGAATGTATCATTTTCCTAAATAAGTAGATACCATACCAACCTAGTCGGCCTGTCGATTATAGAATTTGCAAAATATCATATCGTCACTTTAAATCGAAAATATAATTGGAATTGCGCAGGTACTCATCAATCGACTTCAATGAGAGCAAATCAACCGAAAATAATAATTGGCAAAATATTGTACCAATATTCTTGATTAAACATGAACCTACGATAGTATACGAACAAGTGTTAACGATGAATTTTAGAGGATAAATGAAAATTAAATTCATCTCGCAAAGTAATAATACAGGAGAGTAACGAGGGAAATATTATCAAACGGATAAGTACCAATTTAAAGAGCTTACCACGTATTAAGCTGGAATGGTATTAAATAAGATTCCGATCGGATTTGCCATTATGAGATTGAATCTATATTCTATATTCGATTGGAAATTGGCGAAATGAGGGAACCGAAATGGAAAGTACACAAATTTTCGACGGTAATTCCACGTGAAAACTTGTTAGGGAAAAACATAATGTAAGATAATTTTGCCCGCGAACATATTCGAAAGCGACACAGAAAGAGACCAATCGAACGTCAAATTGGGGATTATCAATTTATTATTATTAGGGGATTTATTCAACGAATAATCCGACGAAATGGGAAATCACGAGCTTTGATGTGAAACTTTCCGAGACGTCGAGTGGAAAAATTCACGCCCAGATAAATCAACATGTGAGCACACATTTTCAATTAATGCGATTTTTTAGGGACGAAATTTGTCCCATAAGGATATAATTAAAATTAGAAAATGAAAAATGTATCCCCATGTCGTTATCCAAGGGACCAACAACGAAAACCTAGGTTAAGCAAAATCGACAGTTTCGATGTCATGGTTTCGATCGTGTCAAGACATAAAATTACCGTGTCTAAGTTTAAACTTCAAACTCATGAGCATAATCAAAATTAAATTCCAAGTCAAAGTCAATACCACAATCAAACTCGTAATCAAACTCAAAGTCAATCTGAAATTCATTCTCATAATCATACTCAAAGTCGAACTCGAAATGGAACTGAAACTCAAGTTCATAATCGAACCCAAACTGAAACCCAAACTCATATTCAAGCTCAAGCTCATAATAAGCTAAATCTCAAACTAAAACTCTCACTCATAATAATTATTAAACTCACACTCAAACTCAAAGTCAAACTAAAACTCTCACTCATAATGGAACTCAAACTCAAACCGAAACTCAAACTCATAATCAAATTCAAAGTCAAACTAAAACTGAAACCGAACCTGAAACTTGGACACAAAGTCGAAGTCAAACTCGAAACTGTAACTCGATCATAAACTCAAACTCAGATTGAAACTCAGACTGTATTAGTTTGAGTTCGATTCCATAAATGAGTTTAAATTTCAGTTATAGTTTGAGTTCGATTTCATAAATGAGTTTGAGGTTGCGTTTGAACTTTAGTTTCGATTTCAGTTTGATTTTCAGTTCGAGTTTCAGTAAAAGTTCATGTATAAGTTTCAGTTTCAGTTTGATTATCAGCGTGAGTAGATACGAGTTTGAGTTTGAGCTCGATGATGAGTTTGTTAGGGTTATTGTCCTTATTTCTGACTTGGCCGAATCGTACCCTGACAAGTGTGATTATGAGTTTGGGGTTGAGTTCAAGTTTGAGTTCGAGTTGGATTATTAGTTTGCAATTGAATCTCAGTTTCGGTTTCAGTTTGAGTTCGATTCTGATTATGAGTTTGATTATGACTTCGAGCTCGAGTGTGAGTTCGAGTTGGATTATTAGTTTGCAATTGAATCTCAGTTTCGGTTTCAGTTTGAGTTCGATGATGAGTTCGAGTTCCAGTAAGAGTTCATGTATAAGTTTCAGTTTGATTATCAGCGTGAGTAAGAGTTTGAGTTTGAGTTTCGGTTTGAGCTCGATGATGAGTTTGGGGTTGAGTTCAAGTTTGATGATGAAGTTTAAATTTTTGTTTGATTCTGATTAAGAGAACGAGTTTGAGTTTGATGATGACTTGGAGTGTTTGAATTTTGGAGTGTTTGAATAGGTTGCGTTTGAATTTCAAGTTCGGTTACAGTTTGAGTTCGATGATTTTGAGTTTGATTATGAGTTCGAGTTTGAGTTCAAGTTTGAACTTGGCTGTAGCTCCCTCATTCTCACCTTTTTTTTCAAATTTCTCGAACTGAAATGTTCGGCTTGGCAAGACCTCGGTTAATCGGGACTAAAATAACTCACAGTACTTCCGATACATTTGCATTTGTAGTGTTTTCTATTTTATTTTTTCCTAGCCACGAAAATGAACCGATTTGAGGGTTTTGGTCTTGAAATCTTTGCTTCGCCTTGCATAATACGAAGATATTTTATATACTTCGATAACTTGACGTTCATAGGCTAGTTTGAAAATTCCCATAGGTAGCAAGTTTTTTGACATTTTCGATCCACACTGCCTTCAAAGTTGTGATATTTCAATAAATACTTGTCCATGATAATTATTGGCGTATTAAGGTGTGTCACCCTGCTGTTTCAGTTCAGCAAGTTATAGATAGTCGAACAAATTTTCTCAAATGCAACAGAATCTCTCTTCTTATTGGAAATTTATCGCCGATTCCAAATATTTCGATCACTTTGTATTTAACTTTAGCTAAAATATAGGTTTTCTGGAAAACCGGCTCATCTGATTGTTAACATTTCAAGTGGTAGGTACCATTTTTCTTATTTTTCCCCCATCTGTAAAACTATCCGATTAGGAACGGTGAGATCGCTTTTGTAACATTCGGTCGTAGAAAAGCGGTACTTTGATGTCGGGTCTACCAATTTAACGCATTTTAATGCGAGCCCGTATCGATCTCATTATGTGCCCGATCGAGGGTCTTTCGATGACGACCGGTAACCTTTTTTTACTACCTGCTTGGACCTCCTGGAAATCCATTTCGACTGATTTCTCGGTGTTCTTTGTCATAGTTAATCTTGCCGAGGGGTAGATCCATATGGGGTAATGTCATTTCGAAAACGAACCCCATCCCCCGGCGTTGAGATTCGACCGTGTCAAATTAATGTTAAAGGTAATTTAGTATAAAATGTATTCTCTCGCCGGTATTTTTTCCCCCAACGACTGGAGCGTTGAAAAGGGTTCGATATTATGCAAATGGACTTCCATTGTTCCTGCTGTGCGAGCGTTGGAATATAATATGTCTGTCTGTCTGTAGAGAGACCTGTAGGTACAGTGGAGAGTATGGAAAGGCCGTGTTGTAGCTCGGAGGGTTGACCCCCAGCGGAGAGGGTGCGCGTTGGCCATCTGGACTTTGAACCCCCATGGGCCTTACCCCCTTCCATGTTAGATATACACGTTGTATTTATATACACGGAGTTCCCAGGTCATCCTTGGGGAATATTAGGCCGCTCCAGGGGTAAGGGTCGCTGGAAGGATCTTCGCATCCAGTCCACGCACTGTTCATAACAACAATAACCGACGTCCGCACACATGGAAGTTTTGCTAACAGGACGACAAAAGAGGAGGAATACCAAGCATGATAATCAGGTACCAACATTAACCGTGAGCAATGCGAGGGTGCGGACTTTAATGTAACGCGTATCATGAATAATCGGACGTTAAGGGTGAGATAAGCCCACGACGCATGCGCCGACCTCCAGCTTTGCTAAACTCGTATTTTCCCACACATCCAGATCTACTTCTATATTCTTCAGTATTGTAAGATTACTACAATGGCCAATGGTTTATTATTATATGATTATTATAATGATTATTCTATTTCGGAGGCGGAGTTGTGAGAGGCGGCAGTGGAGCTGTTGGATGGGCGGGGCTGGCACGAGCTCGCGACGTTCTGCACGGTGGCCTGGAAGTACCGCTTCATGCTCATAAGCGAGTACAACGGCTGAACCCAGGATTCCCTAGTTAAATTTAATTTCGGCTTGACTTGCAGCTTAAGTAATTTTGACCTGTTTTCTGTTTCTAATAAATTAGTTTTGCGTTGGCCCATAATATCACTCCGGCAGACGGCTAGAATCTAGCCATGCCGTATAGTTTATTCATTAATTATGTGAAGTATTATTTTAATTTTTCTCAGTTAATCTGAAATAAACATTTTTCTTCTTCTTCTTCTTCTTCTTCTACTCTCGCAATTTTTACTTCCATGTTTACAGAGTAGATGGAAGTATTGTAATCGTCCTAAAATCGAGAATCGGAACGGAGCATCAGAAAAAATTTTGATTTGTACACATTTACTCAGAATTTGTGTGTCCGTCTGTGGTCATTTACAGAAATGGCCACAGCTCCTTCAATTCTCGACCTTTTTTCAAATTTCTTGAACTGAAATGTTTGTCTCGGCAAGACCGAACACCCTGTTTAATCGAAATTTGGATAACTCACAGTACTTCCGATATATTTGCATTTTTAGTGTTTTCTATTTTATTTTTTTTGCGGCGACAAAAATGAACCGATTTGTGCGTTCTTGGTCTTAAAATCTTTGTTTTACCTTGCTGAATAAAATAAAAATATCTACATTTTTTATGCTCCGATAACCTGGCGTATTGTTATTTTGGGCGAATTTTACAATTTGCATAGTGAGTTTTTTGATATTTTCGACCTAAACACCCTCAAAAACAGTCAAAATATGATCGAATTTCGACTCCCATTTGCTTCGTAAATAATGTGGAAGAAAAAATCCAAAAAATCTATTGCACATTTCAAAATTTGCTTACATTGGGGGTACATACCTACATTTTGCAAGGTAGAACCAAAATTTCAAGTCTTTAAACGCTCAAGTCGGACAGTGTAAACAATGTAAACAATGAGGTCAGTAAACAATAAAATATGAAATTCTAAAAATTCAAAAATCTTGTAATTACAGTAGGTATCGGCTTACTGAAATTACAATAATGACAACCTACATAACAAGTGTACAAAAGCCTGGGTGCATTTCCGAAGTCCCCACCGACCGTCCGAATCCCGAAGGTAAAGTCAGGGCCGTCAGAAATGCAGAATGTGCCCCCAAGCTAAGAAGTGCGCGCAAGCGAGAGGAGGCGACCGGCGAGCCGGCGAGCGCGACGAGGAGGGAAAAGCCGCCTTCGTGTAGCCAAGTCACGATCCGACGTGACCGGCTGACGGCCCTGGGAACATCTTCGCGCCAACTTCAGTCCGCCGCCCTTCACCTCATACGCCCCCACATCCCGTCGCCCTAACGCCCTCGAGCGATACGTTCACAAAAAGGGCCATCATCCACCATCTCCTCGCCTTCACCTTAAATGCAAGAGCCGCATCCACAAACGATTTAAACCATAACTCGCCTCCTTAACTCCTTTATTAACGCTTAACCTTAGCCGAGCTAAGTAGGTGCTTCGTGAGATTGACTCTATTCAATACGGTAAGCGCATAAACCTGAACTGTGGAAGGCTTTCAATTTAAGCTGAAAGCAGTAACGCACAATACTTCCATATTTCGACACGAAAATTTCAAACATAAATTTATTATAATATAACATTATTTTGACAACTCCAAAGTGAGGAACGAAAATGTCGAGAAACTCACAATGCAAATTTTCAAATCCGCCTAAAATTGAAATATGTGTAGATATGAAAACCAGCGATAACACGCAATACTTCCATATTTTGAAACGTAAAAGTGTGACAAAATTTGATCATATTTCGACTGCTTTTGAGCAAAGGATGAATGCAAATATTTCGGAAGTAGGTACTGTGAGTTATTTAAATTTTGATTAATCATTTACAAAAATGACCATAACTCCCTCAATTCTCAACCTTTTTTCAAATTTCTTGAACTGAAATGTTTGTCTCGGCAAGACCTAACACCCTGTTTAATCGAAATTTGGATAACGCACAGTACTTCCGATATATTAGCATTTTTAGTGTTTTCTATTTTATTTTTTGTCGGCCACAAAATTGATTGATTTGGAGAAGACTACAATACTTCCATTCACTCCGCAAAGAAACTAGAAAAAAGATTTTCTGAAATAAATAAAAAATTTCTTTTCATTTCTTCGGCCCCTAGCAGAGCTGCTCGCACAATCAAAATCGGTTGAGTAGACTCGACCGTATTTGCAGTAAGTGCATTAACGGTTGTGATAATTGCATTATCCCCGCACTTTGAACTGTCGTAAAACGTCCATTAATGAGAGCCGCTTTATAGCTTCGTCGGCTGCTTATGGCAGTTAAATGAATTTAATTTCTCGCCAGTAAGAAATCAGCTATAAACGCCGTACAAGGCGTTATGGACGGAAAATTCGCCCTTATTGGATCAATGCTGACAAAAAAAACAAAAAAAAAAAAAAAAAAGTACGTACTATTAAGGGCTTTTTAGTATGATTTTCGCTTCGTTCCCATTCAGATTTTCACCCCGGCGGAAAGTTTGGGGTAAAGTTTTCTTTTAGTAGGCCACCCCTTTAGGGGCCTTGTTCGAGTTTCGTTATTGATGAGCCTAGTTGGAAGTTTGTGAACGCTTGGCGCTTGCCTTTTGTGTCAGGGTGAACGATTTGGGTAAGGACACCTTCCTAAGGTCGCTAACTTTGTATGAGATTGTTCCCTGCCTCTTTCAAAGGTATTAAATGCCAGAATCCCCTTATTGTACTATATGAATAGTAAATATTGCTAGATGAACAACGTCGAAACGAATATAATAACGTCAAATTCACAACGGAGAAATTTACAGAACACGACGTACAGGTTTCCATATGATGTATCTAAATAATTTGAAAACTTGTACGTTAGCATATTATGCTAATCGTGCAAAAAGTGAAAATCTGATTTTAGCAATTTTTGGTTTATTATTCAAAAATTAATCATTTAAAAAAAGTTTTCCAACTTCCTCCACCCCTTATGAATCTCATGCCCTTATGAATATCTTTATGGATTACATGAAAAAGTTGAAATTGCAATCAAGAAATCTGGTACCAAAAAAATGAGGTTTACGAAAATTCCTGAAAAACAACCTATCCTATGGTAAATTAAGCGAGAAATCTGGAAAAATAGTCAAAAAGTTCTCATGTCATCCATGCCACCTCGGTATCTCTACTCGATAATTTCAAAATCGATGTTTAAATTATCTGCCCGCCCAAAAGTCGTCACAAATAAGTTTTTGGGCTCTCCTGAAGAGTTGGTGAAAACTTGATACGACTTGCGGCTTTGAAACCCTCGATATGATCTAGTTGCGTCAAAAGTTGGGTATAAAATATGGAAGTATTGTGTGTTATCTATGGACCACTGGTTTACGCCACCTTTGGCGTTGTCGATCTGATGAAGTTTCAACATAAAGTTCAACATTAGGGCAGAAGGCCGGAGCGTGGGTGACATGACTGATTGGCCGAACGGCACCGGAGCGTTGCGTCACTATTAGCCGCACTTTATGGTCACTATGAGATCATCCCGGCTCAGTTACTTCACGGTCCGCATTCGAGGTCGTGAGAATGGACGTACCTGTAGAGGGGATTCCTCTAATAGTCGGTCATATCGCTCCGGCCTCGAAGAAGAGCCGACTTCGCAACAGGAGCCGGCGGGGGAGGGCAAGGTCGAGCTTCCGCGAAGCGGACATTCCACCAAGCCCGTCCGAGTGCCGCCAAGTGCCATCGTTGGCGAGCTTCGCACGATAAGTGCCATAGCTCTTGCCTAGTAGCACCGACTATCGAAAGTTGACAGAGCCCCGAAGCTATTACCTACTTTACATGATACTACTTACAGTAGTAGTGGATGTTTTACCTATAGTGCCTAATATCTATACGATTAGGTACATCATATCGATACCTTGAAGCACCAAGGGGACATGTTCAAAAATGGCATAATGAGAAAAATGCAAAATACGTTTTTGATCAATTTACAAAAATAAAGATTTCTACCATAGTTTTCAATTTCATAAAAAAATTCGCTAAATAAAAAATGTTTGTCTGGCCAAGATCTACTACCTCGTTTAACCAGAACTTTGGTAGCACTTAACAGTTCCGAGATAAACGCTCTTTAAATATTTGTCGTTTTTCTATTTTATCGTTTTTTGGCCAAAAAAATAGATAAAAGGATCGTGATTCTTGGAGCGATCGATAGGTCCTGATGAGTAGGTTCTTTCGGTACCGAAATCTCAAAATCGATATTTTGGGAAGTAGGTATCCCCTTTGTGCTTTAAGGTATTTTTTAAGGTATTTTCATATTATACAGGGAAAAACCAGCTTTGTCAAAAAAGCTGCAATCTGAAGATAATCCTCGTAATTTTTTACGAGCCTCAATACAGGTCTTAAATCATCGTCTTTAATAGTTAGCCATCTGCTTGAAAAAATTCCACTCGTAAAATTCACCCCCGATGATCTATGAATAGGTACGTGTTCTGTGGTATGTAGTTACCATTTTTTCACACCCTCGGGCTCATCCTTCGTGTCAACTCGGTTTTTATTAATGAAATCCGCATCACGCTAACTACAACTTGTTAGCACCTAATACAGGCGTGTAATTTGTCCGAAACGAAACAGCTACCAATTAGTTAAAGAGCCAAAAAGGTGAGAATGGATACGTAAAAACACGTAGAAAATTGAAGAAGGGATGTCGTATTTCACGAACGATAACGACCGATTGACTAATTAGAGGTTGTGTAAGCACAATGATCAAGTAGCTCCTCCGATATAATTGGACGTGTTTTCCATGCGAAGAAGAGAAGTTCGAATGATAAAGTAGAAGAGGATGAGACGGAAAACGGAGACGAGGCCAGGAGGAAGAAGGAGGGCCGACTTGGCTGAAGTGGGCGGGCCACACGAGTCCCCAATTATGACAAACTGGCTACCAGGCTTGGCAGGCCACCTCTGGTACTGTCTTCTTCTTCTTCTTCTTCTTCTTCTACCTCTTCTTCTTCCTCTCTTTTTCTTATGCCTCTCCTTTCCAAAGCCGAGTTCACACTGGCGAAGTGTTTATCCATTCTGTTGCTATGACGTGGGTACACCATAAAAGTATTTAAATAACAAAAAAAAAGTAAAACATTTTAACAAAAAAGTAAAACCGACTATACAAAAAGAAGCTGGAAAAACTAAAAACCACAATTTTGACACAATTTGATTACATGTTGGTACTACACGAGGGTGTTTGGGTCAAAAAACTTAGGTCAAACTTTGGTTCAAAAAACCAACATACTGTGGACATTTTATAACTCGTCAAAAATACGTCTATTTATCGGAATAAAAACCAGTGGTGCGTAGGTAACACACAATACTTCCAAATCTTCAAATTCCGATTGAACAGGGTGTTAGGTGTTGGCAAGACGAACATTTAAGTTCAAGAAATTTGAAAAAAGGTTGAAAATTGAGTAAGCTATGGCTATTTTTGTAAACGACCACAGACGGACACTCGTTTGGGTAGTAATTCCGAGTAATATTATTTTAACGCAATATATAAAAATATTTTGCAGAGTATATGTGTCCAATAAACATCCAGGCTGCATTTTTCAGACCCTCACTGACCCTCAACAGCCAAATTGGATTAAATTTGCTTTTTAGGACACGATACGAATATTCTTCGTAACTTTTTCAAGAAGTATCATGCTAGAGGATGTACCCACTACAATGAGACAAAAGAATTGGTTAAAAATCGAAAATGGATGTCAAATTTCCCTACTTTTGGAGAATCGCCCAAATACGGAAGTAAAAATTTTCTTTTTTCAAATGCGCCAAGTTCTGGAGTACGTGTGAACCGGGCGGCACATGTTACAGCAAGAAATTCACCTCTCGAATGTTATTAGTCCTCACCCCCGTCAAAACACGGTCATATTAATAATAGCGAGCGGCCGATAAAACGGAACGATCTCCCGCTCCTTCTAACACCTGAAACCGCCGGGATTCTTTCTCTTTTTCACTATTCCATTTCGGTTCGTCTCGAATTTCGACTTCTTCTCCGTCGCTTATCTTAGGAAAATGAAGTTGGAAGAAGGAGACGGAAGATAAGGATCTTCCCGGTTTTCCCTCTCGTTCTAACGCTTTTTGCTCCTTCCCTTTATTCGGGGTACTAAATTACGCACAACGGACACGCAAAGCCTCAGATCGGCCTATATCGGCGGTCCCTGTACTAAGCTAATCTCGGGGCTCCTTTTCATTATTCTGATTGTTCCCTTATCTCCATTAACGATTATGAGATTCGAGTTAAAAACTCCCGAAGCGACGGAGAATATTTTTAATTTGCGCCCCTTAACGAAGTGCCTTTCTCTAATTTTGCGAATAGCGGAAATTTTAATCTCGACGCTATTCTGAGCTTGTGCAAATTAAATGGAAGGGAAAACGAATTTTTTTGTAAGTAATAAGATCCCTGAACGAGTGAATAATTCTTCGAACGGCAATGTCAAATTATTCATGTCGGAGAAAATTGAGAAATTGATAAACACGATGAAGCAATTTCACTTGACCCTTCATAGGCCACCAGTTCAAGGTATATCAGTCAAAATTTGCATGGTGAGTTTTTTGATATTTTTGAACTAAAAACCCTTTGTGCAAATATGAAGAGAATTGGGCGCAATATCTTAAATATTTCGGAAAAACAACAATTACCAACGTAGTTATCTCAAATGCTCAATGAGATTATTCATTATCGGGTTTTTCATCAATTATTTCATCATTAGGGAGCCGGTATTTTCAGAATAAGCTATCAGTCACCTACTTTATTACGGAGTATTGTTAAACGGATGAATGGATGATGAGATTGTTTCACGAGATAAAGTGGAGCAAAACCAATGGATCCGATGAGACTTGGCTGTTTAAATGGAGGAAAATGGCGATGGGGGAAGGAGAGGGAACCGTTGTTTTCCATTCGGGCTGAGCAGCACAAAAGCATTTACGACCCAGTTTGGCTCTCGTCTTTTGCAGTCGAAATGAAGGGAAATGAGCAAAGCGGAGAAAATTGTTTAACGATGAGCCAATCTCGTTGTTTAGTCTATTTTGAAATCGAGAGCGACCCCGGGAGGGGTTAAAGAGTGTCAAGTTGATAATAGGGTGGATTATGTGATGGGTATTTTTCCTTACTGAAGTCTCCCTTACTTTTCAAAATCCTTAAATTGGATTGGAGAATTATCAATTGAGAAGCTTGTTTTTAAACGGTACTAAAGACCAGTTTGGTCAAAATCGAGTTTTTACCTTCCTGGGGGTTTTGGGGCAGAGCTAAAAAAAATACCTACGAAGAACGAGATTGAAATTTCGGTTGTCTTATAAAAGGATCATATTCATGAAACCAGTGATGCGGTAGATAAGGCACAATACTTCCATATTTTGATACGTAAAAGTGTAACACAATTTGATCATATTTTGACTACTTTTGAGGGTGTTTAGGTCAAAAATATCAAAAAACTCAATATACAAATTTTAAAACTCGCCCAAAACAAAAATACGTCAAGTTATCGGAATATAGAAAATATCCACATATTCTGCAAGGTGAAACAAAGATTTCAAGACCAAGAACGCTCAAATCGGATCATTTTTGTGGCCGAAAAAAAATAAAACAGAAAACACTAAAAATGCAAAAATAGCGAAAGTACTGTGAGTTATTTAAATTTCGATTAAACAGGGTGTTAGGTCTTGCCGAGACAAAAATTTCAGTTCAAGAAATTTGAAAAAAGGTCGAGAATTGAGGGAGCTATGGCCATTTTTGTAAGCGTGAGAAAGGTACATGGGATTTTCACCCTGACGACATCCCACTATGTAAAATTCTCATCAATTCTTGTCGAAAAATATCCCTCGGAAAAACGGATATACTAGAACAAATAACAAGGGTTCATAATGGGTTCGAAGTGATGTCTGCGGTCACATTCGCACTTTTTGCAGCTAATATGGTCGAGGTTGACAGTCGAGACAGGTGGATCGATCATCGCTGTCTGAATTGTCTGTATTGATCGCTGATCGTAAATGGATACAAACCAACTCACCGAACTGATGTACCAGCTAGTCTAGTATGAAAAAACACCAGCTTACCTGTAAAAAAAAAGAAAAAATTAGCTGACGAATTTATGGAAAATGATGTAAATCAATACAATGTAAATTGAAAAACCAGTGGCTGCAATTGGACACAAATGCTTCCATATTCTGATCCGTAAATGGTCGAACCGAAGCAATTTGATTTTGACTGATTTGGAGGCTACAAAGATCCAAAAACAAACAATGTTTTAAAAACCTAAAATTTTGAAACCTAAAAACCGCCTTAAATCGAAATACGCCCAGTTACCGAAATATGAAAATATCCAGATATTTTACAAGGTAGGTATAGCAAAGAATTTAAGACTATAGTCATAGAGTGTTTTATAAAACAGTCAAATCCGTTCATTTTTGTGACCACTATAAAAGTGGACAATAAAAATGCTAATATATCGGAAGTACTGTGAGTAATTAAAATTCCGGTTAAACAGGGTGATGGGTCTTACCGAGACAAACATTCCAGTTCAAGAATTTTGAGAAAAGGTTAAGAATTGAGGGAGCTATGGCCATTTCTGTAAAAGACCACAGACACACGGACACTTTTTGAGGAAGTAATAAAGCCCGTATCACACGTACAGACACACAGACCAGATTCCCTGATTGGCTGATGCATCAATGTTTTTAATTGATTATCTGTGAGGCCTTGTTTCTTGGAAAAATCAACGATTTTGCATGTTAAAATTACCAAAGAATCGGTCTCTACAGACGGTCTGTGGGAAGTTTATAAGTGACAATTTTTTCTTAAGCTCCGATCCGATTTTAGGACGATTGATCTGATTTATAAAATTATGCCATAATATAATAATTATTTATTATAATAAAACTTCAGTTTATTCCATAAATATGGAAATAAAAAGGTGAAAAATTGCTGTAAATGATTTTTTCGAGCCACCATCAGTTCTTCAGGTATTTCTACCAATATTGTCGTTTCTTGATGATCTCAACACGATTGTGCAATGCTGAAAATCGCTAAATTTCACGTTCGAAAAGGAGTCGCCTTTAAGGCGAAGGAAGATCCACAACCTGTTCCTTGTGACTTATTAGACACACGGATCGTAACACAGTTGGCACAAGACGTATTGGAAAGTTGCGACCTACTTCTTGGGCCACGCAACCGATGAAGCGAAGAGGATGGCAATCATGTTCGGCTGGGCGCATCTTCAGATGAAGAAACATGTAAGCACGTAGGCATGTTGAGCAACGTGTGCGACCCACATTTCTCACCTCTCGCCTCTCACCTCAACCTACGGGCGGTTGAACGGCCCGATATGAACATCGCCTTGACTTATGGCCGGTAATTTTGGGTTTCAAAACCGAAGAAATTTCAAATCTGATAAGTCCTCCTTGTTAGGAGTAATGTTCCGCCTAATGCCACGTCCCAATCTTATTGCAGAATCCAAATCACAAGCTGAGAAAGGAAGAAAATCGCTTGATTCTAATGCAAAAATATTTTCAACGGAAGATCGTTTATTTTTTTGGCTTTTCTTACATCGTCGCTTAAGCGGCAACATGCTATAACTCAATTTTGGCCAAATCGAGTTAGTCCTTATTTAAATGGTAAAACGATGCTTTGGACCCAAGTCCGTGGTCAGAATTGCAAACAACAGAAGCCAACATGTGGCCAGTTTTGTCCCAAATGATACAAACATGGGGTTGAGGGAATGCATTGCTGTGATTGGTCGAAACAACGAAAACAAACCCGCCTCTTCGAAAAGCATCTCTCGAAGAGATTCTCTCCCTTTCTAGAGAAGAGACTGATGTATATAATCATAAGAATACCTTACATGGTAGTATCTTCGTTTTCTATTTATGCTAGTGTGTGTCTGAGCCAAGAGAACGGCGACCTATGACATTTCGCACACTTTCACTTCTTCACCTTCGAAGGAAGATGCGATCGAGGCGGGGATTTGCGGAGAACTATCGATTAGCGGCAAATGTCGATGGAAAGTATCGATAGTCGTGGAAAACAGCGAGGCGAGGAACGCTGTTGCATCACGGATGTCGGGATGAGGCGACTGAAGAAGAATAAGAGGAAGAAGGAGGAGGCCAATCTTGGTATAATGTCAACCCCGAGGTGACCTTTAGCTCTCGGCATGAGCTGGTCGACCCGTCCGAAGAAGATGTGGCCTTCTTCCTTTAGATAACTCGCAAGATAGAGAACTACACCGGCTTGTGAGTGTTGGATACCGAGAATGGAAATAGAACCAGGAAAATCAACTTTACCATCGCACGAACAAGTCGTGCTGTACACATAAATCATGCGTTTGCATGCAGCTAAATTTCAGAAAGAAACGAGCCCGACAGGAACAAAAAATAGTTAATGTAGAAAATGAAACATGTACAAATTCTTGATAGGTGAATGTTTTTTGTACCTACTGAGATAACGGACCTGGGAGTTGTAATTTAAGAGGAAATAGTATCTACTGAAAATGTCAAAAAATTTAGGATTGTTTGATATTCTAAGGAAACACGTTCATGAACCCAGAAATCATCTCCAAGTTCCATAACCCAATCTTCAGACCTATAACAATTTTTCAATGCTAAAGGCAGTTTGCGTTGATAATAATTAGGTTTGGAAAGAATGGTCGCACTCGCCTCTGATACCCATCGTTAACCCTAAAGCTACAGGGAGTAGAAAGATCCTAAAATTGCATTGAATTGAAAATTTCGTCATATACAGCTTATGACGCATTTCACTAGCCTTCAAAACAGCATATGCCGTCAGCCCGACCAAAATCGGTTGAGTGGATTTGACGAAATTTATATTTTTGAAGGAAATTTGCGATTGCGCACAAAAGAAAGTAACTATCTAATAAGCAACCTTTAGGGACAGACAGAGCACGGGGCGGGAGGAGGTCACTGTGCCACGTTGCCAATCGTCAACAACGCTGCTTTTAGGAAAAAAAGAGTTTGGAAAAAAATTCGAATTTTTCGAAAAGAAGAGTAGTTCAACAGAGAGAGCGTAAGTTTGAGTTCTTGCGCGTTCGGTACATGCCCTCGATTTTGTATGTTCCGGGGGGGGCAACAGATTTCTGAAAGACTTCGCCAAGCTGATTCTAAAATCTGAATCCAAAACAATCCCTAACGGCCAAACATTATCGTAATCAGACTCCTACAGCAACAACCTTGTTTATAAATTGTTCGATGATAACGACGCCCTTAAATCGAAGCTTCACTATAAACGCGCAATTTCAACGTACTATTCGATCTCCTGCTATGACGTTTGCAATTCGATCGGAATAGTCTCCGAGAGGAACAAAAAGTCAAAGGTACGTTCAGTTTCTCTTCGAAGAAACTTTTATGGAGGCAATGACTCTGACCAAATGGTCGGGAGGCTTATGTGTTAAAAAGCGTTTGCTTGCCAAGCAGTGACACGAGTTAATACAACCGCTCAGTCAGGCTCGTAGACTGGGGGCCATCATTCGCTTCATTGGTCTTTCTGCCGACCCCCACCTCCCTCCCCACCCACCCCACCGCACCCCTGCCTTCCTCTCCGTCAACTCCACAATATTTCACGACCCTCTTCTCGAGAGTTGAAATGCCGTAAAAACGCTTCGCCAGACAATTTTCATTGCTCCTTTCCAAGCAGTAAAAATCTCTGGTTGATTTCTTTTTTTCAAACTAATAAAGATTGCGCTTACGCGGCGTTTTCCCTTTCCGACGGGGGAGGGAACGTCGTAAAACGAGAGGCTGCACTCCTAATTTCGAAAACGATTACGCGTTTCGAAGATTTGAAATGTGTGGTTTCACGTTCTGTGGCAGTAAAACAAATTTTACACGCCCGAGCTGTTGAGGAGGGATCGCACTAATGCTTTTACGGGTCGTCGGCTTTGATATTCTTCCAACACTTAGTTTTATTGAAAAATAACAAATAATAATGAGAAAGTTAGCGGTAAAATATTTCAGCTGAGGTTCGCAATCGTATAATAAACTGGACATCGTTCGGAACGAGATCCGCAATCGAGCGATTGAAAATACATTATCCGATTGTAATGAATGGAATTACAGGGAATAATAAATGACGTGTTTATCTTTACAGATCAATTACATGTTCCCAATCAGAGTTCATTTATGCTCGATTATCGCGGCTGGTTCGCAGAAACAATAATTTGTTTTAACATCGTTGAAACCTTCGAGGAAAATAATATCGGCTATAGTTAGAACAGTTCACACTCTAGTAGTTCGCATTTTCGTTCAAGAGGGCGAACGACGATTCAGATTTAATCATCAGGATGACGTGGCAGTGATCGATTGTGCCATTGCTCTTCGTCCACAACATCCTCGATCGACTGTAGCCCGAACTGAGAGTTGGATTCCCACTCAAGTAAAACCGTTTTACATGTATACACTGATTAAATCACCAATCAAGTTGATATGATTCCGTTCAAAATTAACAGAGTTTGTAGATTTTGGAAATTTAAATACAACTTATTTTACAAGAAAATCTCAATTTTTTAGATTAAAATTAGAAAAATAATTAGAAAAAATAATTAGAAAAATTATTAGAATTAATAAAAAAAAAATAATAATTACAAAAATTAGAAATTGTAGATTAAAAATAAATTCTTAATACGAGAAGAAGAGGGTACCTATACCAGCAATTTTTTTTCTTCAAAATTCAACCTATTTCGATTTTTAGAGAAGTAAACTTACTGCATTACAAATTGTGTTTCTGTTTAAAAAACTCTAATAACTAGCGTATTTTTTCAAAAATAATTCGTCCTTTGATAGGTCAAAGAATCTATTGTTCATTTTTTAAGAGCTTCATTTTATGGCCTAACGACCGTTTTGTAAAACCTTCTTAAACAAATTAGTTTCATCTACGGAAATGCACCTAAAAGATAGTGAATCACGAATAATATTTTCGAAGTCAACAGTTTGGAGCATGTATAATATATTGTACACCAGGCAGCATGGCATTTCGACATCCTATTGTGCATCGTATAATTCTTCCACTGGGCAGTCGAGTGGACAAACCGAAAGGGTCCTCTGAACGGTACGGGCCTCTCAATGATTGATAATATTTCGATACGATCGGTTCGATTTTAGAAGCCCTTTACCCTAAGCATAAAGCATGTCAGCGGCCTGTATACCTTCCAGCGAGTCGAGCATTGAGGGGATTCAGATTGCTGATGTCAGCACCGTTATACCGCGAACCTGCTGAGGCCAGCAGCGTGGGTTTTCGACAGTGACAAAAGGAAGGATTTATGCCGACCCGCTGCGGGCGATGCCGCAGCATCTGACGCCGCCTTCCTCATATCCTGCTGCTGTCCTCAGATACGATACCCTACCCTACCTTCGCCTATGGCCACATGCCTACAGATATATACATATATATGTAGCTCATGGCACCGTGATGGCGCGTCCTAAGGAAACCTCACGTAGCGGAAATCTGATAAATGTGCACCGACCCCTCTCCATCGACATCATTGCCTATCTCACTGCCGTACAGTTTAGATAGATAGATGGTACGTACACGGTTATTGCAAGCATGTTGGTTATAGTCTAATACGCCGATACGCATTCAGCCTCAACGCACCGGAATACCGAGAACAATTGTTTGTTATGGCCTTGTAGGTTCATGATGTATCGAATCCGTATAGCTTACAGCACGCATCACGCTCATCGGTTATCAGAACAAAACGCTTGGAATACTTTTGGAGCACTGTGCATCCGCATCAATACAAATACGCAGAATTCCTGATCCGAAAAATATTGCTGAGGCATGTTGGATTGAATTTCTCGGATAGAAAAAAGGTAGAAAACGTACCAGAAGTAAATCGATTTTAAAAAACTGTCATTAAAAAATAGAAAATAATGAATACGTGAAGGATACCATGAGAGCGGTATGGGTATTTTTTGACCAATTTTTATTCTTCAATTTATGGTTTTGTAGGCCGTTCTAAAACAAAAAAGACCGATATACCTACCTACCATCACAAGACTTTAATTTTGAAAAATACAAATTTTTACAATTTCACTCCATAATTCGTACGTGTGACCAACGATGAAGGAGGCGGACAGGGCAATTCGTAGCCCTCGACCCGTCGTCCATCCTTTTCCCGCCGGGTCTGTTGAACGTCGAGCCCTCAACACCTGACATGGTAATTCGTCCATCGGAGCGTGGCATCCGTCCAGTTGGGCGTCGAACCTCACCCTCGCATCGGGCAAAACAAAACGACTCGGTCCGCCGGTCCATTGTCTCTATTATAACTTTCGAACCGATTTTACTCCTGGAGACGCCCTCAATCTTCCTCAGGCCAGGTGGAAAATCTCGAAACAACCTCAGACGACGGAAGGATCCTTATGAAAGGTACCTGTATAAAATGTGGCTCTCACCGTTCAAAAGCTCATCAGATTCGGAGAGAGGTTCATGGTCTTGTAGGACGTAGCCTTTTATGCGTTACGGATCATTTCATCTTGTGACCGCCGTTCTGAAATCGTTGTTTTCCCCCTTCGGCTTTTACTACGGAAGATTAGCCTTTCTGGACCGATCCTTGAGGTTATTGCTGGACGAGGCATCCTAACTGGCCTCCTAAGTGACTCGTAGTGTTCGGTGGCTTATGGCCTTCCTTTTCCAGAACGGGACCCAACGAGATGGGAGCTGGAAGCTGGCAGGTGTCAAGGAGCTTCGACGATTTTCTCTTAGAGGCTGCGGAAGGAAAAAGTGGGATGCAGCAGCGAGGAAGCTTTTGAAATTGGTTCGTTTTTACAGTCACGAAGCAGACGAGGAAGAAAGGTTATGATGCTACTATGGTTTGCGACAAAAACCTTCGGGGGCTAATTTCACCATAAATTAAAAATTCACCATAAAGTAACAGTTTGAATGCCATGGGTTGCTTTTTTATCGAGGCACAAAAGTATTGTAGATCAAAAACGCATAGGTCTTCTTGATTGATTCTCTGAATGCCTTTGAACCTCTCTGACCTTCTTTGAAGGATTTTTAACCGTCTTGGATATTTTTGAACCTTCTTCTGTTTTGCTTTCTTGCTACCGTTTCGAAAAAGCATTAATATTAGTAGTGTCAAATTGTAACTCAACTAATAAACCAAATTGTCCTCTTTCGATGAGCCTAATTATCAGTAACCCGAATTTGCAGAACAAATTCAATTATCGAAAGTTTTGGGAACAAGACTTTTTGAAGGATGGGATTGAACACGACTCCGAGCATCTTAAATCGCAATGAGCCGAGTCTGTAACCGAGAATTTTGCAGTTATGTACAGAGTGGGATTTCCGTTGATTTACCAAAGCGGATCGCGAGCATCAGTCAATTTTAACTTTATGACAACTTTCCTGGAAGCTCGCAGTTTGAAGAAACTACTATGAAAAGACTACGTTCTCAGGACTCCGAAGAATCGACCCGTTTGTTCTACTGATAAGAGAATTTCACGCCAGAATAATCTCCGAAAACTTTCCAAATGAAATGAGGACCTTTAGAAAAAGGCCGATAAAAACTTAGAAAAATTAGATCGCTTCAAAAGAACAATGGTAGCTCTGTGTAGAGAGAGAAGATTAGTTTTTATACAATCATAATACGATAACGCTTCAGAGGTTGACGCTCTCTAAGGTCAGAGCTTTTTTTTCTCCTCGGCCCTTCACGAGAAAAAGGATAGAACTGTATTGTGGGTAGAAAAGCCATCACGTTGCTCTTGACGAGATTTTCAAACAAGATGCACTGTCAAGAGCCGAGAGACCCGGCCAGTACAAAGGAGCCTATTCATTAGGTTAGAAGGGTCAAGCTCCAGACGATTCAGTTCGATACTCGGTTTCTCATAGGACTGGCGCTGTTCCACCATAATTAACATACGGTTATGATTAGGAGTAACGTTTCTTGTCAGATTGTCGAGACATGGTAAATAGAACTCATTGTTCGGAAGAGGATCTTGGCCGTACAGCACCATTCAGTGCAGAGACACAATTATCCAAGCCGGTTCATCAATGCTAGAATGCTTGGCAAAATCTACGAATTACAGCATTGAACGCCATGCACGAAAAGTTTTTTCAACAATCCAAGAGATTGGCGGTACTTACGCCTTACGCCATGGACCGCCTCACGCATTACGTTGGATGGTGTCGTTGGTGCTATTTCCTTAGACACCCCGAAAAACCCAAAAAAACTCTTTAAATAAACTATTTGAGTATGGCCAGCTAGTGGGCTAGTGGCTCTTTGCCGAACTTCCGGAACCTCACTAGTGAAGAGGAAGGTTTCTCATTAAAACTACGAAAAAATTGGAGTATACAATTATTGTGAGCGATTCTGAAATTACTGCAAGCATTTGAATTCCTCCTACCTGCGATTCATGAATAAAAAATAGTTGGCTTTCATTAGGACGACCACAAGTGATGCGCCAAGAACTAAGGTAACCTCGAGGGGTGATACCTTCGCTTCTATTAAATGGGAACATGAATTTGCGGTCTTGGCACGATCGTATAAATGCCAGCAGATGGAATCAGGCGGAATTGTAAGACACAAGTCGTCGGTTGGATTCTGTACACTACCGAACATCAGTATAAAAGGAGTGGGAGTGCAACTTGTACTAGGCCTGATATACGGTCCACTTTAAACGCTTTCTCGAATATCCTGCGGTCGTATATTCCCTAGGTATAGGGGCGCAGGCTCCCTTAATGCGCTAAGTGTACCCCCTCGTTCTGCAGCAGGCCTTAAAGCACTCGCACCTTACCACAGTTCTATTCTCGAGTGTTGGTACGTTGGATGTACCGAGGATCAACTGACCCACACATACACCCCTTAGCAACGAATAATGCGAAGCGGAATTGAGGACGAATTTCGGCCCTTGAGCGGGGGCGAGCAGAAGAGTGAGTCGGTCCTACAAAAGAAGGACGATTCACACGTAATACCATATTTACATGCAGGCATCGATATACCGACAACTGAGTGGTTATCGGCCTGAACGGCCAATGTGCATTTGGAAAAGTTGTAGATTGGCCCTTTGGAAGCTCAGGTGTCGATATTCCCTACAACATTCCGGCCACAGGGAGAAGTGGTCAAGGAGCACGCTGAAAAGGAAATAATATTTCTTAAACATTGGGAATGGCGTCAGAAGGCGGTTTGGGATAGAGTCAGCGTGTCCAAACCGTAACATCTCAATCATTAAAGTTGAATGCCGGATAATCTTATAAATATAGAATGCCGGATAATCCTATACCTATAGAATACCTTATTCGAACTGGAACTTAAACTGAAAGTCAAACTCAGACTCAGACTCCCACAGGAACTCGAACTCAAACCCAATCTCACACTTGAAGTCAAACTGGAAGTCACACAGAGACTGAAACTAAAAACTGAATCCAAAACTCAAAGTTCGACTCAAACTGAAACTCAATCTGAAACTGAAAATTTAAAGTGAGTGTCAAACTCAATGGCAAACTTCAATTTCAAACTCAAAGTCAAAGTCAATCTCTAACTCGAGGTCAATCTCAAACTCGAAGTGAATCTCAAACTCAAAGTCGATTTCAGAGTCGAAGACAATTTCAAACTCAAAGTCGAAGTCAATCTCAAACTCGAGGTCAATCTATACTCGAAGTGAATCTCAAACTCGAAGTCAATTTCAAAGTCAATTTCAAACACAAAGTCAAAGTCAATCTCAAAGAAAATCCCAAACTCAAAGTCAATGTCAAACTCGAAGTGAATCTCAAACTCGAAGTCAATCTCAAACTCGAAGTCAATCTCAAACTTGAAGTCAATCTCAAACTTGAAGTTAATCTCAAACTCGAAGTCAATCTCAAACTCGAAGTCAATCACAAACTCAAAGTCAATCTCAAACTCGAAGTGAATCTCAAATTCAAAGTCAATCTCAAACTCGAAGTGAATGTCAAATTCGAAGTGAATCTCAAACTCGAAGTCAATCTCAAACTCGAAGTCAATCTCAAACTCGAAGTCAATCTCAAACTCGAAGTGAATCTCAAACTCGAAGTGAATCTCAAACTCGAAGTGAATCTCAAACTCGAAGTCAATCTCAAACTCGAAGTCAATCTCAAACTCAAAGTCAATCTCAAACTCGAAGTGAATCTCAAACTCGAAGTCAATCTCAAAGTCGAAGTCGAAGTCAATCTCAAACTCGAAGTGAATCTCAAACTCGAAGTCAATTTCAAACACAAAGTCAAAGTCAATCTCAAAGACAATCTCAAACTCAAAGTCAATGTCAAACTCGAAGTGAATCTCAAAGTCGAAGTCAATTTCAAACTCGAAGTCAATTTCAAAGTCGAAGTCAATCTCAAACTCGAAGTGAATCTCAACCTCGAAGTCAATCTCAAACTCGAAGTCAATCTTAACCTTGAAGTCAAACTCAATCAGAAACTGAAACTCAAACTGAATGTGGAACTGACACTCAAACTCAAGGTCAATGTCAAACTCGAAGTGAATCTCAAACTTGAAGTCAATCTTAAACTCAAAGTCAATTTCAAACTCAAACTCAAAGACAATCTCAAACTCAAAGTGAATCACAAACTCGAAGTCAATCTCAAACTCGAAGTGAATCTCAAACTCGAAGTAAATCTCAAACTCGAAGTCAATCTCAAACTCGAAGTGAATCACAAACTCGAAGTCAATTTCAAACTCGAAGTCAATCTCAAAGTCGAAGACAATTTCAACCTCAAAGTCGAAGTCAATCACAAACTCGAAGTCAACGTCAAACTCGAAATGAATCTCAAAGTCGAAGTAAATCTCAAACTCGAAGTCAATTTCAAAGTCGAAGTCAAAGTCAAACTCGAAGTCAATCTCAAAGTCGAAGTCGAAGTCAATCTCAAACTCGAGGTCAATCTCAAACTCGAAGTGAATATCAAACTCGAAGTCAATTTCAAAGTCAATTTCAAACACAAAGTCAAAGTCAATCTCAAAGTCGAAGTCAATCTCAAACTCGAAGTCAATTTCAAAGTCGAAGTCAATCTCAAACTCGAAGTGAATCTCAAACTCGAAGTCAATTTCAAACTCGAAGTCAAAGACAATCTCAAACTCAAAGTGAATCACAAACTCGAAGTCAATTTCAAACTCGAAGTGAATCTCAAACTCGAAGTCAATCTCAAACTCGAAGTCAATTTCTAACTCAAAGTCAAAGTCAATCTCAAACTCGAAGTCAATCTCAAACTCGAAGTCAATCTCAAACTCGAAGTCAATCTCAAACTCGAAGTCAATCTCAAACTCGAAGTCAATCTCAAACTCGAAGTCAATCTCAAACTCGAAGTCAATCTCAAACTCGAAGTGAATCTCAAACTCGAAGTGAATCTCAAACTCGAAGTGAATCTCAAACTCGAAGTCAATCTCAAACTCGAAGTCAATCTTAACCTTGAAGTCAAACTCAATCTGAAACTGAAACTCAAACTGAATGTGGAACTGACACTTAAACTCAAGGGCAAACTCAAACTTGAAATTAATCTCAAACTCAAGTGACGTCAATCTCAAACTCGTAGTCTAACCCCACTTGAATACTCGAGGGAGTTCTTGAATTTTCTCGTACGTTCTATGTTCTCAGACATTCTATAATCCTTCGGGGGTCTATTCTATGTTCCCAACTCGCCATGGGTATCACAATGGTTTTATGATGTTTTTGTATTTTAATCCTTTCCGATTATGACTGTCTACGTGTGAATTTACTTCAGGTAGATTTAGCAGAGGACTTATTAAATGCGATTTCAAATAGACTGAAACGGAGCTGAGCGTATGCAGGTACGGAGGTGTTGAGTTCATTCTACATCTGCTACAGGGACGGCGTTAGAGCATCGGTTCGAACGCCCCCGATAACCTTTACTCGGCCAACCTGCCATGTATGCGAGGTTTCAGTACTAATGCACCTTACCGAGGACATTAGCAAACCAAATAATGCAATGGACGAACAACCGCAAATGAATTACCGGCTCTGCGGTTTCCCATTTACCGTATGAGTATAAATAATTCGATCTACGCCTCGCAGAGAAGAGCAGTGAAGTTCGAAATTAGGCAATTTCATAAACGAATATACGATAAGATAGAAATTCCCTGGAAATTCACTCCAGCACAAAAGTCATTCAACTCAATGTATTGAGTATATACCTCGCTGTAGAGGTATTTAAGCCAAATTCGACGGCATCTTTGGTTGAAACGCTCAGGCGGGAACTCGTTCAATAGAAACCGTTTGTCGGTGTCTGGCCAGTCAAACTCTCGAATCAATCCGAATTCAATATGAATCGTTGCCCGTAGAACCCCACGATCAACAAGGGTAGCACTTCATTTCATTTCCGAGGTTCTGCAACCGTCGACTGAAAGGAAGGCGGCAGATGAAGAGGAAAACGCATCAATCTCAATATATCAACACGCAGAAGAGCTGAATCAAACCAAAAGATCCCAGACGCCTGAACTCGTGGGCGCCTCCTTAATGAAGATTTAAAAGCGCCCTTCCCTAAGTAAGCTTTCTCTCGTCTAAGTCCCTTCCGTTTCATATAAGCTGGAGTTTTCCAGAGGAAAACAACTCATTAAAACGAACTTAATAGTGGCCGCTCGGGAAAAAGTTCATTCAAATAAATTTAAATAATAGTCCGCCAAAGGAGGCGCAGGTGTAATTTACGAGCTTTGACTTCCAAGTTATTAGAATAATATGGGAGGAGTTGAACTTCATTTAAACAACGGGGCGTCGACTCGAGTTTATTTTGTATATTGTAGTCCCTAAACTGTTTAAGTAACAGATTTGAAAAATTTGAATCCAGTTATGGAAATTTCATTTCATGTTTACAGTATGGAGAGGGCATAAAAATGGAAGTATAGGATTGAGGTTTTGGGAGAAACTTTTCCGTATGCGTACACTTCTTACGTTCTTAGCTTGATGATCTTGGGTGCTCTTGAATGCTCTTGGGTACTCTACTTGAATGCTCTTGGGCGTTCTTGATTGCTTGATCGTTCTTGAATATTCTAGCGTGTTCTTGAATTCGCTCGAATGTTTATGGTGTTCTTGATTCTCTTGACTCATGGGTGTCCTTGAAGTCTGTTGTATGTTCGTGAATGCTCTTGAGTGCTTGAACGTTCAAGTTTGAATATTCAATGGTGTTCTCGAGTTTTCTTGAATTTTTGTTGTTTCTTGGTGCTCTGGATTCTCTTGAAGGTTTACTTTTGCTGTAGGCTGACATGATCCGCAAATATTTCGTCATTCCGGTCTTTTTCCGTACGGAAGAATGGAAATTTTATGCAAGATCAAATTTTTCCGAAGAATACGTTTTGACACTTCCTTGAAAATTAGGTAGGTAGGCTTTGAAACCTGCCTACTCCTGCCACGTCGTCAATAATCAATCTGGCCAAGTTGGACCGCGAGCGTCAAGTTGTCGAACGATTTTTGATTGCACTTCCAGGCCAGCGAGGCCTTTCCTCAATCACGCGATTCAGGTAGCCGAATTATAACTTTCCTTGGTTTTCCCCATTCAGCACAATACCCACTAATAGAGACCGGCAAATCAGAGCCGCCAGTCGAGCTGGTCGCCGGGAAATATTTCCATAATTATTCGCAGCTAGATGACGGGAAGTGACTTCAAACATGAAAAACTCCGCCAGCAATGGAATTCGCTGTTAAATAGAAGCAAGAGCTCTTTTGAGTTTTGTGACCCAGTTGTATGGTTTTTAGGCTCGGCAGAATGTGCGAAACACGAACGGAGGAGTTCGTTAGAAATATAAAGCGACTCTACCACTGCTTTACCATTGCTTTTGCCATTGCCTTCACTTTAGCGAAGAGCTAGCCTCCGGGGAAAGGCAGGAATTTCTTTCACGGTCTCGTGCCGCCCAAAAGATCCCAACGTGCTCTTTTGGTGTCCGCACCTTTTTTACACGAGCCACTTCACTAATTTCCAACCTCGAATGTTCAAACTCCCACGTGCAACGTAACCAGCTGGAGTGGAATCCTGTGTTTGGCAATGATTCATGAAATAGGGAGGATCCGTCGGAACGAAAAGCGCGAGATGATACATACGAGCTGTGAGAATAGAAATCACTCACAATCGATGATTGACAGTCGAAGAAACAATACCTCCATTCCGACTGTTTCTTATGCAACGTGAGAACCGCACCCTTGAGATCTCCTTTTCGAAACAACCGCTCGTCACTCCCATTGTATTGACGCATTCCTGTCAATCTTGAAGATGCTTATGGTAACTTGAAGTTTGAAAGGGGGAAAAACAATTGGCGATAGTGTAAACTTAGAATCAAAAGATACAAAACAGCAGCCAGATTCCAAATCTATCCTGATTGTTAACAGAATTTAGCTCGAAATTGAATCAATACCAGTGATTTTGAACTGGAAATGTCGGACCATCATTTGTGACAAAAAATTCCAGTCAGAGAAAAGCACTCCTTACTAAGGTGAAATCTCGAATTTAAGCGATCAGATTTAATTTTATTTCAAATTGGATGGTAATTGATCAAGAATCTTCTCTATTCTGGATTTCGACCACTCTCCATGCACACCGGAGTATTTCCATCTAGAAAATTCAACATTCCGAATACCTACTCCTTACATTTATCTGGCTCTGGATTTTATTTTCACGTCCCATGAAATACCGGTTCGTCCAGGGACAAAGACAGGCAGAATATCCTGACGGCATATTTTCCAACACTGGTTGGGACCCATCCCTTGTTGGGATCGATGGGGAAACCCATTTACGATGTACAATAAAAGGATTTACCATCTTCTCTCCGGGGAAAAAATTGATGCGGTCGTCAGAAAGCAGAGTGGCACCGGAAGAGGGTTCAGAGGTCATCATCATAGCAAAAGGTTTGAAAGTCTGCGGTCAAAAATCGAGTCATACCCCGAGAATCTCACAAGAAAATATCGAAGGGGAGAAATTCGTACAGGGTAGGTACCTATTTTTAAAGTTTAGGCTTTTAGAATCTCGAGTCATTTGAAATTCGAGTATATTACACACAACCTGGTGGATCGTTTTGATTTCTTCAGACGTCGATTGGGCTTCACCCAGCCATGAAGAGCAAAAACGTCCATGGGCTGAGAAAATCTGTAGGCACATATTCGCTCATCCAGTAGAAAGAAATTGGCTCCATTTTATAATAAAAACTGTCACTATGCCAAAGGCCTTTTTTAGGTGAGTTATCTTCGCGGAAGGAAATCTAATCAAACCTCCGTTTGAACGAATTTCCTCGCTGTTTATCCGGGTTCCTTGTCGCATTTGAATTTTTCTTCTGCAGGGAGATCCTTCGCTTAAGAGTCAACCGAGTGAGAAACTGCTTTGTTTCCTCATGGTTGTTTTAATTTGCATAAAACTTCTCCGGGCAGAAGGCCATAAGAAGAGAGCTCTGAAAAGGGGTTTCCCTTGATTTATAGGCCACTAGAGCAGGCGAAGAAGAAGGAACGGAGGGTTATAGGCCAGTTTAAGACCCTGGGCTTTGGCTTCGAAACGGCGTCACTTTTCACGCACCTCCGCTATCCTAACGATCTTTTGAAAAGGATTCCGCCCCCGATCTTCCTTTTCCACTTGAGCCGGCCCTATTTCACATTTGCAATTGCTATGGAAAAAGTTCAGATAAATCCCACCCGCAAATATATACCTACCGGGCGTTATATTTTACGTAGGTGCAGACATTTTTTGCGAGAAAGAGTGATCGGGGAAAAAGAGTAAACCAGTAATGAAGTGCTGCGTTTTAGTATGGAGCTTCAAACGTTTAGGATGATACGGGGTTAATTTTTTTTTTTTTTTTTGAGAGTTGAACTAAAAAGTGGAAACGCGAATGAATCTGGAAGGGTAACCTGCTTACTATATTTTTAATAACGTAAAATTTTGTATAAAACACAGAAAAAATTTGGCAACATTTTGAAACTCGTCTAAAGTGAAGGCGCCTTGAGAGGGAGGAAAGGAAAGAAGCCCTCCCCCCTTATATTGTAGGTCAAGACGAACATTGTAGGGCCATGAGGATATAATTTGGCTAATTTTTATAGACAAGAAAAATTGTCAAAAATAGTCAATAAAAATTCCAAATATTGGACCCTAAAGTTAGGTATTGAGAATAGAAAACATAAAAATTAAGACACTATGGGGGGGACTAACATGCATTCGCAAGTAAAACTGAACCACTGATCAGACAGATTGTAAATTTTTGAAAAACTCATAAAACCTATATTCTATTGGCTAACGTGACAGCAAAAACTGAAGGCAAGAAGAAGTGGGAAAATGATAAAAGAAACTTCTAATAATTTGAAGCAGTGGCAGCGACGGAAAACAGGAAACAACCCTTATTGAAGATTCTTCAAGTTCCGAGGAGAACTGCGCTCTACCATTGTAGCAAAATGCGCTCCCGGTCGCGACAGTTTTTCTGAAGACTCATTCTCTCAATTTCATTCTATCACGCGCTTCTCAGCCAGTTTATTATTCCAACTTCATAACGCCGCTTCTATTTTTCGTTTCGCCGGTTGAATTTCCTATTTCTCTCGCAGCTGCGGAGATCTCGTTATTTTCCTCCCTCGCAGTAATTGAAACAGTTTTAATCAACTTCAATTCACGACTGATGAGTCTGGGCCGAGGTGTTTGGGCCCCGATAGAAAAAAGTCATTAACTACAGACGCAGTTCGAGCCTAGGGCGAGCTAATGACTACTTGGGAAGAGCGAACCGAGTGGAAGCATCGTCGTAAAAAAGTTTCAGCCAAGTAACGAGAGCTGTTGAGCGAGAATCGCTTCCGCCCCCAACTTTTGCCGACGATCATTTTGTTATTCCGATCTACCACAGAAATTATGGGCCATTATGTCCGAAATATTAATACGAGCAACAGGTCACGTTCGGTTTTTTGTAAATTTTCCTCCAACGGCCAATATGATATCATGCGAGATAATGAGTTCGGCATGTTTTTTCAAAAGAAATTACCGCGAGGTGTGGAGATTGCGATACGATATGGATCCGGCCCGTATGTGTAGGGCTCCCTATCCTCATTATGGAATCAGAAGAAGCCATTAAAATTCGAATCGACTTACTTAGTTGAGATAGATCAATTACTGAACGTTGATTTGGCATTGAAACCTGGAAGGTTCAACGACTCCTGGAGCTGATGAATTGGAGGATATAAAAATAATTTTTGGGCCCAATTTCAACGGCACTTGATATTTCGATTCAGGAAATTGAAAATTTTCAATTGGTGTAGGCACCTTTGACGCTATTTTTCAGTCAACCACTACATGCAAACATAGGAATTTTAATTTTTTCATGTTTCGAAATTACACAAAAGCGATTCTTCGTCCAGAGTCGTGCATTTATCCGGGGAGCGATTCATGTTAAAGTTATATAGAAAATAGTTCTCTACAGCTTTATTTACATGACAATGAAGTAAAATAACTCAAAACCCAGAGACTCTATTGCCTAATCACTGATTAGCAATCGCAATATTTTTACGGAAAAATGCATGAAATTCTTATTGCCTATCTTTCCAATGAATGTCGTACCTTTTTCCCAACTTACCTTAGCTCAAAAAAGGCAATAATGATTCAAGAGACCCAAATCAGCTCCAATTCATCATTACTTTAATGTATGCCATATTACAGGTAAAGCCCCATCATAACCGTGCGGCATTCGGACAAAAAGATTCCGACGATTTCCCTCGCTCGAATGAATTATTTCCGTATTTCCACTTCGGAGCTGCTAAAGATGAGCGGAGGCGTTCGCTTCCACCCGCCGCTCGCCTTGTACATAATATCATGTAAATAGTTGCCGCAAGAGAATTTATAATTTAATTTCCGAACTGCGCACTTCGGGAACCGTTTCCTTGGAGAGCGCGAAAGCTTTTCGCAGCTTTTCCTTCAAAAAGTTTCCGCACACCGTGACGGCTTAGTAAAGATGGCGCCTAACCAAAGGGAGCTAGTTTGAGGTTTCTTATGCGGGAGCAAAAAAAAGGGCGGAAGAAAAAGGACTAACTTTTCCACCGGTTCGCCACCTCGACGGGAACATCAAAGATTCAAATGGCACGACTGGTAAATTGCACGAGTAGCTGCTGCTTTTGATGGGAATGTTTGATGACTTTCCTTCGGCAGATAAGATAAAGTAGGTATTGGCCTTGCATCCGTAATCGAAGTGTTTGTTATTCGAAAAATAAATCTGCGGCCGACCACCGGAATAGATCCAGCGTTTAATGTCTAATTGACATGCGTCAGGTGTCACTCGGTAGCTCACAGTTCTTTCACAATTAAATCCTCCAACAGAACTAGATGTTGGTTTCGCTTTCATGGAATATTGGTATCGGTAACCTTGGAAAATTTTCCAGTACGGTTGGTTTGCACAGAAAAGAAGGTCAAATTCGATAAATAGAAAACAAGGTCTCTCCACAGTTTAACTACATTCGTCCTGTGTTTGCTGAGTTGTGGTAGACCTGGTGGTTTTTCTTTCGAGTTCTAGACGGACGGGGCCTAACGGTAACGAATGGTTGTTTTTAAGGCAGTGGGGAAACTGTCTCTTCACGGTTTAGGCCGATTCCGATGAAAACAATTGCGATCGTACCGTGTACCTTCGAGGACCACAATCAGCCTGAGGTAGACACTTGAAAAAGTGTTCATTTTGTCCAGTCTCGCCGTCTATCAAAGTGTTGGGCCTGGCTTGGGCTGATGGTTTTTCTTCAATCTTCGCAGCCATTCAGTGTCAGCAGGTCGCAGCGGGAGATTCGCCGGTTAGCCTTTGGCGGTTCGAGTGCCACCTCGGAGTCTTCGGTGACCTCCCAAGGATTATTGAGGAAGTGGGTCGATACTATTGCCAATTCGAGACTTTACTGGGGGCCGACGGATGGAAAAGAAATTTAAGCCTTGAAACTCGAGAAAACCAGGCCGCTTTTTCATGGAATTCTGACGAAAGTCAAGCCTCTCCGTAGCCAGAAATATGAGAAGTGGTTTCACAGACCGGGTGGGTTAGGTTGAAGAACCTAGTGCTAGGAAATGAACAGTTTTAATGTCATTGTTGGTATTTTTCTGGCAAAACAGAAAATTACTCAAGACAAAAATGGGGAAATTAAAATGTCCTACATGCTGATAAAATGCTCTAAGATTATCAGTCAGCTCAATTCTGGGTTTAAGAACAGGATAATGCTGTGTCCGCTGGACGTCCATAATGATTAATTACTCCCGATGTTCTGGACCATGATATCATTCAGGCAAGATCAAGAACTCATTCGATGACAGGCGTTGGAACTGAGCCGCATTCAATGGCACCACTTCCATTGATGGAATTATTGTGAGAGTTTAGATTAAATTTGCAGGAAACAACTCTGCATTCATTTACTGAGAAACGGCCACACATGAGGTTCCAAAGTAGAAACACGCGTTCCAGGAACTGTGTTTGTGTTTACTTCTTCCAGTGATAAACACATTCAAAACCTTGTAAAGTCGGCTACCGGCAAACGACACAAGATCAGAAGAGCCCAGCAGGTGGGATGTTATGTCTGCCGGTGGAAGGGAACTTTTCAGACAGCGATATATCACCGATGAATGGCGGCAAGTCACTTCCACTACCTCACTACATTATACAGTGCCGCTGTTGAAGCAGATTCATTGCTACGAACCGCTCTTGTCTGCGCCATTAAAAGCCGCGTAGTAAGTAATTCAGAAATATCTTATTTCCTCCGTCGGACTATTACATCGATTACTCGAAAACTCATTTACTCTCTTTCAGGGGTGATAAGGAAAAGTAAAAAAGTTATTTCAACAATTTCAGGTCATAAAAGCTCGCGCTGCTTTACACGGCATACTCATAAAATCCTTTTGACCCGTGACAGGTCAGTTTCATTTTTCACTGTTTTACGTACTTTTACTGCGTTGTTTGCTTTTTGTGCTTGAAAATTGTATATTAGGCACTCAATTTGTGGAGTTATACAGATGAATGGTATTACCTAGTAAGTATAGCAATGCAGATGCACGATTCGAATTGATTTTCATGAATGAGCATAGCGTAGGTCTTTGTGAAATAACATAGGGTAGGCGTATGGGGCTCTTGAAATTTCAATTTTGTGGCTGGCTCAAAAGCCTATTTTTACCTTTGAAAACGACTGATTTGAACTTGAAACGTTTCATGATTCTAGAGACACACATATGCACACATCCAAGTGTCTGCTTCTAATCTGTCAATCTTGACGTATACCTATCAAATTTAGCTCTGCCAGAATCAGTTCTAATTTCATATTTATTCGAAACGCAGTTCCAGTTCTAAATTTGCATTGAACCTGCGCAAAAATTCCAAGAGGTGTTGAGGACATTTTTATGTTAGAATGAATAATGAATTCCGGATACTGATGAGGTACGAAACTGTCCAGTACATCTGGGGGGAGAGATCTGTCACGTGTTCGAATTTCAAACTGAATGAAATAACAGAGTGGATGTACCTGTGTTTTTGAATCGTAAACATTGCAACGCTTACACAAGTATGCCATTTACCTAACTAAAATCGTAAGAGGCGGATGTTATTGGGGTGTTCATATTATCTGGAGGTACAAGGCTTAAATAATTATTTCAGTTCAACTACCAATCCAATTTGAATAACACACGTACCTACCATCTTTCTTAATAAGACGGATTTGTATTTTTAATGGGTTATGTATATTTCAAGTGCATAATGTGTTCTATTACATATTCATGTATGTATCTTGAATTATTCTATATTATAGGTATTATAAGATAGGAATTAATTATATGTGCAGTATCCAAATAAAATAACTATGCCATGAGTGAATGGCGGGATTGATTCTAAGACAATAATTTATCTATTAATGGAAAAGTTTCGACCTTACCTACTGCAAATTGCGCTTCATTTTGGTTTCTATTTAATTTTAGATTAGAATGGGTGAATACTTTTATTTACTTATTACGGAAAAGAAACACGCATTTCCAATGGTATCTCGCGAAAATAGTACAATACCTTTTTTTATGCTACGGCTGCCGCACGTAAACGACAGTCGACCCTACACGCAGAACGCACGTCCCGGCAACATTAGCTACCCGCCCGTTGATCCCGGTTATAACGGCTTAAAAGAGAGACACGAAGTACCTCCGCTTCCCTTCCCTCCTTCAAAATCCCATCCTGAAACCAGCGAAATTCCCAAGTCGAGGCTTTGAATAGGCTTATCTCGAATGGAGGTTAGCCTTAGGATGGCTCCTATCAGAGGATGGGAGATGCAAACAAGGCGTGCTAATTGCTCCATTCTTCCACCGACGACCAGCTCCATCCATTGCCGTCGGGAGGGCGGACCTGGACGATTTCTTCGTGGAGGCGAAGTAAAGCGCTATAACGCTTCCCACCGGGGGTGATTTGTATTCATTTCAGAAAGGTAAAATATCCCTCTTCTAACAAGTGAACTCGGTCGGAGAATTTATCGAGAAAATTAAGATCCCAACGCTGAGAACGGTAGGGCAGCCATTTTCACGTTTGCCCATGTCGACCGAAACGTGAAAATTTGAAGATGAGATTATAAAGGGCTCGATAGAACCTGAAAGCACGGAATGCTCTGTCTTCATTATTAGTAGTACCTAGGGGTAGCAAAACAATTAGCTAAGATGGAGGAGAATATAATATACGGAGGAGAGCGCTCTTGACAATATTAACATTGAAATATTTATTGAAGCATCGGAATATTGGGTACACACTTGAGAGTCTGATCCTAGGATAATTTTCATTCTTGAGACCGATTTCTCTACTGGTAACAACCATACACATCTCTATAGGTTCATATTCATCCACTACACCTCTATAGGTTTACAAAAATGACCGTATATTCCTCAATTCTTAACCTTTTTCCAAATTTCTCGGGGATGTTCGTCTTGGCAAGACATATTACCCTGTTTAACCGGAATTCTAATTAGTCACAGTACTTCAGATATTTTTGCAATTTTAGTGTTTTCTATTTTGTTTGTTTTTTCCTGGCCACGAAAACGAAACGATTTGAGCGTTCTTGGTCTTAAAATCTTTGTTTTACCTTGAAGAATACGCGGATATTTTATATGCCCCGATAACTTGACGTATTTTGATTTTGGTTTTTTCCTGAACCTCCTCCCTGCTAACGGTCGCCCGGTGCGACCGCAATCCACACTCAGAGGTTCCTTGAAAGCCATTGCGTATCGATTGTTTTTCAACTTTCGATTATTCTTCGGATGATCCGCAGATGAGAGGACAACGACCGGGGTATGTGATTAATGTGGTCACACTGCCACTCGGGTTCGGTACTTTGCGGTCACTGCCTTCTGAAGTGCAGACTCTGCTCCTGTTCTAGGTCTAGTTTATAACATTTTTAAGAGAACACTATTCCTCACTGTAAAAATTTCGGAAATCGTATACCAACCAATTTTCCAACTTTCGACTCGAACGTGACTACTGCCACGACCGTGTTGAAGCCACGATCGTTAACTTGCAGTTTATAGACGTTACGGTGCAACAAATAGTTAGGAATCAGCGAGAATACAGCATCGTAACACCCTCTCTCTCACATCTTGCATGCACATGTTCGTATTTTTACCTCTCAATCGCCAACGAACGCTTCCGGAACGGCTGCGTGTGGGTTCCAAATTGAAAAGTTATAGCCGGGAAAAATCGATGAAACAATTTAGACTTTTATAGCCCAGTGATCCCAACTTGGTCGCGTGCTTATGACCATCGTGTTTTCAGGTAATTCTTCGAATAGGTGCATTGGTCATTTTTCGGAGTAAATTACCCCATTATTACGCCAGGGACGAATACGAATTTGTTCCCTATAAATGGGCGAAACTGATAAATTGAAAAAACTGAGGAAACTTTCCTTATTGGGCTGGCTACGAAATTCGAGAAAAATTTTTATCGCAGTAACTATCGTCATTTTTTCATCAATGGATCAGGCCAAAGATACCATAATTTACCCGCTGTTTTTTGAATTTCGAAAATTACTCACAAAGGTACCGGAGGGAGGTGCTGGAAAGTCGTCAGTTACACTTCGAACACTTGCTTACCTGAAAAAAACGCAAAACATTAGCAAATGGGCTTGGAAAAGAAAATCAAACACCAATATTTCAAAAAATCAAATGACTTCGTAAATATCACTCATAAGCTTCATACCAACAATTCAAACAATTTTTACAAGTTTAATTCAAAGTACGCAAATTTGGTCGAGTTTTACATTTTTTTATGGTTTAAACATGTTTTCAACCGTTGGAAAATGTTAACCATTTTTGCCAATCTCTGTTGAGAGTTGCTTACAAGTTTCTAATAATTTTTAGATTTTTTCAAATTTCTAACCTACATGTCTCGCAGTTTTCTCGCAAATTTCCATTTTCGTTCACCATTTCAAAATTTCATTCAGTTTCACATGAGACAAAGTTGGTTAACCGTGGTTTAACTCACTGCTGAACGCAGCAGCGGTAGTCGAAGGCTGAACGATCCTAATATCGCGGACGTCCATTATGCCCGCTATTACCGTTTATATCAATACCAGCTCAGCCGCCCACATCTGCCAGGGCCGAGTTGAGCTTAATCCAGCTGAACTCAGCAGTTCAGTCGGACAGCGACCGCGTCCCTTCGCATCTGCTCCTCATTTCTCTCATTAAAAGTTTATCTCAAGCTGGCCACCGTGGGAATCTCGAGAACGCTGACTTTGGTGGAAAACCGCAGCCACGGCCACAGGCTGGCCAGAACTGTCCCAGAATCTGTCCGCGCTGAAGCAGGGATCAACGTTGGTGCCGAACGCTGGCCCCAAGTCGACATTTGCTTGACCTTAGCTGGTGGCGTAATTTTGAAACTACGACTGACCGCATTGTTCACTATTTCCTATGCGTAAATATTTCTGCAATTTCGATTTGGACTCGGATGTCTTTCAAATTGCCGATTTTGGGATTGTATGATTACAGGCCGATCAAACCGTACTGAAATAGCTACTGGTTGACATGAATCCAACCTTTTCTGGGGTCTGATTCCGTCCAAATTTTAGCATGCGGATCAGCCTATCGTGCTAGTGACAATTCGATAAAAAAAAGTAACCATTACCAGCTAATCATCATCTTCCAGAGAAATTGTCCAAACCAAATTGAGAATTTTTCAAGCCAACTGGGTTAGGGAAATTCTCAAAGTCGGCCACACACTATCCTATTGCTGGCAGTTAGAGTGGCGATCAACGCCGACGCCACCTCGACCAATCATCGCGTGATATGCCAAGTTGCCACCAATCCAAGTTTTGAGAACTAGGTGACCAAAAGACAAGATGCTTTGAATTGAGCAGCGTTGCAGTTTCAGCGTCGAATTGTTGGTGAAATTGGCCCTTAGGAAAGTTTTCAATTTGATATGGAAAACTACCAAATTGAATTGGAACATTTCAGAATTTACATGGTAATAATTGATGTGCTGGAAATGGATGAACGTACTTCCGGCTAATTAATATCCTGCTGCTAACAAAATGGCAATAATAGTTGGAAAAGTATCATTTGAAATAAAGAAATGAAAGATAGAGTTTTAAAGTATAGAAATTATTTGCCATTACTTGGGAAGGTACCCACTGATTCGAGATTAGCAATAAGATCGAAATGAGCCCCTTGAAATGTCTATAAACCTGCAAAACTGAAATTCCAACTCGCACAAAAAAGTGACATGAAAAAATAATAACGATATCAGAATAATGTTACACATTAACTTAAAGAATATAGGCAATACCTCTAAGAATGGCGATGCCAATCAGGCAGTAAAGTCGACATTTCATTTTCCTCAATGAAACTGCCTAGGACTGATGTGCGAGATAGCAGCCCGTAAATCGTGCGTTATCCGATTTACGAATTAGCCTATGCAGCCGGTACCGGGTATAAAACACATGGAACAGTAGTGTTATATAGTCGTATCATATTATTATGCTAAGCTGGCCCGCAGGAAGGTGTTTCGAGACTTATTGCTGTTATTGTAGGCAGCATATCGTGCCATGAGTTATAAAAATGAGGCAACCACCGGCCCTTTATCGTACTTTGATCATCTGTATTCGAAACGGCACGTAGGTGTATAAACCTGCTCACCCTCCACCCCTTTTCTGACTGGGTGCACAATAAAATTTGCCGTTCTGGTTGCATTATGGAAAACGAAGGGCCAAAGGGCTTGGAAAGCCAAGTCAGGTCGGGTCTATCTTGGAAATTCATAAACAACGTCAGTCCTCTGCTTGGGCTAAATTTCCTCAAGGCTCGAACCACACGGAAAGCGCCTGTATTTCCTGTCCTTTAGGCTAAAAGACGAAAGGACGAGCCAGTTACACACGGCGGAAGTGGCGCGTTTATTTTACGAAATTTATCGAAACTAGAGTCTTTTAACCCCGAAAGGATGTTTATATAGAAGTTCTTATTTAACGGTAAAATGTGCACCAATACCTATTTACCATACTCAGGCTGGACCTGAACAAACTCTAAATAGGAACAATGTACGTACAATATGGCCAATTCAAACAACAAATCGCTCGAGTCTTGGACAATGTTACCTAAGTACCCACCTATAGCTGACTGGACATTTTTTTTTAATTTGAGTGATTGGAAAATTAATAATTTTTGGTTTGGCAATAGAATATTGGAGCCTAACATTTTTATCTGGTCCATTCTTGAGCCCTTTAACTTGAAACTTTCGGTCACTTAATCGGACAAAATCCGAAATTTTTCGTTTATGTGATTGGGGACTCCAAGGAGGCTCTAGGTCGTCGGAAAGTGTAAGCCAGGAAGGTAGAGTTGCCCTTACACAGAACGTGCACCACCTCCGTCAAAATAATCTCGCATCGGATCCATAACTCACTTTTATCTTGCGGTCTGAGGGGTGTAACGAAAAAACAACCTTACCTCAAAGGGAGAAAATTAGGACCTGGGAAGAAAAAGGGCTGAAATATTACTTTTAGGGTACATACCCACGTTAGCTATTGCCGAAGAGGAATTGACATGCTCGAATGTAATCCTTAAAAACGAATATATCCTTCCGCCAATCCGACCATAACCAGCGATGATGGCAGGTTATGTGAGTAGCGAGTCCTTACAATACAAGTTTGTTCCACCAAAAAATCATTCAACATTTAAAAAAAACATTAATTTATACTTTCATGTAAAACGGGCAGCATAAAGAAGTACCTGCCTGTTTGTCTCACATTTCAATTTCTGCTGCGGAATTAAAATTCATTTTTGTGAAACACTCAATCAACATTTTTAAAATGTCCCATACTATTGAACGATATTTTTTGTAAGCAGTCACGATTGTCATCGGCCAGTTATGATTACGAACTTTGAAGTAGGTACTCGTATTTTGAAAACTAGCGGCATCGGACTGTTAGCACCACTTGGTAACACTAGACGTGGCTTCGAAGATAAGAGGGACCTTCTCGAGAGGTGAGAGCCAGGACACGACATCTTGACTCCAGTGGAGACCTCCGACGGGAGATATGGCTGTCTTTTTTCCCGTGAAAGAGAAGTAAAGGAGGTAAATATCTATACCTCAGTGGCTCTGTAGTGCGGTGTAGTGTAAGGCAGCTAGAGGGTTTTAAGTGCACTCGAACTTCTCTCTTGAAAATTATCTCCCCTCAGGGTTTATAAGAGATTGGAAACTCTCTAGAAAAAAGGGCGTAATCTCCGACTGGGATGAATTTTTGTTGAGCTCTGGGATGAATTTTTACTATCGACGTGATGCAATTTAGACGATTAAAAATAGCTGATAATAATTCGGTCGAGGAGTATCTGGGAAATCCTTTAAAAACATGAGGCAACAACAATTGAAATAGGGATTTCTCAAACATTTAGTCAAAAGTGACTGATTCAGGGTCAACATAATTTGAAGCCCCGACACTCCTGACCTAAGCTCTCTAGGCTTCCGATAGTATTCTTATAATATTTTATTAACATCATTGTTAGACTCCAGAGGTTCGAAGGATTCGAGAAATTCAGGGTTTTACCACCAAGGCTGTCGGAAAATTTCTTCGTCGTTTTTTCAATGATCCACTGCACCCATAAGCTCAAATTGTTTGTCAATCAATATTTCATCCGCGGTATTCAAACAAGGAAAATGTATGTAATATTTATGTGACGGCGCTAGAGCAAATTGACATACTTCAATTTCCTGATCTGTGTAAAAGGTGGGAATGGGAATAGGAGGAAATGAGTTTGAAGGGTTCGTCGATCGGTTACACGTTATCGAAGAACATCGACTAGAAGACTGGAAACGTTGGTGGGAAGGGGGGCTGGTTCGTAGCATGACAGCTGACAGTTACAATCCTTATCGGAGATTAGGAGAGGTCGATAAAAAAAAATCCGAAGAAGAGAAGTTTTGAGGTTGAGGGAGTCACCGGTACGGCACGGCCTCAGATACCCTCACAGATACCTCAACGGCTGAAGGAAAATCACTGTTATTACGGCAGGTGGCTGATCTCATCGTGGACGAGGTAGGAAGAAGCGACTCCAACGTTTACGGCTGTAAAATTTACCTAGTCAATCTTTAGCGGGAAGTCGATAATAGCGAAGGAGAAAATGTTCAAACGCCAAGAGAAAGCGGAGATGGCAGTTTGATAAAAACCGCGAAAATACCTCGCGATGTTGAAAAGCCTGTGTATTGGCCCAGAATCAACTCGGCAGTCACAGAAATTTCGAGGGTCCGAGAAGAATCTTAAATTCGGGGCTAATTCGTTTCTCGATTCTGGCTTCATTGGCTTGAGAGCTTTCGAGAAAATTGGAGTTGAATAAAATAGTTGAAAGAGACTTGAAGTGCCGCGTCAAGTTGTCTTACTAATCTCGAAGGAAGTTCAGACTCTCGCAAGATTCGCGACATTGAGTCCCAGAAATGCTACGTTCGGTCAAAGTTTTCAAGCTGACTGAGAACTTCTCATGGCAACTAACTCCTTCGAAATGGAAGGGAGTTACAAATATTTCCGCTCTTCGGCCAAGTATAGGGAACGACGTAATTTTCACGATCAATTGGAGGTTTCATGTTCTCCTTTCTCAGCCGAATCAAGTTCGACTCCGGATAGTTTCAGGTTTCTATTCTCGTGAAAAGTGTTCGTACGAAGAGGCAATCGGTGGTCGTGGAGGGGTTGTCTTCGAACTGTGCAAGGCACTGACACGCACGACCCTGCGGAGTTTCTATAGGGAAAAGGCAGCGATGTCTCAGCGGGGGGGAAATGGATTATCTCCGAGTAAAAGGTGGAGGAATGGGTCTGATTGACTCCGGTATAGAAGGGAGGTCTACGTGTCGGAACTTACGCTAGGTATTTCCCAAAGAAAATGCTATCGAAACGATCGAAATAATTTATTGATTTTGGGTCTGCTCGTTCAGGCAGTCCCGGACTGCTCTAGGACTAGTTGATGACGACGCCAAGCGACGACGATTCAAGGTTAATTATAGGTTTGTTCATGAAGTTTTTCATCCAGTATATCATTCTTGGCGTCGTTAGAAACTAGTCTGTAATAGCCCTGGACTGCTTGTCCGAACGGACCCTCAGCTAACTCAAAAAGTACTTTTTAGCCTTCATCGCATAAAGCCGGGTCTACACGCTCCGTTTTGAACCACGTTTTAGGTTTGCGCAGTTTTAGGACGGAATGAAAACGGAGCGACTGTGAGCGTCCACACGGCACAGTCTTTTTCGTTCAGTTTTGTAAGATATCGCCATGGAGGAGGTACTGCTGTGGGCAATTTTTGCATTTTGTGCGGTAAAAAAAAGAAGATTGGAATGTTACCGAAGAATCGGGCGTTTATGGTCACGGAAATGGCTTTTGAAAAGGCGGGAGTTTCACCATATCCGTTTATTGCGGGAATTACGTGATGAACCTGACGATTGGCGGAACTACTTGAGGATGGATGTGGACTCACTTAAAAATCATTTAAATAATTTAAAATATTAAAAAATCACTTAAAAATTCGCGGGAACAGTTGCGGAGATCCGACATCGTTGGGTAATTAGGGCGAAGTGAGGAACAAAACTGAACGGAAAACGGAGCGACCGTCTACACGCAGCGACATGTCTGTGCAGGTCACGGTTTTCAAAGGTCGGGAGATCTGGGGGGCTATTCTGTAACTCGAAAGCGATATGTCTTCGGTGGGCGATAGCGAATCCGGGCCCTAGGCAATAGCGATTGGACCTATTCTGTAACCACCAGTTTCGACTGAGGTCCGCCATCTTGCCGTTTTCCAAAACACAGCTCCCGAGCTGTGTCTTCTCCCCCGGGCAATATGTCTTCGTCAGGTTAGTCGAGTCGTGATGCGAAGTTTTTGCAACTCGGAACAACAACAAACCGCCTAGCTCATTTCAATCCGGTTTCCGAGATTTTTCCGCACATTTCCTGAGAGTTTTTCATTATTTTATTGTGCAATTATGCAAGTTTATCGCATTTTCTTCGTCATCGATGGCTTCAGCGACAATTTTTTCCGTCATGCAGAAGATTCTTCATGATGAGAAAACTCGGAAAAAGTCTGAATTCACTAAATCGACGATCATGACTAAAAGATACTACGAAATGGAGGTAAGTAAATAAGTTATGTTTTTGTGTGATTCGCTTGAATTAAGTAAGTGTTTCTTAGTAAAAGTGTTGACATTTTTGGGTTTGTAAATAAGTACCTAGTAGGTGGTTCATCCGAGTACCCTGTCGAGTCATGTAATACTCGATCAATTATTTTTATGTGTTTGTTTGCATCTAGCTTGATTACGAAAATACCGTTTTGTTCAAGTTTAGCTTGTCACTGGTATGGTATGAACGTCCTCTGGGTTCATTTAAAATACTTCTAATTTAGTCATTGGTTTCTATTGAACTTTTGAACCCCCGGCTGACCTACCCTATCAAGCCTTGATCTTATTGTAATTTATTGGTTTTTCATGTTTGCTTGTGCAGTTTCCGATCACCCATGGTCGGGTCACTTCAAACAACGCTTGAAGTGCGCCCATCTGTCTCGAATCATGATGCGATTCCTCTGGCAGTTAGTAACATCACAAAAATGGACTATCCCCTGCAATCGAACCGGCGGAAAAAAAACAACTTTTGCTCAGGTACTTGAAAGGAAAAATTACTTAATTACTACAGCAGCCCCACTGATATTGAAGTACCACTATGCTCGGCTGAAAAGCTTTTGCTTCACAAAAATGATGTTTTCATCTGATTTGCAGGTAGTTCAGCCGATTTTTTCGCTGGGTGCCTCCCCGCAATCCCCGGTGTGGCCCCGAGTTCGACTTTTCCAAATAATCGCCAGCACCGGCGGGAATGTTTTATGAAGGAGCAATTCACCATCAATGAAAACCTACGTTAAGGGCCAGTTTATCAATTCATTTATTCATTCACCAAGGACGCTAGCATTAAATTTCACCTACGACCTTTGTTCATTGACCGACTTACAGAAAATTGATTGATAAGTTGTTATTTAGTGCTAACGTCCTTAGATAATTCTAGTTTTGAATGGATTGATAAACCGGCGGAATCGATGGAAAATAACCATTTTGCTGACACATTTGCATGTCATATCTCGTTGGTTTGGTTCATGTGAAGATACGGCATGACGAATATGATAGTTTTTCATTGATCTTGATAGTAACTTCAAATTATGTCTCTATTCTTTCAGAATATTTGGTAATTTTTTCAAAATATGTGGTAATTTTTCAAAATATGTGGTAATTTTTTAAAATACGTAGTTATTTTTTCAAAATTGTTCTTAGTTTTTCAAAGTTTTAAGTTTTTCAAAGTTTTCTGATTTTATTTTGCAAAATAGGTATGTATTTATTCATTTTTCAAAGCTAGATTTATCTAAGGACGCTTGCATTAACTAATTTCCTAGAAGTTTTCAGTACGACGGTCGGTGAAAGTATGTCCCAGGTGAAATTTAGTGTAAGCGTCCTTGGATAAATCTAGTTTTAAATGAATTATCGTATATTACTAATATATAAATACATACAAAATAGTATCCCTAGACATTACCATCAAGATCGAGGAAAAACTAGGTTTTAATTTATTGTTGGTAAAATCGAACTTGATGATGTACTTATCAGTGAGCGAACCGGGTTTATTATCCAGTTTTCCTGCATCTATTGTTCCAAGTTTCTTTGTCCATATTTCGAGAATTTTGTCATAGACAAAAATCGTAGCTAACATTGAAGATTTTTTTTTTTTTGCATTTTCCAGTTGTTTATTTTATAAAAATTTCAATACATCCATAAATTAATGCGACGGTTCCTTATGAGTAGGGATCGGATTTTTATGTATTTAAAAATGCCAAATATGTGACATATATATGTATTAATTTTCATAAAATATGTGGAAAATATGTAAAAAGGTTGAAATATTTGCAAAAAATATGTGGAAAATACGTAAAAAGGTTTAAATATTTTCAAAAAATATGAGGAAAATATGTAAAAAGGTTTAAATATTTTCAAAAAAATGTTTAAGCCCAAATGAACAACAAGATTTTGTTAAATTATTTCCAGAAATAATGTACCTATGTAATCGGTCGGGTTTTTTTTCATCGCCCCCTGAAAATTTTAAGCCTTTCTTTTGAAAATAATAAGAATAGATTGAAAACAGTGATCATTCCATTGGAATCACGATGTTAGTCGATTGCATAAAGATTTTGGAAATTACTCATAAAAACTTCATGAAATGTATGGTTTTCCAACACTAACAAAGGAACTTATCAAATTTTCGGCTTCCCAAATCATTTTTTCAAATTTTCCATCATTCTGTGATCTAGTTTTTTTGTTGATTCTTTATGTTGATGTGCGAACGTACTGTAGTACCTGATTAAATTAAGAATTAATTAATTTAATTAAGAGCTTGCCTGAAAATGGCCTAACTTGATTCTGTAATTTAGAGTAAACGGAAGAATAAAAATTGTTCAACTGAAGCAAATTTATTGTAATTCAACAACCCCATATCACAAGTTGAATCAACAGTTTCACAGAAAAATGATATTTTTACACATTTCTACTTTCTTTTGCTTTCTGATGCTCAAAATGCACAAAGTCCAACGCCGAGCTGTTTCCGGAGAGGTCGATTATTGAAGACTGCTTATGAGGATTGAGCTAACACTTGGGCGAAAAAATACTCAGTCAATCGGCTTCTGTTAGGCACTTCACAATTGGCTTTTCCATCGAGAGTGGCTAGTGGCTTCAATCCTATTCAAATTGAAGTTCGGTAGGTACGCCTCCTCATTTTGAGACATCGGGGTATCGCTTCTTTTCTTCTGAAAATCAAGTTGAAATTTTAGGAAAAGTATAATATTTTATCATCCAAACAAAAACAATATTTTATCATTGATTTACAATATTGCTCAAGAACAATATTTTTCCTACCCCTCCAATCCTACGTTTCAAGTTAGATGTAGGCATCAGCCATACCTTTGACGTATTTAGAGCACCTTCTTGCATGCTAACTAATTCTTCAAAGACGGGGTAAGCGCACAATACAGACGGGGCTCATCCGAGTGCAAAAGTGCCAATCCTTCTTCGTCTTATGCTAATCCGTGCGTGTCAACCGTGTGCTCATTCCGAATGATATTTGCTCATGCTGAGGCGTACAATAGTCGGAGCGAAGCACGCACTGATAAATTGAAATCCTCGAAAGCAATGTTTCGATGCAGTCCGGCCCTTCTGTGGACTGCGCGGCTGCATTCAAAATGCCACTCAACTGAACCATTGATGCAGATTCCGATGCGATGCACCCCGCCTGTAGTGTGCGCTTATCTTTATAAAATACTTTTAGGTGATATTCAAATTGTGCACTTACCGAATCTAAATACACTTTTCGCGGCGAACAAACCCGCAGTCGTCTATCTCACAGCTCGACGATTGCAACATAGGCGAAACATCGGCATACTTGAAGGACCAACTCACATTAAATCTACTCACGATAAACTTTATCGTCGATTATTATGGATACTAATATGTTTTCTGCTCAAAACACACGATAAATTAAGCATTATCAACAAAAAGTAGGCTAATTCCAATTCAAAACAATCGACGAGCCAGTTTGAGAAGGGTATGTTGTTGTTGTTGTTGTTCTTTTTGCTTGTCGTGTGCCTTGGGCCACGTCAAGCAAAAAGTGAGAAGGGTAACCACCGCAAGACACAGTAACCTCCTAGGGCTATTCTGCAAAATCGCCATCGTTTCACGGTCGCTATCGATTTCGCGGACGAAGACACTGTGTCCTGGGACATATCGTTTTCGCTGTGGAAGTTACAGAATAGCCCCCCAGAAGTCGCTGCAACTGTGCAGTTTTCCTGACGGCCCCAAAACTGCGCAGTTTTCCGGTCCTTACGCAACGTTTTGTCTGCAACGTCTTGAACTGCGCAAGCAAATCGTGGTACAAAACGGAGCGTGTAGACCCGGCTTAACTCATCTCCGCCTTTCTTTCATTCATGGCTAATATTAGGCTTCCTTAAGGAAACCTTAAACTCCGATCACCGCAATTTTTCTTGCTGGGGTATTTTGAGGACACTCTTAAAGGCCAGATAACAATTTTTCTCGAATTCGTCCAACTACGACTCGCGGATGATAGGAACTAGGCTCTGGGGAACAGACAAGGCTTCCTTCGTTGCTAGTAGATACGAATAAACAATATCCACCGCCGGGAGGAAAGCTTTCTACGCAGAAAAGTTTTTTCCATACCCAAATCTTCGTTCTTTCTCTCGGCGTCCTTTTGCGTAGCCATTTTTTCAAGCCGAAGAAATATGAGAGGAATAAATCACGAGATACAAAATAGTGCCACCTTCATCGTGCTACACGTGCTGTACAGCATTGCCCGAGGGAAGAGCGAAGCTTAGCGGGCGACGTTAACCAAACTTCCGACCCATTCCCTCGCATTCTTGCAAATTATTTACGCCGAGATGGCCCTGAAAGGATATTTTATCGGCGGAACATCTTTTAACCTTGGCGGCGAAGTAAAGAAAAATACACGGCTATCTTTTCCTGGCGAGCAATGACAGAAAGTATCTAGGGCCGACTTTATCTCATGCTTCGCAATTCAGTTTTTGTGGAAGCACAATTTTCTGGTGTGCGTATCGCACGAATTTCCTTCCCTCATATTTTATCGGGTGTTTTTCGAATCGAGAATCATCCGACACAAGTGAAGCCTTGGTTGGTGGATGTGGTCTTAAAATGGGTCGAAGTGCATGCCTATAAAATTCTCGACAAAATAAAATCGTAATATATAAACAAATAATTTAATTTTATCCCGATAAGTTGACAATTGCAAACCCATAGTTCCTGAGATAGATCACAATAATTGAAAGTTGTTCCTCTCCGTTGTGATGGTGGAGTGATGAAATTTTCCTATCGGAAGGGGTTTACGGAATTATTTGATTTCTACAAACTGGAAAATGTTCAATTCCATGAATAGGTATATTGATGGATTCGAGCAAGTGCAGTTGATCCATTTCGTAAATTGATTTTCAACGACCCACTTATACCTGACAGAGCATAAAAGAGAAGTGGCCGAAGGGCTATAACTATAAAACATTGTGTCAACAACAATGGCCACTAGCGCCCCCAGTTATGGAAAATTAATATTGATGGTGACGATGAACATGGATTCTCGGGTGGAGAATGGGTCCCGTTACCGAATTTCGGGCCTCCGTTTCTACAACACTGCGCTACACCCAGCCATAATCAGCATAGTTGTAGACGGTCCGAACAACCTCGGCCCTGTGGAGTGGATGGAGCTTGTCTCAAAGGTATGTATTATGAGTAAAGTTTGCCAGGGGACTATAAAGTTCACCAACGCTTCGAACCTTCCGAACCTTGGGGCAGAGCCTATTCCAGCAGGGCCAGATTCACAAATAATGTCCGACTAGATGTTCACCCTGGCCCGAGTGAGCGACTGATCTCGTAAAACGGTAGTACTGACCATGGTTATGGGCCCAGTTGGCCCTAGTCGACCGCGTCGTGATTTTGAGTTGGGAATATAATTTTTTTAAATAAAAAAAAAAGGGTTTTCTATCCGTGTTAACCTTAATAAAAGAGCGTTGTAAAAATTTGAAAAGAATTCGACCTGACGTAGGTTGGACCTGATATTAAGAAGCTTAAGAAAAATATGACCATTAAGTTTGGAATCTATGAAGGCAGTAAAGGCAAACTATCCGAATTTAGGAACCTGATGCCTCGAAAATATTTTGTTAGGTAACAAGTGTCCAAACCAATAATGCTCTTATTCCCGCGGTTTCCTGTTAAACCCAGCCGCCATACGATCCTCGAATTTCCCGAGCTCAAGTACCGGGAAGGCTGTGATTCCAGGAAGTAAATTCGATTTACACTTATATCACAATGGGCTAAGCAGTATAATTATTAGGACTTGTGCAACATTGCTCGTCATATATACGCCTATGTCATGCTCAATCTAAACATTTCAGGATAGGTGTATTCTATCTATAATCAGAGGCGACGATAATTAAGCCGAGCGAACATCATGACAAGTGTGTAGTAGATGGTGATAAATCATGATGGTCATAAATCAAAGGACAACTAGTTTCCAGCATAATGTGTTGGAAACTATGAGCACAATATTATTGTGCTCTCTAACCTGCTCCACTCAAAAATATGTTTTCAGATCTCAAATTATTCTCGTGTCAATAAAATGACTGTAGCTCCCCGGTTTTTGAGTAAATTCAAATCCGAGGAGACCGCTGAAAAGAGCGTTAAATACTCCATACATTCTTAGCCGCAATTGAATTTTCGCATCAAATCCAGCCGACTGAACCGACAAAATACACAATACAACAATATTTCCCGAAAATGCGAGACTCTTTCGTAAATTGAAACTAACTGGAATAACCGACTTAAATTACTACGTTTTTTGCGATGATAAAATATCTATACATAATCCAAACGTGGCCTTAACGTGGCCTGGAAGGTAAAATCGAATAAGGTAAAGCAAAGATGGGGCTCTTGGGATGGTATGAGGGTGTCATCATTCCGAAGCGCTTTGCGCAACTCGCGATTCCTTGGGACGCAACTTGCCGTTCAAGGAGGACCAGAATCGTGGGCAACAATCGCATCAACAAGACGTGAACACCATTGCGAACTATTCAATTCATCACTCCGCTTGCTCAAGGACTGCGATGGTATCTTGGGCGTATAATACTGCGTATCTGCAGCTTCATTTCAGAAAATCTCATAGTAATATTCGAGAGTTTAAAAGGTAAGAATGAAAAAGTAAAAAATGACCAATTACTATTAGCATTAATATTAGTATGCCGTTTGATCCTACCAATAATCACTGACAACAACAATTGAAAAATACCCGTTTCTCAACAATCTAAATTAATATTAGGTAAATAAATGTAAGTGGGGATCAAAAGTTGCTAAAAACAACTTAATTTTCTGATTATCACGATCGAGGAAATCGAGAAAAACCTCCACCATAGAAATAAATAGTTTAATAAAACAGCGTACTAAAATGAGTCGCTCTTCTAGCTGCTGGGGACTGAAGAGTACCTTTTCTAGATGAGGTACGTAGATTGGCATAAATCTAAATTAGCAGTCGAGCGTAAAGCAGTTTATAGAGGTAGTAAAAAGGACGTCGAGGTCAAGCGTAGGGTGGTATCTGGATTCCAGTTAGCCGGGGATAACATTTAACGGTACCAACTATGCAGCGTCGGCATGCACCGACACGTCCGACAGCGTTATCATCGGGGGACGAAATTATCAGCGAGCAAGAACAAGACGCTACGTGCTCTAGTTTTACGTGCAATACAAGTAGAGCACGAGAAAGGAAGACGTTTGCACGAATGGACAAAACGGCATTTTATGCGATTTTGCGGCATTTAAAATTAGGAGAGGGTAGCGGCGAATAGAATATTTCAGTTAAGAATCACCAACGCTTTTAGTTGTCCCGATGGATTTTATTTTCCTTACTTTACTACCAATATAGAAAACAGGGTAGGTACCTTATAACGGGTTTATTGGGTTTTGTGGAGGTGCTGGAGTGACTTCGAGAAGAGCTCGAAAAAATCGGGTTTTCTAGAAATTCGTGGAAGTTGTGGTAAGGTGTTCGATTTCTGTTGGTGCAGATACGCTCTTGTGAGGAGGCTGGTTTGGAGAGAATAAGTGAATGATCAAAATCGACTCTGTATTTCGAAAGTTGTGGAGGACAGAAAAAAGTTTTTCTTGAACAACTTCCGCAACGGTGGGCATGGATTTTGACAACTCAAAGCTTATTCTCGGCAAATCAACCTCTTCAAGAGCATTTACCATAAAAAATTGAACATGATCATAGATTTTCATAAACACCCTGACATTTTTCAAACCTAGGTTTATCAAGAAATGCCGGAGTTATGAGGTTATGCGCGAACACCAATATCAGGGATGCACGTTTATGGCCGGTGATGATCTGATGAGTTTCCGAGAGAAGGATTGGAATTGGGTGTCCGTGGAAGCGGCTGTAGGGCTGAGCTGCTGAAGGCTATCTTCATAGATCCGCTTACCTGCCCGAGGAATCCCTGAGAAGAGTAGGCGCTTATTTCCACGAAAGGAATAGTAAAGCTCTATCACCAGTCGGCGAACACCGGAAGGAGTAGGTGGATTTTTTCAAAGCTGCAAACGACCGTTGCTGCCAACTATCGCAATAAATTGAGCCACCATAGCAGTTCCGAATCCTGCTGTCGAATAAGTGAATGTATATTGCATTACTGGAATTCAGAGTTCAGAAGCTTATGGAGCAGAGGCATGCCATTGAATTTGTTGACTGAAATCTACAAAGCTTACCTTTCCGCGCAAAATTCACTCCAATGCAGCGGATATTGAAGGTGGCCCCTCGAACGCGAGCGAAATGGCCTTTCTGATTTATGCATACAGAATGTTTCCATATTATTGCTGAACTTAATGCATTCCTGCAGAACTAAAGGTGGCTCTATTTTGGCGCAGAATCGAACGGAACGACCCCATATTTCAGGCGCTCTAGTTTCGAAACTAATGCAGATACTTCAATCATTCCAGCACGAAACTGCTCCGCATTCGCAGATTATGAATTGTATCGAGCCGGCTGCAAAACGCAGTTGAACTGCAGCATAACTGAACGTGAGGCTGATTTATCTGTGGCGGGAAATGCAAATCTAGCCACTGTATTAAATAAGAGCTTTCCCTGGTTCACGTTTTAGGCCGGCGTTAAAATAAAAGTTCCCCGCCAAAGAGCGAACAAGGGTCAGTTTGGTTTATGCTCAGCACCCGACCACTATCGAACTTTGCGATAGAGGAATGGCGAATCGCGGCGTTGGGGATTTTCTATCGGGTTTTCCAAAGCGGTAGCGGAGGTTGATGGAAGTTCGTATCGGTGTGCAGGTTCACATTGGAACAGAATTCGCACTTTCACCCGATGGGATTTTCGGGGCCGCGATCTATCGGAAAAAATGGGTTACCAAGGGTTTTCAGTCCCATCCTTACGAAGTACCTAAATGAAAGTATTGTAATCGACCTAAAATCAGATCGGAGCTTCAGAAAAAAAATTTCACCCATAAACTTTTAGTCAGAATCACTTCTTGACCAAGCGTCTGTGTGACCGTCAGCGGTCATTCACAAAATTTGCCATAGCCCCCTCAATTCTTATCCTTTTTTCAAATTTCTTGAACTGGAATGCTCGTCCGGTCCGAATAGAAATTATTCCCATAGTTCGGGCCATAAACTTCTTTACACTACTCACACTTAGCGGTTGAGGTCAGACAGAGCTAAGACTTAACAATTTTTTTTTCTTAACTTTTTTTCTCACTTACTAGTATTTAAGTTGCCTGGTTTTAATTACGATCTCCGCGAATTTCTGCGTCAATGTGAACCTGCACCAGACTCATCTGAACCCAAAGGTCGGCGGTGGATAGAATCGCCTGGGTTATCCCACCTGACTCCCCGACCGCCCGTACTGTATTGGTAGAAAGGAGAAATAATAACTATAGTTTCAGCACGCTATGGCCTGCAGACACGCGACGGTCTCAAGAATCGTACTTGGAAGAAGTACAAGAAAGTGATCTTCTCGTACACCTTAAGACTTGATACCAAAACCAGTGGTGCGTAGATAACACACAATACTTCCATATTTTGAAACGTAAAATTGTGACACAATTTGATCATATTTTGACTGCTTTTGAAAGTGTTTAGGTCAAAAATATCAAAAAATTCAGTATTAAAATTTTAAAATTCGCCCAAAATGAAAAAACGCCACATTTTCGGAATGTAAAAAATATCCACATATTCTGCAAGGTAAAACGAAGATTTTGAGACCAAGAACGCTCAAATCGGTTCATTTTTGCGGCCGGAAAAAAATAAAATAGAAAACACTAAAAATGCAAATATCTCGGAAGTACTGTGCGTTATCCAAATTCCGATTAAACAGGGTGTTAGGTCTTGCCGAGACAAACATTTCAGTTCAAGAAATTTGAAAAAAGGTTGAGAAATGAGGGAGTTATGGCCATTTTTGTAAATGACCACAGACGGACACACGGACACACGGACAGACGGACAGACGGACACACGGACACACAGACACACGGACACACGGACACAGAGACACTTGTTCAGGAAGTGATTCTGAGTAAATGTGTATAAGAAAAAGTTTTTTCTGAAGCTCCGTTCCGATTCTCGATTTTAGGACGATCACAATACTTCCATTTACTCTGTAAATATGGAAGTAAAAAAACGATAAGGTTATAACTTTTCGCGCTCTACTCTCTTTGTTGATTTTTTTTTTTGGAAAACGAATGCCCAGTTTGAGTTACGTCAATTTTTCAAGTTTTCTATTACCTTTTTCACTGTACCATGTTGATAAAATAAAACCGCTGCGGCTAATAGGGCCTTCCAAGAAACCGACTGACTCTCAGTCAATTTTTTACGCTTTTTACTGTGAAATGGCAATAACTCAGTCCAGCTTCAGCGTCACCCTTGTTCCATAAAAAATGAAGAAATGGGTGCCAAAATGGAAAAATATTACCGGAGAGAGAAAAGAGGTAATTTTCCGAGTACCTACTCTTGAAATATCCCACTCGATAATAGGAAACAGGTATGTAGAATTTTTGAAAAATAATCGCTGGTTGGACGATTTTTTATTTGTTTATTACTTCCATATTTACAGAGTAAATGGAAGTATTGTGATCGTCCTAAAATCGAGAATCGGAACGGAGCTTCAGAAAAAACTTTTTCTTATACACATTTACTCAGAATCACTTCCCGAACAAGTGTCTGTGTGTCCGTCTGTCCGTGTGTCCGTGTGTCCGTCTGTCCGTCTGTGGTCATTTACAAAAATGGCCATAACTCCCTTATTTCTCAACCTTTTTTCAAATTTCTTGAACTGAAATGTTTGTCTCGGAAAGCCCTAACACCCTGTTTAATCGGAATTTGGATAACGCACAGTACTTCCGATATATTTGCATTTTAAGTGTTTTCTATTTTATTTTTTTCCGGCCACAAAAATGGACCGATTTGAGCGTTCTTGGTCTCAAAATCTTCGTTTTACCTTGCAGAATATGTGGATATTTTTTATATTCCAAAAATGTACCGAATTTTTTTTTGGCGAATTTTAAAATTTGCAAAGCGAATTTTTTGACATTTTTGACCTAAACACCCTTAAAAGCAGTCAAAATATGATCAAATTGTGTCTCAATTTTACGTTTCAAAATATGGAAGTATTGTGTGTTATCTACGCACCACTGGTTTTTGGGTTATTATTGGTCCCTGCGCGAAACGATGTTATTCCAAAATTGATCGTCCATGGCCGATGTCGATGTTCCCCCCAAAAGCCTACCTATTTTTCGATGACCGTTTTCCTCTGACCATCGAACATTGTTTCCTGAAAACATCCATGTTTCCCGATCGATGTTTTTCATCGTCGATGTTTTCGGACAATGCTTCATCCTTAAACCGAATTTGACGACCACGTCAGCGCGATCCTATTCAACGTATTCATCGCCTTTAATGAAGTCGGCTGTTTGCTCCGCTTTTGGAACAGTAACTTTTAAAGGGCCAACAGTAGAACTGACGATAATGCAGACTAGTCAGAATCGGAAGGAGAACTTCGAGGCCAATTGGGACGATGAGATCGACAGAAAATCATCTTAACTGGAACCGCCGCGATAAGCGCCTTCCCTCGGAATTTGAGCTCGGCACGTGAAGGACAAAGATTGCGAGCGACCGGGACAGAGATAGCGACGGAACGAAGGTGCGACGAGGAGAGCAGCATTAAGACGAACTGAGAAGTTTGCCCGTGACGAGACGCTATTCTCAGAGGCACGGACCACAATACCAGTGTCACACTAACGTCAAATTTTGTTATTGTTGGCGGTCGAATGCGAGAGTTTTTCATCGTCAACGTTGAACCAATAGAATTTGATTGACTCAGCAACAACAGCTGACAAAATTAAAACTTAAAACACCTCGTTAGAATTCGGGCGGATTTTTTCCCAACAAAGAAAAACCTCAATCCCAATTAAAAAAAGTTTTTCAGGAAAAATTGACTCACACCGAAAGTTTCTACCTCAATTTTTATGACATAGGTGTGTCAGAATTATAAAACAAATTGGGCCTTTGGAAAATGTCTACAGTAGACAAGTGAAGAAGTGTTTTTGATGAATTGAATTTTCCTTGAATTGGGTCCGAACTATTGGGCCGATTTATACCATTCAGGGTTAGTTCTCTTCTGCTCATACCACAAAGTACATCAATAGCCTTCAAAATTCAAGCATATTTATGAATTACAATTTTTGAAATCAATTTTGAGGCTTCTCGACCAGAAAAGGAAAAATATATTAATCAATCTAACAATAAATTCTAGATCGGAAGGCATACTTATCTATTCGGGTAATTGATTTCTATAAAAATATTTTTAAAAAGCGGCCCTATTGAGAAATCTCATCAAATATTTAGGTGCCTATCCCCGGCTAAAAAAAATACCGTCAAAAAATTCCAACATTTCTGGAACGATTTTCGCCTTTTATTTATTGGACTCATCTGGCCCACGGTTGTTCTGCGCGGAGTTCAAATTAGAAGAAGGTGGTCGGCGGAAAATGCAAGAAAGGCTCCAAAATGGAGAAAATGGTTCCATTATTTCGCCTGTTGTACTCGCTGTCGTCTTCGCCTGGTGAATAGTCGTCGCCGACGGGGCTCGGAATCTAATCGTCTTTCCCCGAAGGTTCCCGTCAAACAATCGTTTTAAAATAGTCCGACCGCCATCTCCGCGGTTTTCCCTTCCAATTTCCAACGAACGTAATCAGCGAACTCAAAAGATTCGCTTTTGTGAACGAGTCACTTCTGCTTTTTGGTTTGTCGAAATTTCGCCCAGTAAGTAATTAGAACGTTTTCATCAGTGTCTATTCTTCGGTCGCGGGCCAGAGGGGGAGTTATCGAGAAAGCCTGGATTCCTTTCAGAGGATTAAATCCAGAACTGAAACCTCTGATGTTGGGGCGAACAATAACGGAACGGCGAAGTTTTGCTTCAACGGGAGAAATTTGGTACGGCTCGAATCGAAATATACACCGATATAGTCGAGTTTATGTATAACGAGACAAACCATCCCGATGGTTCGCTAAAACCATTTCACGCTTATTTATCATCAAAAAGCCTCCGAAATTTCGAGCAATATACCTGCTCAACCGCTGCGTGCGAAGAACAAAAGTACAAGGGCCTGCTCTAATTTTAGGCAATTACCGAACGACCGCTCATGGATCCATGTTGGAAGAGGTTATGAACATTACTGGAAATCTTCCTTTTTATCCCTGAGGAAGGTCCTTTTTTCAAAGCTGTTCTCACAGGAAAGCCATTCAACATAAATCACGGGGAAATGATTCGGGGATGGGGTAAGGCATCGGCCAATTTTCACGTTAAAACCGTTTCACGAGCATTAACGTCGAGGGTACCCTCAATTAGGCTAATAACAGGAGGAGCAGCGAGTGCTCGGAAAGAAAAGAGACTGGAGCAACTATTAAATATACATTGTCGAGGGGTCTGGCCTGTATAACAGAGGTAAAGAACATACACACAATCTACCCGGGGCCGAGGTGAAATTATAACACAATCACCGGGTTTGTCTTATGGTCCCGAACCTCGGAGAGGTAGGTACAATTTTCGATTGTCGGGCCCCCAACCTTTCCTCGGGTTATATAGATCGTTTACGGACGTTTCATGCCGGCAACACCAACTCGTACATCTGCAGACAATACAATACAGGGTCATGGGAAGGGTTCGAACGGTCCATTTCGAATTGTTCGAGTCTGGAACAGGTGAGACATCACTTTTGACTTCACAGGAATGTCAGTTCTGTTCAGTGTTCAAAGCTGGAAAGTAAACCAGATACCTAAGTATAAAACGTAACTTGAACTTCTATTGCTCAACTTCCCTCCGACATTTGAAGAAACTAAATATTTTGATGGTAAAAAGAGAAATGGTAAGAAAATCTCGTAAACTGCTAAAACGTTCTATTCAAAGGGAAGACTTACCCTGTGGACGGTTCGACTAACAGTGAAGGGCTAAAACGGAAATCCGGCCCGGTTATGGCGGAAATGATTCGATAATTACTACGTATACCCCCAGGAAGGTCTACTGTGGGCCCAAGCAGGTGGACATGGTCACAGTGCATGCACGGATCGGGGCACAAAACTTACCGTTCGTAAGTGAATGCAGTTTCTCATACTTCTGATTTTTGAAGTTGCGTTAGTTTTCCCTGGGACATTTTAGAATCCAAAAAGACTTGGAAATCCGAATAATCGGCTGATAATGTTCTTAGTGAAAAATTAATTTTTCCACTCAGAATGTTTTTCTTCTCTTCATTGGAAAAATTAATAAAATAGTTCAAGTCTCGAGAAAAAAAAGTTTTTTTGCCCAAAAAACGACGATAACTGTGGGGCTGAAGTCAAAATCGCCCCTACCCGAAAATGGATATCTACCAAATCCTCCCGAAGTTCCTGATACGGGGGTGGCGATGGTGTGATGCTGGATGCGTAGGTGGTGCACCATAGACTTCAGAGCCACAAATACTAGTACGAAGTAGGAATGATGATGTCGTGGTAGTTGTAGCCGAAGAAACTGTGGGAACGTCATGGGGGTCGGTAGGTCGCCCGGGGGCACTCGAACCAAAGGGTTCACGTCGATGCTGTAAGTACACGTTGCTCCTCCTTCAACAACTACAACAACAACAACAGCAATCGTATCCACCGCAGGCCCAAACAGCACTACATCTCCCGGCTTGAACTTGTAAGTGCCGGCCTGAGAAGTTCAGGTCAACTTGGCTTGTAGACGGCTCTTGAACTTCTAGTTCCTGAAACTAGATAGGTCTATGACTGCTAACGAACTGCGAAGCGAGAAGAAACGAGCGGGAGTTTTTCTCCGATAGTTATAGCCAAGTTTTGACTAATGGCTTAAAATTTATTCTTGGCTTTTGACCATTTTTTCCAAATCAATCCTCAATTTCCAAGGGAATCCCTGATTTTGAACTGATTTATTACCGTGGAACTTACCACGTAATTTATTCTAAAAGAGGGTAAGACAACATCTTATTTTTAGGTAAGTATACCTATAAAACATTCTACCTACAAGGCAATGTTGTTTTTTCGTTGTAAGGCCCCTTCACGGTTGTTTGTACTAAAATTGAAAAAGATTGCTGATCTTCTGTTCATGCTTTGGCGTAACCTGCTCGATGACCCGATTTTCACTATTCATCAATCATCATCACTACCGAACAAAGGCCCTCTATGAACAGACCTGATATCGACTACGCAATGTTGATTCACATTATGCTCCTATCCAAAATATCGATTTCACTAATGCATTCAACCAAGTCACAATACAGACGCCAGTATAGCCAAAGGTTGAGCCGACCCAGATGACCTTTACTTTCTTTACCTCAGATACGAATAGTGCGAGCTTCCACTGTCTTCAATTACCGTCGGTTTGCAAGTCGATCAGATTACTGTTGCAGTGAAATTAGAACCTGACTTCAAGAACAGAGCTGTGCTGTAATCTGAGACCGAGGATCAGGGCTGGGTGGTTTGAGATAAAAACCCCGTTTTCTTAGGGCTTTTTACAATAGGAGAAGAAATCGTAAAATGCCCCTAAAAACATAGGAAAATAAGTACGGCACTGTATTTTTTCGATGTTTCTGAAAAATATCTAGACGAGGCATCCTTGGACACGGGGGTTCCCCATGTGTGTCCACCTCCACACGGGTTCACAAAAAAGCGTCATTCCTCGGAGCCACCGCTGGTGGATGTTAACTGGTATGAATCACCAATAATAAGTAGATATCAGATCATCCGAAAGGACAGGAAATGGCAAGGCTGTTCCTCAAAGGCAATCTGTGACTCTGGATAGGACCTAGGTCCTCCGTGGCCGAAGGCGTCTGCCGAGAGAGCTGGAGGTGGCAGGTTCGAATCCTGACGGTGAGTGATATTTTTGCCATTTTCCGCTTCATCCACTTTAACAGCATTAGGGCCCAATAACCGATAAAGGGGGCCCAATACCTATTAATTGCACAGATTTTTGCTTAACTGCGCGCTTCTCTCTCGTGCACATCTGACATTTTCTATTTCCGTTCTAATTTCTTTTTTTCCATTCTATCAGCTGAAATTCCTCGCAGGTATCGCTTATCTTGACAGAGAAAAGAAAACACCTGGCAGGAAAAGGGAAAATAGACCGGAATGGTGCTAATTGGTTGTTGAAGAGGACAGTTCTAGAACTGAACCCCCAACCAGCTCCATTAGTGGAGACAAGTTCTTCACGCTACAAACGTGTCCTTTTGAAGCCAACCCAATTAGAGGTGGAGTGCATCTTCTGGGACTTACACAGCTAACCGAACGGTAGTTGACTATCGGCCGATGGCCAATTGTGGCCAATTGCGTCAGTCGGTTGTGGCTATCGGGTGAAAGTAGTTTTCCAAGTAGTTTGATGAAGCTCCCAAGTTACCGGGAAGTCGAGTTCGTAATGAGTGTCGAAATTCTTGGACCTTGTTATGGGCAAGCTGCGTTCGAGACTAAAGACGTCTTTGCTCTTTGGCATACCAGGAAATGAGTAACCCTGTGTCAGGATATACCCATAAGTACTGTGAGACTAGAACAACAAGTCCTGGCTAGTTTGATCCTCTCCTTTTGAGGGCGGCAGGGCACGCCCGGGGCAACATCGGTTGTCGGGCAATGCCGAGAACAGCGGTTAATTTTGTGTTTTTACATCCAAATCTTTAGCAACCTATGGGTAGAAGATTATAACAATATTTGTAAATATGTAAACATATACCAATATTATTCTTCGTCCAGCTAGAGGACAAAGTATGCGAATATCGATTATAAAATCGAATCGATATATGTGCCAGAAGCGAGACTATTGCCGAGTCTCACGTCATTCTCGACTTAGTGCTTATTTCGTCAACCCTTGTGCAGGAAGGGACTGAGACGTTAGGGAATTGAATGAGGAAATATGAGGAAGTATGAGCTGTAGATGGTAGGAATATTTTTCCACCCGCTCGTAGAACGACAAGTGCGTTTAGGCTGATTGCTCAAATACACCCCAGCCCCTGGTAGATTATAATAATTTTCGTACAATGGTCGAGCCAAAACGACGAATAATGAATGAATGTCATATAACAGCCATACTATCACTCCCCAGCATTATACTTGGGTGCGACTTCCTTCTGTTCGGTCACGGAACGTTGATATCGTTAGACGATATCGAAATAGAGGCAACAGGGGTGTTAATGCCATAAGAAATTGTCTAATATGAACCGCAAACTGAGAGCTTATTACACACTATCAAAATTAGTAACTGTGCATTTTTTAAAATTTTGCTTAATTTTGAGAACGCCCTTTCAGCCCGAAGAAATTAATATGCCAAAAAAGGATCGCGTAATGTATTCAATATTCGTATCATTTCCACGAGCTGAAATATTCAGCTCGCGTCAGACAGCGAAGACCGCAACACAATGGGGAAGTTCGTGAAATCTTAAACGCCCTGTGGTCCTCCGGGTGCTTTGAGTATTACGAATGTCAGGAAGGCGTTAAAATTCAGCAGGCGGATGGCCGAACCGTTGGAAGAACTTCGAAACCTAACGTACCCAACAACTATGCGGTCATGACACATTTCACCTGTTTTTTAAAATATTCATAGATTTCTTACGAAATATTCCAACAATGCGTTCGCGTTGTGTTTCCACAGAATATGATCGTTTTGACATTGTTATTCACAATCGTTCAAGAAAAATTGTCCCCCCATTATCTTAATACTTGATGTTTTTTGTTCAAAAGAAAATAGTGACCCCTAAATAATAAATAAACCCTAGTCTACAAATTCGCAGGACTTTTCAATGCACTCTGATTTATTGATTATGATTTTTGACATTTAAATTCATAAAGAAACTCAAGTAAGTATAAGGTCGGGGAAGCGAATGCCAAAAAAGTTCGAACAAACGTCGTTCGAATATCATTATTTATTTATAATACTCGGGCGAATAACCGACTAGCATTTCTCGATAAATAACCAAAAAACCGCCGCTTTGCAATCACTTGAATGATGGACAACTTCGATTCGAATATTCCCCGGCTCATTTCGATCGTCATCGCTTCCAGAAAACGCCTACCGCACCTTTGAGGGCCATCCTACCCTTTTCCATTTCGTAACTTCCGTTTTTCTGCAAAGAAAACGCCACCCCCTTTCCGTAGCCTCTGAAAGTGTTTGCATTATGAACCAAGTCTTGCAATGGCGAACCTAGTAACGATGACGGCCCCAGGACGCCGCCATGATCAAAAATTTACCACCCCTGATACCAGCCTATCTCTGACAAAGGTTGCATGACTCGGTCTCGCCTTCGCAATGTCCAGAAATCGTTGGAACCCCTGCTTCAATAGAAAAATCAATTTCATCTTCGTTGAATTTGAGTTCCTCGGAAAAAGCGGAGCGCTTAATATTTAAAGTTTCCCCCCGCCCTTGCTAATCACGTGACAAGAACAGTTCAAAAGTCGGAGTAGTATACAAATACAGTGTCGCAGCCAAAAAGGCCCTTGTCAACTGCCCGATTCTCGACTTGTAAATTATTCGCGGAGCTTCCCCCGTAATTGCATTGACCGTCGTCTCATTTATAATGAAACAGGTAAACTCCGAAGGAAATCCGAAGTCGATAAATGCTTTTAGGACCCGGGAAAACCTGGTAATTTTTCCTTTGAGTATTCTTTGATCAGGTGGTTATGATTTTCCTGGTGTCTTCAAGCACTAATACGTCCCTTAATCTTCTAATATTATCTCGACGGTGTAGAATCAATACTGCCCAATTCGTTTGCCATGCAATCTATGGACGCGTGATTTGCCAAGTTGCCACCAATCCAAGTTTTGAGAAGTAGGCAACCCAGATGCCCCCAAAAGACACGATGCTTTGAATTGGGCAGTATTGCAGTTACATCGTCGATCTATACTTTGATTTAATATTTTTGTAAAAGTGACTTTTTTGGGAAAGGTATTCAATTGAGGTAGATAATGCGATTGGAGACGATTTTAAACGTTTAAACGTCTGATTAATCGAATCTCTTGTCCCACAATTAGCAAAAAATAGTTTGGGTGAAACTGCACATCCCCAATCGCATTATCTACCTCAACCCGCTTATGAGATATGATTTTTTAAAGGTTTGAATAATAGAAACCAAGCTTCGCGCCACAAAACTCGCATTTCCCCTCTCAAAAACTAATTCTTTCACATTAAAGCACATTTTTGGATTCAGTATCCGATTTCCTTCAAGAGTATTTCCGACTTTTAATGCATAATGCAACACCGTCGAAGATCGGGCGTGGAATCGACAAATAATTGACTGACTCACCAAACAGATGACTTCCATAATCTCAAAATGACTCACCTGTAACAGAAAATGGCCGAAATTAGACATGAGCTTTGATAACATCCAATAAACTACATGGGGAAGACCGTGGCTCGTATTGGCTTGCATGGGAGGATTGGAAGAGAGCGAATGGCAAAAATGGAAAATTGAAGGGTACAGCCCACAAGGCGTAATGGCTGTTTAGGCCAAATAAGCCTTAATAAGGTATAGAGCCATTAGATTAGAAGATGGAGAGATAATTTGGCAAATTATTGTACCGTAGGTACCTACTTCATGAACAGAATTAAATTTTTACACCACAATTTGTTGGGTAGGGTAGAAAGACCTGTTACGGACAGGCCACAGAGGATATAATTTGCAGAGTTTCACACGGACCTTAAAATAGGGTATTTCATTGGTTGTAAAAAATTTCAAGTTTTTGAAAATCAAATAGGTAATATTGAGTAAAGCTTGTATTTCGAAAATTACTCTTCGCCTCTGACTCAAAGAAATTACTGTTCAACAATATAATTATTATAGATCACATCCTTTCCCCAGCTACAGATACCCCATGCCTAATATCGGTCTATACCGTTCTCCATTCAAGAAGGGTGTCCGTAACTATGGTATAATATACCAAAATCTCTAAATCTCGTGATATTATCACGCTCTATGGGATGAGAACCAGACACCACATTTTTGGAGAAAAATGAACACGAGAATCAAACTGCCGGTGCCTGAAAATGGTGAAAATGGTTTGGCAAACACAAGAACCCAAAATTGGGTGGCCATCTTTACTTTTCGACCCTCGAGGTGATGTGACCCTACCTGCTGAGTGCCCTTTTACTCTACTTACTCTACTTACTCTCAATCTTTCTCATATCCTGGCCATCCTTCCAAATCCCCGACAGTTCCGACCTTACGTGAGGATGTTCTCGAAAAATCACTCAAATTCTCAAAACGGTTTTTGAAAACTTGACTAAGTATGAAGACACGCGCTACTTATTATCGTTCTCCTTCACTAACTTCTACCTGAATCCTTCACGATCGCTTTATCTCTGGGCTCTTCTTTTCCGAGGAACGTCAGGCAAATCGACGCCGTATCCCGCGAGATGTCTGCCAGCCAGCGGAAGACGTGGAGCGAGACAGAGACAGTTTCCCTTTCCAAACCGCGGCCTCCTATCCGTCGACAAGTGTGAACAGTGAAGAAGATCCACCGTAACTGTCGACAGACAGAAACAGACGGAAAAGAACCGATTCCCCCGTTGAGAAAGAGTGAAATGTCGGAGGTTTCTGTGGAAAAGAAGAGGACGGAGACAAAGAAGTGCGCGAGGGACGGAAATGAAGAATACTTCTGTTCTTGTTCGAACATTCCTTACTCATCAATACATTGGCTCTTGTATTTTTATACCCCCATGCCATCCGTGCTCGGCTCTTCTATGGCCTCATTGAGCATGCTACTGTTCTCTCCGCCATTAATAGTCTTCTTACACGAAGAATGTCATTCCGCTCGCATGGCCGTTCCGACCGATCGCTCGGTATCTGATAGGGGCACACGGAGTCGGCTATTTAGAGCTCGCATCACACATTATGACGGTGAGAATGTAAACGCGAAGGCTGATATTTTGACCAATGTTTCATCGAAAGCTTGGGAGCCATTTTGGACTTGAATGTAGATTTTTTAATTCATTAGGTTCTTTTGATTATATCATAGTTACAAGAGAAGGCGAAAAAATCAATTGATCGAGCGAAGTAGGCATATACTGTATAACCAATAATAAACGTTACGATTCGAAAAGGATTAAAAAGCAAATATCAGGTGCGTGTATACACTGCAACTTCCCCTCCTACAATATTTCGGTAGGTTGGACTCTGTCCGCCTATAACTCAAGGCGGTGTATCACAGGGCCTGTATTCTGCGTGCTAGAGCGACATGCCTTGACTTGCTCCAGTCCTCTGCTCGAGGGCGGCAGGGCACGCCCGGGACAACCTCGGTTTTCTGGTAAAAAACCCAATCACCTAGAAAGTAGGTTCACTTTACTTCCTTCAGCAAGTATCTTTGAATACTTCATGAAGTAACTTCAGCATTTATTCTTCAATTTTTTGTATTATTAAGCTGAATTAATTCATCAACAGTTCTGCAAATGTTCGTCAACAAACAATCGAAAACTCGAGCAATTCGCCCGCAGCATGGACTGAGCTTATGAAATATTTCACGACTCGGCAACGGATGCTCTCGCTATGTCGAATTCAGCAGAACTGTACGTCGCGTTTGTCCAACAATTTGAAGGGTTTCTCTCGTCTGGACCGAACGCTTTTTCGCCACTAATGAGCGAGCGTTTAGTCGGCTAGGGGCCGAACAACTGGCCAGCAGAGTTGAAACAGACTCCGAAACTGAGTAGTTAGTTTGGTCAATACGGCAGTCATGTTCGAACTGATCGGCACGAGTGTCGAAAGCAGCCCGACCTACTTTCAATAATTTCCAGACGAACGCCATTTGCCATGAAAATTCGATGGACCCCGATTTTTTAAAGTGCTAGCTGAAATACGAAACGGTTAACACTTGAGGAGCCAGTTTCGAAAAGTACTCAAATCATTTTTGACAAAATCACATTTTTACCCTACTGGTGGTTTGGGGACTCAGTTCTTCACAAAATGCCATCAAATTGAGACTAAAAGTAAAGTAATAACCTTGAAAAACAAGATTGAAATTTCAGTTGATTTGTTTCAAAATGTACTATATCCATCAAATAGGAGAATTTCCATATAATAAAGGATCCATAATATAGGTTCCCAAATTACTATAACTGAGTACACGAGTATTCCACTGGCTACAGTTTTTCAACAAAATGTAATATTGAGACATTGTTGTGAGAGTAACCAGTGAGAGACTGTTCAGTGAACCAGTCTAAGGGTTTCGCAAATATCTCGCATTTTATCAAACTGGATTTAGTACGTTTTGGAAACAAGCCCTTCAATTTTTACGATCCAATTCGGTATTCATCGAGGGGAAAAACCGTCCACGTCTGACGCCAGACACTATCTCCTGTTCAAATATTCGATACGAGGCCTATACCAACGTCAGAACTGAAACTTTTAGATACAGAAATGCTAAAGGGCGGTGGAAACAGTTTGTTGATACATTGACGCTCGCAGGGACAGATTAGATCTGCAAATATTTAGACATTGCGCTATCCCTTACTATTCCGGTGGATAACAGATTCAAGAAAAGACTCCGATGCAATAGGGAAGAGGCGATTCGGGCAATGCACGTTTTGGTAAACAAAATCATTTCAAGGGGAAGTTTTCGAATTAGAAATTTGCATACTGTCATTTTTTATCCTTACAGCCTTCTGAGTAGTCAAAATATGATCGATTTGTTTAAAAAATGTATACCTACATTATAAAAAAAAATATGGAAAATCTTGCGTCTCATCTACGCACCACTGGTTTTTCCTTCTGTTGTCGAGTAAAATCCATTTTGTGGGAAGATTTTTTCCTTTTAGGTATTTTTGCATTTCGTTTCCCTTCATCTCGATCGAGATAATTTCTTTATTCACCAACGACCGTTTAGAAAAATGCGGGGTTCGCAAAGATAACAACATTCGTCCATAGGCGTGGAAGAGAGGTAATGATTTATAAGAGGGCGATACTGAGGAATAGTCTCTTAACATTCCACGTTTTTGTACTCCTGGTGAAGTTATCTTCCTCTCCCTAAATGTAGCTCCATCCTCTATTTTCTCTTTACCTCAGCGTTCCTAAGTTGGTACCCTTCAACTTAACGGATCCTCACTTCAACCTGGACGATCTTGGGGCTTATGGGGCCCCGTTAGTAGAAACGCTGGAGGTTTAAAGGTTGTTCTTGCCTGTTGAAGGTGGAACAACGACTTCGTGATTCAAGAGGAAGAGAGAGAGAAGAGGCCAATTAGAGAGGCGTGTGGGAGCGAGAGGAGGATAGGGTATCGAAACGGTGGAAGGTGAACGGCTGGCTCGAAGATGAGCATTCTCTCTCTGGCTGAACTTTATAGTTGAACCGTTAAATATGCATTTTCACGTTATATTTTATCGTTTAGGTCACGAATCTTCGGCATGATTGGTCCGACGAGGATTTGTAAAATAACACGAAAAATCATAACCGAATAATCGCCATGGCATGTACGGAAAACCAGATTATTTTCGTGACTTTATTCAGAGCAGTTCCATCTAGGTATTTGAGATAAAAATTTGATGAGAATGAAGGTTTTGATTATATTCAAAATATGGCCATGTCTGGAAAACCCAGTATTATAACATGAGCGCCCCACAGAAGCCTAACGTCAATAGGCAGATAGTATGAGGCATCATAATGTAAAATATGTCTTTCTCAGCAAAGCTTTTCTCCAACGTACGACAACACGATAGGATAAAAAGCTAGCCAAGCGAATGAAGGCAGGATGTTTACTACGGCAACTGATAAGGCCGATGTTTTCCAGTTTTTGGCGAGTCCACCATTTTCACGAACGCATACGACGCGTCCGAAACGTCGAAATCTAGCGAAACGTTATTCCTGGACGGAGGCAAGGGAAAAAAGCAGAAATCCGATTTAGAATATCCGAGAGGAAAAAACAATGGAAAGGTTTTGCGGAAACAACAGAAAATAGGAGAATAAACTAAGATGCCAGGATGGGAAGCAAGGGGGTTGGATGGAGGTGGAAGATTCGTCTTTACAAAACACAGCTGCCATTCAAGTTCGTTTCCTATTTCCGATTCCCGCCCTATCGAGTTCGTTTTGACTTTGAGAAAGAGGGAGTGGCACGGGGAATGATTTTCAAACCGATTCGCCAGCCGAAGAAGTGAAAAGTTTTAGTCACCTTTCAGAGGCGGATCAAAAAAGTTTTTATCGTCTTTCGTTTTTCAGCCGTTGAAATGATGAAAGTTCATCGAAAGGAGACGCCAGTTCCGCAGATAAGTTTCCAGAGTAGAAAGTCGCAGGAAAGATTAGATATAATCCAATTACACCATCAAACAATAGCGAGAATCCTAGGAATTTATCGGCGGTCGAATAACTTCGACTTGATATCCGATAAAATAGGCGAAAGAGTCGGGAAAATGTAGATTGTGGCGAAAATATATCGTGGCAGGTTTAGGTCATGTTAAGGCTATACGAAAGTTCTTTTTTCGTCGCCGTCATTTCTGTTCATTTTTATCTAAAAGTCTAACAAGATTCCAGTTTTTACCGAAACGAGGTATGGAAAATTGGGCGGAATAAAGGTTTTTCCAGAAGTTCAGATGGAGCGAGCTTCCAGAATCGATTGTAATAATTATTATCTTTATTGGCACAGACAGCAGGGTAAACATTTCTCCCGTATCGGAAATTCTCTCGATAGCGCCGGTGAGAGCGGGACTTTTCCACGAACATTAACGTGACCGGTGATTGAAAATAAAGGAAAGAGCAATGTTGGTTTATGTACCTATGTGAACCGAATGAATTTTTTACTCGCCCCAACAAAGGTAATACCAGTACTTCTCCCATCGGCACAGAAATTATTTCCCTCCAACGTTCAGCGTCAGATGCGGCGAAGGATTATCGGCATCGTCTACGGCTGATGTCGTGCTGGCGATGACAGCTGATTATATCGTCGGCCCAGGAAAAGCAGAGGAACCAGACTGCGTGAAAAAGCTCGAGGGCTCCGAGAAGGGCCGACCCGCCATTTTCCTGTCCTAAGTGTCTCTTTATACAGTTTGTCATATTTTCCGATGTATAAGTCAATATTATAATGACACTTTAATCAAGGGTTTCAATCGACCCGGGAACAGGGCGTCTCTCGAGGGATGACAAGCGTCCCCACTCCCCTGCAGACGGCGTCCCTGACTTGTCAAAGATTCGATCGCTAGCGATGTCAACGCTACTGTAACCAATTTTCACCTACTTGGGAACGGAGTCATATTTCGTCGCCTTATTTACAAAAACTCATTTCTCGAGCAAATGGAATCATTGTAATCGTCCTATGATTGAAAATGGAATAGCAAGTTCGAAAAAGTCCGTATTTTCAAAAATTGTCATATTTCCCTCAGAAATCCTCATCGTTCATCCTCAATTGGAACGTTGGTCTGACCCATCGTGATGTTTAGTGAATTTTATTTTTTCTGGCCCCAAAAACGAACCGATTTGAGCGATCTTGGCCTCAAAAAATTAGCTTGCAGAACCCGGGGATATTTTTCTATTCCGGTAATTCTGTGTACTTTGATTTTAGGCGGGTTTTAAGATACGCATACCTAGTGTAATAATTTTGAAATTAGACAGAGTAACATGAATTTGATGAGTAGGTTGAGGGTGGGACATTAGATGAAAAAATTACTAGTTTTTACCTCAATTCTTTTAACATGAATTCTTTTAAAATTGATTCTTCAATGTTGCTACCTATAAGGAAAGTTGGTAACCTGAACTAATTATCTATCGCCTACACTGAAATATTCCTTACGGGAATAAATAGCTATATTACGACCCGGGAACCCGCCCCCAAGTTATCGCTCCGAGTGATAATGAATTAGCTCTACGCTCTGCAGCCAGCATTTTCTCGAAAAACGATTAGTTAAATCAAACAAAGTTGGGAACCCTAAAATTAATAAAGTTGCCATCAAGAAAGTAACGGATGTATTTTACAAAAGCCCGAGAGTTAAATGACACGCTGCCTCATACTGTTGATAATGTAAAGCAAACTTTAATAACAAGCTTCTACTTCGTGGGAACTTTTCGGCGTTTTTGGCAAAACCCGGTACCCGGCAGTGAAAGCAGGAATCTGTCATTGGAATTAATTTACCCCGAATTCGTTCCAGCGGAGTGAGTTTAATTCCAGTTTCTCGTGTTGGGATTTGACTGGAAAACATTTTATTGCCGACAGCACGAGCAACGTGGGGAACTATGGAATGTTTTCCACGAAAATGCGAGTTGGCCTAGCCGAACTTCATAGATCGATAGAGCGTTGGACGAATTAGAAATAATTCACGACACGAACTCCAAAGTACAATCGTCACCGGAATCAATCCTATACGATTTCTATGAAACCGTGACGTGACGAGTTATTAAAAATAGATCAATAATAATCTCCGGGTCGGATCACGAAGCCCTTTACCCTAGGCTTTCTACGAATGCGGAAGTCACGTTATTTCTCGATTTCCAGCTGGAGATTTCGCCGTAAGGAAATCTAATTAAGGCTGCTTTGTAAAATCTGTTATAACCCTCACATACGATTCGACATGGCTGACATGTTCTCATTATAAGGTACCTAATCAAAATTACAGGCACCCTGAATCAAGATTATACAAATGCCTGAATCGGTTCATTAATGAAGTGTTTCTCGTAAGTAGTATGAGAATTAATATGAATTGCAATGCTTTCCTATTCAACTTCGCAAACAGCTTCCTCTGCATTTCTACCCACGATTTCATGAGAGGAGGTCTGTTATTATTGCGTGTACTAAAGGACGTTATACCAATATGCCCTACATAAAGAGGAACATCTCATTTTCCTCGTACAAATAGGAGCATGTTTCTCAAAAATGAACCAATGGTGCGAAAAAAGCGTACTATATCTTTCTATTTCTACGTATATCAATCTACGTTTTCCAGACATTTGTAGTATCGGTTTAACCTGCGTGGAGCAAAAATAACGAAACAAAAGAAATGGTGGAATTCCGATGGAAGGATCCGCTCATTTACTGCTAAAAGCAATAAAAAAATTCCGATGTCGGCCTTGTTTCAAATGAAAAACAACTCATTGGAAAGAAAGCTTCGTTAACTGGTGTGCAGAATTGGACTTTATTGCTAACAGCATTCCCAGTGTTCGTATTATACCGATGGTAGACAGTGGCTCGAAAGTCCTGCCGGCTAGCAACTATAGGGGACATATCGGTAGGTTTTATCGTCGAACGGTAGGTAATTATTCCGTTCGTCAGGCCGAACTCGAGGCAATGCGTTGCCGAGGACGGTGACACATTTAGATACCCTCACGAGTATTGTTCGGTGAAAGCTGTACGACGGATATGCACACCGCTACTTCAGCCATTCCACATTGACATTGAATAAAAGTGGTTGATGAATCAAAAAATTTCTAAAAAACGCTGCTAAGTAGATCAGTGGCATGTGCACATCATTTTTCGGTATATCCGAAGAACTCTGCAAATTTTGCACAGGGGTTCATTTTTCGATTACAAAGACAACTCTTACGATATATAGGTTCTCCTTAAACACGGAATTTAGTTGTTATTATTTTAGAATTTTAGTATAAATTGGTACCTATTTTAGAGGGGGATTTAGAAAAACGTTTTTTCAACCCGGCAAAAAATAACCATCCTCTTTGCTCGGTCCTCCTTGCTTGACCTACCTATCTATCTTTTCAACGCAAGGCGTCGTTAATTTTTGTTGAAATCATGATTTAATCTATTCTTATTTACCTACATAACCAACAGAATAATAATAATAATTATTGAATTCTCTGAATGCTGAAATTAAAAATTCGTCAAGAATGCCTCAGAACATTTGTTAAAGCCTGTCTCGTTCGTATGTTGCCAAGCACAACTGGTCGTAGTGTGAGTGCGTCACCATGTTGGTGTAATAGGCTAGTGGTCGTAAGTAGATCAATCAACCGTATCTAAGAGCCGAGGCCAAATTCTCAACTTTTTCCAATTTTTGTTTTGCTGATTTGTGTAATTCGACCAAATTCTTTAAATTGAAGATATCGGGAGGATAGAAGTTTTTGTGGGGATTCCAACGAGTGGAAAACGAATTTTGTGGCTCGAGTAGTTTTCGAGTTATTAAAAATTGTAGAAATTTTGAAAAACTCAAAACTGCTTCACTAAAACTGCAATAACTCCTAAACGGTTTGAGCTACCGGCGTGGCGATGGTCTCATTCGATTCAGCATAGAAAAATCTATAGAAAATGATGTGTCACATGCCTATGCTTCAAATTTCCAGAAAAACACGAATTTTTTCCCACTTCAACAGCTGTTTTACTGGCCTTAAAATTAAGGTAGGGTTCTGTCGAGATGTTAGGACCAACTAGATACGGAACCAGATTTTTGGTGAAAATTTCAAAAATTTACGACGACTCCTTCCCCCTGAAAAACCCCGGACGGCGGACGGCGTACGGCGGACGGCGGACGGACAAAAAATTTTTATTGCAGATTCGGATTCTACACCCCTTGAAACGTAAACCAACAAATTTTCAGGGGGTGTTAAAAATTTTTTTTTCCTGACCGATTACAAAGGTTCATTTCTATGGAAAAATGAACCAAAAAACCGACTCCAAGAAGAAGATTGAAAAACTTAAAAATAAAAATGGAAATGCGAATGGTTAACACCTACTTGAAAATCAAAATTCCCCAAAAAATTGACGGCATTCGAAATTTCCCTAAAAATTGATTTTTGGATTAGTCTAGCAAAAAAAAAGAAACAATAGCGGCAGGACAATCAAAATCGAATTGCGGCATAAGAGAATTCAATTTCGAGGAATCAGATGAAAACAATCTGTTCGGCAAGATGAGCTAAAAAGTGCTACCGGCTAAAAAAGAAGTCCGCCGAAGCAAAGCCTCCCCTCGGGCGTCTTGGAACGATATTTGGTATTCAATTAAGTCGGCGGATTTAAATTTCCCGATCGAGAGCGCCCCAGGGGCGGAAAGCGGATGATTATTTTCGGGTCGGCGAGCGGGGGGGGGGGGTCGGATCCCGGAGGAAAAAGAGATGAACCGAAAAGGGGGTGGCTTTCCTTGGAGGAAATTTTCACCACTTCCTTCCCCGGTATTTCAGGTTGAATATTTCACAAGGTCTTATAGTTGTGAAAGGGAATGGCGAATCTACTAAAAGGTAGATGAATACCGGCTAATAGCAGAGCGTTGATGGGGCGGAGGGTACATTAACCCTAAAATCGAAAGTGGGGAACTTGAAATGTTTGCTGCGAATATGAATTGCCATGAAGGGAAATGCAGCTTTTTTAATTTCTGAATCAACTCCTATGGCTTTGAAATGAGCTCATAGGTGATATAAAGCCCATAAAAATCGTCCAATTTAAATTTCTTAAAATTCCACATTTCCATAGGTAGTATATCTACAGGATCCATAGTACCTAAAAGAATGCAGTAGCATTTGGACGCCGTGGCCCTTCTCTCAACTTCGGTCTTCAACTTCTACCATCAAGGTCTCGTCACGATCCGCGCCACGTCACGAACCCGGTGGTCCACACAAACCGTGGCGAATCTCCCGTCGCCAATCTGTTAGCGGCTCTGCCGGGCGGCTGCGGTTCCGCCCTTGATTCTGTTAGTCCCCGCTGAGGTCTGAGGGTTCTCTTTCGACAGGACTGACTCATCGTTCGTGACACGAGTCCGACTCGACCAAAAATTTTCCGAGTCAACTGTTTCTCTGAGGTAAATTTCAAAAGTGGATACAATGTGACAGGAATTCGCATAATAGCCCACTCAATGATGGGGTTGTAGGTTTTTTTCAGGAACCGTCACATTTGATGCGAATAAGTACCTTTGAAACGGTTGGGATTTTAGAGAATTGCGCATATAATCGGATATAATTTATCTGCCTTTCATAATGAGAAAAGTCACTTTTTCCTTCCGAACGCTCCTCTCTTAACACAATTATTTTTATCATGATTTTTGAAAATCGTTCGATCCCAATTTCGGTTCAAAGTTTCTTGACATTATTCAAACAATTGATTTAAACTTAAAAATTGTAATAAACAAAGTTGCAAATAATTAAATTTGCTCAAGGAATAGTCTCATTTACGCCTGAGCGGTTCGCAGTTCTGAGGATATCGCGTGCATGAATCAAATATTGATGAAGGCACTTCGGTAGAATTCACGAAGTCATCAGGCGAAATCGCCGTTGGCTGCGTGTCAGAAAAGCTTCGCAAGTCCTATTAGTATTTGGTACCAGGAACTTTGTGAAAGTAGGGTGATAATCGTCCGATTGTTCAAGCATAGTCGATGGCGTCGAGGTGCGTCCTACTTCAGACTTCTCGAGAACTATTGCCATCCTAGACAATACATGACTCATTTGCTCATTCCGTTCTATTATTCAAAGTGGAAAGTGAGATTCGTCGGAAGAGTCGAAACTCGAAATTTACAGATGAGTTTAGGCATACTGAAGAGCTGAATTGGATAACTCCGGAATTTTCGGAAGAGTAGAATTGGATAATTCTGGAACTATAGATTTATTCTGTAGACAATTATTTTGGCTAATTAGTTTTTCACGTTGGGCTTTTCAGTTTGGAACATCTATTTTTGCCCAAGTAAAAACAACATTGTAGTTGATTCGATCGTAGCAAACTTTTTACGACAGTTTCCTAACACAAAAGAGATCTGCATAAATTATTTTATTATAATTTTACAGTCGACAGAGTCGGATTCAAAATTTGACTCAGTGTCACACAATTGGACTCTTTGATGTTCTTTTTTCAGGTCAGTGATCGATCCAACCGACTCGACGGAAAGGGGAGAAAAATGTACCTATAATTATCTATCGATCTGCTACCTAAGTGGACTTCGTACCTCGCTGAAGCCCTTTGTGATGGAACAGAGCCGTAATACCTGCGAAAGTATGCCTCATAATATACGACAAGTATCGTAATTCAATTGGACTCAAGTGACAGTCGGCTATTGTATTCTCTCTGTGAATTCTTGTTGTTATTGGCTGCCCTCGATATATGTACATAGTTCGAACAGGTGACATGAGGAGAGGCAGAGTGAATATTTCTGATCGATGATTGCCGCAACATTTTCCTCTCTTTTTCCTCTTCCGTTTATCTGGTATTTTTTTGCCTTCAATTGCTTTTCATACGACCAACCGATAGTCCAGTGTACAGGGTGTTTACCCCTAGGATCGTCTTTCTTAGAATAGTCGATTATTCAGCTTATTTGCTACAATTTTTGCTCTATAAACATGAGCTCCAGAAAAAGCACATTTTTATCGCTTTGAAGTTTTTTGGCGTTTTTGACTTGCGTTAAATTTTTAATCATCTCACGGTACCTACTTGTAGCTTTCTCACAGCAAGTTAAAATGGCAAAAAAAAACAGAATTTGAGGAATGATAAATGTTTAAAAATTACTACAATTTTTCAACGTATGTATAGAACTAGCAAAAAATTGAAAAATCCCACAGTCGTTCTAGGAAAACCTGGCCCAAGAGGCCAGCTTTCCAACGGTATAGTCATTTTTTAATTTATTTCAGTTATTAGAGGAGGAATTGACATTTAAATGCAGAAAAAAGTGGAATTTTTGTCGATGTTCCGGTTTATTGGCAATGTTTTTGAAAATCGTTTAAAAACGTTTTTAGTTAATTTCAATGGTGACCAATTACATTTGAAACCTCAAAATCGCGCGACGTTACAAAGAAATCGCAAAAAACCTCGAGACATTTGGAATTTTTTCGTTCTAACTCTCATATCTTCGTTGAAATCGCATTCTTTGAAATTGACTAAATTAGCGACAATTCAAGGGAAACCGCAGCTTCTTAGGTCGCAATGCTTCTGAGATCGTCGGAAATCGCATCCAGGCGTAGAGCATTGCTGACGAAGCGAATGGAATCTTTAAATGAGGGAAAGCTATGACCAGTCATCGCCGGGAAGGAAGCAACTCAGTAATTCCCTCGAACGATCACATGGTGCGATCGATGATCATTACTTTCATTAGCCTCAGGCGGATAATGACCTGGTTGGCAGGGCTTTTGGGACTGCTCGGTTTCGGACATTAGGAACTGGTCGATTTATCGATTGATGGCTTCATCGCCGATAGTAAACGATGGCATTATTCTCCATTACCCTTTTCGATTTTTTCGAGAAAAAATTGTAACCTCACGGTAAAAGCATTCGAAATGAAGGAATATCGTTGAAACACGTGGAAGGTATCTTGTGGAAGGTGTATTATGCGGTATTCACGGGAGAGTACAGTTCCAATATTCGAGCGAGTGATCAATGTGGTCATATAAATGAGCGCAGGGAAAGGCCATTATCGGGAAATTCACTGTTATGAGTCCTCTGAAAGATCTCACATCGTAAAAACAGTAGGTATCGTCCAAGTTCCTCGCATGGAACCGTACGAAATACATATTTATGTCAACACGACTCCAATCTTGAGGTTGAGTTAGGGTCCAATTTCCGCGAGAGCTTCCAAAACGCTAATGGAATGGCCCCGAAAAACACAAGTTTCCTTTTGACGGTGAAAATATAAATGGCTCAGCTATATCAAGGGACGTTCTAACGTAGACACGATGAAGTCTTTGACAAGGGCTAAGTTAGTGTCGTTGTGTCAACGCGGTGTTCATAGTGTAGATGGAAGTTGGCCCGGGTGGGAGTTAATCCGCATTGGCCTGCCTTGTGCCGTGTTTCAAGTAAACTTTAGTCCGTTCAGCGGAAAACTTTCCGCTCGCGAAGATGAGATGACGAAGAAGCGGAAACTAACGAAGGGGAAAACAACAACAAGACGAAGGCGTTGGCGAACACTATGCGGACCAACTTGGGGAACAGACTCGGCAGAAAAAGGCGAAAAAGTTCGGTAAAACGAATGAACACGAAAAACTAGGAGGAAAAAGCTTGGCCGGGCATTTGGAATGTTTTCATGCGTGAAGGAAACTCGCGACGTCTGCTGAACTACGCGACTGTCGTGGAGGATGCGAGCCGTGGATGCTAACTTTTCTTTCGGATAGGTCATTAGAGGACGAAAATCTGATAAAAGGAGCGATAGGAAAGCGCTATTTTTTGGCAATTCTCCGCACGGAGATGGCATTATTTTTGGAAATATTTTAGAACCTATAGTCAGCAACTTACGCGAACGCCAATTTTCGACTTTTTGGGAACTAATTTTTTGAACCTTTTATAAAGTTTATGAATCTGAAAAACAGCTTTCCCATATTCAGTTTTAGCTGTAACTATTTCGGTTGGTATGTGCAAACAGTATTTTCCAAAAATAGGTACCCACGAAATCAGTTCGGACATTCATTTACATAGCCAATATAAACTCGATTTTTCAGAAGTTCTAGATTACGATAAAAATTTGCAATTTGAAAAAATAGATTACCTAGTAGAAAGAGTAAAAAAGGTACAACGACCATGTTGTTAGGCGCAGAAAACGGTCAAGATTTGTAGTCAGCAACTTGCGTAAACGCCAATTTTCGACATTTTGGAAACTGATTTTTTGAACCTTTTATAAAGCTTATAAATCTCAAAAAATGTGTTCGGGTGGGTAACATCACAGAAATAATTCCCACTTAATTCTTTTTCATATCACCTGCATGGTCACTGGAAAAATGAAGAGTTTTCCTCCAAAAGTGCGGGTATCCGCTTTCGAGTTTTTTCGATTTCGATTTCGTTTTTTCGATTTTCGATTGCTTATCATTAGGGATCGGATTTTTATGTATTTAAAAATGCCAAATATGTGACATATATATGTATTAATTTTCATAAAATATGTGGAAAATATGTAAAAAGGTTGAAATATTTGCAAAAAATATGTGGAAAATACGTAAAAAGGTTTAAATATTTTCAAAAAATATGAGGAAAATATGTAAAAAGGTTTAAATATTTTCAAAAAAATGTTTAAGCCCAAATGAACAACAAGATTTTGTTAAATTATTTCCAGAAATAATGTACCTATGTAATCGGTCGGGTTTTTTTTTCATCGCCCCCTGAAAATTTTTCCTTTACTTTTCAGAGTGTCTAGATAAAAATCTGCAATAATTTTTTCCCGTACTCCGTACGCCGTCTGAAGCAAAACGCATGAAAAAAGTTGTCCAATAAAAAAAAAAAAAAAAATTGCTAAATTTTTTTTAAAATTTAATTCATTTTAGTTGTGAACTTCGGGAAAACTACCCAAAATTAGCAAATATGTGTTTTTGTGGACCAAATATTTGAAAAATATGGATTTATAGTGGAATATGTCGAAATATGTGAAATGAAAGTGGGCTTAAACGGTTCAGAAAATGTCAATATGAACACGCCTACTTGAAAAACATCAGTACATTGCCTAGAAAAAAATATGTGAAAACATACGGATCCGATCCCTACTTATCATGCTACAGGCACCAAAGCTGCTATGAAACAAAATCAAAAATCGAAAAAACGAAATCGAAAAAACTCGAAAGTGGATACACGCCCTTTTGGAGGAAAACTCTTCAAATACGGATATCAACGCTAATATAACCATAAATTGTTCCGAATTGGGATTCAACTCATCGAAAGAGCTATAAACTCTAACTGAATTCCCTATAGGGCCGTCGTCCCGGGAGATGCGTCCCTCATGTGTGAAACATCATCGCTCCCCGAATTTCCCAAAACTTCACGTGCCAGATTTACCCGACGAAACTTGAGCGGATTTTCTTGGAACTTCTTGTTTTCGAAATGTTTTGACACCGAGGGATTTCGCTCTTTTGTCCTGTGGCAGCTATGACGTCGTATAACGTCGGTCGGGGGCGGGGGAAAAAACGGAAACCCTTCGCCCTATGAACAACGCGATACCCACACACAGGCTCAACAACTCACAACTCGTCCAATTGTCGATTGTTCGGTCACTCGATTGCCTCTCAGCGCGAGTTTCCAATTTGTGTCACCGCGTAGAAACGTTTCTTTGGGCGAGACTTTTCCGCCCACCGCCCAATAAAAATATTTCCACCGCCGGTGAAGTTCAACGTTCGGAAAAACAAAGTGAGCTGATCGATTCCGACACTCAAACCAACTGCATTTATGAATTTCCCGAGAAACCTTTTAGAATACAATTAAATTTTCCCCGCGAAACGCTTTCAGATTACTGCGGAGCATCTGCAATGCGCTCGCTATAGTCGAATCACATGAAGAATTCAACGAATACATAGCGTTTATTCAATGGACCAGAAGTGCGCCGAAAACACGCAGAAGGCTTTCCTATTGGAATTCCGAAAATTGAGTAGGTACCCCGATTTTTTTCCGGGAGTGTTTGAACTAAAACTAAAAAAAAAAAAAAAAAAAAAAAACAGTAAAATACCTGGTTGTTAGTGAAAAAAACTTTTCGCAATCTGTTTTTCTTTGGGTATAATATAATTTTCAACTCATTCTTGGAAAAAGGCGGAATTTGACATTTTATCCGAATTGGTTTTATCCGAAAACGAATTGTCAAAAATTTCAAGCACCAAATCATGGATGTATGTGATTTACCACAATTGGCACAACAGGTTTTTTTAACCGTAATTTGCTGATGGACCAGCCCCACCGGGAGGACAGATAACGATCCGGGAGGTGCAGATAACGAACACATCCACGTGTTGGCTGTTAATGGGGGGAAGGGGGATCATATCACGAAAATGTTCAACGGAATTATTGAATATTCCATCATGCAACAAAAGAACGTCTTCTAACAGAGTAAAACCGTTGAAAGCCCATAGATTATGGGAAATTTTCAGAGTATTTCAAGAAAATATGAATCCGAACAAAACCAACAAATCTCATGTTCCGAAAGATCCGATGACACACAGCACTTCGTCATATTTCGCACGAAATATGAACCCTCATTTCATCGGTAATAAAATAAATAATTTAAGATTTATTGGTCATATACTGTTCAGTCAAGGTGACTCCAAATTCCAAATCTACGAATTATAAAATTCACAGTGTAATGGAGTAGAATTTCAGCACCCATTTCCGCAGCCCGATTTCGAAATATCTCTAAAAAAATACCACGTTACCCACGACTACCTTCATGTCCGCTGGACCCGACTACCATATAATTGGACGGCGCGCTTATTAAATTAGCCTTTCAATTAAGGCCGACTCCGGCATCAGCATTCGAGTTTCAGCAGTCGAAAAGCTGCGTCCACTGCTGACTGGCGGATTTCTGAAATTGGAAACGCGAACCGAGTTGGCGAACATTAGCTAACGTTCAGCGGAAAACGACCTCTACCCTGTCAACCTACCCCGCAACCCCGAGAGATGATTAATATTACAACTTTAATGGAAACTCAGAAACTACCCAGTTCCAACCCTTGCACCCCTGCTGAACCTTCGCCGTTTCAAAGTCTGACGTGCCAAAGTTATTATAATATCGCCATCTTCCATCCTTTGCCCTTTTCTCTCGTCGACTTTGTCCCCTCTCGCTTTCTTGCCGACGTAGAATTTTATAGCTCGAGGTGTGACAGTGACACATTGTCCTCGTTGCCAGGTTGGACCTCGTTTTTTCTCCGAAAACTTTTTCTCCCCTTCCACTTGTCGAGAGAATAAGTGAAAAAACCGCCCTCCGCCCCCCCCTCAGTTCCGACCTTAACAGCGTGAGACGCGTGTCCCGAGAATTCTGACTTTATTGGTTTCGGAAATTCGCGGAAAAAGACTTTGGCGAAAAGCCTCACGCACACACAATACCTGGCAGGTACCTACGATGTTACGAAGTCAATATCGAATGCTGAGACGCATATTATAGTGACCTTCGCGAGTTCGTTTTTATGCTTAGATATTTTTCAAAGTAAAAGAAAGTTTCACGATGATCAAAGGAGCGCTGCGAATTCCCTCGCTGGGCCTTATTATTCATTATTATTAATTATTCCTACGTTGAAACAATGTCGAAGTCAGTATAGATACCACCTACCTTAATGAAAGCACAGACAATCCAGAAAAAAATTAGGTACTTATAAGTGGGTACTTAAACATGACTAGGGCTAGGAATTTTATGTAATGAAACGCCTAAAATAAGCAGGTACGCATGTATATTTCAGAAATATGAGTCCCTATTATGAAAAATAACAGTCCATAATTATAAATGTCCACAATAAATCCCCATATGAGGGGTTTATTTCCAAAAGGTACGAAAAACCATTTTTTTCGAAATTGAGATTTATCTCATATTTTATATATTTTAAGCCTTATAAGCCTTACGTGGGGGTTTCGAGGCCGAGTTTTATGGAAAAATGAAGTCGTTTTGGAGCAAAAAGTATTATATCACTTTAAAAATGAGCAAAGAAGTTTCGTTTTCGGTTCAAAAAATACTATATCCGACGTTCGGAGGGTGCTCTATCCTGTTCATTCCAAAAAGTATCATATCCGTGAAATCTCCTCGTTTCTGGTGAAGTAAAGCATAGAAGCACGCAAAAAAATAAATATTTTTATGTAAATCACCCATACCAATCATTCATCTGGAAAACCCATAAGAACCAGTTTTTCATTTCAAAAAGTACTATATCCCAGTCTGTTAATTTCAAAAGGTACTAAAATCCAGTTTTCATTTCAAAAGATACTATATCCCGAATTCCCGAATTTCAAAATGCTTTAGAAATTAAACCTCTTCGTTTATCAAAAAAAGCTCAAAGATAAACGATTTGCTCTGGAATCGTGTACAATTTATTTTAAAAATATAGATTGGTGGACTGTTTTGTGAGCGGTCACAGTTTTTCTCAATTTCCCGAAATTTCTTAAAACAGGATATAGTACCTTTTGGAAATAAGCCCCTCATATTATGAAAGACGAAAACTAACTGCCAAAAAGTCAAGTAACTATTTAAAACAGTATATATTTTCGATCTTGGAAGTATAGTGTGTTATCCGCGTGCCACAGGTTCTGTTTACTGGTTTCGCGCTCGAATATCGTTCCGCAGCGAGTTCTCGGCTCCTTGCTCACGTTTCTTTGGAACAAGAACGAGCAGGAAAAGAAACCTTATCTAGGTGCAACTACCAAGGTACAAGAACAGTGACTAATACAAGGAACGACGAAACATGACCTGACGATACCGCACGTCCGATTCGCATCCAACAGAGAAACTTCACCTTCAAGCAGTTCTAACGGGACGGGGGAAATCAACGAGAAAAATTGCACCCCCCTCCCCCTCTCAGTTTTGAGTGCTCTATGAAAAATAGAATGAGGTCGGCGAATGGTGGCCGACATTGACACTGAAATCTCCGTGACCTGTAACTTCCGTATTTCACGACCTCACGAAATCAATTTTTATGCTATAGAAACCAAACCGGAGGTGCGCAGATGAAACATAGGTATACTACTTATTCGGCTTACTTGACAGTTTTTGAAAACCCAGTGGTGCGTAGACACGCAATACTTCCATAAATTGAAACGTAAAAGTGTGACACAATTCGATCATATTTTGACTGCTTTTGAGGGCGTTAGGTCAAAAATATAAAAACTCACTATGCAGATTTTAAAATTCGTCTAAAATAAGAAAACCGCCCTATTATCGGAGTATAAAAAATATCCACATATTCTGCAAGGTAAAACAAAGATTTTAACACCAAGAACGCTCAAATCGGATCATTTTTGAGGCCGGGAAAAAATAGATAACACTAAAAATGCGAATATATCAAATGTACTGTCAAGAGTTACAAGTTAGCGGTCAATATAATATATTAAAAGATATTATCTTCCAAGGTACTGTACCTTGTATTGTAACAATTATTGTTCAAGCCCTTTCCAAAAATAGTTTTTGAGAACACATTTCTCAAAACCACATATTTTTTGAAAAACAAACATTTTTTGACCGCAGGTACTCAAATAAACATTTTTTTGAAAAATAAATTTAGTTTTCAAAAAAAAATGTTTATTACGGAAAATATTTATACTTTCCAAAAAATGTCAGGATAGGTAAGGAAAATTTTCAATAGTGATTACAAACAATGGTTAATTAGAGAATAGTAAACCACTCAGTGAATGTGGAAGTAACAAATCCTCCAATATTCCGAGAAGTTTTTAAGGGTGTAAACTCCGAACCTGTAAAAGAAATTTCCGACCTTCCGCCCCGAACAGTTTTTTTCCTACGGCTGAAGATGTTTTGAAATTTTCAGGAAAAATCAACTTGCTCGGGACAGCCCCACTTCTACCGCCAGCTCAATAACTCAATTTCCAGGTTTTTGAAAGAATTGCATGTATTTCCATTTACCTACCTAATACAATCGACAGATTTTTCGTAGAAACGTTAGCCACTGAATGTTCAATATTTTTATGAAAAAACTTAATTAGAGTCCGATCCTAAAAGCTTTCTCTGAAAATAACGATCAGGTAAGTGGAAATCGAATAAACCTGCAGTGCCAGGAATTTTTTCCAATGAGATTTTTACAATGAAATTTGATGCAAATACCACCGTGGTTAAGTTTACCTGAAGCTTCCTTGGATATCGGATTGATAAATTCTGCTTGTCTGTTCGATGAGGCCAGCAATTCAATAAACCGGGCCTCAGAGGAATTTTTTGCTATCAGATAGCTAACGTTATTCGATTGAAAAAATTTTTTCGAGGTTTTGTACACAATTCAGGTTGCAGAATTGTTCATAATGCGTCATGAATTTTACTTCCTTGGGTAACATGGAAATTTCAGGGGTTATTAAATTTTTTGGTACAATATTCCCAGAAGTAATCTACCTATGTAATCGGTCGGGAATTTTTTTTACATTTTTCATTGAGCGCCTACTTACTACTTTACGCCTACTTTGCTATCGAACAGGAAACCGAAACGAGCGATGTGCACCTACCGGCTCCACAGATTCTGAAGATTTTTTTCACGCCGCTAACTAGGCGCGACATTTATTTCAGGCGGGTATCAAAATTTGAATACCTAGTGTTTTTCGACATTGTTGATCTAGTACAGATCAACGGCTAGTACAGTCTTCAAATTAGCCAAAATAATTTTTTCCCCACCTCAAAAAATTAGTCTGTCGGCCAGAAAAATGTTGTTGTCGAAATAAAATAATTATTAAATTTAGTTCAATTCACGTGAAATTTTATCGTAAATTTTAGCTTGAAATTTCCAACGGTAATATGGGAACATTTCACTCATGTTATCGGCAAGCTACTGGTTTTAAATAATAACATTTTACAACAATTTTTACAATAAATTTTCATTGCAGACTTACCTCAAGATTAGCGAGAATCATGTGGCAATTTTCCTTGGGCACCGTCGGGTCGATTGCGACGGTCAATCCGCGATACGTCCCGTCGACAAACGTCAGCTCGGCGATCGCCGGCGACACGATCGCCAGCATCGCAATTATCGCACTCGTCAGTCGCATTTTCGACTATTCAATCGCAGTTCGACACTGTTGCACACTGTCAATCGCAGTACGGCACTGTTAATAATTCCTTGCGACACTATCGCGAGCGGTCCATCGCGGCGCGTTGCAAGTCGAAAAGATCGCGAGCCGCTGGCGGGAGCACTGGCGTGGGGTAGCGCGCACTTGACTGTCGGCCGAAGACTGAGCCGGAGAGGCGGCTCTGCGGCGACCTGAGCCTCCCCTCCCGAGTCTTCGCCGCCCGGCTGTCAGGCCTTCCGGTGCATCGTCGATCACCAGTTGATGCCCGCCGTTTCCCGTTGTCGGCGATAATTCGCCCGTAATAAACGAGGTATAATAAAAAAGTGTGTAAAACCAGCGGTCCGTTGATAACACAAGATACTTCCATATTTTTATAAGCAAATTTTTAGACGCGATTTGATTATATTTCGACTAATTTGGAGTCTGGACAAAAATGTCAAGAAAATACGGCAAGTTATCGGAACATGAGAAATATACAAGTTTTGCGCTAGGTGAAACAAAGATTTCGAGATCAAGAACGCTCAAATAAGGGGCCGTTCAATAATTACGTAAGGACATTTTTCGGATTTTTCGACCCCCCCCCTCCCCACCTTGTAAGGATTTAGTAAGATTTTTCAAAACCCCCCTCCCCCCATTCTAAATCTTACATAAGATTTTGACTTTTGCTAAAGCAAAAAAAATATGAAATCGTTTTTGTTTGCTTTTAGTTTCGTGGAAAAACACGCAATTACGCGCTGAAAATGCACACTCAAAAATCTTACGTAACAAAGCACTTACCCCCCCCCCCCTTGTAAGGGTTTAGTAAGATTTTCCAAACCCCCCCGTCCCCCCTCGATCCTAACGTAATTATTGAACTAAGTTCATTTTTGTAGCCAGGAAAAAATATTGCTTCGTGAATATGGAAGTCAAAAATTTATTTCAAAAATTGGTATTCAAAGCAAATAAAATTGCAATTTGACGCCTTAAGATAAAAAAATTCAAAATCAATAGCCACCGTGTAATCGATTTGGGAGTCAGCGGTAGGTACGTCGGTAACACGCAGTGCTTCCACATACTGTGAAATTTAGAGCGAATGTAATTCCAAAAATTCGATTTTAATTTTTTCTGACATTTTAATCTGTGAACGTTTGGAAAATTTTGAAAATTAAGGTTTTAGAATTTTGGACATTTCTAAAAATCCAAACTTTTAAAAACTTGAGTGGGCATGTTGAAATATTTGGTTTTCAGAAATTTCAAAATAAAACTTATAATCGATATTCGTAAAATCGATTTTACGAGCGTTTAGCCCATGAGACGACGTCGACTCGAACAATTTGTGAAATTTTTAGGACTCATTGAAAATTTGGGATTTTGAAAAATTTTAGAATTTTGAGTTTTTCAAGGAATTCTGTAGAAATGGGGGTTTAGGCCTCTGGAAAATAATGGAACTGCATGTTGGATCCTCTGACGAGCAGGTCAATGAACTCTGGACCTAAACAGCTAACTCAATAAAAGGAAATACCTTTAGCACCTACCTAGCAGCATAGGCTCAGATCTAGAGCAACGCCAGCTTGTAGCAGCGGTTTGGTGGTTTACCCTCTACCATACATTCTGTCATATAGGGAAACTGTAACGAGAAAAGAATGGATTCACCGCAAAAATAGATTTCCATCATTTCTAACAGTATCAGTATTTCTAGTCCATGTTTGGGATAAATCGGATTAATACCGCTAAGGAGCTCCGTTATTCAGAAAAATTAGATACACCCTATAAGCCAAAGCTCATAGCCTATAATATTTTCACGATCCATACATTCTAGGTTAATAAAATAAAACACAATAATTCCAGATTTGGATAAGTACATTTTTGACAGAATTTGATTACCTATGTTTTGATGGCTTTTGAGGGTGTGCAGAATATCAAAAAACTCACTACGCAAAGCTTAAAACTCGCCTAAAATCGAAATACGTCAAGTTATCGAAATATAAAAAATATCTACATATTCTGCAAGGAAAAACAAAGATTTTATGACCAAGAACGCGCAAATCGGTTCATTTTTGTGGCCGGAAAAAAATAAAATAGAAAACAAATAACAAAAAATAAATTGGAAGTACATTGTTCAAATTCCGATTAAACAGGGTGTTAGATCTTGCAAGGACAATATTTAAGTTCAATAAAAGTAGAATGAAGTTACGGAGGCCGTATAGCCTTGGTTTATTCCAATTAGGTATCTCAAAATCTCCGAAGTCTTGGTATAATCGAAAAACTTTAAAACTACCTTTGAGAACAATTTGTCCAAACCGCCTCAGTTAGCCTTTTTTCTAATTTTCTCTCGATAATGAAACCCCACAAATTCGAAAGGAAAATCTCTTTTCGGGACTCAATAATGATCGATCTTTTCATCAATAGATGAAAGCGTGGGGAGGACCTTTCGGCAAATGAGATCCGCTTTAAGCCGGCATAATTCGAGGAAATCCTCAGTACGGGCCGATTGGCCCATTAGCATCGGTTCGATGTCAATCGAATTTCCAGGTGCAAACACCTACAGCTGTGTCGAATATATTGGCGCTAATGGTGTTTTCATAATGATATTTATAAGTGCAAAGAGTCGGAATAATGTGACGGTAAAAGATTCACTGGAACCCAAACCCTAGAAAATGTGTTAGTAAATTAACGCTCGAAACATTTTCGAAGAGTTTCTGAGAATGTAAAATCCGTTTATACTCATTTATGAACACGTAATAGCTTATATACAAGCTCAAACGTACTAATCTCAAACTAAGAGAGATATCCAAACTCAACCCAAACTGATAATGTCACTCTAAGGTCAATGAAAGGTCAACTCAAACCCAAACTGATACTCAAATGGAAACTATTACCTATATTCAAGATTCAAACAATCCAACTATTCACTATTCAGATTATTACCCTATACATGCCCAATCTCAAACTGAAGCTGACACTCGAACTCAAACTGAAACTCGAACTCAATCTGAGACTCAAAATCAAACTCGAACCGATACAGGGCTCAATTTCAAATTGGAACAAAAACTGAAACTCAAACTGATACTGATGCTCAAACTCAAGCTGAACCTCAAAACTGAAACTCTAACTGAAACTGATGAGATCGTGTTCCTATACACAAACTAAAAGGTCGAAAGACAGGCAAACTCAAACTCAAACTGAAAATCAAACGGAAACTATTACTGATATTATACACAAACTTCAACTGAAACTGACACTCGAAATCAAAGTGGAACTGAAACTCAAACTGAGACTCAAACTGGAACTTAAACTGAAACTCAATCCGAAATTCAAACGTGGCAGAAAGATGAATGCAAACCTCAAACTGGATTTCAAACTGAAACTAAAATTCATAGTCAAGCTCAAACTCATATTCGAACTCGAACTGAAGTTTAAACTTGGGTTTGATTTTTCGTTTCAGTTTGAGTTTGACTTTATGTTTGAGATTGAATATCAGTTTTAGTTTCAGTTCAAGTTTTGTTTCAGTTTGAAGTTGAGTTTATGTTCAAGTTTGAGTATCAGTTGGCTGGATTGGCTTTATGTATCAGTTTGAGTTTCAGTTTGAATTTGAGGTTGAGTTTATGTTCAAGTTTGCCTTCCAGTTAGAATGTCAGTTTCAGTTTGAATGTCAGTTCGAGGTTGAGTTTTAGTTTTAGTTTGACTTTGAGCTTGAATGTCAGTTTCAGTTCGAGTTCACGTTTTAGTTTTAGTTTGAAGTTGAGTTCATGTTCAAGTTTGAGTATCAGTACGGGTTTATGTATCAGTTTGAGTTTGACTTCAAGTTTAAGTTTGAATGCCAGTTTCAGTTCGAGTTCACGTTTTAGTTTCAGTTTGAAGTTGAGTTTATGTTTAAATTTTGTTATCAGTACGGATTTATGTATCAGTTTGAGTTTGACTTCAAGTTTGAATGTCAGTTTCAGTTCCAGTCGGAATTTGAGGTTGAGTTTATGTTTGAGTTAATGTATCAGTTCAAGTTTCAATTTTACATTGTGTTTGGTTTGCAGTTTCAGTTTGAGTATCAGTTTGAATTTCATTTGGAGCTTCAGTTCCAGTTTGAGTTTGACTTTAAGTTTGAATATCTGTTTGAGTTTTAGTTTCAGTTAGAGTTTGAATTTCAGTACGAGTTTCAGTTTCAATTTGAGGTTGAGTTAATGTTTGAGTATGAGTATTGGGAGGTTGGGGTTTTATGTATCAGTTCAAGCTTTAGTTTGAGTTAGGGTTCGAGTTTCGGTTCCAGTTTGAGGTTTAATTTCAGATTGAGTTTCCGTTTCAGTTGTTTTTGAGTATCAGTATCCGTTTGAGTATCGGAATCCGTCTGAGGTTCCTTTTTCCTTTGACCTTTGAGTTTGAGTATCAGTATCAGTTTAGGTTTGAGTTTCATTGTATTAGTACCAGTTTGAGGTTTTTGTGTATCAGAATCAGTCTGAGTTTGAGTCACGGAGGGAAGTAAAGTACAGTTGAATCGTGCCGGTTAGGTCAAGGCTGAAAAAATATATCTTTAAAGTGCTACAGGCTACAGCATTTTGATGGTACCTACCTAATTCGAGAAAATAATTCGAACCTTTTTCTCTTTTTTTCCAAAATTGGGAGAATGATCGTTATAGCACGACATCCACAACTCCTGAGTATAGTTGTCGGCTAATTTCCCCTCATTTCCCCCCAGGATTCGGGGAATTCCGCGAAAATTGATTCTTTTCCAGGCTATACATTTTCTACCCGACCCGTCGAAACGATTTCCTGTTGAAAACGAAGGAGAAGAAGCCAATAAGGTTTTTCGAGATCGCTCCTCTTTTTACGAGGGCTATTACCCCGGTGAAAAAAGGCCAGTTCGAAAGGTGAAGGCTCAGAAATGGTAATGTGAAGTCGGCCATCCATTGGAACGTCTCTGCTCAGTCAAGTCGGACAATCCCACCTGACCATTACCTCCTTGGCTAACCTCCGATGTCAAGACCCTCGGCTACCGGCACGACTGAACACGATATATTATGCGGTCACCGCTTTGAGACTTCTGTTCTTTTAATTCCTTTTATCCCTCTCCCCCTCGCCTGTGGGAATTTTTCCCTTTTTTGCCGCGGCATCCGGAGGCCGAGGCCGTAAATCCGTTTCAAGGCATTAGGAATGACGCCCCCGTCTGACAAATATCCCGACATCTCCGTGTACGTCTGTCCGACACGAAATGTTGACGTGTTGGTGAACTCTAACCCCGCGTCTAAGCTGTTCGGTAATCCCCATCAGTCGACCCGAACTCGGTGAATGTAATCCGTCCAGTATTTATGAACCGCTTTCCACCCCAAAATGACTGTGACGGCGGACGTTTATGAAGTTTAACTCTTCCTCGTCCGGCGGTCGTACAGCGTGAAAGATCTCCGGAGTTATTATATTTTCCCCCCATTATCCCCTGATTCTTTGTGAATTCCATTATCCGAAAAACCAAAGAGATTGACGCAAGTTTCAATCAAAAATTCAAGTTTGAATTTCGACAGCGAAAACGTTTTATAAACAAAAAGTTTCCGAGAAATTTGCAGGAAAATGGAGTAGGTAGGTAAGCCCAAGTCGCAAATTGTCAACTGGACGCGAGTCAAAATTCAATATTCAACGACACGATCTCGACAAGAATGCGCGGCTCGCGTTGCGATAACCTTTTTTCAAATTTCTTCGACTGGAATGTTTGTCTCGGCAAGACCTATCGCACTGTTTAACTAGAATTCGAATTACTTACACTACTTCCAAAAATTAGCGCTTTTAGCTTTTTTGTATTTTATCTTTTTCTGCCCACAAAAATGAACCGATTTGAGCATTCTTGGTCTTAAAGTCTTTGTATCACCATGCAGAATACGTGGATATGTCTTATACTACGGTAATAAGACTTATTCCGATTTTAGGTGGGTTTTAAAATTTACGTAGTATGTTAGTCGACATTTTTTAATTTCTTTTCGTCTTCTTTTACCATTGTAGCCTCCAAATTAGTCAAAATCAAATTGCTTTCTTGTATGGAAGTAATGTGTTTCCCTTTTTTCCCTACTGACCACAAATTTTTTTTCCATTACACATTTTTCTGGCCAAAAATTGTACCGCTTGGAGCGTTTAGTGATAAAAGTTTAACCCTATAGGGTTATACTCTCCAGAATAAATGGATATTATTTCATTCTGGTATTTAGGCATATCTACTGTGATCTGTAGAAGGTTTTTTAATCCGTGTTTCATGATTTTTTAATGCTATCCTGTACAAGCCGCTGGCCTCACAATTTTTTTCTAAAAGTCATGTGCCAAAATATGGAAGTATGGCGTGTTATCAGTGCACCATAATTGGCTCCCGAAAAATTTGAAATCCAGAAATTATTGAAAATATGCCTGCATCAAGGTGTGGTGACCAAGGACATTTGAATGATCAAGGACCAATCGTCGATGATTCTAGTTTCACCGTTATCCAAGGAGCGCTTCGATTGAACAACAAAGCCATAATGGTTGAGCAGTTATTGTACAAAATGCACAATAGTGAGCACCAGTAATTTTTCCGCTGATTCGTACTGTCGCGGATGAGTGAGTTGAGCGTCGTTCGTACAAACAGCTCTGTTATTGGGTCGTCGAACAATAACGATACACGGACAGGGGATATTGGTTCGAACAATACGTTAACATTAACGTCGCTTTCTAGTTCCACTTCCAGTCGGGCATTCCTGCGCAGTTCGACAGTTCACGCGCAAATTCGTAGTTTCTCCAGCGCAAGAGTCAAGACACTTTTTTTAATCAGGACGTTTGTCGATAAGATGAAATAGATTCCTGCTCAAATCCACCGGAGGGTGGTGGGTGGTGAATTGTTACAATTGGACCCAAATGCAATCTTCATTGGGTGATTTTCTAGATATATCAACATAGGAGAAAGAAGGAGGGACAGTTTTATCAATCACGCTTTTCCCATACCAAGTCAAATAGTATTTATGAACTATTTAACCGAAGGGAGTTTAATTTATCGGTACACCCCAGAAAAGGTTCTTTTTTCTAAAAAAAATATTTTTTAAATTTATTTTTTAAATTTTATTTTATAATTTTGTTGAACTTTTATCTGTTGGAATAGTTATGACGGATGCAGCAGGGTTTTATGAGGCCTCTTAATCCAAATATGAGGTCAAATTGGAGAAAGTCTGGCACAGGTCTGTAGCCCATTTTTCACAGGTTGATCAGTTTTATAGATTGATAACCTGTTCAGGGTTGCTGATCGATGCATAGCTGCAGGTTATAGACCTCTGCTGCCGCAGGTCAACAAGAGCAGATGTCCCGTCACGAGTCGTTGCCCGACACCCTCGTCCTTGTTGAGGACAATACTGATAGTGAACTATACATTCATGAACTATACAATCAAGGTCCATATATCAGCCGAATTGCAATCGCTGGTAAAGAACGAGATTCACCCTCATAGATACAGAACGGTTAGACACCATATGACGTGTTGCAGGGGGTGCTCCTTATTCCATATTAGGTCAAACTTGTTCACACATACTGCGTATTGGAGTTTGCCCTACGGTATTCGAGCGGCTTGAAAATTGAGATTTAGAAGACATGAAACCGTCTGAAGCGAACAAAGTTCTACTTTTTATGATATTGAAGTTGAAACGAGGAAACTGCTGTTTATACCTAAAATGGAACCTAATTATTGGATATTTATAAGTTGTCGTATTTTGATTGTATACAATCAAAATACGTCAACTTATACGCCTATAGGCGAGTTTAAAATCTGAAGTTTTTTTTAAATATTTTTGACCTAAAATGCCTCAAAAATTGTTAGAAAATAAGCAAATTGTTTCAAAAATTTAAGTAGCAAAATATGGAAGCACCTATTGTGTTTTATTTACCGCTGATTTTAATTTTCAAATTTCAACATCGGACCAAGTATCTGTCGTTTTCCAGTCGGACAACACAAACGGCCGTTTGTTCGAAGGCAGAGGGAGCCACAAACTGCGGCGGAGGCTGTTTTATTGTTGCTGGAACGTAAAGTGCGTAAAAAGATTACCTCCGCTTTCGGCCTCTTCCCCTCGGTATATTGTTACTTTGAAAAGAATCCGTGACCCTCCTTTATCATGTTTTCATTGGCCACCATCCAAGCCCACTCGAAGGTTGAGAGGCGTTTGAAAAAATTTCAACCCATCACAGATGGCTTTTCGGTCGTATGAAAAGAGCGGACCTGGCACTGGTGTATCCTTGGATTAGCCAGATATTTAGCCCTTATGTCGTTCCTAGCTAGGAACCTCCCTCACAACTTATGGTCGATATTCCCACGATCAAAATCGGTACGCCGATTAGGATGTTTTTGGATGCGCGCTTCGCTTATACGGTAGCTGATAAATTCACAGAGCTGAAGATGTTAGAATTTTGGGACGGGTGGTGATGGATTGTGACTAAAAATTCCAATTTCGAAGATCCGGTTGAGAGAAAGGCACAAAATTGAATGATTGGAGCAATGCCTGAAAATGGAGCATATTTTTGCTTTTAATTGAATTCGCTTATAGGATAATATCATATTATGTAATAAATGCGATAGTAAAAATAAATTTAAAAAAATTCTCTCCCATTGAAAATATTAGGAGAAATTCTACTATTCAGCATGCTAGCACCAACATCGTTAAGACCTCAAACGCTCAAACCGTTTCATTTTTGCAGGAAGTGAACATTCTACACTGAAATTTGGGGTTTACGCTCAAGAAGAAGGCATTTGAAAAAAGGGGATTGCAGGAGATAAGCAAGTACCAATTTTATCAATGTTTTTATTTACTATCAATAAACACTAGTCCAGAAAGGCGCGTCAAATCAAACCACAATTAATGCTTGAAAATCTCTATTTAGCTTGTCGGGTGCCCGCCGATTCCATACGCGAAGACTTGTGAAAACCTATGCAACCATAAAGTCCGCAAAAAACCGTAAAAGAATAGTGTTTGATTAATAAGCAGCGAAGAAAAACGTGTAAAATTGAAACGCGAAGGCCCTGGAAATGTTGGAGGAGAGAAATGAAGCCAGGAGAGTCGTGTAGTCCATAAAAGTCGCCATGTTTCAACCGGAAAGAGGGATCAAACGATGTAGTAAAACTCATCCTCACCGGCCATAAAACCGAGAGATTCCCTCGTGTTTTTATATTGGCCAAGAGGTGAACGTCGATGAGAAGCTCGAGGAAAATGTGAACCGAGGGGGTACGACGAGGAAGACGGGCTCATTGATTGGCTATGAGGGGTGTCGGGGACAAAAAATGGGATGCCAGTAGTAAAATAGAAAGCGTATTGAGAGGGCGTTGTAAATTTTGTCGCGGAAGAGCCGGGCCCATAACCTGCTGTTGCTGACGGGACTCGCTGTAAACTCGCCTTCCTAATACTGCTTCTCTACTGCTGTTGCAGCGGGTGGCGGGAGTCTCCATAGTTCGGGTAGTGACGAGTTTGTGATTTTATTTCTCCTATAGTCCGAATAGGAAGGTAGGAAAAGATAAGAAGAGATTGGAAATCTGCGACTAACCTTCGAGGATTGAACCATCGTCAAAATATAGACGATAACTTGTAACGATGAGGTTCTGATATTAATCACCTTCAGGGTGAGACCCGTACTATTGGAATGAAAATCAATTATTGGTAGGACATTAAAGAAAATTAGAGCTCTTCTACAGATTCGGATTTTGATACCGGATCATAATTCCATTTTTCAAAGTTATTGGAGAAAAATAGTGGTTGCAATCTGAACGCAACGGAAGCCAGATTGTTCATCCGTGTGGAATGCTCGCTCCTCTTAGAAGTTGAAAAGCTTTTTGTTGTGGTCCCAACTTTAAGAGGATTAGGTCGATTTGTTGCCTCCGATTTGAGAAGATGCACGTCAGTATGGCTGCCTAAGTCGGAGCATTACGGGGCTCAAACAAGACCCGTCTCGGCTGCGTATTGAACTAAAACCTTTAACCTCAAAAGACTCAATTTCGAGTAAAGACGTTGATCGCATTCGGAAACTTGAAAATGCACTTGGACGAAGCGCAGATAAAAATCCGCATCGACAAAAGGCATAAAAAGAGGCAACCTTTCGGCGATTATCTGCCGTAGTTTTCCTTTCTTTCGCTACCTGAGGTTCACATTGTCGGATTTTAGATGAAAACAGTTGCATTGTTATTGTGAAGACGCATCATCCGTCGACATCCCGAGGGACCAAGGGTTAGATCTAATGCCCTGGGGGGTGGGCCTCATATACTCGTAGATCTATAACATCTTACTTCTTCAAGATAACGGAGAGGGATTGAAACGAGGGCTGACAGGCGAAGAAAAGCGTTATTTCTTTATCTGGCCATGGTGAGAATAGGGTGAAACATAATACACGGTCACGGGTGACAGATCGGGTACATGTAAGGGAAGGAGTGGCTGACTTGATGCAAAGAACGAGACAGAGACTCGCCCGGGTAAAATTGTCATCACTGTCGTTCCACTCCAGCTGGGCATGATGTGTCTGCAACCCTTTCGAGATGTTCCATTTTCGTCGGAATAATTCATTTATATTCGTTTCTCGGTTGAATATATCTGCATACGTGAAAAGGCAGATGTTCAACGCTTTTACCAGATTGAAGTAACGAAGCAGTGTATTTTTAAATGATTTTTCGAACCGTTACTTGGAAATTGTATGCGCGCTAAAATTTTATTCTGGGTATGTAAAAAAAAATCGTGGTCAGACGTCAATGGTTAATAGAATCGAGAGAACAATTAAACGATGCTTAGCAGATTCGTCGCAATGGTACATTATTTATCAGGGTATCACAGAAAATGAAGTTTATCATCATATTATGGGAGTCAAAATTTGTAAACACAAAAAATGTGGAAGTATTGTGTGTTATCTAAGCACCATTGGTTCTACCTGAATATGAGATAGAGGCGATATAGATGCTTAGACCGTAAAACCTAGGAAACTGGTAAAAAATGCGACTTTGGCCGTATCACTACCCCCAAAATTGACCCTATTGACAAAAATCTCAAAAAACGCCAAATGTTATGTTTTTTAGTTAATATCTAAAGATTTGCGCCAAAAAACCCCGAAGTTAAAACCATAATTTATTTTGTAATTTTTCCTAGTATCATGCCTACCTTGGATTTTTCATGTAGAATCGGGGTTTTGCAGTCCTGGAGAGGCGCAGAAAATGGTCAATTTTTCGTGTCATGTACCTACCTACTTAAAACATTATCAAAAATTTTCTTTTGGAATTTAAAATTTTTTTTAAAGTATCAAAAGAATTTTTTTCTTTAAATGTCAAAAGTTCGTTTCAAACCAGTTTTCGAACACTAAAATCCAACCAATTTTGACATACAGGGAGTGAAAACGGTGTAGAAACGTTCAAGGAATCCAACAAGCTCAAAAAATTCAAAATCGGTCCAGAACTCCCTCATATCGGCAAAATCGTGAAAAAGTAAAATCGCACCAAGAAATTCGAGCCCAACCGATTTAAAAACAAATATTCCAAAATTTTCCGGAAAACCCCTCTATCCTGTGGTAAACCAAGCGAGAAACCTGGGAAAAATACTCAAGAATGCGCTAAATATTGCTGAAAGTCAGCTCAAACGAGCTATGGGTAACAGGGGATTAGAACTGGACCGGAGGTCGCGGCTGAGCAGACCCCCGGTCAGATCGGGCCAAGACCGGGCCGAGTTTTGCGGATGCGAACAAGGCTGAGACTCGGCCAAGAGACCGGGCCGAGTTTGGCGGATGCTAACCGGGGATTGAATGATCGGGGTGAAACGGAATCTCTAGAAAGTGAGTGAGTATTAACGGTAATTTTGACCCTAGTTTGACCTTCAATTGGCAAAATCGCGCATTAAAAAAAAACACTTACCTACTATTCTCGAACCGCTGGACTTTCGGCAATACTGACGAGTAGTGATCCAGGCACACCAAAAATCCACCAAAACGGCACTGAACCATTAAAAAATTGTTCTTCCCTCGACCGGCGCGACAAACCGGACGGACACTGAATCAAAACGAGCGGAACGGGGCGGGAAGGAAATAAAAGTTTGCCAAAATTTTCCTGCTGCATAATTTACCATAGGAAGTTTTTTCTCGAAATTCCGGGAGTTAGATTTTTCTAATCAGTTTGGCTCGAATTTTTAGATGCCAAGATTTGCCAGACGCATTCATCGAACTGATCAAAAATTCGCGAAATTACCACAAACCTTCACTCAACAATCGATAAGAGCATAGTTGGAAACAAATTTTTTCACTGGAAATTTTTCTAAAAGCGTTTTTTTACAAGCAAAAATCGTCAATTTCAGAGACGCGCACGACGCGACCTACCCGGAGGGAAGACGGCGGAAGACTGAATTGGAAATTGTGATTAACGGAATGGCAGGCGCAGGGCAATTTTTCGAACATGAACTGACACGAATGAACATGTTGAATCAGGTCGGGCGGCTAATCCGAGATTCTACGTGGCCTGGTCCGGGCGGCTATCATCGCAGCCAGAAGGCGACGGCGATGCGTTTGGGATCCCGTCTTGGCGTTTTGGACAACGCAGTCCCCGTATTATGAGCGATGCACAGTTGTCCAGGATTCTAATCTAGCTGGACGAACAGTTCAATTTCGCCCTAATTAGTTTCTTAGGGTTTCAATGGGCGTAGAATTCAAATTTTTGGTCCTTTTAGCGAAAAAAATCTAATTCGGTTTTTGGGGAATTTATTTAGAGGATTTTCGTGAAATATTTTTTTTAGAAAACATAAAACCGACATCAAAACGCTGAGGACTCGAATCCAACGAGTGGAAAACGAATTTGGCAGCTCTAGTAGTTTTCGATTTATTAAGTGTTAGGGAAATTTAAAAAAACTCAAAAATGTCACTAAAACTGCGTACGGCGTACGGACAAAAAATTTTTATTGCAGATTTGTGTTCTAGACCCTTTGAAACGTGAAAGAGAAAAGTTTGAGGTGTGTTGTAAAAAAACGATTCCCGACTGATTACATAGGTACATTATTTCTAGAAATAATGTACCGGTTTAAATCCTTTTAGGGATTTACCAACAAATTTTCACGGCCAGCGGTAGAGAGCACTATCGAATTTTCGTTTTGTTACACGTATAATATCTGTATTAAGGGCCCCAGTTCTGTCTGGAGAAGGAGCTATTCTAAAGCATGATGAAACTGTTAAGGGACACCTCCTGGGCACTGGGCAAGTGCAGACATCGAACCCAAGCATTTTCAAAAAGTTTTTCGGATGTTTGGAAATGAATAAAAATTATTACCAAGAAATTTTATTATCAATACAGCAAATACCTACATCCTACCTGTAAATAGGTTGTTTCCTAATGTTGATAACCTTATGTTGATTGTTGAAAGTGATTCAATTTTTGGGCATTAAAATCCCGGGTACGGGCCTGGTAGGTACGCACTCAGTGCGTATAAACCAAACAGAGCAGTATAATATACCATACAAATACTTCAAGTATATTCGCAGAATATCGTCCTAAGAAAGGTAGGTGTACGACAAAAAGGGTCGCCATTAGTTGCTTGCTCCACCCTCTCGCATACATATTCATGATGTTTGTTGCCGTATGTATAGTCATCATTTTAAGGGAACGCCTGTTCAGGCTGTTGAAATTAATATGCATCATGAGACGGCCTATCCTTGGCCCAAGTCTTTACCCGTATCCATACGCTCCTCGATTCGGAATCTCGTGAATTTTCGTACACGCTTCAGTTTTCGTATTTGTCGCAAGTTCCTACTGTCGCTCCTGTCGCATATTCATCGTACAATTTCAATCCCAACGGGTTCAGAGCATGCGATGAATCGCAATGAAGCAGGTGGTTGATAACGTCAACACCTAAGTTCAGCCCATGTCACGTATAAGTTTTAAGTGCTTTTGTTTCACGTCGCTTCGCCATAACCGAATTTGAGACCTCCGTCAAGCATTGGTGAGCACGCAACACAATCGTGCATCCAAATGTACAGAGTAGAAAATTTCTACTCCATTTAATGGAAGTATTTCGATGGTAAAATTGAAAATTCAAAGAACAAATTGAAAATCCGGAAGGATCTTTAGAAAAAACTTTTAAATTGTACAGTTTTACTCAGAATTACTACCTGAACGAGTATCTGCCCGTCTGTGAACATTTATGAAAATGGCCATAGCTCCCTCAATTCTCAACCTTTTTTCAAATTTCTTGAACTGAAATATTTGTCTCGGCAAGGCCTAACTCCCTGTTTGATCGGAATTTGAATAACTCACAGTACTTCCGATATATTTGCATTTTTAGTGTTTTATTATTTTTCGGCCGCAAAAATGAACCGATTTGAGCGTTCTTGGTCTTGAAATCTTTGTTTTATCTTGCAGAATATGTGGATATTTTTTATATTCAAATAACCTTGCGTAATTAGTATTTTAGGCGTTATAAAATTTGCATAGTGAGTTTTTTGATATTTTTGACCTAAACACCCTCGAAAGCAGTCAAAATATGATCAAATCGAGTCCCACTTTCAAGTTTCAAAATATGGAAGTCTTGTGTGTCATCTACGCACTACTGGTTTAGATTCGCTTCACCTATCAGTGCAACTCGACACGTCACCTATGAATACGCGAATGTACCTAGCATGAAAAACGAGCGGAACTCGCGGGCTCGTAATCGCGAAGAAAAATCTCAATTGTCCTGTACCTTTGTTCGTGATGATTTTTCAAATTGCCCCGTCCCCAGTTACAGTTCGATTTGAATAACAAAACGTCGGCCTGTCAGCCCAAGAAATGAGAAAAAGGGCGTACCGTCGATACGCAAGGCCGTGGCGCCAGGCGGTCTGGCTCCCTCAAACCAGATCCCCGAGTAGAATAGACTGCCAGGCCAGGTCCGTCCTATTTTACCGAACCCGTTTCCAGATTCGCGGATCGAGGCCATTGTCAGTGCCAGATAACGATCGCAAGGCAATTATTGGGATCGGCAACCATTTTATTGAGTTGGAAAACGGCCTGGTTGGACGGGCCTTTGAGGCGAGAAATATCGACAATAATTGGTTCGCGCTTCTGCCCAAGGTGCCGATATACGCCAGTTATTTAGTTATAGATCTGCCTTCCGATTTCCCTCATCTGCGCACGCCCCATTGACGGGGTAGTCCGTAAAAGCGCAAGGCCAGAAAAATATCAATTTGAGTTCAAATTTTAGCTTCGTACCATTTTACTTCCATATTTACATAGCAAATGGAAGTATCGCAATCGTCCTAAAATCGAGAAGTTTCAAAATATGGAAGTATTGTGTGTTATCTAAGCACCACTGGTTTATATAACCTCACCAAAGCGTCAAACTGCCAATACAACCAATCAGATTCAAGATTAGGACGATCTGCTTTTTTCGGCATAAAATAGTTTGCGGGACGCGGTTTTTCACCACAAATATTACCACGTTCCAGTTTCAGCAATAAGGAGAAACATTTACATTGGTATATTGGATCCAATTAGATCAGGTTCCTGTCGGTATCCCATTGAGCAGCTGCGGTCATTGCAACCCCCCTCCCCCCTTCCCATCTTTTCCACACACAATCCTTCATTCTCTCTGCCCACAGGCACATTATTTGATTCCTTCCAATATCGGTTCCGTTTTCAGCATGGCTGGCCCAGTTGTTGTCAATGGGACAGGCTGGACGTAGTCAGCCCTTAATGAAATGAAAACAGTAAACAATGCTCCCTTCTACGTCAAACATGCGTTCTCTAAGCTCGATCGACCGTTGCTTGATCAACAAAGGGCGAAACGCGGAGGAATTTCGATTGTGTTACAAATTTTATAGCGATCCGTCTAGTCGGAAATCGATGTTTACTTGCGGAAATACTTTTTCGCTGAAATCTTTGTATTTGAACGTCTGAAATTGAAAGTTGAACGAGTTTTGTAAAATTTCCTCGCTAAATCCCAAAGTGATGGTGAAAAAAGGTTTACTTGCATACTGATTTCTTCTTGTATTAGAGGAATATTGTCGACAGAATCATGAAAAATCAAATTGCCATCAATTATTCTCCACGCTAAGCTAACCAGGAGGTTAAAAGTTAAGGTATATTGGACCTCAGGATGTTGAAAGTTTCTCATACCCAAGCGATTTCAACGATTTATTATTGAATAATTAACCAAAAGAATAAAATCGGATCTGAGGTTCAGAGGAAATGTTTCTACATTATATTGATAATTAATCGAAATCACACTCTGTCACAAACAGCCAATCTTATAACCATGTTAGGTACGTGTGAACCGAGCTAAAGAGATTTCGTCGCCGTCAAAGGATGTCCTAACGCACTGGTAAGGCTGAAACGGATGAGAAAAAATATCAGCCGGCAACACAGGGCGGACATCCTTTCATATTTTCAATCTCAAGGCTGTGAAAAGCCATTTCCGTCGAAGAAGCCGAGAACATGCTATAGCTGAGGGGAAAAAACATTGTCAAACTGTGACGAACACGTGTTGGCGTGGACCGTGCCTTTTCTCTATCCGTGGCCATCCTGGGACATCCATTGGATAAGGGGCCCAAGCAGTGGCAGTGGTGACCATTACAAAAGGATCAATGGCACGTTCCTTCTCGGTCCATTCGATGGCCTGAAGGCTCAACAGACTCCTCACTCATAGCTACGTGATGGTATCTTTCCTATTTATCTCAGTACCAGAACGGCCTCTGTTGCTACCGATGATCTTCACCAGGTTCCTATGGCTTTTCTGGTTGAGAGGAAATTTTTCTAGAAATTTCAATTGATATAAAACAATCGGTAGCTGATTGCTACTTGCGATATTCTTATACATTCTCACGATAGCTTAGCATGGGCTATGGTTTCGCTCAACTTTTTTCTTCAGGCATTTTGTATCTTCATCTAGTTATCAAATAATGCTTGGAAGATTCCTCATAATCGTGGTTGGCAATTACCGAAATAAAATCAATTTATACCGAAATTTCACCTGCCAAAATGTATAGTGTAGGGGAAAGTGACCTAATATGAGATACTTTTTTTCAGAAGGCGCTAATGACCACTTGAATGCAATAAAAAAAATCAGTTTTTGGTTTAATTTGTTCATTATTATTCCCTTTTAAAAATATTTATTCAAATTTCAACCAATCGTTATTCAGATGCTTGAAAAAATCAATTTTTCGAATTCAGTCCAGCTTGTTCGATTGGGCAACAGGTTGCCTAATATGAGATACATGCTGTTCCTAAAATGAGACAGTCTCATATTAGGACTTCCTTTGTTAGGAATAATGAAAATCAAGATTTTGTTAGAGATTTCATTCATATAAAGGTACAAAATGAATTTCTGACTTACCATATAGGATTAAGATCCCTACCAATATAATATCCTTGGAAAATGTTACAAGTAATGGCCTTACAAAATTACAAAAAATACTGTCAGCTTTCGAAATTAGGTTAACAATCTTTGGTTGAGATTTATATGAAATCTTCAGAAACAAGGTAATCTTCAGTCTTCAAAAATTTGGCAACCATTAGGTTGATATCCTTACGTAATTTTTGGGACTGAGACTGACCAGAGAAAAAATGCACACAATGTAAAAAAAAAAGAAAGTTTCAAATCAAAAATGTCCCCTCAAAAAAAAAAGAAAAAACAATACGACAAAAGTTTTGCAAAATAAAATGAAAAATATCTGCAGGTAAAGTGATTTGCTCCAGGTTTTCCTCTTTGTTGGAGCCATCTGAGACGAGTTCCCATTTCCTTTAACACTCATGTTAAATTAATCAAGGGCGAGATAAATTGATAAATTTCATATTGCAGAAGCTTTACACACTAAAACGACGAGGTTTTGATTTAAAATAAGAAATTCGCTTATTTATCCCTAATATGAGATATCTCATATTGGGGCACTTGTAGTGTCTCATAATAGGCAGTTTGCCCTTGATCATTGATCTTTCATATAGACTCTAGATAAGGAAGATAAGAAGAAAACTAAAATAAGGGATGGAAACTACATTAAATTTCGAACATTTTCCACTAGTTTAGTTTTAAGAAAATACGTATCTTGTCGGTGTCAAATCGATGCAAAAACTGATTAAAAAAATTTCACTTCTCACGCTGGCCACCTTATCGCAAACTGAGGCCCCCACAGAGATGGAATTGGGTGATTCAGCCATTCCTCCACTCAAGGACGTCCTTAGGTATAAGTTCATGGAAAAATCGCTGGAGAATAGCACCATACAGAGGCTGTAGAGCGCTGTCTCATATTAGGCATGTATCTCATATTAGGTCACTTTCCCCTACCTATTACCTGGGGACCGCTGATTGCATAATTTGGTTTTCAGTCAACTGCCTGGTGATCAAGCGAAAAGTTCTCAAGGCTGTTTATTTGTTACAAATTTGATACCGAGTGGGTTCCTAAATTGGTATATCCAAATTTGGGTTTTCCGAGAAATTAGACCATTTGCTGACTCTCCAAGTTCAGGTGGCATGTAGCTCACACGTCAGTAGTAGGGAGGAGGAGGCAGGAGTTATACAAATGGGCAAAAATATCTGTTTTCAATTTTTTTTTAAATTTGTTGTTAAATTATACCTTGTTAATGATATTTTCAATAAATTACTCGTGTTTTTTTTCAAGGATAAACCTTTCTTTACGAGTTGGTTGTTCCACCATTTTTAGACTTCCGAGAATTTCATTTCCGAACTTCGGTGACTGGCATGCTCATTAGTGTTTCGACAGTTTTATTCGGAAGAAGTTTAGGCAATGTGAAGGATGTCAAGTTCCACATCGAATTAGGATCACAGTAAGTGCCTAAACAGGATTCTCCCTAGAACAGTATTTCAAAATAGGATAACCTTTTCAGTAGATGAGTTGTTTGTAGCAAGTATTTCGAAAATACTGTGTCGGTTTCACGGTTTGACCTGACGGAGAGCAGAGTTCAAAACGTTCGCTCTAGGGAAAAAAAACTGCAAATGGAAAATGAACACGAACATGAAAACAGCGGAGGATCACTCACATCCATTACCATGGTGCCCTTCAGCAACATATCCCTCAACTACACATGCTTCAGCAACACATCTCTCAGCAACATTCTACCTTCAGAGCCGCCGCAGCTGCGCCATATCCCCGACCGTTTCGCGTGAATTGAAGATCTTCCACCTGCCCGAGCTTTTCGGATCTATTTATCACGCCATCTCACAGATTCTCCCCCTCCCCTGTCTAACCCGCAACCCCTCCCCCTCTAACCACCCCCTCGGAACCCTCTTCCACCCCTGCGGCTCCCTCAAGTGTATAGCGACTGATGTTCTCCGCTTGATTAATAGGCGAGTGACGCCAGGCAAAGGGAGGGAGGCATTAAATTTGATCAAGGACCTGAGTAGCTGATGTCCCAATGCGCATATGCTGACCCTGGATGAAGATCATACATATAGGTATACCTACGTGGCTGAGTAGGTAGGCATTTGAGGCAGGGACATCCCAAGTTCTGTAAATAAAACAAACCACTAGGTACTTCCCTTTATAGTTACTCACAAAAATGTGAAGAGTTGTCTTTGGTACTGAGCTATATTCAGTTGAAAGGGGCGTACGATAGGATCCCTCATTTTGAAAATTGCTGCCTGAGCCCTTTTCATTCTCGTTTTTATTTTTCACTCAATAGTTTTTCATTCGTCTTTTTCAGGTCAGTTACATTTTTTGCTATACCGGATCAAAATTGGCAACGTGATAGCAAAAAAAAAAAAAATTCACCTACCTACCGAAAAAATCGAAAGAATACCTTACCTACTTCAAGTCAACTTGAGTAAACTCCTTCTTTTCTAAGTCTGTTATAAAAATGGAAGTGCGTTATTCTCGCCCAGTCGTTATTTCTCCACATAAAAATTGAAATCGCTCACCAAATTTCAATAAACCAGTGGTGCGTAGATAACACACAATACTTCCATATTTTGAAACGTAAAATTGTGACACAATTTGATCATATTTTGACTGCTTTTGTGTGTTTAGGTCAAAAATATCAAAAAATTCAGTATTAAAATTTTAAAATTCGCCCAAAATGAAAAAACGCTACATTTCGGAATGTAAAAAATATCCACATATTCTGCAAGGTAAAACGAAGATTTTGAGACCAAGAACGCTCAAATCGGTTCATTTTTGCGGCCGGAAAAAAATAAAATAGAAAACACTAAAAATGCAAATATCTCGGAAGTACTGTGCGTTATCCAAACTCCGATTAAACAGGGTGTTAGGTCTTGCCGAGACAAACATTTCAGTTCAAGAAATTTGAAAAAAGGTTGAGAAATGAGGGAGTTATGGCCATTTTTGTAAATGACCACAGACGGACAGACGGACAGACGGACAGACGGACACACGGACAGACGGACACACGGACACACAGACACTTGTTCAGGAAGTGATTCTGAGTAAATGTGTATAAGGAAAAGTTTTTTCTGAAGCTCCGTTCCGATTCCCGATTTTAGGACGATCACAATACTTCCATTTACTCTGTAAATATGGAAGTAATAATTCTGCTTGCTGAAGGGTTTTGAAGAGACCAGATGCAACTCATTCAGTGATAACGTTTTCTTTATAACTTCATAAAAATGACCCAAGTTGTTCAATCTCTTCAGAGATGAAAGCGGTTAATCAGTGGGTACATGAGCATCAGTACTGGGGAATAACAACTGAGCACCTTCTGCAGCCGATGGAGCAAACTTCCCAGCATGCTTTCAAAAGCATTCGCATCTGTTGGCATTCTTCATATGGAGCAACCCTTCAGCCTATGAGTTTGGACAGGGGCAGACGTAATATACGAGTAAATATAATAGACAGGTGTACAAGGATACGGGAAGGAAGACACGCACACTCAAGATGCGGACTTCCTCTTAGTAAATCCGAACCTTATGGTCCACGTTGGGTGCGTTCCATTTTTCATAATCTCTGACGTTTCCTCTATTCCTGACATTCTGCCCATTTTCTTGAAGGGGTTCGTTCAAGTTTGAACACAAGTGCATAAAACAGGGGCAAAAACGAAGATGTTGGTCTACGAGGAGCTGTTCCTCTGGAGTAAAAATTCTATTCAATTTTCTTAAGTAGCTACTGTTTAACTGTAGTAACGTTTTTTCGAATTAAAGCTCTGTTTGGTTTCTTGAAAATTTATCAGTTAATATGGCTCTTTTAAATAGTTCTTCAAATTTTGATGGTACTTCAATCTCAGTAATACCCAAGGAAATTTAACATTTTATCATTTTATTTTTGGACTCAGCCTTTCTAGCGTTATTTTATATTCCTCTCTGCATATAACGCTTTTGGCCATCTGGCCATCCTCACAGACTCCACAATCTACTGCGAATAACAGGTGTTCGAGGAATATGAATTTACAGTGGTCATCGCTGTTTGACCGCATAAAGCCGTCCCAAGCCCAGATGAAGGTATTATTTAATAATATCGAAAGCTCGGCAAAGTGTTGCAATTTTGACCTTAACCCTGACCTGCTGACAACCATAGTCATTTTCAAGGATTGAGCATCCACTTTTTTTATTTTTGACATTTTTTTGTAACGCTGAACAAGCGAATAGCATCCTTTTAAAGTAGAGGGACGGAAGAAATGTTTAAAAATGCTGATACGGCCAAATGTCAACTGCCCGGAGTGATGCCACATCCCACAACACCCCCGGTGTATAAGAATCGTTCTGGGAAAATGTCGACC